>OZ038457.1:4842362-4924093 GCA_964036195.1 Sphaerolaimus hirsutus
GGTTATTATTTCACAAGAAAATTTTTGAAAACCAAGTACGAAATTGTCGTCTGAAACGTACGCAGACGTCGGAAAATGCAACAAAAACTGCCATTTATAAGGTTATGTAGACTAATATTAGTATGTAGATGGTATGTACTCTGTTCTAACGTGACACCGACATCGTTTTAACGTGTTGTTCTGCAGTACACAGAACACAAACTACAGTTATTGTCATGTACGTTCCCTTTCCACTCAATTTGGGGGGGGGGTATTTCGAGGGGGGGGGGGGGTGATTGTTTCATAGTGGTCCCGAGAGGGGGGTCAAACGAGGGGGGGGTATTTCAAGGGGGGGTGTATTTCGAGGAAATACGGTAATACATTTTTCGGTGACTTTTTTTCATCACGTTTAATTTTTCGTTATGCTGTAAACGCCCCTTATTATGTAAATAAATAATTGTATAGCAACTCGTCCTCACAACTGCGGAACAGCCGAGAAAATCACTTCAAACGAATATGTGAACAGCAGTATTCAATAATGAAATGACTAGGTAGTGATATTAAATCTCTAAGTAGCACACTGAATATCAAACAATCTTGTAGTGACTAATAAGCAAAAAATTTAAATAATTTTATCAATTCAAGCGAAACTTCCTATTTACATGGGTTAGTTGCCATTGTAAACAACACTTCTGCACTGTGCAGTTAGGAAAATGCAAGTTTTAACTTCAAAAGTATTTATAGGATGTCATTTGACTAGGTATGTTATAAGATGACACAAGAATTATAAGTACAAATGAAAGGATCACCCTCAAAAACAGAGAACAGTGCATTCTATAAATGAATGCAAATTTTCTATTCAAGTTATCAGATGTTTCATTCAAACATTCTTAGTGTCAGATGACACTAAATACACTGTGATAGAATAGAAATACTTGGTTCATTCGAAATTTCATGGGATATCTGGTTTTTGATTAGGTAGGTCATAACTTATTTCCCACTGATAGGTAGGTATATTTAAAGATTCCATGTTTTATAAAGAAAATTATTGTTTGTAGCATTGAAGGACTTCCTCAGTCTGTTGCCGAATGGATGCCACACAAGTAAATAATAAATAATGATGTGCAAATTTTTATCAGAATGTGCAATTTTCGTGTGTGCTTTCTGTATCAGCAATGTGCGAAATTACTATGTTGAGCAAATTTGCACTCAATGGAATTCTCGTTTCACAATTGTTTGTGACATAAATACCTATTTTTCAAATGTCTAAAAACCGCCTAGCCTCTTAGTATGCCATAAATGTGAATTCAGCTAGTGATGATCATCAAATTTTTCATCAAATACAAATTCATCTGGCAATAAATGCGGGCACTTCGAAAATGGAATCATCGGATCATGGCTCTTTCCACAACAAAGCGTCCTACACAGTGTGCACAAATGTTCCAGTCCCATTTATTTTAGAACAACTCAAGTATCTAGTTCGTGAAATACATGTTTTTAAATAAATAAATAAATTTATATTTATACAAAGACTGCAACAGTCATTCCACATTTTTCTAAATATAATCGATGGCTTTGGAAGCAGCGTATTACATGCGCATCGTATTTAAAATACCGTATTCGGACACATTATTTCACTCCTGCTACCTATTTATATTTAACAGAAACATAGAACCTATTTACATTTCATTCTCATTCATTGTGCCTACACACACTAGTTTTCACCGTGACTTCGTGTGAAAACTGAAATTTTTTCAAATGCAAATTAATGAACACGGTTGAATGATTTAATTTAAATTAAAGAAAGTTAAAGTTTGAAAATTTGTAAACTAAAACAGATATAGCATACGATAAGAGTAGGCTGGATGTGGCCATGTGGCCATTTCAGTTTTCACATCAGTCACGGTGAAAACTAGTGTGTGTAGGGCCATTACGTTCGTTCATTGTTCACCTTCAAAAAATCTTCTTCACAATGACTTCCAGATTTTTCCCCGACGGATTTCAAATTTAACTCAACCTTTCTTCCGCATGCTTTGCATGGAATTCTTACCATATTTTAATGAATAAAGTGACGCCATAAATTCTGAGCTAATTTTTGCCATGGTAGAAGCAAACTTTTGTAAAAAAAACATGAATGCTTTTTTTATTCAGATTTTACCATGGCAAATTTCGACTCAAACCGCGCAGTCGCTAGACATATATGAATACAAGTGTGCAGTTGCAGGCAATTTCGTAGGCTTGTGGAATATTTATTTTAATTTCCGCTGTCTTGCTTTCGGGCACAATGTATTGCAAAATATATACCGTATTTCCTCGAATTAACCCCCCGGGGGTTTATTTTTCAGAGTGACAATTTTGAGAGAAAAACGTGAAAAATGCAACAATAACCACCATTTATAAGTTTTTACAGCCTTTTATAAGGATGTAGATGGTATAAACGATGTTCTAACGTAACACAGTAAGTGTTTTGAACGTCTGTTATGCATTTCCCGGACCACAAATTCATAGTGCCCATTTTGAGGGGGGGGGGGTATTTCGAGGGGGGGGGGTATTTCGAGGAAATACGGTACTATAATTTAATCAAAAAGTGTAAAATCTTTGATCAGGTTAATTAGTCTGCTCTAAACAATGTCCAATAATGTCCATTAGTCTCAATAATTGAAATTTAGCTCCACCGATCCTCGGTGTACCCCGGTCATAGGTGAAATCGCTGGTAGAGAATTTAGGGGGGTCGGCCCCCGAGCACGTGTGCTTATATCTCGGAAACCGCTTGGCGAAAATTGTTGATTTTTCTATATAATATAGTTTCAGGTCGGGGGTCTCTCAGATTTCGACGAAATTCTTCTACGACCGCCCTGGCCGGAGATAGGGTGGCTCTATAAAAATGTACTTTTTGCGATTTTTTTGGGCGTCGCCCAGAACATGCAAACTTTGCACGTTAATCTTTGCACGTTATCTTGGCTATTTCTAGGCTGATTTGGACCGTTCAAAACTTAAAATGATCGATACAACCTGTAGATTCCGTTTTTATGGTCTATATTCCTCATATCGATTTGACGCGGTTTTTCAACACGGAAAATAAACTTTTCTAAACGTGCTATCAACTACTTTAGACAACGATAATTCATATAAAACAAAAATGAGTTCAATATCTCTTTCCAATCAAAAGTTATAAAGCTTTGAACTTTTTCCTCCCATCCACATAAATAACTGCATGAAGAAAAATGCATGCAACTTCAAAACTCCGTGCTCGGGGGCGGACCCCCCTAAATTCTCTACCAGCGATTTCACCTACGACCCCGGTTCCAGTATTTCTTATGTATCCAATTTCTTCAATAAATATCATCGTGAAATAAGTGAGCGCAAGGCGAAAAAAACGCTGCTGATTAATGCGTTTCCAACAAATAAATATTCAAAAGATATCCATCAACCGTAGCAGTGCGATGTTAGGTGGGCGTGCGTGCGTCACGGCACCGTGCAATGCGCTTTGGGTGCGTGCTGCCAAGCCGGGGGTGGGTGTTTGGGTGCAAGCCGCGCCGCCATGCGCCGCCCCGCCGCGCCACGGGTCACAGCTGCTCGAACACTGGATCGTGCCGCGCGGCGCCCAGCGGCGCGGCGGCGGCCTCCTGCGCGAACGTGTAGTCGTCGTCATCCTCGCCGCCGCTGGTGGTCGCGTCCACGGACGGCGTCATGGCCAGCCGGTCGAACTCTGCGTTCGCCTGGGCGCACGAGGTCGCCAGCAGCTCCACGGGCGCGTAGCAGTGCGGCGGCGCGCGCAGGTAGTCCGTGCCGAAGCCGCCCTCGCCGCCGCAGCCGGCCGCCGCCGGCGCCATGGGCGCGCTCAGGTCGAAGAACGAGTGGCCGAGCGACAGCGACGCCTCGGTCGACGAGTAGTACTGGGTGCCGACGCCCATGTGCGGCGAGTGGGCCGGCCCGCCCGCCAGGTGGTAGTCTGCGTGCTGCAGCAGCTGCGGCCGGTCGTCGCGCAGTCGGTCCACGCCGCGGCGGCGCGCGTTCATGAAGAAGTTGGCCACGGTGGTCAGGTCGAGGCCGAGCTGCGCCGCGATGGCCTGCTGCACGTCGCGCGACGGCCGCTTGGTCTCCTTGAAGATGGCCTGTGAGCGGGTGTCGCTGTGTTCACCCATGGGCATGAGCCGGTCGCCAGTTAAGTGACGCTCTTGACAATGCTGTCGATTGAGAGCGCTGCGTGCAAAGCTACGGCTGCGAGTTGCGCCGATCTATTGACATGCACGGATACATTCACGAGTCGGCGATATCTACGCATGTGCATACTTATTTTACTTTGTCCTCTCCAGAAAATCTCAAACGGTTGTCGCTGTGCTTTTTTAGACGTGAAATTTATCGCTCGTTTTTATTTCCATGCAAAACTCATAGCTGAAAACCTCATCTACAAGTCACTGGCATTCTATACATAAACATGATGTGTTTCAATATGTATTTATTTCCGGGGCGGACCAAGTATACAAATATGTATGTTCAACTCAAGAGTACTGCGCTCATGCATTGCGCTCCATGGATAAGGGACATATGGCACAAACAGCACTAGCCACATTCTACACAACTAGGTAAATATATATATACCTAGTCTACTGAATGCATGAATTGCACTGAAAACTACCATATCCATGTGAATAGTGACTTAAAAGCTAGAATCCCCATTGGATTATTTAGGATTTTTGTTGATCAAGATATGGTAACATTCTGCGCTAAGCATGCGATCAGCTCAGTATGTACATTCAAGTATATGTATGTATTTATGTATTTACATAAATACCAAAGTATAACACAAATTTTGGGTCACATTTTGCTCTCGCTTTACCACACGAAGAAAGTGATCGCAAATTGTTTCAGGCAATAATCCACCAGGACGATGGTAAAATCTGCGAAAAGCTATTATAATTTTTATCTCTTTCAGAAATGAATTTCCTTGTCTAAATGGCAATTTTTACAAAAAAAATACCTATTTTTGATGTCAAACTGCAGATCAACATAAATATACCAGTTAAAATGGTGTCAGCCATAAGCAAAATACGACACAAAATTTCGTTTGAATCTAGATGCCACATGCGCGCTGCTGCAAATATACACAGCAAAAAATGGGTGTGTGGATGCGCGGTGAAGCGTCAGGAAGTGTCTTCACGCCGACGCTTCCCGACGCTTCACCAAACATGCCGGCGCTTCCACACACATCACGAAAATATGCGTGAAGGCACTTCACGCTTTCTTATATGGCGCTCCCATACACATGTATACGTACAGGAAGCGTGTGGAAGCGCCAGCGCCGTGAAGTGTCTTCCACATTTTGGATGCGCGTGAAGCGCGCGGTGAAGCTAGGTGAAGCGTGTGGAAGCTAGGTGAAGACACTTCACCAAGATTTTCGTGATGTTGGTGGAAGCGTGCGGAAGCGTGTGGAAGCGCGCCGCTTCACGCGCATCCAGGCCGCTTCCACACGCTTCACGGATCCATTTTCTGCTGTGATATGTATTTGGGTTTTGAAATTAGCAGATACGTTGGGAATGGCTGTCGCAATCTATCTATGACACGCTATACTTCCTCGAAATACAAAACGAGTTTAGCGGATAAAACCTGAATAAAAGAATTGCACTTGTATAGGAAACTTCGAAGGGCTCCCCATTTCGAACACGGGATCCATTGAGTGGATTTAAATAAATAAAATCGGCTAAAAAGGCTGTGGTTACGTAAATACACGAGATTGGTGCCACAAATCGGTCATATAAATACAAAGTAAACGTAAGGTGACACGTGGAAAGCAGCACCAACAATACCTCATTAGGTGCCAATTCCACACCCTGTCACGTGGCGAGTAAGTAAAACGGGTAGATTCAAGAAAATGTTGTATATTGTATTGAATGTAAAATGTCAACCATAAAATTTTGGACGTAGTAGTCGGGATTGCTGTATTAAATTGAATGTTTCTCTTCTGAAAAACATTGACATCATATTTTTACTTTTAAAATACCAATGTTTCACTTCAAAATACTTGCGAAATATTTGACAATATTGTAAAAAAAATCGTATTTTTTTGCCGTCCATTATATTTCATCCCAATAATTTGTCAACCACGCGATCAGGGTGCGGAACCGGCCCCAACATCCCCCTAGGTAATCCCTCCCCAAATCTGAGACCTTCACTGATAAAAAACTCGTGACACGCCCACAAGTGACTAGAGCGATCGTAGACTAACAGTTACTGTGGCCCAGCGCAAACCAGCATTTCAGGTGATCACAGCTTGGAAGAGACTGCCGCTTGCGGCTCGGCCGCCTGCCGCTTCGAGTGGTTGCGCAGACGCATCTTGTTCCCGCCTACCGGAAGTTTGGGCGCCGGCTCCGGTTCCGGTTCCGGTTCCGGTTGCGGCTCCGCTTCTGGCTGCGGAGACTCCGGCGCCGGCTGCGAGTCCTGCTGCGGAGACTCCGGCGGCGCGCTCACCGGCGCCGGCGCGGTCACGGTCACCGGCGGCGGGGGCGGCGCCACCGGCGGCAAGGGCGCGCCGCCGCCGCTGCAACCGACTGCGGCGGGCGCGCTGCACGTGTCGTCCACGTCGACCAGGTGGTCGGCCTCGTCCAGGCCGGCGTCGCTCAGCCCGTCCTCCTCCAGCTCGTACTTGAGCAGGACGCCGTCGTCGTCGACGTTCAGCTCGCCCACGTGCAGCTGGGCGGACGAGGCGACGCTGCTGGTGCCGCGCCGCTGCCGGCCGCCGCACTGCGCGCTGGTCGACGCGGCAGATTGGTCGGCGTCGCCGCTGAGCCACTTGTCGAGCGACCGGCGCCGGGCGTTCATGAAGAAGTTGGACACGGTGCCCTGGCTGAGGCCGAGCTGGTTGGCGATCGTCTGCTGCATCTCCTTGGATGGGCGCTTGGTCTCGCGGAAAATCGCCTGACCGAGGTGGATTTGGGTCGGTTTGTGCGTGGGCGCTGCACCGCGGCGACAATGGCGCCGCTGTGGCGCGAGCTTTGGGTGGTGTTCCGCAGTATAATGAAACCACTTTGTCGCAGCTGCACGGTGCCCCAGCGCCACAGCGGCGCCATTGTTGCGTTGCGTCACACTCGAACCTGTCTAAACATCTAACACAGCCTAGCCTTTAGCCTACCGGACATATTCGAATACTCCTGTTCGTTACCGCTCTAACTATGTTGAAAAAAGGTACTCGATATTGATTTCGAATGACAACAGAAACGTCGGATAGCCAAACGCAATATAACGGGGCGAACTGAGGCTTCTGCAAGAACACACGCACACGTCAAAAGTTCTGTAGATTTATTTTGGCGTTTGCACGCAGGCCCAAATCCCTTTGAACGACGCACTGCATACTGGGGCAAAATTTGATTGGTTTGAGACGCGTTTTCGGCAGCATTTTAACTGTATTTTTTGCAAATCTAAAAATGTATCTACGCTGCTATAACTATTCTCAACGTTGTTCCGATTGCCAGCAGCGCGGGCAATCGAAAAACAATTGAATCGTGCAGTCTCCAATTTCTCCGCCAAAAATTCCACATCTCACCATTCAAAAATTCCACCCCAAATATTGCCAGAAATCCACACCTACCTGCAAGGTGCGCCGTTGCAAGTCGGTGAACACCAATCTAGGCTTTTTGGGCGCGCCGCCCACCGACCCGCCGTTGGTGCCGCCGACGCTGACGCAGGTCATGGCCGCCGTGGCGGCGATGCCGGGGTCGCCGAGGACGTAGCCGCCCGACACCGGCGGCACGTGCTGCTCTTCTTTGCGCTTGCATGCTGCGGGCGGTGGCGATTTGTTTTTCGTTTTGTTTGTTTTTTCGTTGTGAGAAGTTGGTTAATACTGGGCTTTTGTGAAGTGAATTCTGTGTTTGACGCTTTCAGTGACTGATTGCGGTGAAGTTGCTTTATTTCTATGATTATGATTATGATTATGATTTTTACAATCATATGTACCTAAATATGTAAAGTATGCATGTATTTATATGTAATACACGGTAATACCTACATCTATTCATCTACTAATTTTATAAATTGTTTCATCATTCCCGTCTCCCAACTTATCACATATCCACAATCAGCTTCTGGCACTCATCCAAGTTTCAGTTACCCCCTCATTACATAAATAGTTTTATCACGCGAGCTCAGCGACCGCGGCGCCGCGCCAAATTTCAAACTACAGTAATCACGTTGACAATTGGCTGGCAAGAGTGCAACCGCCAAAGTTGAGTGCTAATACGATTTTGTCACCGAAATAGTCGCGCCCATCGGGAAATTGTATTTTATTTGTCCACCGCGCACTGATCTTTCGAAGTTTGTCGTCGCGAAATGCTATTATTTAGTTTGGTGCCGGGCTTAAATTCGATTGAAATCAGTCGCGGCGGCGCGGAAATGCCAGAGTTTCTGTTGCCGGCGAGACAAATCACATTTTCGCTCGGATTTACAATCTAATTTGCGGCCGCGTGCAATGTCATTGCAAATAGCTGTTGTAATTGTAATCGTAATCGTTCTATGCTTCTTACGTTGCGTGACGTTCGGAAATTTTGAGACATTTTACGGCAAAGTTCTGGTTACTATGTTTATGTGTAATTGTGTAGTTGAAGAGAGTCCATGCCAAAAACAAAATTTTTAGAATTTAAATACTTTAAAATGAATTTTTTAATGTGTTTTTAGAAATAGGTTTTTCGAATCAAATTCTGAAACAATTTGGGTGAAAAATACTCTAAAGATTTTAGTTTTCCACAAGGTTTGCCTGAATTAGGTATAATACGCCGGTCACTAACCAATCTGTACGCGTGGTTCACTTTGGGTGTGTGCCCACGACAACTAATGCACGCAAATATACTAAAACAAAAAAAACGTTTGCTATTGCTAAGGCGTTCTAACAACAACGATTTTTTTGAGTTTGATGCCTTAATTAGGGGAGGGGTGTGTATTAAACTTCCCAACTACCATAATCCCCCAAATAACAAACCAGCCAATCTCAGTGCAGACATGCGTTGATACTCGGGTTCCTGCAACCACTTGTACATGCGCCTGAATGTCTCCCTGCCCGATTTGAGCTTGGACCAGGGCTTGGGGTTGCGCAGCAGATCGGACAGGGTGCCCTGCGAACGGCACAGTACCCGCTGGGCGAAGATCGCCTGTGTGGGGGGGGGTGTGAAGTGTGTATTGATGAGAGGGCATAAGTGATGGAATGTGATCACTGGTGAGAAAGTGACAAGTAAATTTTAAAGTGTCAAGTGTTTTGGTTTACGATTTAACCTAAGTCTAATTGCTAAAATATTTACTTAACTAATCACGCCACTTTGCCCATCATGTACCACTCCTCTTGTAGTTGCGACATAACTATTTGTGTAAATAGCGAAATGACGCCATGAAATGTTTTTTCTCGATTTTTTATTTTTTCCAAGTTTTCGACCTACCTACATATTTGTAAACACAAACAATCACATCAATATTCCTTTGTCTATTTTAAGCGAATTCCTGTTGTATTTTGATAGATATTCGCAACTTGTTGCGCCCCGTGAAATACCAGAATTCTGCCATATTCTGCCAGAAAAATACCTAGAAAGGTAGTCACCAAACACTTAAACTACCTGCGGAATGGAATAGCGCTTCAACTCTGCGGATATCCTGTGCGCGAGCTCCTTGGTGTCGAGCTGGTCGCAGTCCTCGTCGTGGCTGTCGTCGGCCGCGTCGCCGGTGCCCGAGTGCTGCGACGAGCCGCACGCCGCCGCCGAGCCGCACGCGGACGCGCCCCCGCATAGGGCGTCTGTGCGGGCGACTGGGTTAACGTGGGTATAAACTCTACGGATGGCACAAGTTACAATGTAATCTACGATGTCCCATCTGATTAAATGAACAGATATAAAAAGATTTCTCATCACATCACATCACTCACACTTTGGGGGAATTTATTGCACAATTGATCATGTATACTAATTCAACAAAATATGGTAGCAGTCATTATATACCCTAAATCCTCGAATAAGACCCCAGGGGAGTTATTTTTTCCTCAGACGTTTTGGAGGGGGAGTTATTCAAGGATGGGAGTTATTCGAGGGGGGAGTTATTTTTTTTCCTCACAAAACATGGACTTTATTCATTGCATGGATGGAGTCTGTAACTCATGTGATTCATATATTGACCTGTCCAACAACAACCAAAAGAGTGTATACATTGCATACACATCATGTATCTGCTTTCGCTGCTGTAGTCTCATATTTTTTTTGTATTTTTGTATTGTATTGTTTTCATCCAAAGGGGGGAGTTATTCATGAGGGGGGAGTTATTCGAGGGGGGGGGGTATTTTTTCCTCGCCTCGCCAACAGGGGGGAGTTATTCAAGGGGGGGTCTTATTCGAGGATTTGCGGTAGTTTTTGTCCACCCAGTATACCTAAATAGTCGGCCGACTGCACACATTGCAATGAAGACTACCGTATACCGTCTGAATTATGAACACTTGTTGATTTAATGTCTTCCGCATAGTGCATTGCTTTCACTGTGATAAAATTTCGCGCAGAATTTGTAACATGACTTTTTTATCAAAATATGGCTAAATTTAAGTTTTCAATCAACGAACCACTGTTAAAAATGGTAGTTATGTCACGGCACGGGTGTTAGGGGGATACGTACGGGAGAAAATGTCACGCAAGGCGGCTACAATATAATACCCGGTCAGCATTCTATAACTTCTCTTCAGCACATGTACACGATGCAACCACGCAGGTCACTCGCCTTGTTCCATCCTGCCGTGCTGCCGGAGCTGTGCGTTGTGGTCGCCGTTGAGGCGCGCCGCCGCCGCCCCGTCCATGGGCTTGCTGTCCGCCGTGGACGTGCACGCAGACGCGCCGCCCAGAGACAGAGACGATTTGGGCGTCGGTCGAGATTTTCTCTGGGGGGTGTGCGTGGATTTTTTGTGTTGATTTACCTAAGTGTGGATAGAGCTATTGAGTGTCAATCGAAATGAAAAAGATTTATCATTTTGCGTGACATTTTACAAATTCGTTTGACATTTTGCATTACATTTGACACTTGACATTACACTTTACGGGGTGCGGGCGGACTAGGACTACCCACTGGAAATCAGTTTGTTTTCAAACGTATTTTTGAGATGCGTATGAAAACCTGAAATCCGTTTTTCCTGAAATAACATTTTCCTTGGTGAATTAAATTTTGCCTTAAATTTAACTTTAATTTTTTCTCCAATTTTGGAAATGCGCCAGTAAACAAATAAAAAACAATTTGTAAATTAATAAAAAGTTGACCAACTCTGCTGTGTCTTCTGCTGCTGGTTGAACTGGCGCCGCCGAGCATCGTTTCAACGCCGTCAACCTGCGGGTGAAAAAAGTCTTATGTCGCCTTGATACATATTGTCGCTCCACACACCAGTTTGCCAATGAAATCTTGAAACTTTTAGTAAATTCATAAATCATCCGACAGCTAAGAACACATTTGAGTTTACTGAAATGAGTTATTTTTACTCTCTGCCAACAGTTGTTGATTAACACCTAATTCAGTAAACTCGAAGGACCTCCCAAAGTTAATTGATGAGTTGACCAAATTTTGAGTTTACTGGTATACTCCAGTCACTTTACACCCTGCACGCGTGGTTCCCGCTGGATGCGTGCCAACGATTTTCTACGCATGCGATTTTCATAAAATGTTGAAAGAAGTCATCTCTGTTCTAACGTTTTACGTTAACGTATTCACAACAATGATTTTTTCATGTTTTATACAAAAATCGCCCGTTTTATCATCATTGGCACGGTTCCAAGGTGAGACGTAAATGAGTGCGAGGGCAGAGTATCAGGTTCGCCGAGAATAATTAACAAGTATACATAAATCCTACCTATATCCTACCTATATTTTAGTACATAAATGGCTTTACATCAGTCTCAATCTGTAACACGAACGCCATGAATATCTAGTATACTCGACGGACCGCACGCTATGCATTTATCTGAAGGAACCACTCCATCATGACGTCATTATTAGAAAAATAAAAATAATTCCAGCAAAAAAAGAAAAAACATTTCGGAAAAACATTTCTCGTTTGTACGCGACTCCGCCTTTTCTTTTTCAAAATATTTTTCTTTTTGTGAAAGTGCATACATAAGTATCCAGCTCGCGCGTTATCGACCAAGACATCAATAATTTTGGGCGCATACGTTGCGGTCGGCCGAGTATATCTCAATACAAGCAAGTGCACCCACCGAAGGTTTAGCGTCATACTCGTACTTGATGTTGACGTTGTAGGGCGGCACGGTGGTCAGGGCGCCCACGAAGGCGCTGCCCACGTTGGCCGAATGCGAAGACAAGAAGGGCCCGAAATTGCTGCCCGGACCCGACCCGCCCGACAACCCTGCAGGGTTTTTTGAAATGTTTTGTGTGAAAGGTTGTTGTTGTTGTTGTTGTTGTTGTTGTTGTTGCTGCTGTTGTTGTTGTTGTTGTTTTTGTTGGGTATTGTTGTTGTTGTTTGTTTGTTTGTTTTGGGGGGGGGGGGGGTGCTTGGTTTTCTTATTACACCAGATAGTGCGGGAAAAGGTTTGAAAATGTGTAAAGTTTAGTCTGTCGATCGCGGCCTTTTCTGTATTTTTATACAATGTTTGATTTAAGCTTAAAATTATTCAGCACAGTCGTACGCTTAAGTTTGATGCAACCACTTTTCAAATTCGATAACAATCACCCAAAAACTCTTAAATTCAGTTGACTAGGGTGTCAACAAATTTTTATTACGGAAAATGGAAACGGAAAAATATTTGCACTTGCCGGAAAACGGAACGGAAAACGGAAAAAAATTTGCCTGCGGAAAGCGGAAAACGGAAAGAATTTTGCCTGCAGAAAAGCGGAAACGGAAAATTTTTTGCACTTGCCGGAAAACTGAAACGGAAACGGAAAATTTTTTGCACTTGCCGGAAAACGGAACGGAAAACGGCAAAAAATTGCCTGCGGAAAGCGGAAACGGAAAACGGAAAACGTTAATTTGACACCCTACAGTTGACCCCATAAAATCGCTGTAGAGACGATCCCACTCGATTTTATCCACAAATATTCACCCACAAACACACGCACACTCACTGACCATTATCCGAGTGCATGTTGTTGAACGCGTGCTGCGTCTGCATGGGCACGCCGTTGCCGGGGCTGGGCTGGGCGTTGCCCGCTGCCGCGGCGCACATGATGCCCGCGTGCCCGTTCGACAGCGGCAGGTCAGACGTCGCGTTAGACGTCGACTCCACTGGGGAGGGGGAGGGCTGCGAGGGGGTGGCGGGTGCGGTTTTTGTGCGAAAAAACATTCTGTGTTTTTGGTTTTGTAAAAGTGAATACCTATTTGTGTTTAGAGTTGTTTTGCAAGACATCACTGAAGCATTTTTACACTTGATTATTTCTTTGTTTTCAGTGAGAAAATCAAGTTTTTTTGCATAGAGTTGACACAGAAACACAGATTCAATGCAAAAGTATCAAAAATTTATTTTATGCATCTATACATCAAACTAAATCCACAGCAAATAATTTGTGCTTCGAATTTTATGAAAAATACCCAAAAACATTTATTTATGTGTGTTCTGTGTTTCCATGTTCTCAAATAATTTTTGTAATTTATGTGTTTTTGAGTAAAACAAAAACACAGAAACGACATGATTTTCTGCACTTAAAATGTGAATTTTTGTCATCATTTGCTTGTTGAAGTTCTGCTGATTTTGTAACCAACGCGACGATTATGTCGGGCAGCCCGATTGCAGCCCAATCACACGCTGCCCTATTCAAATCGGCCCTTCCCAGCAACCCTTCTGCCACAAAAAAACCCACAATTCTGCCAACAAAAACACCTCCCAGTTGGCAAACAGCCAGCACACACCTGCGGCGCGGCCAGCAGAAACTTCTCATTGTGGGCCACCGAGGCAATAGGCGGCAGCGGCTGCAGCGCGGTCAGCGTCGCGTACGAGTGGTGCACGCCGCCGTTGCACTGCTGGTGGCCGCCGCCAGACGCGTTGTTCGGGCTCAGCGGCGCCGAACTGTCGCCCATGGACGGGTGCTCGCCATTGCCGAGCGATTCTGATGGGGTGGGGGGGGGGGGTTGAGTTGAGGTAGGTAGGTAAGCAGGTGCCTGTCCCAGAGCCTGTAAAATGTCAAATGTCACGCAAAGTGTCTAAAGTCATGTGAAATGCCATGCAAAATGGCAACCGAGTTGCCATTTTGGAGGGCATTTTACATGACTACATTTACCTAGTATGCATATGCAAATATAGAATTCTTCGTCGTGTGAAGGATTCTTCAAGGATCCAGGGAAGTAAATTTCAATAGTCAGGGGATAAAGTGCGAGTATAACGACAGGAATTACAGTATAGCGACAAATTTAAAGTCAGAGAAACATTTATTCTTTTCATGTTTTAACACATTTATTCAAAATTCATATTCATAACTCTATTTTTAGCAAACATTTATCAAGCTTTCAGTCGCGCCTAAATTGTTTATTAGAAGAAAATTCCCGATTCCCGATTCCTTCAACCATTACTGACGATTCGGGAATCACAGTTTGCATACAGATTAAATACAGGGAAACGAATATTCCAAAAGCAGTTTACAAAGTCACCGAAAACCGACCCAAAGCGAAGCCTCTATCGTCGATGTTGCCGAGCGGCGACTGTCGCGACAGGATGCCCTTGTGCCGGCCGCCCGCCGTCGAGTTGGCCACCGACGACAGCAGCGGGTCGTTGCCTGCGAGCATGGGGCCGTCGCAGCGCGGGGCTCAGGGGACACTCACTGCGAGTGGCAGCGCCGCTCACCGGTGGTCGTGATGGGCGACACGGGGCAGCGGCCGTCGGCGCAGCTGACGATCACGCCGAGCGGCTGCCTGTGCTGCACCTCGGCCAGGCCCTCCATCAGGCCGGGCCAGGGGGCGCCGGCGCCGCACTGGCGCCGCTGCTAATCGGCCACGGGCCGGCGACAATGGCCGCGATCGCGGCGCGCGCCCAGCTCGCCCGCCCAGTCGATAGGCGGCAGGCCGGCCGTCGGCTCGCCCGCCCAGCTGCGTCGTATCGACCGAAACGGCGCGCGTTGCACTGCGCCGCGTCAAGTGCGCCGCGGCGGCGTCATCACACTTTACAGGTGCGGCGGCCGGTAGCTCGCGGGTGTAAAACGGCTCGTAACGGGCCTGTGTTTACACTGGCCGTGCGTTGGTCAAGACGGAGAAAGGGGGCCGGCCTCGAAGCAGTGATAGAGCTCGCGCGCAACGCTCACACATGTGCGGCTGCGGGCCGGGTGGCGTGCGCTTTTGCACGAGCATGTGGTGTGCTGGGTGCGCGCGTGTCCGCGTCTACTGCGCATGCGTGTGTGTGTCGCCGGGCGCTTGATTCTGAAGCGAGGGGCGCGACGGCGACGCTAGGCGGGCGTGCGCATGCGAGAGCGCCTAGCGGGACGGCACCCGACCGCTGTAGTGCCCCGCTCGCTGCCTGCTGCACTGCGCTGCGTACAACTGGCGATGGGCATGTGCCGCTGCGGCTGCTTGTTTCTGCAGCGCCGCCGCTGCCGCCGCCGTAGCCCGCCCGTGCCCTTCGCGCCGGCCCACGTTCGCAGGCGGCCCGGCAGCGGTGCGTGCATGCGTGGCCGCCCTGCCGGCTGCAGCGGACTGCACTGGCCCGCCGCGGGAATGAGGGCAACATCGCGCCCCCGCCCGCGCACTCGAACGGCGCAAATTGGCCGCCTATGCATATGATATCAGAAAAGCGCCGAATAAATAGAAAATTGACCCCATGCCGGCTGTCTTCGTCTATCCTAGAACACAATTTGAGACGCGGCAATTGGTCGCAACACCGTGGCGCAGCGGCGGCGCGAGTGCATGAGCGCTGTGCGGTGCGCGGGGCGTGTAGCCGAGGCTAACTGGGAGGGCGCGCATGGGAGCACTGCGCCGCCGCGGCGCACGTCCAGCCGCCCGGCCGTGCGCATGCAATGGAGTGTATGAAAGCGGCGCGGCCGCGGCGTACCACCCCCCCCCCCCCGGCTTTCTCTGCACCGGCCATTTTCCACTGGCTACTTGTCACCGCCGCAAGTTACGCCTGCAGTTACGTAAACTTGTGTTCCCGTTTTTTGAAGAGTGTGGGGTGCTAAGATGGGAAATAGTATTCTTGTGGCATGGATTCACGCAATGCAAAGTATGTATTTGTGCAGTGTGATGTCATACCAAACATAAATACATAGGTATTTACGTGCCAACTTCTTTCACTCGCAAGAATCTTTATCAGTGTCGCATGCATCACAGTGACGCGAGGACGCAGCTGCGAATGTCGCCAATGCAGCCGGCACCCATCTCCCAGTACAAATGTCTAAGTGTGCGCGGCACGGCACTGAACACTGAGGCCCTCGGCACTGTTGGGGGACTGGACTGCGAAATTCGGTCGCGTGCCGCCGCCGCGGCGAGAAGCGACGCTTTGATCGGGCGAATTTGTGGGTTTGCGCGGGAATTCCGGCCGCTCATCCAATGGACACGCCGGTGGGTTGATTTTGGCGGCGGTTGTTTTGCGTCTCACTCCGCCCAGCCGTTTGGCACGTGCGCAGCCCCCCCCCCCCCCCCCCCGCTGAGGGCGACTGGTCCCTTTTTAGATGAGGCACTCATTCGTGCCCTGGGGTTGGTAGAGTTGCGAAAATGGGGGGGGGGGAAATTCGTGCTTTTTTGTTGTTGTTTTTTTGTAGATGATTTTTGGGAATGTTGGAAACTGTGTTCTTCACGTGGAATTTTTTGGTTTGAAAATTGTTTATTGAAGACACTTCAAGATGCCGATCATTGTAATTGTTATCGGAAAATCACTATTGCTGGGGGCCAAGAAAGGCTGTCTTTTTGTACTGTGATACTTTGTTTAATTCTCAAAACTGAACAGTGGTAAAAAAAAATTATCTTTCAAAAAAACCTCTCTAATACTCCATAAAGAAGTGACATTTTCGCAACTCAAGTCCCAGCTGCAGTTACAGATACAGTTTCCAAATGTACTGCAAAATACCTTTCATAACTGTGTAAGAAGCGCCCCAGCATAGGGGGCCATGCATACAACAGCGCGTTGCATTGCAAGCGTTTCTAGTGTTACAGAAAAAAGTCTTCACCACTGAATGTAGGTACCTAGGTAGGTAGGCATATAAAAACGCTTGTTACGTACAAGCCGATAAGCACGGAAGTCGGTGCGGCTAGAATGAGCAACGTACATATGATATTTATCTCAAAGTTGCGCTGGGAAAAGTTGAAGGACTTTCATGAATCGACTCGCGGCAAGCGGAACTTTGAAGCGGCAGATATCATGCATAAATGTTGGTATTTTACATAGACCATAGACCGCACGCTTTACTATGAAATCTACCATATTCCATCTGAATGAGAAAAAGCTTTAATAAAATCTACGTTAGGGCGCTCGTGTTTTATACGAGAGGTGCGGGTTCGATTCCCGCCTGTGGCAATGCAAATTTTGCACACTTTTTATATCGCGCTGATTTCGCACATCGCTCCCACTGTTGCAAAAACTTTCCTCGTGACTTTATTCACGAAAATACGGTAACACTCTTTGCAGTAGCAGGTCAATGTAAGCATATTATTTATCTCCATGTTGAGCGTTAAAAGTTTCATGGGGTTCCCGGCATAGTGTGTGCAGTATGTAAATACACGAAATAGGAGTACACGTCTGCAGTACGCGGAAGTGGCTGATAATATGCATAAATGTGTGTCTTTGGCTAGAAATGACGATTAAATATTCCCATTGTCGACTTTTTGTGCATAAACTGCCAGTAGGAATGGAAAATTCTGGAAAATTTACAAAAATCTAATGGTAAAAGATGATGCTTGAAATATACGATAAATGAAATATAATTTTTTAAAATATTTCAGCAAAATAGTTTATTTTACTAAAATTCATGTCTTCAAGTATAAGTGAAACAGGATATAATGCAACAGACATATAAAAATACCTGTTTGAATCAACAGGAAAAAGATTATTTAGCTATTAAACACTATTTGCCTCACAAAATGTGATTGACACCAATATAAATACATCAAAACAATCACCTAACTTTTTCGACAGATACGCACACGCACACATGAACATCCCGAAGTGCCTGAGCAAGCTCGCCATGTAAACCGATCAGTTCTTGAAACAGATACCGTATTTCCTCGAAATACCCCCCCCCCCTCGAAATTTATACGTCTACACACTTATACAAGTCTTTAAGCGGGAATTAGAGCTCAGCGTCGATTCGACGTGAAATGACGACGTGAAATGATGTCGTGAAATTAATTACACGAGTGTGGATCATGCTACGGGTCTACAATTTTCTAAGGATAATATATGAATCAATACCTTAATCGTGTCCAATACTGAGTGTTATCAGCCACAACTAGAGCGAATTGAAAAATTCAATTTTTATAATTTCACGTCATCATCATTTCACGTCACAGTGTCAGGGAACAACTTGACATTTCACGTCAGACTATTGCAAGCAGCAGTCTGACGTGAAATGTCAAGTTGTTCCCTGACGTAAAATGATGACGTGGAATGATAAAAATTGAATTTTTCAATTCGCTCTAGTTGTGGCTGATAACACTCAGTATTGGACACGATTAAGGTATTGATTCATATATTATCCTTAGAAAATTGTAGACCCGTAGCATGATCCACACTAGTGTAATTAATTTCACGACATCATTTCACGTCGTCATTTCACGTCGAATCGACGCTGAGCTCTAATTCCCGCTTTAGAGTCTTATAAATGGCGATTTTTGTTGCATTTTCGACGTCTGCGTACGTTTCAGACGACAATTTAGTACTTGGTTTTCAAATAATTTCTGGCGAAATAATACACCCCCCTCGAAATACCCCCCCCCCTCGTTTAACCCCCCTCAAAATTCGCACTCTGAAAAAATAACCCCCCCGGGGGTATTTCGAGGAAATACGGTAAGTGTTTTTGAAAGAATAATTTAAATTCATAGCGGTACTTGCTTTTCAAGTGTGAATTGCCCCGAACAAGAAATGCTTTAAAAGCGTGAAAAAAGCTGTCGCGGCTTCAAAAACACTTTCCAACACTTCACAACTTACCTTCCCCACCAGTTTCCAGAGTAAAATTACTCAACCTCGTGACATAAACTGTTCAAGTATCTACCTCATATCACAAGTGAGTACACACACAGAGCCGGATCGAGTCACCCGCACCGCATGAGACCAGAGTTGTTAAAAGTACTCAAATTTTCTCAACGTTGACGTAAACGTCAATGTAATTTTTTTACTTACCGCTGAGTGCAAAAACGTGAGGTAAATTTTTTTTACTTTTACGTGTGAATTGCGTTTGTCCACGGAAAACAGGAAAGTGGGTATTTTTGAGAAAGTTTGCCCCAATTTGCGCTCAAAATAACGAAATCCCATACTTTTTCACCCTCAAATTCACTAGTTGATGTGTTTTTGCATTTTTTATAGCTTTTTTTGAATATTTTCCCCTATTTTTAGTCAGCTTTTCCACTTTTTTTTCTTTTTTATGCCCTGAAAAAGCCTACCTGAAATACTCTGTTTTCTGTACTCGCGTACTTTAAAAAAGTACGCGAGTAAGTGAGTACCGGTATTTTTTCGGGAGGAAACGTAAACGTATTTACGTAGTACTCGAGTATACGTATTTATCGAGTAAACGTAAATACGTTTTAACAACTATGCACCAGACGAGAGTTGCAGCGGCCGCATCGGAATTCGAGTCAGCGAGCGCCGCGCCGACAGAGTTTCCCGCCGTGATTTCGCCCGCGCCGCGGCAGCGGCAATTTGCACCGCACTGCGATCTCGCTCAAAACTGCCAGTCGTCATGAACTGGCCGCGCTCGCCGCCCGCCACTCGCGAAGGGGGCCGCCCGCAGAGGAAACGCTTTTTTACTGTGTACCGCAGACATACCGTATATGCTTGAATAAAGCCCCCTGTCATGCTCGAATAAGCCACCGTGTTTTAACACTTGGTTAAAACCACTGGGGAAAGACACCCCCCTGATCACATGACCTTATTCACAAAAATATGGTATCATTTATTGTATAGCGTCATGTCCGTCCAGTATAAGCAACTTACAGCTTTTCTAGCTCCATGTTCACTGCCGTTTCCAGCTGCACGTATTTACCTTATTTGTACAGTTTCGCGTTTTCAAACAAATTCGAACGCTACCCACGAAGGCTGAATCTCGATTTGTTTAGATTGATGTCGCCCCTGAAGAAATGTTTTTGTCTGAAAATGCAGCATTTCTTTGCAGCCCTGACTCCGTTTCCACGCAGCAGAGCAATTTCTGAATGTTACACTATGCTGGATAGAGGGACGTTCCTCATTTGAAATGTGGAAACTTTAACTTGCGTCACTTCGACATGACAACGTACGTGATAAGCCCCACCTTAGGGCCCAATTCCATATGGGAACAGCACAAATACACAAAATATTACTAAAGAACATGTTACAAATGAGGCGTTTAATTCAAAAAGTTGACGAGTCCAATAAACGCGATTTTGAGTAAATCGCATTTTATGTTTCATTTCGAATTCGCGGCACGTGATGCGTCCAAAAGTGCTTATGACTATCTTTAAGTTGCAAATGTTGACAATAAAGTGTCATATTTTCAGCTCGTTCTTAACAACAAGATTAGGTATCTGTAATAAGTCTGTAGTGTGACCATGAAAGAGCTTAATGGACAGGTGAATATTCTGAGATAATTGTTCTATTTGAATTTACTTTCATATAGGTAGGTGCGAGACGTGTTTTTCGATCAATTTTTAATTATAGGAAATAACATTGTATGATATGTATCGAAATATATACCGGATTACTTCTTATCTACTACCATATTATAAAGCCACTATTTATTCGTGTAGAAAGGATGCTCCAACGTAAAAGATAGGACGTTTCTGCTTCTGCCCGATTCGTGTGTGTTTTTACACACAAAGTGGACACTTTTTATCAGCACAAAATGCAATTTACAATCTTGACAAACAGGGTTCACATATGGCAGAGTAGCTTTCCAAGAATGCAATTGCACATGTATAGGGGGTTGGCTTGAGTTTTTAAGGGTTGAGTTTACAATTCAGGGTTGAGTTGACAGGTGTTTATAAATTAGGGTTGAGTTGACTGAAGTTTAAAAATAAGGAGCTGTGTTGACAAAAGTTTACAAATTAGAGGCTGAGTTTATGGGAGTTGAGTTGATGTGAGTTTACCAAATTAGGGGCTGAGTTTATGGGAGTTGATTGTTTATGGGAGTTGACAATAACATTACCATAACCCTTAAGTGAGGCCCCCGGGGCTAAAAAATATAAATTGTGAAATGATGCTGTAACACACTGGGCAGCGCTATGAGGCAGGCTCACCCAATGTGTTATCCAGCTGCGAGCCTCCAAAGAGCTCGCCAACACTGGCAAGATGAGAAGTGAGAAAATAGAACGTTTGGGTGCGATGTGATATTTATTTATATTAATTCACTGTCGCCTTGCGACACGTCCACTTGTTTTCATATCACTTCATTTTCTTGGTTTAACATGGTTTAACATGGTTTAACAGAGGCCAACAAATAAACAGGCCCGAAATCTGGGCAAAAGAACTGAACTGATTCAACACAATAAATAGCCACTTATAAGGATTTGGTTGAAACGTGAAGTTTAGGGGTTCAGAACATCACCCCAAAACCTACTTAGAATATATAATGAATAGAATAGAACAGGGTGTAAGATAGAAGTGTGGAATAGAGTACACTGTAGTGTGACTACAACAGTCCCCCCCAAGTTCACCCTACAAGGGGGAACTGACAAAAAACTAACCATTACAATCCTGCAAAAATAAAAGCAATACCAACTTGAAAAAAACCCACAATTTACACCAAATATCACAGAATATCACAAATGTATCAAATTTTGCCAGCCTCTGGATAACCAATATCCAGCCTTTGAATGTTTCTTGCACTTCCCTTTGTGGTTCCTCTGTCCATTGATGCCAGAACTATTGAAATGACTGGGGGGTGTGGGGTAAATGGTGGCAGCTTGTGTGGAAAACTGCATCTAGCTTCTCTGCCTTATTGTGGAACTTGTGCAGAGGCAGTGTGCCAGGTGTGCATATTGGACTGCTGTGCATTGACATGACTGTTGTGTGGTGGACATTGTCATGCATTGAGCCCAGTGTGGATTTGTCAGTGGCATACTGCAGTTGGCAAGCTGTCTGTACTGACATCTGAACCCTTTGTAGTTTGCATGGGTACTTGGCAGAAGGCTCTTTGTTGGGCTGGTTTTTTCATTTGTTTTGATCGTGGTTGCTATTTTCTGAATGTTGCGATTCCTAAATATGCGGGAATGGTATTTATTGAGTTGTTTCTCTGTGTTTGGGATGGCTGTGACCATGTGGCTGGCAGTTTCAGGTGTGATGGGAGGGAATTTCTGGTTTGGTTTGTGTCTGGCTGCTGCCACTGTAGGTTGCCTCTCCCTCACATCCTCTTGCTGCTTCTGTGCCTGCAGCAAATTTGTTTTGCTTTTTTCCAATTTGGTTCCCATTTGCTTCCCATGTGCGTGCTTATATCGCTTTTGGTCATGCTTCTGTAAATGGCTACTGGCTTGCCCCAGTGGAGTTCTGGGGTTGGCAGGCAATGATGGATTAGAACACTTCTGTTGGTCATTTCTGACACCTTCACTGGTTTTCCGCATTTCCATTTCCTGTCTGTATTTGTCTGACAACCTTTCCAGCTCCTTGTGCGCCGTTTGCACTATTTGCAGTGGGCCCCATATCGCTGCTTGCCCAATTAACAATGGGTCTGCTGATGGTAAAAATTCACACAATTTCACTACTGCTGGGAGCATATCCTTGTGCTGTACTCCGTCTGGGGTGGTGTGCTCTACAAACATGTCATAAATTCGAAGCCAATCCCCTTTTATGACATTTCCCGATGTTCGGATGTCACTGCCCATGTACAGTCGGAATTTTGCACGTTCTTGCGTGGAATCCATGCCATTCTTGGCCCAAATCTCCTCCAAAGTTGAATCTTCAATGAACAGGCCAATGTTGCAACCTGTATCGATGTGCCCAGTGATCGGGACTCCCTGGAATACTATTGTGGCCATTGGGTCTGGCGAATTTGTGAGTAGGCAGTGGTCTTCTTTCCTGCTCTTTGTGCTGTTGACTGCGGGAATCCAGCTCTCGATGTCACCCCAATCTTCCTCTTCACTTTCACTCCCAAAAATTCCATACTCCTCTTCATACTCTTCTTGGGTGCACCAACTCGCTGAACTGTCATTCTGGATTGGGATGTTCAGTTCTTTACACTTTCTCTCCATAATCTGTTTTGCGCTTTGTTCCGTTTCCCCTCGTTTGGCCAAATTGTGTTTTGCATTTTCCGCTTTGCCTCGTCGGAATCTCTGTGATTTGCTGTCTACAAAGCATTCCGATGGGCCATGGGGCATTGGGGCTCCATGCAGGTAATGTGTGCACCATGGCCCTTTGTGTGTTTTCGGGTCAAAAGTTGCCCGCACTTTGGCCTGTGTGCTGCTTCTTGCTATGGCGCGTTGCACTTTTTGCTTTGTTTGCCTACTTTGATGTGCATCGTGGCCTTCTGTCTGCTCATTCCAGTTTCCACTGTACCATAGGTGCTGCCTTTGACTCTGTTCTTCCTTGCGCTGAGTGCGAGCTCTTTCCACCTGCTTGCGTGCAGCTTCCATCATTGTTACGGCCATGTTTAATGTGCAGCCGTTTTCCCTCCAGCGCTGCTGCCACATGTACCAGCAGGATGCTGGGATGAGTTTTGGCACTTCAATGAAAAGTTTGTCTCCAATCATTTGCTCACGGTCTCTGTCCGACAGTCTTTCGCTGATGTGGTAAAACTTACTGCAGAGGCGCGTGTATAGGGCTGTGACTGATTCTCCTGCAGTGGCCTTCAGGTTGTACCAGTCTGCCACTGAATATATCTGGTGGTCAAGCCTGTAGGTTTCGATCAACTTGTCTACTACGTACAGGATGTCATGGCGCCTTGCAATTCTAATGCTCATGTACCTGTCTTGAGCATCATCTGTTAAACACTGCTGGAAGACAATGTTCCAAAATAGCTGTTGCTGGCTCTCTGGCACCCCCATGGACTGTTGCATGACCATGTGGAGCCAGAACTTAAATGGGCCGGTCTTGCTTTTCTGGTCCCCATCAAATTTGACCTGCTTATTTGCTGCTGACGCCACGTGCCCTACGCTCATGCGGTCCTGGGGTATCGCCTGCGTGCTCAGCTGCGGCAATCCATCTTCCGGTGTCAGTGCGTATTCCTCCATATACACAATCATGCGTTCGAGGATCGAGCCCTGCGGTAGTGTCGCCAGGCGGTCATCGGTTTCCCAGGTCCATGGGTCGCTTAGGCGATTCGCTTGCGGCGTGTCTGTTTTCCCTTTCTGGTGATTTCCTGATGGGTTGTTTGTTGCAGTGCTCGGTGCTTGTTTGGGGCTTGATGAGCTTGGCTGCTGTGCCATCATGCTGGTCAATTGGGCCATTAATTGCTGCTGCTGTTGCAGTTGTTGTTGTTGCATTTGCATTTGTTGCTGTTGCATTTGCATTTGCTGCTGGTGCTGTTGCGCTTGTTGTTGTTGTTGTTCCACCTGTTGTTGTTGTTGTTGCTGGATTATGGTTATCAGCGTGGATGTGTCCGCCGCCTGCGTGTGCGCTTTTAATTCCCGTCTCGGTGTGGGGACGTACGCTGCGCGTTTGAATATTCCAGCGCCATGGCGGATAACGAGCAAACTGAGCAGGTCTGCATCATCATCAAATTCGCCCTCTGGGTCTTCCATTGTGATGTGTCCGTCCATGGTTTCACTGAAGTATCTTTCCGCCAACCGCAACACCTTTTTTGCCAGTGTTTCGGTGCCATCCTTCCATGGCGAGTTGAATTTGGGCCATTTTCTTCTACTGTCTGTGATAGTGTCGTCCCTGTGCTCATTGAGGGAATTTCCGGCATTCAATAATGCCCATCTGTCTGGGGTATTTGTCCATTCATTAATTTTCTGCGTGAGTTCACGCTCTGTAAATGTGACCTGTCGGATAATTTTCGGGGGGTCCGATTCCCCTGAGCTTCCCGCTGTATTTTCTTCAGTGTCAGGCATCCTGTGCCTACTGAGTGCTCTTGCGGCGCACCACTCGCGTTTTTGCGGAGGGAATTTATCACGCTACCGGTGCTGGCGCCGGTCTGTTTGCGCAGGGGTTCAGTTTTTGATCTTTTTACAATCAGTACGATCACCATGTAACACACTGGGCAGCGCTATGAGGCAGGCTCACCCAATGTGTTATCCAGCTGCGAGCCTCCAAAGAGCTCGCCAACACTGGCAAGATGAGAAGTGAGAAAATAGAACGTTCGGGGTGCGATGTGATATTTATTTATATTAATTCACTGTCACCTTGCGACACGTCCACTTGTTTTCATATCACTTCATTTTCTTGGTTTAACATGGCCCGAGGCCAACAAATAAACAGGCCCGAAATCTGGGCAAAAAAACTGAACTGATTCAACACAATAAATAGCCACTTATAAGGATTTGGTTGAAACGTGAAGTTTAGGGGTTCAGAACATCACCCCAAAACCTACTTAGAATATATAATGAATAGAATAGAACAGGGTGTAAGATAGAGGTGTGGAATAGAGTACACTGTAGTGTGACTACAACAATGCATTTGTGGGTTTCTGATTACAATGATTTGAAATATGCACTCCATTCTGACAGTACATTACCATAACCCTGAAATTGAACCCCTGGGGCCAAAACTTTCAAATTGTGAAATGATACATTGTGGGTTTCTAATTGCACTGATTTGATATATAATGCACTCCATTTTGACACTACATTACCATAACCATGAAAATGAACCACTGGGGCCAAAAACTTTCAATTTGTGAAATGATGCATTTTTGGGTTTCTGATTGCACTGATTTCAAATTGGGGGTTCTGATTGCACTGATTTGATTCATGCACTCCATTCTGACACTACATCTACTACCATATTATAAAGCCACTATTTTTTTGTGTAGAAAGGATGCTCCAACATAAAAGGTAGGACGTTTCTGCTTCTGCCCGATTCGTGTGTGTTTTTACACACAAAGTGGACACTTTTTATCAGCACAAAATGCCCTTTACAATCACGATCCCTTTACAATCTTGACAAACAGGGTTCACATATGGCAGAGTAGCTTTCCAAGAATGCAATTGCACATGTATAGGGGGTTGACTTGAGTTTTTAAGGGTTGAGTTTACAATTCAGGGTTGAGTTGACAGGTGTTTATAAATTAGGGTTGAGTTGACTGAAGTTTAAAAATAAGGAGCTGTGTTGACAAAAGTTTACAAATTAGAGGCTGAGTTTATGGGAGTTGAGTTGATGTGAGTTTACCAAATTAGGGGCTGAGTTTATGGGAGTTGATTGTTTATGGGAGTTGACAATAACATTACCATAACCCTTAAGTGAGTCCCCCGGGGCTAAAAAATATAAATTGTGAAATGATGCATTTGTGGGTTTCTGATTACAATGATTTGAAATATGCACTCCATTCTGACAGTACATTACCATAACCCTGAAATTGAACCCCTGGGGCCAAAACTTTCAAATTGTGAAATGATACATTGTGGGTTTCTAATTGCACTGATTTGATATATAATGCACTCCATTTTGACACTACATTACCATTACCCTGAGAATGAACCACTCGGGCCAAAAACTTTCAATTTGTGAAATGATGCATTTTTGGGTTTCTGATTGCACTGATTTCAAATTTGGGGTTCTGATTGCACTGATTTGATATATGCACTCCATTCTGACACTACATTCCCATAACCCTAAAAATGAACCCATGGGGCCAAATACTTTCAATTTGAGAAATGATGCATTTTCAGGTTTCTGATTGCACTCATTTGAAATATGCACTTCATTTTGACACTACATTACCATAACCCTAAAAATGAACCCCCTGGGCCAAAAACTTTCAAATCATAAAATGATGCATTTGTGGGTTTCTGATTGTAGCGATTTCAAATATGCACTCCATTACTAAAACCCTGAAATTGAACCCCTAGACCCAAAAATTTTAAATTGTGAAATGATGCATTTGTGGCTTTTTGATTGCCTTCATTTGAAATAAGCACTTGATTTTGACACTACATTACCATAACACTGAAAATGAACCTCCAGGGCCAAAAATTTTCAAATCATAAAATGATGCATTTGTGGGTTTCTGATTGTAGCCATTTCAAATATGCACTCCATTTTGATACCACATTACTAAAACCCTGATAATGAACCCCTGGGCCCAAAAACTTTCAATTTGTGAAATGATGCATTTGTGGGTTTTTATTGCAGTGATTTGAGATGTGCACTCCATTTTTACTCTACATTACTATAACCTTTAAGTCTAACCCCCGGGGCTAAAAAATTGAAAATTGTGAATTGATGCATTTGTTGCTTGATGATAGCGATGATTTGAAATATTCATTCCATTTTGACACTACATTACCATAAACCTGAAAATGAGTTTACAGGGGTTTCCAAATTAGGGACTGAGTTTATGGGAGTTTCTAAATTAGGGGATGAGTTTATGGGAGTTTCCAAATTAGGGGCTGAGTTTACAGCAGTTTCCAAATTATGGGTTGAGTTTACGGGAGTTTTCAAATAAGGGGCTGAGTTTATGGGAGTTTTCAAATTAGAGGCTGAGTTTATGGGAGCTTACAAATTAGGGGCTGAGTTTACAGGAGTTTGCAAGTTAGGGGTTGAGTTTACGGGAGTTTGCAAGTGAGGGGCTGAGTTTACAGGGGTTTCCAAATTAGTGGCTGAGTTTACAGCAGTTTCCAAATTATGGGTTGAGTTTATGGGAGTTTCCAAATTAGGGGCTGAGTTTACAGGAGTTTCCAAACCAGGAGCTGCATTTACAGGATTTAGAGGGGGTCCCCATGGGGTGCCATTTTGGGGGGTCTCCAGGGGGTGCCATTTTTTGGAGTTACATATGGGGGTGCCATTTCAAGGGGGTCCCCATGGGATGCCATTTTTTGGGTGGTCCCCACGGGGGCCATTTTTTGCTGGTCCTCAGGGGGGTGCTATTTTTTTTGGGGGGGGGGTGCCATTTGGGGGGGTCCTCAGGGGGGTGCCATTTTTGGAGAGTCCCCAGGGGGGCCATCTTTGGGTGGGTGCCCAGGGGGTGCCATTTTTGTGGGGGTTCCAAGGGGGTGCCATGTTTGGGGGGTGCCATTTTTGGGGGGGGGGTCCCTAGGGGGTGCCATTATTGGGGGGTCCCTAGGGAGTGCCATGTTTTGGTGGTCCTCAGGGGGGTGCCATTTCTGTGGGGTCCCTAGGGGGTCCCATTGTTGGCCAGTTCTCAGGGGGTGCCATTTTTGTGGGGTCCCCCGGGGGGTGCCATTTGGAAGGGGGTACCCACTGGGGTGTCAGTTTTTGCAAGCCTCTGAGTAGTGGGTTTTGTGGTTCTCTACAATTAATACCACAAGGATTTACAAACACAAAAAGAACAGCAAAGCACAAATGTAACCAATTTAAGATTACAACAAAGTTTGACACCTTGCATAAACCACACTATCATATCACAAAACCTATACCACACATAATGCACACTGCACACCGTCATACCAAATCACTAACTGTCCACATTTTACTACTGAGTTTCATGCCCAACCATTTTACGGAAGTTTACAAAAATCCATTCAAAAACATTGCATCTTTGGTATTGGTCTTGTTATTGTTGGTACATTACATACTGCATTTCAAAACACATGCCTAGCATGTGGGAAAACTTAACTAAACTATCATATTTCCTCCAATGACAGAGGACCCATATATTTTTTCACCACCTCTTTACCCACCTCTCCATTGAAGACACCAGTCTAGACTTTAAGCCATATTATAGGAAATACACCACTCTAATTAAGGTTGCCAACATGCTAGCCATGTATTTTGATGTAATGTACCAACCATAACAAGACCAATACCAAAGATGCAATCTTTTGGAATAGATTTTTGATTAGTTCCTTAAAATGGTTGGGCATGAAACTCAATGGTAAAATGTGGACAGTTTGCAATTTGGTATGATGGTGTGCAGTGTGCATTCTGTGTGGTATAGGTTTTGTGATATGATAGTGTGGTTTATGCAAGGTGTCAAACTTAGTTGTAATCTTAATTGGTTATGTTTATGTTTTGCTGTTCTTTTTGTGTTTGTAAATCCTTGTGGTATTAATTGTAGAGAACCACAAAACCCGACCGAAGGTCGGAGAGAATCCTGCTATAGATCTATAGATTTATATAGATCTTACGTTTCCATTCGAGACTGTTCTATTTTTCACGCATTTTTACTTGAACATACCTCATATCTTTTCATGAAGCTTGAACAATGTGTCAATAAGAGCATCAATTTGAAATTTAATATATTTTCGAATACTCAGAAGATTCTCGTCATCCGATCTTTTGGAAATTTTTGTGTCTTGGTCTTCTTCTAATGTAGTTTCTACCTGTCATCCACTTTGAAACCAAATGGCAGGTGCCGTTCTACTGTTTTCGTGAGCGAAAAAAAACGTGCCAAAGCCTGCATTTCTATTGCAGGTGCCCTTCAACCCCCACAAATAGCTGCGGTAGCGAAGTCACACGTTTGACGCTACGGAACCCACTATTCTCTATTCTCCGCACGGGACACAACCAGATTTGTTAAAAGTACTGAAGTTTTTGAACAGTAAACGTAAACGTAAAGTATTTTTATTTTAATCAGACAGAGTACAGAAAACGTAATGTATTTTATTTTTACTTTTATACTGCGTAAAAGGTGAGTAAAATACTTTTTTCCAGAGAAAACGTAAAAATGAATATTTTTCCAGGGAAAACGTAAAAATGGGTGTCTGTTCTCGCAGAAAACGTAAAAGTGAGTATTTTTCTCACAAAAATGGTGTTTTTTTCAATACTTTGAAATACTTTGAAATATGCCAAAGATGTGTTTATCCTCCTGATAAGTATTTCTTAGGAAAATGTCCTATGTTCTGTGGGGCACTTCCTGTGTCGCAAAAAAACACATTTTCTGTCCCTTCAAAATACGTTTTCTGTACTCGCGTACTTTCAAAAAGTACGCGACTATTTGAGTACCGGTATTTTTTCGGGAGGAAACGTTAACGTATTTACGCAGTACGCAAGTATATTTACGTATTTATCGAGTAAACGTAAATACGTTTTAACAACTATGGACACAAGCGGCGCTGCGGAAATAGCCGCCGTCGGAGCTGCACGCAAATTGGCTCGGGCGCCGGTTGCCGCGGGAAACGGCACTACGCACGTGCGCCGCAGACAAGCGCCGCCCTTTGGCAAGGGGCTGGCGTTAATGTAGTGTGAACTGAACGGACACGTGCCGCACATCCTGATAGTGGCGTCACGCTGTGGATATAATTGTGAACGGGTGCCCACCCGAGTCCATCATGAGGGGGTAAAATCCTGAATTTTTTTTTTTTGGGGGGGGGGGCGGGGGGTAACCAACACAACCCCCACTACTACATAAATACCGGGGGGAAGCAACCCACGTAATCAGTAAAAATGCAGTCATCACTCTTTCATCCTAAAACCATCGTATACTTAACTAGGGTGTCAAAAAAAATTTTTTACGGAAAACGGAAAGGTAAAATTTTTTCACTTTACGGAAAACGGAAAACGGAAAGGTAAAAAAAAATTTCTGCCGGAAAACGGGAAGGTAAAAAAATTTCACTCAGCGGAAAACGGAAAACGGAAAGGTAAAAAAAAATTGTCGGCCGGAAAACGGAAAACGGAAAAATGAAATGCCGGAAAACGGAAAGCAAAATTTTCACGGAAACGGAAAAAAATAAAGTGAAATTAGCACGGTAATAGACAAATTTGCAGAAGGAAAACCTGCATGCAGGTTTGCCTGTTTGGCTTTGATTGTGGTAGCTGTACATTCTGCAACTATGGATCATGCCTGTAACTTCACTTGTAGTTCAAGCTTAACTGAACCAACAAAAAATCATCAAAAAGTAGCCATAGTGGCCATAGGAAAGGAAACACTATGACAATTTCACAGTCTAGAAGCAGTGGGAATCACTGATGACCCCTATGCAATTGATGACAACATTGCAGAGGAGATGATAATAAATAGCATAAAATTCAACGACAACAACAAACGATACTATATTGACTGGTCGTATAAAGAGAGTATCAGTAACCTTCCCCAGGGGAAAAGCAGAAGCCTTGGTGTGGTTTAAATCACTGATAAGAAGATTCAACAAAGATCCAAACTTATTCGAACAATACCGGAAAGTTTTGGATGACCAACTAGAAAGGGAAATAATTGAGATCTGTGATGACAAAACAGACAACAAGGGGATTCATTACCTGCCACACCAGCCAGTAATCACGCTGGGCAAATCGACATCATGCAGAATCGTGTACGATGGGTCGGCAGGTAAGCCCAGTTTCAACGAGTGCCTTTTTAGAGGACCAATTACAACACCATTAGCACTGGGCCTACTGATGAGGTTCAGGGCAGGCAATCTAGCATTAATTGCCGATATTGAAAAGGCATTTTTGCAAATAGGATTGCATGACCAAGCTAGAGACTACACAGAATTTTTCTGGTTGAAAGATGCCTCAAAACCAGTAACTGAAAATAACTTAATAGTACTTCGTTTTAAACGCGTACTGTTTGGACTTGTCTGCAGCCCAGCAATTTTGGGAGCAGTCATAAAATACCATTTAAATGTGACAATAAACAACATGAAGGAATATGAAGAAAATGAAGGGGAACAAAACCAGTTGGCGATGATAATAAACAACATTTACGTTGATAACTTCATCATGAGTGTCACGAATGAAGTTGAAGCTTTAGAACTATATTACAAAGTCAAAGCTTTATTTGACCAATGTTCTATGAACATGAAAGAATGGCTGTCAAACTCCAGATCAGTCATGAATGAAATAGCAGAAAACGACAGGAGTCCAAAGGTGAATAAAATTGTCACAGTAATGGGCATGAAATAAAATCACCAAACGGACATGCTGGCAATATCAACACCAAAATTGCAAATTGACAGCATCACAACACCAACCAGATGAAACTTGAATAAATTATTGGTGTCAGCATATGACCCAATTGGGTTCACAGCACCTGTTTCACTGACCCTGAAATCCCAGTTGTCAATGCTGCTCCAAGAGACAAAAACAACACAATGGGATGAGCCAATTGAAGATAAATACAGATTGGAAAAACAATGGAAAAATGCCAGAAAACTGAAAATCGAGCCAGAAAATGGAAAAATGGCCTGGTAAAATGGAAACGGAAAGGTAAAAAATTTTCAGCTGGAAAACGGAAAAATGGGCCGGAAAAACGGAAACGGAAAGGTAAAAAATTTTCAGCTGCCGGAAAACGGAAAACGGAAAGGTAAAATTTTTTCGGCTGCCAGAAAACGGAAAACGGAAAGGTAAAAAATTTTCGGCTGCCGGAAAACGGAAAACGGAAAGGTAAAAAATTTTCCTGCGGAAAGGCGGAAACGGAAAACGGAAACGGAAATTTGACACCCTATACTTAACAGACTGGATACTCCGCACCCACACTGAATTATGTCTCATCTTGGAAGTGTGCCAGTGATTATTAAAGCATGTGATTCTAGTAAAAAGATTTTAAAAATCCTGCAAGGTGTGAAGTCACAGGAATATATCAATGAACCGAACGGAAAATGGAAAAACTTTACACTTGTCGGAGATGAAAAACGCATATACAACTTTCGTTGATAGCAAAAGTAAAGTGAAATTTCCAGGTAGATACCCCACATTCACCTATCAAGCATCATCATCAGTAGCGCTGCTCAAATCGTCACAATTGCACCTGGCCCCATTCCGAAAGTGGATAAGTAACAAGAAAAAGGGTAAGTGATAAGTAAAATCAAGTGACAAGCCAAGTTATCAGTGTTAATTTCAATAAAAAAATTTATTTGTAAAATAACACGATGTTACAGTATTTCTTCAAATAGAAGAAAGAACGCCGTTCTATTTTTTCGTCAGCTTTTCTACATGCCGTTCTATTAGAGGTGCCGTTCTACTAGAGGCTGCCGTTCTATTGGAGACTGCCGTTCTATTGCAGGCTGCCGTTCTTTTGGAGGCACGTTGTTCTATTAGAAAAAATACGGCATGGTCACTCGACCTATTCACCAATTCGCTCCATCTTTAATCGCCACTTAGCACTTCTCACATCACTTATCCACTTCCACAATAGGTACCTGGTGCCATCGTCACTCAACTTGCTGTCATTACTGCTACTGCTCGGCAGCATGTCGTACACGTCCATGGGGTGCGTGTTGGTGGGCGCGAGCAGCCTGCACAGGGCGGCGGCGAGCAGCTGCAGCTCGGACAGGCAGACGCGCTCCTGGTGTTGGGTTTTTTTATTCATGGTGCGTTTGGTTTGATGTGTGACTGATAGTGATGTTAAAGGCACCGGGAAAAATGGCACCGCACCGCACCGGCACCTTTGCCAACACATGAAAAGGGCACCTGGCACCCTGGGGCACCGGCCAGAAAATGGCACCGCACCGCACCGGCACCGGTGCCTTTTGGAAAAAATGGCACCGGCACCGAAGGGCACCGGCAGGTTGCCGGTGCTAGCACCGAAAGGCACCGCACCGGGCTGGAATTTCTGAAGTGAATATCGGGCAGTTTCTCAGTGGTCTCACTTTTGGAAGCGCATATTTCCATGAATTTTCAACCGATTTTGATGGTTGAGCACTTAAAATGATCAGAATGATGTGGCAATCACTTTTATGAAGCAATTACAATGATTACAAATGAAAGATAAAATATTTAATTCACTGCAATGTCCATAGCCACTATTGTCTACTGATCGGAATCGTTGCTGTACAGAGAATGGAACTTTCTCTGTCATAAACTGACAACAAATTTTGAACAAACAAGTAAGATAAATATAAAATATAAAAATGATTTAAAATTCAACAAAATTTTAGATTTGTTCATCAGATCACGTATCGGGTATAATGGATTTCACAGTAGGTATATTTATTTGATGGGAGGTTTACAAAAAAAGCAAAAACAGTTGGGTAAATATATCGCTGTTTTTTGAAATATGAATAAGCACATACTATGGACAAAATTGCACAGCACATGAAGCCTTGGCCGGTGCCTTTCCCGGTGCCTTTTACTTTGGCCCGGTGCTAGCACCTTTGGCACCGGCAAAAAAATGGCACCGCACCGCACCGGCACCGGTGCTATTCTGAAAAAAATGGCACCGGCACCGGCATGGCACCCCTGAAGATTGCAATGGCACCGCACCAGCACCGGTGCTGGTGCCCTTTGGTGCCCAGCACCGGGGCACCGGTGCCCCGGTGCCTTTACATCACTAGTGACTGATTAGACTGCACTGGTTTGTAGAGGCTGTTACCGTATTTTTGTGAATAAAGTTAATGGAGTTCGATAAATTTAGCGGTAAGTTCACCAAAGTGAAAGCAGTTTCATGTGATAAGAAAAAGAAATTTTGGTTCTTTATTTAAGTGAAATATGGTAAATTCCACCGTGATGGATGTAGTCAGTAGAATTTATGTTAAGTTATATAGATCTTTCTAATTACGGTCGGTAAAAAGCTCACAAGACATCCAAATCAATGTCTGACACACCACCAGACTTCACTTTTTAAATTTCGTCAGAAGATTTTACGATGATTTTTCCACTGACACTGAATTTCACACATGATTTTACACTTCGTTTGTCACTTGAAACAGTGTGATAATGACAAAAATACATACCTGCGCTTGATTCTGCGCAATCTCAGCCGCCATGCGTTCCGTTTTCCTTTTGAGCCACTCGTCGGCCACGGCGGAGCTGATGCCGAACTCGTTGCCGGCGGCCACGTTGGACTTGTTGTTGACGCAGTCCCTTTCGAATTCAGCCATGGCTTGATCCAGTAGGTGGTTGCATTCGGTTGCTTGAAGGAAGTCCAATAAAGGTCGCGGTTTATAATGCAGAATTTCACACAAATAGTTAATTGACCCTCACCTCAGAGTTTTTACAATGGAATTTACCATATACAATCCGAATACAAACCAAAACATGATATTTTTCTATTGACATTGAGTCGGCGAAATTTTTACCAGGACATATTTTTCACGTGATATTTCACCTAAATCTGGTAGGTCTTTGTAAAGATAGCGTCCAGGAAGATCAGTACATTCTTGAATAATTAAAAGCATTTTTCTACAGCGTAAATCTTCAGGTACTTTTCAGCATTTCCTCGATTCGCTTGCCGGAATTTTAATCATGATTCATGAATATACGAGACGTAAAAGACCTATGTTGCAAAAACAACTGAGTGCTTCATTCACCTTGATCGCAGATAGAATCCAGACACCGCTCCACATACTGTATGTGAAATGTGTTAGTATGTGAAATGTCTCAGTGGCCCTGCGCACACTAGTTTTCAGACGAAATTTCGAAAACTCATAAATGAGCTTTGAACGTGTTTGAGTTTTCCACAATGAGTTATTTTTAATCTCCGTCAACTGTAGTTGACAGCCACCTCATTGTAGAAAAGTCAAATGCGTTCTAAGCTGATTTGTGAGTTTTCGAAATTTCGTGTGAAAACTAGTGTGCAGGCACAATGTGTAATCAACAACAGCGCTAACGTGGTCCCCAGCTTGACTTATGACGCCGTCCAAAGCACGAGCTGCGGAGTTGACATTTCATTCGAGAAAGCGTTGCAAAGATTTTTATACACTGAAAAATACTCGCTTTTACGTTAACAAATCATTTACACGATGTAAAAGTAAAAAGTTTATCTTAAATTTTCTGTACTGACGGTTGAGTAAAAACACTGTTCTTTGAAAAAAGTTCAGAACCTTTAACGACACTGATCCGATGAATTGTGTAGCCCCACAAAACGCATACGTTTCTACCAGAATTGTTAAAAGTACTGAACTTTTTTGAAAGTAAACGTATAGTATTTTGGTTTTACTCACCCCTGAGTACAGAAACCGTAAAGTATTTTATTTCTACTTATACACTGCGTAAAAGGTGAGTAAAATACTTTTTTTCCAGAGAAAACGTAAAATCTAGTATTTTTTCCAGGGAAAACGTAAAAATGGATATGTTTTCTCACAGAAAACGTAAGTGACTATTTTTCTCACAAAAAAACACGTAAAATAGGTATTTTTGCAATTTTTACCCTGAAGTACGTCAAAGATGTATTTTTTTGTATCCTAATAAATATTTCGGAGGAAAATGTCCTGTTTGTCACTTTTTTGTCTGACAAAATGATATTTTCTGTCTCTTTAAAATACGTTTTCTGTACTCGCGTACTTTCAAAAACTATGCGAGTGAGTACTGGTATTTTTTTCGGGAGGAAACGTAAACGTATTTACGCAGTACTCGCGTATCCGTATTTATCGAGTAAATGTAAATACGTTTTAACAACTATGGTTTCTACAACTTTCAGCATTTCACATACCCAGAGCATTTTGATCGACTTCTCCCGGCCATTGTGCATTGGCTGTTGTTTCTGTTTGAAACTGCGCATCTGACATCAGGGCAAGTGGGAGGGAAGGAAAACTATTGAGTTCTGCTGAACCTTGCCACAATCCTAGATTTGCCTAATTATTGAATCACCCTTCCCCTTCCCTTTTGTATTTCCGATGGGGTATGTTTTTCCCCACTTTTTGAAGGGGGGATCATTCGAGGGGCAATAATTATTTCCACACTCAGCTGACAAGGGATAATTATGACATATGTTTACAACGGGGAAAAAACAGTGTTGTAAAAATACTGGCATTTTTGGAAAACGTAAACGAAAATACCCTTTTAAATTTTGGAGTATAAATAATAAAACTAAGGTATTTTTAAATACAAGTGAAAACGTAAAATAAAACGTAAACGTAAAAAAGCAATAAATATGCAATATTTAAATACCATATTTCCTCAAATTCAGACCTGGGGCCAGATTTAATACTCCCTACAGATTTGTAGGGTAGGGCGTACGCCCGATAGATTTTTTAAAGTTCAGCCGCATCGACGCACATGCACCGAGAGCAAGGCGGTTTGTAAAATACACGAAACTATCCCTTAAGGTCGACGATATTGCAATATAACGTATATCGCTTCGATTTTGGCTCGGAAATCACGATTTCGTCATTTCTTGGCCGTCTGCCAATTCGTTTTTTATTTTATTTTGTCGGGCGGGTTACTCGCATAAGTCGCGCTTTTGTACGCTCGTGCATGCATTTCTTTCTTGTCGCTGCCCTCATGGTTTCGGTTGCAGACAGTGAACACTAAAAAAGTGACCACCTGACTACACAAAAGCGTGACCTATGCAAGTAACCCGCCCGACAAAATAAAATAAAAAACGAATTGGCAGACGGTCAAGAAATGACGAAATCGTGATTTCCGAGCCAAAATCGAAGTGATATACGTCATATTGCAATATCGGCAACCTTAAAGGATGGTTTCGTATATTTTACGAACCGCCTTACTCTCGGTGCATGTGCGTCGATGCGGCTAAACTTTAAAAAATCTGTCGGGCGTACGCCCTACCCTACAAATCTGTAGGGAGTATTAAATCTGGCCCCTGGGGGTTCTCAAAAACAGTTCCCTGGTTTGTGTAACTGAATTCGGGTGGTTTTTACGTTTTCCCTGGTACCCGGGCATTACGGCATGAAAACGTAACAAAAAGTAATGGTATTTTTTGAAAACGTAAATGTAAGTATAAATACTCAAATACCGGGTATTTCGGGTAAACGTAATTACGTTTTCGCAACACTGAAAACAACAAAATAAACGTTCTTATTGACTCAGATATTCAACAGTATTGTGCCTACACACACTAGTTTTCACAGTGACATCATGTGAAAACTGAAATTATTTCAAATGCAAATTAACGAACACGGTTGAATGATTTAATTTAAATTTAATTGTATGAAAGTTAAAATTTGAAGACTAAAACACATATAGCATACAAAAAGAGTAGGCTGAATGTCGCCATGTGGCCATGTCAGTTTTCACATCAGTCACGGTGAAAACTAGTGTGTGTAGGGCCATTGGAACACAGAAATCTTTGGTTTTTGAATTGCCATTATAAATTTCCCCATCGATCATTTCCCGTAAAAAATCTCTGTTATCGCTGGCGAGAGAAGGCAGCCGAATAAAAACGTGTTTTGATTGACGTTTTTAGCTCATTACATTAGCTTAAATAGAACTCCTGGGAAACAAAGCTAACGATTACTTTCTAGCATTTTTTTAAAGCTTCAATCCCAATCGCTGTATTTTGGTGTCGCGTGAATTTGTGAATGGTTAGCAAAGTGGCAATCGACATTGCAATTGACAAGTAAAACGTACAAAAAAAAGGGGAGGAAAATTTTCCTGCCATTTTTACCACCAACATAAATTCACATGAACAACTTTATTTCTTAGATAAAACGTAAATTGCAACTTGTCAATTCTGGTCAATTGGCCCCACACACGCTAGTTGACATCGACACCAAATGTCAACTGGTTCACAGCCCAATTGAAAGGTTGTATTTGAACGTCGTTCGTCGGATCGTCAGCAAGCTTTGTATTGGCACAGGAACCAGTTGACATTTGGTGTCGATGTCAACTAGCGTGTGTGGGACCATCGCTGCAATGTTATGTTCTTTGACACATTCTGCGATATTTCCGGATACATTCAGGAAAATACTGTGATTAGGGAAAGTTTATTTCATTCAAAGCATGCATTACCAAACCAAAAAAAATCGTAAAAATAGTTAAACTGCAGTTCTAGAAATCTATAGTATTATGAACGTGAAGAAAGTAACGTAAAAAAACGTGTAGGTAAAGGTATCGAAATAACAGCGTGATATTAAATACACAAATAACCCGCGAGGCCGAAAATGACTGCACATTCGTGATTAGAGACAAAATGCCATGCCTTCCATTCACATTTAAAAATTTGACAGAAATTTTTTTGAACGAAGGAATGTCTCAGTATAGGTTATGACCGATGGCGATCTTTGATGTTGACAATTATTCAAATGCAAGAAAAGTTTCAGATTACGCGCAAAGTGCCGTGCACCAACACTTGATTTTAGTTGACACTTGACAAGCAAATTTGTAACTTTCCTTGATTCATGAAACCCGTCTTGTCACTTGACAGGGCCAAGAATTTCATCATAAACATCTCCAAATAAAACAAATGTGTTTGCTACTCCCAAGGATAGAAAGACAGGAAAAAATAGAAAAAAGCTCAGAAAATCCAAACCAAAGAGGGAAGCAATGAAAAACTAGAAGTACACAGTTCACAAAACATTCCCCGCACACTTCCCACATATTAGTTCCAGTTAGCTACATACAAAAATTAATCACACTCAAAATTTAAATCTCACGACACGCTGCCATAGCCAGGTGCCCCGGCACCAAGTTGCGTTTTTTGAACATTTGTGTCACTTTTTTCATCGCCAGGGTCCTGGGGGCAGTCCCAGACCCTGTCAAATGCCCTGTAAAATGTCAAATGTCGTGCAAAGTGTCAAAAGTCATGTAAAATGCCCTGCAAAAAGGCAACCAAGTTAAATTGCAGGCAACCAAGTTAAATTGCAGGCAACCAAGTTTAATTGCAGGCAACCAAGTTGCCTTTTTGCAGGGCATTTTACATGACTTTTGACACTTTGCACGACATTTGACATTTTACAGGGCATTTGACAGGGTCAAGGAATGGCACCTGCATGCGTTCATATTGTTGGCTGGTGTCGCCGGCGCCAGCTGAAAGCCAGGTAGGCAGAAATTGCGAACCACTGGCTTCTGTAGCGTCTGTGTTGTGAATTGACGATTGTGTGGACTGAGTGAGGTGTTGGAAATTTTTTTTAAATTTCAAATGACAAGTAATGCCCCTAGATAGAAACGTCACGTCATTTGAAATTTTGTTTTCTTAAAAAAATTTGATTCTGTCACTTAACGGTGTTAGTCACCTTACGTAGAATTACCAGAAAGGGACTCTCTAGCCAGACGATGTCAATAAATATCCCCGCATTTTATTTAAAAAAAACTAATTGCAGCTTCCCGAATATCGATGCATGTATCCAAAAATGTACACGCAAAATAACACTCTCGAACATCAAAAACTTCACCTCCATTCTTCCACACTTCAAACATGCCGGCGAACATCAATCCAGTGAGCGCCAAAATCATCGCAGCGCTGGAAATGGCACAGCAAACCAAAAATTCGCCCGGACCCAAGTTGTTTATCAACTGCGATCGTGGTTGGGAATTGTTCAGTGATTGCGTGCGAGTGGTCAAAATCATATTATGACCCTGTAAAATGACAAATGTCAAGTAGTGTCAAGTCAATTAAAATTCCCTGGAAAATAGCAAACAAACGTTCGCCATTTTACAGGGTATTTCACATGACTTTTAACACTTTCATAACGTTTGACATTTTACACGGCTTGAGACTGCCCCCTGGCGTTTCAGCAACTTGAAGAGTGATAAGATGAGTCTAAGTGGAAACTGGCAAGTGAATTCGCCCTGAAAATACTGAGTTATGTTTACTTGTCACTTGACAAGCTGCAGAAATCCACGCACCCAAATTGATCAAATCAGTAAACTCACGTTTCCTATTGCTATCGGAAAAATCAGCTCGCCAAAACTCGCGCTCACCACCAAAATACTCGTGGCGGACGCTGCGCGAAAAAAACCCACTCAATCGACCCATAAAAATTTCCATCAAATTCTCAAATCACCACCACAACAAAAACAAAATCAAACCCATCCAAAAACCCACGTCCAATATCCACAAACTGTTCCACAAGCGCGATTCCGCTGGGCGACACGTTGGACAGGGCCAGGCCGTAGATGGACGTGCCCAGGTAGAGCACCCAGCCCGTGTGCGGCGACAACAGCATGCACATGACGCCCACGCAACATAGTGCCTGGGTGCAGGGTAGGTAGGTGAATGGGTATTTAAAAAGGGTACTGATGGTTAGGGTTGGCCGATGTTTTTTTAAAACGTTTTTTATTTAAAAAAACGTTAAAAAAAACTGAAAAAACATGACGTCTGTTTTTTAAAAAAACATCGACCGAAATTTTTAGTACTAAGCACTAGGTATTTTGCAAAATTTTTGCGCGCAAGCGCGCAATTTCACACACAAATTTACATTGGTGGTTGTTTTCATTAGTTTTGTGGCATTTTTAGTATCAAAGTATCCATTTATATATGCTACCATGGGTTAATAAGCCGTCATATGTCAGTGTAGTATATAATATTGAGGTAATGTGCTTCCATATACCTCCACAGTGTGTAACTTCACTCCCAAAGTAACAACCTCCTTTTATAACCTTGTTTCATCACTATTCCGTGCCAAACTTTACCTGAAGTCACGAACATTCGACTATAAGGCGATATACGAACGAGATATGTCGACGAAAAATTGATATTTTTGACACAAATCACCACTTAAATATAATGCTATCCCATGGCTCCACAGACATTATATGGTCATATATAACATCACAGAGTATTGCCACTGTCTGATATACCTATATATGTTGACACAAGGTCATATCTGGGAGCTTTTAAAAAAACAACGTTTTTTTTAAAAAAAATCATCGAGTTAAAAAAACGTTTTTTTTCCAACCCTACTGATGGTACGGTTTACGATAAGATCTAGCATTTTGAACATGAATTTAAAATGAAAAAAATTTGCTATTGCGCTTATCAACACATTACGTTCACAATGCCTCTGAGATATTTGTCCCTCCCGATGGAAAAGCTTAGGCCACTGCCCCTTTAACACCCCCCACAACTGCCCTGCTGTGTAAATATCTGTGCGGAGCAAATTTTCAGTGATTTTACCCAATTATTATTATTCATTATAATTATTCAAACGGAATTGAGATTGATTTTTTTCAATTTTCGGAGTAGAAATAGGGATTGAGGTCTCCTGATCGGGATTTCAATTCTCAAATCTCGCGTTTGATTCAGCTCCAAATTTTTTTCCACTACTCCTAACGCTGAACAGAAAAATCCCACCCAAAAAACCCAATACAAAACTGACACAATCGACGGCGAGCATCATGCCGGGCGTGACGAACAGGGCGGCGAAGATGGCCACGAACCTGCCGCCGGCGAACGCCGCCCAAAATGCCACGTTGAGAAAGGCCGGGTCCAGGCCGGACACTTCCGCGTCGCCGAACGTGTACACGTAGGCCGCGTACGCTGCCTGGGTTGAGACGTGGGTGGATTGGGTGCCTGTTGAGAAATTTTGACCAAATTTTTGCGTGAAATCGCTAATTTTCATTACTTTTTGGCAATTTTCGCCTTCAAAATCATTAGTTTAATATTCCATATTGTCTATTCTCAGCTTCTCAGCTTTTTTGGCTAAATGTGCTTGTATACTCATTTTAACGATATTCCCATGATTTTTCGCGCCAACCCCTTTCTGCCTTCTACACCATCAAAAGTCACGTAAAATCGAACCCCAAACACACCTGCATGCCGTCGGAAAAGAACAGGAGAATGCCGGCGAACCAAATAATGAGCATGAAGGAGGTGCTGCCGTGGGCGCAGCACAGACGCCACACTTCGCTCAAATCGTGCGCGTGACTCATCGAAGAATCTGACAAAAATGTTTTTAAAAAGTTTTGGAGAGAAAGCATTTTTTGATTTACCGTATAATAACCTTGAATTACTCCCGGTGATAGTCACGTTAAGAAAAAAGTAATGCCTTGAAAAAAGCTTAATAAAGTCTGAATTGGCAGGGTAAATACTATGGAACTTGATGAAACTGAACACTACTACAAAGGATCTAAACTAAATTTTTATTCACAGGGATATACCCTGCAAAAGTAAATTTGTTCATCCATGATTTTGTTAAAAACGAATAATCACCCACAGAATGGCAGTGGAGCACTCGAGACCTAAAAAACTCCCACTGAAACAATTCATTGTAATTAATTCCCACATCCAAACATCATTCACCATTTCCCTCCCCATTCTGTCCATCTTTTCCAGTGTTGGCAGCGGGCCAACAGCGACATCTGCTCAGCAGCGAGAGCACGCCCACCAGGGCGGGGATTTGAAAAGCGACCATTATCCAGAAGGCGTTCGAAATTGTTAGTAATTCCTGAAGTGGGAAGAGGGGAGGCAGTTTTGGGGATTTGAACAAAACTTCGTAATAAAAACGGGAGCTGTAACATTTTAGCATTTTTCGGTAACGAAAGTGGAAAATTCCGGCGGGTAGAATTGGGAACCAGTTTGAACGCTGCTATCTAAACGACATTGACTCTGCACACACTAGTTGACAACGATATCAAATGTCAACTGGTTTCCATGCCAGTTCAAAGCTTGCTCAAACGGATCGGAACCAGTGGACATTTCGTGTCATTGTCAACTGGTCTGCGTAGGGCCATCGATATAATAAAATACCTAGGATAAGGAGAATAAAGCGAAAAAATCATCTCCAAACTACCTGTGCCTCGTGCAAACTTTTCGGCTTAAAATCGCCCGACTTAGCGTTCGAAATTTCAATCGAGAGGACCAGCGGCGAGCTCAAAGTGGTGTTGTCAATCAAAACTGAACAGTCGAACGATCGCAGAAATGGCTGGGCGATAAGGGGCGCACCGAGTGCGCCTAGGGCGTAGCAAAAGTGCAGCGCCTGCAAGGGTTGTTTTAGGTATACCGTATTTCCTCGAAATACCCTATAACCCAACCCCCCCCTCGAAATACCCCCCCCCCCAAATTTAGTGTATAGAGAACGTAAATGACAAAGGCTGCGGTTTGTCATCCCGGCAATGCAGAACACACGTTAAAAACGATGATACTGTTATGTGAGAACAGTGTTTGTACGTCTACACACTTATAAATGTTTTTAGAGTCTTATAAATGGTGATTTTTGTTGCATTTTTCGACGTCTGCGTACGTTTCAGACGACATTTTAGTACTGGGATTTCAAAAAATTTCTGGCGAAATAATAACCCCCCCTCGAAATACCCCCCTCGTTTAACCCCCCTCAAAATTCTCACTCTGAAAAAATAAACCCCCCGGGGGTATTTCGAGGAAATACGGTAATTTTGGTAGGTAGGTATAGTAATGACGGTGATAAATGAAAAGCCTATAAATACTCAAATACTATAAATGAAGTAAAGTTTACTCGGATTACAGAAGTATCTTGGAACCCTGCAAAGAATTCAATTTCGAACCCTGCAAGGAATGTCATTTGCCTCTACAGTGGCTGCCCTCTCCCCTAAACTCTTCAGCTACCTATTTATCCCAGGCGCCACTGTCCACCTATCTGATTTTTTCCCCAATATTCGATCGCTTTTTGCCAATTTTCACCTTGAAAATCACCAGTGCATGTGCCTTTTTTTCAGCTATTCTTGACAATATGTATGCGTGATGAAAACAACCACAAACGATAATTTGAATATGAATATATGCGAAATTTCAGCTGCCCCTAAGTCTTCTACTTCTAGAAGTCGAAAAGTCCACAAAATGCGATTTTGAGTAAATCGCATTTTAAGTTTCCGATCCAATTCCAGATTCATCCTGCGTGTCCAATTTGACTCTCTCGCGCCTACCATTAAATTCCAAATGTTGACAATGAAGTATCAAATTTTCAGCCCCTTCTCTCAACGTATACGTGAAAAATGGGGTGTCCATAAAATTCCATTTGGACAGAGCAAAACTGTTTTGGGGAGGGAAATGGACTAGTCGAGTTCTTCCACTAACAAACATTTTTGTTCCTGGCATGGATGATTCTCCCTTATGGGCAATTTATGGACTTGTCGACTTTTAGAAGTAGCTGTCCATGACGGACATAACACATTTTTCCCCATAAAAAGGATGAAGACGATGGACTTGTCGACTTCTTGCTGATTTTTTTTTGCATTTTTCACAAAAAATGTCAAAATTGGCACTATGCGATATGGGCATGCGAGGTAAAAAATTTTTATGGAAAATTATGAAAAATGTGCGGGAGTAGCTCCAGATGACGTTTCCAGGCCTCACGCAAAATTTTTATATTTTGGACTTGTCGACTTTTAGAAGTAGACGCCTCAACTGCATTTTTAGAATAAATAAAAAATGTGTAAAAACCCGCCATCCACCCCCACCCCGAAAAAAACCCCAGGCAACCTGCAAGAAGGGGCTGACGTCCATGCGGAACACGTGTATCATGCACACATTGGCGGTGGTGTCGATCAGACCGATGCACAGGCCCATCACGGCCAGGATGAGCGCGAGCACGCCCACGCTGCCGGCCAGGGGGATCAGCGACAGGGTGGCCGCGATGCCCATCACCCCCACCGCGAGGACTATGTGCGGGGTGAACCTGGGGGGTTGTGTTAGGTGGGTGCATTCTGTTTGTAAAGTGTTTTATTGAGAAGCGACAAATGCGTTGTAAGAGCTAGGGTTGGAAAAAAACGTTTTTTTTAACTCGATGTTTTTTTTAAAAAAAAACGTTTTTTTATTTAAAAAACGGTTTTTTTAAATAAAAAACGTTGTTTTTTTAAAGCTCCCAGATATGACCTTGTGTCAACATATATAGGTATATCAGACAGTGGCAATACTCTGTGATGTTATATATGACCATATAATGTCTGTGGAGCCATGGGATAGCATTATAAGTGGTGATTTGTGTCAAAAATATCCATTTTTCGTCGACATATCGTTCGTATATTGCCTTATAGTCAAATGTTCGTGACTTCAGGTAAAGTTTGGCACGGAATAGTAATCAAACAAGGTTATAAAACGAGGTTGTTACTTTGGGAGTGAAGTTACACACTGTGGAGGTACATGGAAGCACATTACCCCAATATTATATACTACAGCAACATATGACGGCTTATTAACCCATGGTAGCACATAGAAATGGATACTTTGATACTAAAAATGCCACAAAACCAATTAAAACAACCACCAATGTCAATTTGTGTGTGAAATTGCGTGCTTGCGCCCAAAAATTTTGCAAAATACCTAGTTTAAAAAAAAACATTTCGGACGTCATGTTTTTTAAAAAAAACAACGTTTTTTTAATAAAAAAACGTTTTAAAAAAACATCGGCCAACCCTAGTAAGAGCACTCTAAACAATGCACTGCACTGAAACTCTGTTTAAGTTTCACTCCAAGCTCAAGATGTGAACGATTTAAACGATATGATTTTTATTAAATTTTACTATTTGCAATTTGACAAATTACGACAAATTTAAAATTAAAATTTGCAGAATGGGCCAACTAGGCGAAAAGGGACAGGCTTCGTGTCGTGTGTCGATTTTAGTTATTGGCAGCGATAGCACACGATAAATATTCAATTTTCAAAATCTGGTTTACACCTCAATTTTTCACAATACCATGCACATTCATGTTAAAAACTAAAACGTTTACAACAAACATTCAGACCTCCCACCAAATCACACACAACACCCCCCCCCCAAAAAAAAAAACAACAACAACAACAAACAAACAAACAACCAACCACTTAATAATCATGCCAGCAGCAGCACTGCCAATCAACAAAAAGGCGCTCTGAGCCAAGAAGATCCACATCATGGTGGACAGCACGGTGCCAGTCTGGCAGCCGAGGTCGAGCAGGGTGGGGCCCAGGAAGCCCACGCACATGCCGAAACTGGTGAACACCAGGCAGTACACCAGGGCTTCGTGGAAGTGAAGCCTGGGGGGGTGTCGGTTTTGGGTGAACTTGGGTGATTTGGAGAGGGTTTATGAGTTGAATTTGGAAAATTAACACTGCGGGTGTTTAATATACAGGATTTGTCAAGCTGTGGACGGCAGAAAAGAGGGGAAAATGGCTAAAACTAAGTGAAAAATAGCTAAAAGTAGATATACAACATATGGCTGAAAATCAGCAATAAGGAACATATACTAGTGATTTCGACGGTGAAAATCAGTTAAAACGTATGATATCAGCGATTTTGAGCAAAAATTGAGGTAAAATTTCTCAAAAATCGCTGCAGATAGATAGACCGCTCGCCGATCGGGGGGGGGGATCAGGGGATAGTAGCAAAAAATATGCCTCCAGGATAGATAGCTGCTCTTATTGGGGCTAAACCCCTCCATAGCAGAGACCTCTTTGCACATAAAAATGCCAAATCACGAAACTCCACACAACCTATAGTAGACACAACACACCCCAAATCCCCCACCAACCATAGTAACTTCCCAAAATTTCCCCTCGGCTTTTCCTGCACCATGGCTGCTAGCATTCCCTTCCAGTAGCGTCGCTTCGGAAAGGGATCGTAATCTTTTTCTTGTTCAGCTCGTTGTTCTTGGCTTTCGGGTGGGGCTCGTCGAAGGTGCACGAGGTCGACTTGCTAAATTATGAATGGAGTTTATGGGGAGGGAAAAATGTGGGGGTTTTTTTAGAAATACTTTTTTGGATGAACGTGTATGGAAATCTTTTGGTTCGCAGACCGGCTTACAATTTTTGTTTCTTGCCCATTCGTCGCCATGCCCACACCCGGTAGTTAACACCGGAACATTGTGTCAACTATTTTTAATCGATAGGAGGTTGAGTTGACACAAAACTTTGGTGTCAACTACCGTGTGTGAACTCTTCTTGCATGGTGCCGCTAAGGTACAAATGAAAAAATTGCTGAGATGCGGTATCGGATTTTTTTAATGTGAATTTTCAAACAAGGCTACAAAATCAATCGTAATTGCAAAAAAACGTGAGTTTGATGTCGAGATTTGAGTGACGTATGAATAGGCGCCATGATTTCCGCACAAATCAACAAAGGCGCCACAGAAAAATGGCGCCCAGCGCCATGGCGCTTTGCGCCAATATCGGGGTTGGATGCACGCTTGATTAGAATATACATGGCTGATATAATAATAGGTCATGGAAAGTTAGGTAATATAATTAATACAAGTTATGTAATCTAATAAATACCTACCTCATTTTTCTCGCCCATGGCTGACTGATTAAAACGGAATAAACATTTTCCGATAAATAGTCTAAATTCAATTATAGTTTTCTATGGATAATAAATACAAATACAACGATGCAATGCCCAAAATCTACAAAAATAGGTAGGTGTTTAGGTTATTTTCATGACGATAGGCTATATTTTCATGTTGTTGGCATATGATGATAATATTTTTGATAGTTAGGAAAGTCGATCGGGAATTCGTATGTTTATGTCAATCAACTGGTTCTCATCCATCACTGAATCAACATTTAAATTAGATTTTTAACAGAACTGAAATTGTTGATAATGCTCCTAACCAGGGACGTATCCAGGATTTTTGAGCGGGGGGGGGGCTGCTTGTTTACGGAAGCCGGCGAACGGGGGGGGGGGGCTCAGCCGATTATATTTGGATATAGAAATTTCGATTTCGATTCAAACATTTGTATTTATTTGACAATTATCAGCATAAATTTTAGTTCTTCTGATCATCTTGTATATGTCTATTCAGTCACCAGTAGTGGTTAAGTAGAGGACCGTTTCATTGACATAGGTAAACAGATAAAAATCACTAAAGACTTTCGATCACATGCGCTGCGCGAAAAAAACACTCCAAGGTTACACACCACGAAGCTGACGTAAAATGTGTGTGAATAGTTAACGCACACGAAAAATGTTAAGGCGGTGTTTACACGGATTTGTTGTGACGACAAAAATTGCGATTTTGTCAACCATATTTTGGGATGAAAACCAATTAGTAGATAGATCGGACGCCTCAATTGATCATTATTTGATCGACCCCATTACATGGAACAATAATTAATTTTTATAGATTACGCAATGGCGCTGCACACGCTAGTTGACATAGATTCCAGCGTCAACTCAGAGTCAACTCCATTTAGTTGACACAACCTATTTCTTAGTAGACATTTACGCAACTGCGTATGTGTTAACCTGTTTTTTGTTATTTTTTGGGTAGTTAGGTCTGACTGTTAAACGATATTGTCAACTGCAAAAAATACATTTTCAGAAATGAGTTGACCCAGCCTTCTTTGATGCTATTTGTATGATTTAAATGTTCCATGTTGTTAAGCAAAATCCATTTGATATTGTGACACTCAATTATTCATGTTAAAGTAAAGTATGATAATTTTAAAATTTATTTTCTTGTTTCACATTGAAAATTTTTTAATTTGTGACATGTGTAATTGTGTGAAAATTGTTTTGGTGATTCATGTAGTATTAATATAGGGCAATTTTTTGATATATCAACATGTTTCAATGATGCCTTAATGATAGATGAAAAAATTATTTTGTATCAAACCAAAATTTATTTTTCATTTAACACAACAAATGTATATCATATTGCAAACAGTACCAGCAGAAAGATAAAAAAATTTGGAACATAGTGATCACTGAACAAAAAGAAATGCATACAGGAAACAAAATATATGATTTTTAGAAAATTCTATGTATAAATATTTCAAAGTTATGTTTTTACTGCAATTTAAATTGTGTAATACATGTCATTTGATAGAGGAAAAATATTCAAACATATATTTTTTAATTGTTAAGAATGGAAACATTTTTGACTTTCAAAAATGATTTTTGAAAATGAGTGAAAATTGCTGAGTTGAGCATGAATTCATGAATTTGACAAATACAATCACAATGATATGTCAATTGAGCAATTTGGTCATTTTTTCTATGACAGTCTGCATTCACCAGTCTTTATCGACTTTTTCACCTTTTCCCTCACTACTACAGCATCAAATTACATTTTTAGTAAGTTTTGTGATAAAACTTTTTTTGAAGTTGACAAAGTTAAAAATTCATGGTTGTCAAGTGAGCGTGCGCGTACGATCAGTACAAAAACCTGATGTCAACTCAAGCAAAAAATTTGGACAAAAATGTTTTTCAAAACTTTATTTAAATTTTTCATGTAAAAAGTTCTTCTATGAAAGATGGAGTAAATTTTTCTCTATCAGAGTCTCAAATTTCATACATTTTCAATTAAAAATGAATTAATAAAGGTACTTTTAGAAAGTCGGTGAGTGCTGTGTCAACTAGCAAAAAAACGTACTTTTTTGCACTATTTTGGGCAGTTGACAATGAAGAGCGACTACTTGTGTCAATTGAATTTCTGTTAAATGAAAATGTCAACTAAAAACATACACTTGCATGCACTACATACACACTTTTCACTAGTTGACATTTTCACTATAAAAATCTGTTATTTGAGTGCAGCAAAAATGTCAACTAAAGTTGATTTTTGCCTAATAAAATCACCCAATTGACAAAGGTAATCATCAAGAAATGTCAACTGAATGAAAAACGTACACTTTTTAGCGCACGCGTGTCATTTTAATTGACTTGTCACTTTCTCAAAATTGTCAACTGTCCAAATTTTTCAGTTGACACAAAAAAAGTGTGCACGTTTTCAACTAAATATGTTATGGGGTCAACTAAAAAAAAACAGTTGACTCTGAGTTGACTCAATCGACTTCTAAAAAGTAGCGTCAACCACCGTGTGGAGCGCCAATAATGCACGTATTTTTCTTGTTGTCGGAGGTTTGTCGGAGGGTTTGTTCTACGCGGCCTCACTGGCGAGACCGCGTAGAACAAATGCGGCGACAAACCTCCGACAACATGAAAAAAGTGTGATCTAGTGTGCGTGATGAGGGAAATTATGGAATTTTATGTTTGCCCCAGGCAGTGAAGCTGGCACAATCACCATCAATTGAGGTATCTCACATGTAATATATTTCACGTTGATTCCACAAGAACACTTGAAAAATATCATTTTTGTCGTCACAGAAAATCCGTGTAAACGCCGCCTTATGTCTTTTTCATTTCACATGCAAACGTCGTGGCCTTAGGTAGTAGTGGTTCAAAGTTCCAAGCATTACGGTTTCTGAACCGGCAATGGAATTTCCGTTTCCGGGATCGGGGCAAATACTTGACCTTGAAAATTGAGACAAAATAGCCCGCACACACTAGTTGACATAAAAATTCGTGTCAACTAAATTCAACTAGATTTTGGTTAATTATGTGATTTCAAACTTTCCTGTGTTAGAGCATCGTCTTCATTTTCATCGTTTCTGTGAAGTGTGAGCTTTAATTTTTTGGGTGTTATTTAACTGACGTTCAGTTGACACGAATTTGCGATGTCAACTAGTGTGTATTGGTCCAATCGCTCAAAAGGGGGGGGAATCAGGGCCGTATCCAGGGGGGGGCGGGGGGGGGGCTGCAGCCCACCCCCCCTTCCCGGGGCGAGACCAGAAAGTGACAGGAAAATGCGACTTTTTCAACGTCAGCGTAACTTTGCGCGCGAGCGCGCATTCTTCACCAGACATAAGGTATTATCATCAGATTGCTCCATGTAGCCGCAAATCGTTATAAATACTTGCAATGTTGTACTTTTTGCTGTTTTGTATGTATACAGCGTTCCATGGCGCTGGCGCCAACACCAATGGCGCCATTCTGCCACTATGTAGCTAAAATTTTAGGGGGGGGCTGAGCCCCCCCCGTCTCCGTAAACAAGCAGCCCCCCCCCCGCTCAAAAATTCTGGATACGTCCCTGGGGGGAATAGTATCCAAAAAAATTGTCTCGGGACAGGTACACAGCTGAACGGGGTTCGGGACAGATAGTTAACTGATCGATTTTCGGGGTAAACCCTTTAGCTCCACCCACCGCATTGGAGACCCCCGGATTGGGGACAACTTTTTGAAGTAAAAACTAGAGTGCAGCCGAGCAGCACGAGGTTGAAAAAATTCAACTAAGGATCTCGTAACTTTCTCTTAGAGCCTAGGGTTCAAACGGGATTCACTTTTCGGGATCGGGATTGGTTTTTTGAGATTTCGGGATCGGGATCGGGATTGGCCGATCGGGATCGGGATTGTCTTTTTTAGATTTCGGGATCGGGATCGGGATTGGCGTTTTTTCGGGATCGGGATTTAGGCCTAAAAATTGATTTTCAGGGTTTTTTCCTGACATTTCGCAAAATAACTTAAAACAATGGATGCCAGAAACGTTAGATCAAATTGGCATTGAAAACAATGCTATGGATTCATTTAGGTACTGCGCAATGGGCTGCCTGGTATTGTCATTCACACCACTGTCTACCATAAAAAATTGTATATCCACGGATGTGCATTAACCTTGAACTATGATAATGGGCACTGTATCGAGTCCATTTGTAGTGGTGTCCATGCCCATGGAACAGAGATATAGAGAGAGGTGGGGGAATGCGCGCTTGCGCGCAAAATTTTTGCAAAATGCATACAAAATGGTCCTTTAAAAGTGCCATTTCTGGCACCTTTTGTGTCTGTGAATTTTTCCGGGATCGGGATTGGGGCATTTTTTTCGGGATCGGGATTGGGATTTTTAAAGTCTCGGGATCGGAATCGGGATTGGCTTTTTCAAATTTCGGGATCGGGATCGGGATTGAGGTTTCGGGATCGGGACCACAAAATCCCGAAATTTCTCGGGATTCGGGATCGGGATCCCGTTTGAACCCTATTAGAGCCTATTCAATGTTCAAAGCTATGATCCACTTAATCAAGTTCACCAGGACTGAGACAATGGCCGAGGCCGGAACCGGAAGGTAAGCAGGCATGTATTCATTTGGTTTTGGTAGTTTACAAGTGTTTACAGTTTCAGTGTGAAAATGGCGCTGAATTTTCACATTTAACATAACAAATTCAAAACAACATGAAAAAATACACACAAGACTTTTCAAAGTTCACTGGAAAAATAAAAGTCAAACACACGCAGCTGTAATCACATGCAATGCGCCAGCAGTAAAAATAGTGTAGTTTGCATGCATTATTACATAAATACCTAGGTACACTGATCGGATTGAAACTTTACAACGAAAGTTACCATATTTTGATGAATAACGTCATACACAAATTTGTGCATCAAATTCACCCATAGTGAGAGCAGACCGTTAATGCAAATGTAGGAAATGTCACCAGTAAATGTTTAATTCACATGGGATATGGTAGATTTCTTTCTAAAATATGCGGTCACTTGACATCCCTACCTACAAAACTAAATTACTTTATCGGTACGCCGTATTTACCTTGTAAATACATTCGATATTGCTCTTAGTTTGCCCAGTATTTCGCATGTCCATCCAACTAAAAATGTGACACATTGAATTTACTTTATTAATATTGTCAATGGCATGCAAGTTTAGTGTACATTAGCATGAAAGCTAATGGCTTGTAAAAACATCCAAGTTCATGAGATGTCATTAAAAAGCATCCAAGTTCATGAGATGTCATTAAAAAGAAAATGATGGAATATTTTTGTGAAAAGAGGGCAAGAGGACATGAGTGTAGGGAAGGAAAAAGCGCAGCTTTCAGGGACCCACGTTTTAAAAAAAATTAAAGTGCTTTTTCTTTTTTCTTTTCAAAAAACGTCTGGGTAGGTCAATTCTGCGGCACATTCAGTATGGGGGATTAGTGACTAGGGTGCAGTTTCAACTTTCTGTTTTCCGTTTCCGCTTTCCAGACAAATTTTTTTACCCTTTCCGTTTTCCAGATGCTGAAAATTTTTACCCTCTCTGTTTTCCACCAGCTTAATTTTGTCACCCTTTCTGTTTCCATTTTTCCAAACTATTTTTTCTTTTTCCGCTAAATATTTCTGCCATTTCTCCACTGTGTGTGTATTTTATCTTTTTCCACTATGGTATTTTCAAGTCCCAGTTTCTTTGTTCTTGTGTGGCTTCAGCATCCTTTATCTGTATCCAAAAAAAATATAAAAATAAATAAAAGAAAATGATGGCCAGTTAGAGCAGCAATTCTGTTTTGCTATGCTTTCTAGTGCAATGTGGATACTGGCTGACAGGAGAGGGATAAATATAGTCCAATATTTTGAAGTTCAATTCACTGGTTTTTGATCTGCATTTGAATTGTGCTGTGTTTCAGTTGGTAATTTTTGAGCGGAAGTTTTAGAATCTTTCAGTTTTCCATTTGTGCTTTCCAGAGGAAAATTTTTTACCCTTTCAATTTTCCTTTAGCTGATAAATTTTACCCTTTCCATTTTCCGGCAGATGAAAAACTTCACCCTTTCCGTTTTCCGAGAAAAATTATTTTGATGCCCTATTAGTGACAGCAGGTTTAAATTGAAGGGTGTGCTTCTAAAAGTACCGATCTACAAAAAATCGATTTTGAGATAATCGCGATTGAAAGTTTGGAGCATGCAATACCCATACATGGGTATTGGGTATGGGAATTTTGGGTATGGGTATTTCGGCCATATTGTTGGGTATCCACATGCATGGGTAGCATCATTGATTATACACATAACACTAGCTATATAAAATTTAGGGAATTGTATTTTTGTAGTACAGTACATTTTAAAGGAACAAATTGGTAATAGCGTGTAGATCGGTATTTTTTAAAGCACAAAATCAGAAAGCTGTAGATCGGTACTTTTACCCATAATAAAAAAGCACAAAATGAGTTTTTGCGCAACAGGACGCCGATCTGACATCGGTACTTTTAGAAGCACAAAAAATAATGTGCAGATCAGTACATTTAAAAGAACAATTTTGAAAAAAGTGTGTACATCGGTACTTTTAAAGACACAAAAGTTGAAAAAGCTTGTAGATCGGTACTTTTAAAATTTCAAAAACTGTATTTTGCGATTTTTTTGCTTTTTTCGACCCCCCATATCTCAAAATTGAATTTCGCACCCCCCACATATTATTTATATTTTTGAAGCGCATTTATATGGGGACCCCAAAAATGGTCCTAACTCAAATTTGAAAAATTTGTAGATCGGTACTTTTAGAAGCACACCCTTCAAATGAATTAGCGGATTTAGACGGTGCCACACCCAACTGCTCATTCACCCAGCACAGGCGGCAAACACAAAGCCATAATATGGTGCTAGTCAATGTCTGTGTTTGCTGCCCACAGTGTAATCTCTGATTCAGGGTTTACGTTTTGATGCTCGCGTTTAAAAAAAAACTTTTGAAAAAAAACTTCCAGCCATCCCTGACAAAGGCACATAACCAGGATGAATAAATATATTCATGAATCTAAAAAATACACCCATAAAAACAAACGCCGCTGAAAGGTTTTTCTATATAATGCAGCTTTAATGTTGAACCAGGAAAATGACCGGAAAAAGAGAGACAGTTCGAATTGCATGTTAAAGATCTGAGCATTTAAGCGCACATTCCCCAATGTAAATGAATACGCACAGCTGAAAACTTTTTAATAATTAAGTAAAGCTAAATAAGGCAGGGGTCTCCTAGATTTTGACCCTCCGGGAGGTTGGATGGATAGATGGATCGCTGGAAAAAATTTGGGGGGTTCGGGGTTTTGGGGGGTTCCGGGTCTTGGGGATTGCGGGGGTTCGATATAAAGGCTTTTTCAGGGTGCAGAAGGAAGAAAAATCGCTCAAAGTAAAACAAGAGTAAAACAACTCAAAATGGGTATACAAGAGCATATAGTACTAAAATAGCTAAAATAGGTAAATAGGAACAAGAATTAGTGATTTTGGAGGTCAAAATCTATAAAAAGGTATGAAAAACAGCGATTTTGAGCGAAAATTGGGGTAAAGTTTCTCAAAAATCGCTCCACTAGGTAGATAAATAGCTGAGCGATTTGGGGGGGGGTTAGGCGGAGGTAGCCCAAAATCTTACCTCCGGGATAGATAGATAGCTGAGCAGCCTCTGGGATAGATAGATAGATAGCTGGCTAGTATGGGGTTGAGGTAACCCCCCCCCCCAATTGGAGACCCCTGCCTGGGGATCCAAATCAATACCTGTGTTACAGTATGTTCACTGCTCTCTAGGTTTCAGCTGTCAGACAGTGAAAATAAAGATGTACATGCATGGCTAAACAAAATCATGATTAATGAGAGTAATGTGCCGCGATTAATGAACAAATAAATAAATGAAAGTTTGGCAGATTGCCAGGAAAACTTCTGACTGCAACAGAGAGCATTGCGTAAGTGACTACAGAATAGTAAAGTTGTGAAAAACATTGCGATTAAACATTTCCGATTTTACAGATCGAAATGCATAAGATTAGCGCACAAAGTTTTAAATGTACATTTTAATTTGTCAGGCGAGTAGGGGCAGAGCTTAATCGCATTACTCGAAAATATAATCTGGCCCCTGCTTTCAATAAAAGCAAATTTGTTTGAACATATTTACGCCGACCTCAATCGTTGTGAGGCTAAAATAAGCGCGGTAATAAAAATTATCGCTCGTGATAATGGCATATATCCATCATCGACAAACAAATGTGATCAGTCTATGACATTAAGCCAGGGTTAAATTGAAAAACACTACGCTTTGAGGTCAGTACGCTTGTGGGGGCGGGAATTAGAACGTAAACATGTTATGTGCAACATAGATAAATATTTTCCGGCACACTCAGTTAAGGTTTTCTGAAAGTTTCTGATTCCCGAAAAAGTGGCATAAATATACGTAGAAAGCTTATGGAGAGGTGATAAAATTTCAAGTGTGCAGAAACTCTCTCAAGCACTTTGAAATTTCTTCTGGCGCGCGTTCCAAAGGAATTACGACATCGTTCAAACAGATGGAGATTGCTAATGCACCGATCGTTGGCAAGATGCCAAAAAATCAAAATGAACTCTCGTTAGGAATCAAAGTGACGAAGCCGCGGAATTTTCCCAACGCAAACCGCAGATTTTATCGCCTGCCACTGTCCCGGAATATCATCCCCGTAGGTAGATAAATTTTAGAAATAGTTGGCAAAGTTCCAAACAGGAACAAACTCGAACTTCACACAAAAATACAAGAAATACAACACACCTCAAATAGTTGATTATACGGCTCCTTCACGCCTCAGCTCAGCCTAGTCGGCTGATCGATCGATATCGCATAGCCTGAAAATACGGGAAATGTGACTAAAAACGCTTGTCTACAAAACTTAAATGAAAAACCATCCAGATCTTTCTTTTTATTTTCCTTAGTTTTTTGAATTTGGTAGTTTTTTTATCGAAATAAATTTGAGTTTACAGCTTGATAAACAGGAAAGATAGATTAACTTACAATACACTCTGGATAAATAAATCCTATTTAACTACTCCGCTTATCTGCATTACACTTTAAATTGGACATACCTAGCTTCCATTTAAACTGTGTGGGGAAATTCAAATGGTTGGCTTTATATTTATTTAATAACAACAGTGGCTGTGTGCGAAAAAGCACGCTTCCATATTCCCCCCTGATGGCACCCTCACACTTTGTAGAGTGCCAGGTCAAATGGCAAATGTCAAGTGTCAAAAAAAATTATTACTGAACTTTCGACATTTTGCATGACTTTCGACAAATTTGTAAGACATTTTGCATGGCATTTGACACCTGACTTTACCAGAGTTGTTAAAAGTACCGAATTTTTTCAAAGTATACGTACGTAAACGTAAAGTATTTATTTTTTACTCACCCCTTGAGTACAGAAAACCTAAAGTACATTTTTTACTTTTACTCATGAGTAAACGTGAATAAACGTACTTTTCCCTCCGCAAAACGTAAACGTGAGTATTTTTTAGAAATGTCACTCCAATTTTAACCCAAAATAAAAACTTTTCATCACTTTTTGCATATTTTAAGCAAATTTTGGCCAAATATGTGCTTATACCGTATTTCCTCGAAATACCCCCCCCCTCGTTGGACCCCCCCCCCCCTCGAGACCACTATGAAACAATCACCCCCCCCCTCGAAATACCCCCCCCCCCAAATTGAGTGTAAAGGGAACGTACATGACAATAACTGTAGTTTGTGTTCAGTGTACTGCAGAACACACGTTAAAACAATGTCGGTGTCACGTTAGAACAGTGTACCTACATACCATCTACATACTAATATTAGTCTACAGAACCTTATAAATGGCGGTTTTTGTTGCACTTTTCGACGTCTGCGTACGTTTCAGACGACAATTTTGTACTTGGTTTTCAAAAATTTTCTTGTGAAACAATAACCCCCCCCCCCCCTCGAAATACCCCCCCCCCCTCGTTTAACCCCCCCCCCTCTCGGGACCACTATGAAACAATCACCCCCCGGGGGGTATTTCGAGGAAATACGGTATGTTCATTTTCGACTATTTTTCCAATGTTTTTAGCAAATTCTCTCATTTTTTTCCTTCTACGCCTTCAAAAATCGACATAAGAGACTATCTGAAATACGTTTTCTGTACTCGCGTACTTTCAAAAAGTATACGTAAAAACGAGTACAGGAACTTTTTTCAAAGTATACGTAAACGTATTTACTCTGTACTCGAGCATACGTATTTATCGATTAAAAGTAAATACGTTTTAACAACTATGGACTTTACACTCTCGGTAGGTACAGGGTGTGGGACTTTGGGGTCTGTCTATTTAGTATTATACCGTGTAACTTGAAAGTTGTAATGATATTTATATCCCATTGAATGGCAACATCGAAAATGATTATCAATACTGAATATGGAATGTCAATATCAAAAATATTTCTCGCTAATATTTATATTGTCAATAAAGTGATGCATACCTGACGTAATCAATTAGAACATATTTTAGGCAGTTTTAAATTAATGACCAACTGTTTTTTCTCTTGATTAATCTGAAATTTCAATTATTGACAGAAGTTTTGGAGTGTTTTCACATGAAAATTCACAGGGAATTAAGATTTTGATAGAAATTTGTCACTTTACAGGGTGCAGTTGCACCTACATGTTAAAACTGTTTCATAAAACCTCATATCTCCATACTTCTTTGCACAGTTTAAACAGAGCAATCCAATTTTGAGTGTGGTTGAATGGTTACAGAAACTGGAATTGCTAATTTATGTTGTGATAGACATGTTTTGGGACAGAAAGAAAACAGTGAGAAAAAAGCAGGCAAAAAGTAAAATAAAATGGAAGGCTATGAAAGGACTGGCGATGAATCTAGTGGTGGAAAAGCGCCATGGATGATAACTTCAGTGGTGCCGTGGCATCCCTGTAGGCCATAGGCGGCGTGAGTGCTTGTGCTCTTGTGAAAGTCACAAGTGGAATTTTTGGTGTCACAAGCAGAAATTTCATTGTCACATTGTGACATTCACAAGCGTGTATTGTACAAAAAATGGTGAAAGCTCAAAATTACTAAAATTGGCTCCATTTTGCCAATTTTCACCTTCATAATCACTATTTTCATCTATATGCATTGTTATATATCCATTTTTAGCCAATTTTATTAATACTTATAGCAATTTCGGAATTTTTGGCATTCTGCCAACTTCACATAGGGCTCTGATAGTAAGGTGTCACAAGGTGAAATTTTTGCTAATGTGAATGTCACAAGCGCAATTGGGACCTTGCGCCGCCTATGCTGTAGGCATCACACATGTCAGGTATGATGGTCTGCTATGTTTCCATCAACCCACATTTTTGTCATACCAAATTATTTCTCATATTTATGCCCAAAAAGCTCAAATGTCACATTTATCATATTTACACAGTGCAATTTGTCATAATGTGAGGACAATTGGTCATAGAATATCGTTTGGAGTGGATGCAAATTGTCATATAGGCAAAAGATTTCTCATAATGCAATGTATCAGTAAGTGTTATAGCAAATGTTAGTGAGCAAATGTTTGGTTACATGCTGAGTGTGAATAAGGATCAAGGTTGTGATAGTACTTTACTCTGGTAGCAGTAGCAGGCTGTGGAATGATTAATTGTTTCAAATAATCCTAACTCGATCAAGTAAATTCAGACATATTATCTCCCAGCTGGTGTAACATAAATACAATTTATGTTGAATTTGTCAGCAGGGTTCATCATAAGCTGATTATGGTGCATGCACCCATCTTCATGACAAATCTTCTGTTGTATGACAAACCTTAAACAAATATGGCAAATTATTTTGCAAAACTGCCATCAAAATTGAGAAATAAATTAGCATGACAAAAAGCTATATGATAAAGAAATCCTTCATATAATTAGCACCATAAAAAATTATACCTAGGAATGCACTTACTCAAACAACATTGAAGCTGTTCTGCACCAGGAAAAAAGTACCATAAATACACAAGCTTTTCTTCTAAAACAAAATAGCTTGGGGTGCATCAAAAATTAACCAAGCACCAATGATTCAATGACCTGGCACCATTTATTCTCCTTTAAATACCATCGCTTTTCGATCACTAGCAATAAATGTGAGACTTTATTCTCTACACAATCTGTACTATCCTTCTAATGTTAAATATATAAAGCGATGTATTTTTCTCACATGAACTAAATGTTCTGCTATGGCATATCGCTGCAAAAAAAGGCTTTTCTAAACCTTCGGATGCACATACTGTAAAAGCGCATGGTTTTTACAATATAAAAGATCTTTTGTATTTGGGTCCCGATTGTTTGTAATGGTAGATCAATCATGATTATGAATATAAATTGTGTGAATAGGACAGATTTTATGGCCGCCTGTCTGAATGTGATTTGATGCCGCTCATTTAGTGCTCATTAAATCCCACACCCCCTCAGAAGATTTATTGTGGTTACGCTGCTCGTTTGCCACTCGATTGACACTCGTTTTCCGCTCATAAAATCTAAAGTAAACTTTTCCTTAACCTTCTTCGCTACGGATCTAAAAAATGGGATTTTTGATTGAAAACGGAGATATTTTTATTTGTAGTGACACGATCTCACATTTCCTGCGATTTTGTGTTGTCCATTTGCCATTGCCACTATAAGTTTTCAGGGCAGACGTATTTTTTTATAAAAAAAGAGTGAATAAAAACTGAACACATGTCAATGACATGATGTCAATTTTCGAACCAGGGTACACACAAAAAAAACCGGAAGAATTAATTCCCGTTAGATCAGGCCTGGTTGACCTGGGGCCACTTCCGCAAAATGAGAAGTGAGAAGTGAAATGGCAAAGGCGAAGTGAAACGGCAAGTGAATTGGCAAAAGCGAAGTAAAAAAATCAAAATCAAAAGTAATTTCCTGTCGCTTTTGCCGTTTTAGTTCCCAATTCACTTGCCATTTCACTTCTCACTTTGCGGAATTGGCACCAGAGCAGCAGAAATTTTCATCCGCCGAATGCAATTTTACACGGTGTTTTATTATTTTAGCATCACGTTGTTTTTGGCACAGCTTTTTTATATGCGAAAATTTTTTTTTAAATTTTGGGTATAAATTTTTGGGGTGTGCAGCGAAAGCTATTTTAGTGCTGAAAATACCGGAGTTTGTATAATAGTTGTTGAACAGCACTTTGAACATCACAACTTAAAATTACACACAGAATAGGAAAAAGCATTTGAATTGACCGCAGCCAAACGAAAAGAATAGTGTGTTTTTGAATTGTTTCATCCTGTATTTTACCTGGCTATTATTCACTTCCGTTTATTGCCCTTGTGGAAATAATATCAAGCTACCTACCTAGGTATCTAACCATTCCAATACAATACAATGGTTTGATGACTAAACATTTTACCTTTTTAGCATAGTTGTTAAAACGTATTTACGTTTAGTCAAAAAGTACGTATACTCGAGTGCTGAGTGAACACGTTTACGTATACTTGTACCTGTACTCGCTTTTACGTATACTTTTTGAAAGTACTTGAGTACAGAAAACGTATTTCAGATTTCTGCTTTTTCAAGGCATAGATGGTAAAAAAATTGAGACAAAAGCATAAAATAGGAACAAAATTGCGAAAAATAGCTGAAAATAGGCAAATACACGAGTAAAAGTAAAAAACTTTTACTTTACGTTTTCTGTACTCAGGGGGTGAGTAAAAATATATACTTTACGTTTATGTATACTTTGAAAAAAGTTTGGTACTTTTAACAACTCTGCTTTTTAGAAGTGCATTGATGTTATTGAATGGCAGGCAATGTAGCTGTATTTTCATCAGATCGAATTAAGCATTAGAAAATTTTTAGTTTCCACTTTTACGCCACTTATCACCTTTACCATTCGCCAATAAATATTTACCTGATCATTTACACAGCTGCATTTGAAAAAAATAGATTTAATAATATATTTGAAATAAATAATTGAATTGTGACGCCCACACGCTGGCAACTTGACAGACCCTTGTAATTAAATTCAATATACCGTACATCCTTGAAAAACATCCCCGTTGAATAACACCCCCTGTTTTGAAGGTGAGGGAAAAACGTCTACTCCCTCTTGAATAACGCCCCGCACTTGAATACCCCCCCTCTGGTTATTTGATGTGTATCCAAAATGTGTATCTGAATGATTTGGATACCGATAAACACGAACTTAAGCATGAATACATTGTTTTTGCTGTTGTTCTACTGTTAAATACCTGGATTACATGAGTTGAGAGAATGCGAGTATACAATGGATAAGATCCCCCCTTAATAAATAAAATAACTCCCCCTTGAATAACATCCCCCCTTGAATAGCGCCCCCTCCAAAACTTCTGACGAAATAATAACTCCCCTGGGGTCTTATTCGAGGATATACGGTAGGCACTAGGAGGTACCTGCGGTATGCGTTTTCCACAACTCGCATAGCCCAACCCCGAAAAAGAAGCGACAAATAGTACATAAATGAACTGTGCGCGCGACTCATGAAATTTGTCATTTTCACTGATATTGATACTGATATTATGCAATGGATCTGGGTCATCGAGTGTAAATCGCGGATGTGAAACACGTGTAGATCTGATCAAAATGAACTACTGACATATGTAAATGTACGGTGATCACATGCCATACATTACACGGTTGCCGATTTGTGTGTACGAAGTCGAAACCTAGAACACAAACAACATTCGCTGGAGAAAGTGAAGTAAAATATTTACAATACACTTTGCATTCCAAGTCAGTCGAATCAGTGTCACATCCTCGTCCAAAAACAGCGAGAAGAAAATTGTCAAAATGTCAAAATCCCACACTATCATTTCACTTTTAGTTCTAAGTGCGCTTCTCACTTTGGCACTCTGCCAAACGCAAGAAAATAGCCCAGCTAATCAAAGCAGAGGTCGCTCTTGTGTTGGAGGGCACAGACATGGATCCTATGTGCACTTGACACTTTACTGGTACTTGTGCGAGGATGGGGAATTGCAACCGAGGGGTTGCTTCGCACCAAACAGAAATAAATTGGACATTGGCCAGAGTTATGTTTCCGGTGAGTCATCATGTTGTGAAAGAACATGCGGCGAGACTCGGACCCTGTAAAATGTCCAACTTTCTTTTATTTTTACTTGTTATTTGACATTTTTCATGACGTTTGAATGCATGACAAATGACATTTTACAAACAACTAAAGCTTCCGATGTATGCTACACATTTTTCTGGAATCTGTAACTTGATCTTAATTTGTCACTTGAAAGGAAAAAAATGCCTCCTAAGAACCCAATTACCTATGTAGTTTAATATCAAAACTCCACAATTTATCCTCAGGTGGCCTGCGTCTAGTCTGTGAATCAGATGAAAATCGAGTGGTCAGATTGAGGTATGCTGGGTGTGAAGTTGATGGAGACCTTCATGGCCCCAATGAATTTTGGGATGACCCAAGGACAAACTTGTGGTATTACTGTGAACAACTGGGCGCTGCACTGAGGCTGAATTTAGGTGGGTTGTGTCGTACAACAAGAATTAACTTGACACTGTTCATGTGCAGTTATTTATGCCTTTAATTGGCAGCATGCCAACAATAACTCATGCATGCAACTCCTGTAATTAGAAATTTATTGTTGATAAAATATTAGTTGAAAAATGTTTGACAATAACAATTTGCCAATTTTTAGCAATATTTGTGTGTGTGTGTGAAATCATTGGCATGCTGCCAAGGAGAATTTAACAGTGGGCATGCATAGTGTAAAGTTTTCAGAATATAGACATAATTACTACAAAAATTCATCAAAATTCATACATATTTATTATTAAATTAAATATTAAAATAGAAACATTCATTTTCCTTTATCAGGTGGTTGTGTGATGGATGGTGAAAGAATTGGAAAAAGCACAAGCACTGTGAAACAAGGAGTGATTTATAAGTGTGAGGAAGCTTCTGCAAATAAGCCTGCAGGATTGGTACCCACAGGATGCATGCACTATGCTAAAAGATACAATCTAGGCAACTCTTTCCAGGTAAAAATTCATCATACTTATTCAACATAAACTGTGATTGGTATATGTTTTTGATTGCTACTTAGGATGAAAAATTTTGGTACATGTGTTCATCCAGTGCTGATGGAAGTGCTGCCATCAGGTGCCACTCCCAGACCCTGTAAAAAACCCTGTAATCTGTCAAATGTCATGCAAAGTGTCAAAAATCATGGAAAATGCCCTACCAAATAGCAACTCGATTGCCATTTTGCAGGGCATTTTCCATGACTTTTGACACTTTGCATGACATTTTACATTTTACATGGCTTTTTACAGGGTCTGGTAGTGTCCCCAGAAAACCCATGGGTTGCATCAGAAAAGGGGAAAGAGTGGAGGTTGGGGAGAGATGGGTAGTGGAAGAAAATGTGAGTAAAAATAACAATAGAATTTTTTATGTGTTCCCACATTATTATAATGAATCAATTTTTGGAAGCCAACATAAAAATGCAGGTAATAATCGAATGCAAAGCTGATGAGTATGAGAAATTGCACTTTGCCCCAGTTGGCTGCATCACAGATCACGGCCCAAAAGAACTGGGTGAAAAGTAAGTGACACTGCTAAAGTTGCACACAAGGTACTTACCTAAAAATGAAACTTTAAAAATGTTTTTAGGTGGTCTGTGGGCTACCCACCATACCGCTACGAAATGACCTGTCTACCAAGTAGTAATGGATACAGGACAGAAAGCAAACCTACAGGGTGTGCCTATGTCGATAGTCAAATGGTTAGTGGAACTGGGGGTTCGATATATTGACATGTATTTGATGTACCTACCTGGTATTTATGTTTTAAATCAAATTTAATGTGCCTAAAGATATACCTAGATTGTTTGAAGGTCTATATTTACTGTGTGTTGTAAATAATAGGTATGCATGCAACCGAACGTTAAACCGGTGCAACCGGTAAAAAGTATACACAGTGAAAAAGTACGAAAAAATTTCACAACACAGTTCTGGTATCCATTTGGAAACTCACACATTTTTTATGGTTTCTGAACCTAGAGTGTAACATGTATAATTGTACATATTTTACTTGAAGATTCACAGTGTAAAAACCTAATGCATGCACGGCCTACTTTTTCACATTTTACACAATTCTATCGTTTTAAATCAAATGGATAAAAATATCCAAAAATCGTTTAAAAAACTTTCAGATAGAAATACCCATAGCAGTGGGCTGCTACGAAATCGTCGATGACCAAGCGATAGCATGCAAAAAACGCCCCAGTGATGGGAAATTGATGTACACCATATTTGGAGCTAATCAGGCTAACTTTGCACCTGCTTTTGGGGTTAAAAATTGTGACATTCAAGAGTAGCATGTATACCTACTAATTTTTTAATAAAAGTAAAGTATAGTCTAAAAAAACTCCTGTGCAAAGTTTACTCTACAAGGACAATATCGATCACGGTGTATACTCGGCGGACAACAAAGTGTGTGCAGAATCCTACCATAATTTAATGAAACAAATCTTGTGATAAATTTCGTAATACATTATTCTATAGTAAAAATGAAATATTATGATGGGGGAACAACAGAATAATTTTTGGTTCATTGTTGAGATGAGTTATGGTAGGTTTCCATACTAAGTCTGATGACCGCCGGGTATAATAAATGTCACATAAATTGAGATTTATTTTTCCGCAAATTTTTCAATGCGAATTAAGTGGCGTAAAGATTTTAACTGTTTTTCTTACTGGCGGTTGAACATTTTACACATTAGTCAATGAAATCCAGTAATTGTAGTGCACTAGTGATGGAATGGCGCCATGGCGCTTGGCGCCCTTTTAGCGCCCCAGGCTGTGGCGCCCGGCGCCATTTTTTCAGATGGCGCCATGGCGCCTGGTGCCATTTTTCTTGGCGCTTCTCCATCACTATAGTGCACACATCAGTTAACTTTTTTGGTCTAAATACCGTGTTTCTTCTAATAGAAGGGCAGGTCTCCAATAGAAGGGCGTCTTCAAATAGAAGGTACTCTTTCTCGACTTAATTTTGGCCACGAAATAAATAGAAGTGTAGTCTCCAATAGAAGGTACACAAAGTGCTGGAATTCTGCCAAATGCATAAAAATATATATAAGCGGACGCGGATGTGATTTAGTGGCTTTGGTCCGTTGATTTTGAGCTATTTTACCATCAAATGTTGAACTATTTTACTATTTTTTACTATTACGAAAATAGCTATTTTACCTCTATGTATCATAATTCTTACTGTGTGTGACGTAACACTTTGTAAAGTCTTGGGAGAACGTCAAGAAAATTGGCTGAAAAGTTGACGGAAAAAATAAAAGGGCGGTTTCCAATAGAAGGACAGGTAAAAAAGTTGACGAAATAAATGGAAGGGCGCCCTTCCATCAGAAGAAATACGGTATATGAATTTGTGACTGTTACTAAAATATGTCTCCTGGGTAGTTATGGAAAGGAGCCATGGCGCTGGCGCCAAATGAAAAACCGCTATGACGCTTCTGGCGCTTGGCGCCATTTTATCCTGGCACCATTGGCGCTTGGTGCTTGGGTTTGAAAAAGCGCCATGACGCTTTTGGCGTTTCGCTGGCGCCAAAGTCCTGGCGCTTTTAACATCACTACTCCTGGGAGAGGCGCGAGTTTCACAAAATTTATTTGTCATCACGCCACTGTGAGAAGATTCATTTGGTTCATTTCACATTCCAAATGTTTGAACTCTGACTATGATCTAGTGATATTTAGTGTTTCGCAATTCTCAGCTATTGTTATATTTGCAAATATTTACATTGTTTTATCGTCGCAAAGTCTGTAGCACACCGTTTGCATGCAATAAACTCATTGGCGATGCAGTTTCTGATTATTATTATCACTTTTGACCGTCAAAATCCCGCTGTACACTTGAAAAACGAAACGCAGGAATAAATCGCGCAAAACGCTCTATCACAATATCAAAAACACCGCTGTAAATAAGGCCGACACATCAAAAAATATACCGCAACCGCGAAAATGCAAAAAAAGAAAAGTTCCGACTTTCAACTCAAACCGCCATGCGCCATATTCCCATGCATCTGGGAGCAGCGGCGTACAAGGGATAATCGCCATAAAACACTTGACAAACTTCAGCCGGCGGCACTTTTCACATGAAGATTTCAAGGGCCCAACAAAGTTTACATTTGGTCGCGCTGCAGCATATTACCGTAAATATGTAAATAGTACGTATACCTACATTATAAAGTCGAGTGGCATCACGCTTTTTGAGCGTTTCCCACGGTGCACGCTTGTTTTCGCAGAGCGTAATTTCGGTCGCGCGCGCGCTCGCGAGTGACCACTGGTCACTCTGTTAAAGGTGGGGTTTGGGAAATAGTTGGGATTTGATAGGTTTGATTTTGGGGGACATGTTTTTCTGAATGGAGAAAATGGGGGTGAAAATTGGGTAAACTAAATAAAAGGGAGAACATGTAAAAAGTTATCGATGAGGGAGCGATAGAAGTCTGACAATATACAATAAACAACATATTCAGGGGGCACTCCCAAAACCTGTAAAATGTCAAATGTCATGCAAAGTGTCAAAAGTCATGGAAAATGCCCTGCAAAATGGCAACTCGGTTGCCATTTTGCAGGGCATTTTCCATGACTTTTGACACTTTGCGTGACATTTGACATTTTACGTGACATTTGACATTTTACAGGGCTTTTTACAGGCACCAACATCAACCCAAAATTCACCATAAACAAAACCTCCCTTCCCACACACAAACCACTCAACCTCAAAATCGTCTCCAAAACCTCCCCTTTAACCGCGGTCACTTTCCCATGACTCAAGTGAATTGCGTAATGAAAGGTAGGCGGGGGGGCGCATGCATATAATCAGACTAAATGACACGGGTCTATAGTTGTTTGAGATTAGGGCTACTGGGAACCGCCGTGGGAATGGGAACACTTTTCACGGTAGCGGTCACTCGATTGTGGCACTTATAAAGGAGCGGGGGTATTGGTTGCAGATGACAGTTGACATTTCCTCATTTGAATGTGAAATTTGTGGTTGTTTTAGTAGATTGTTAAGTGATGAGTAAGGTTGTGATATTTCTCGTTTGAGATTACTGGCTGTGGTTGACTTATCACTTAGAGCTCATCACTTATCACTTGACAAGCTGATCACCATTGGCACTTTTTCAAAAAGCACTTTAACATCATCTAATACACCCTCATCCCTCTCAGCTTCACTCCCAGCAGTCAATACAATAATCCACCGAAAACGATGTTCACCCACGCGCCTCCAGCCGGCCCGTCCAGCCTGCACTACAACTACCAGTCCATCGTGCAGTCGAGCAGCGGCGCGGCGCCTTACACAACTCCAGCGCCTTACGGCAGCGCGGCGCCTTACGGCAGTGCACCCAAAAGACCGGCCGCCATGCCCCTGGGCCCTTACACTGCGCCTGGTGTTAATACTAATTACGCCGCTTATCAACACGGATTGAAGCTGTTAGCCGAGCAGCAGCGACGGCAGCAAATGCAGCAGCAGGATGCAGTTTTGTCGCCGAGAAATCAATTGTCTGGACAGAGGCGACTGGAACGCAAGGTTGGTTTGATGGTTTTTTTGGGGGTTTTTTTTTGGAAAGTTCCATTTTGCGGCGGCGACGCTTGTCGCCTTCGGTAAAATGCCTAGCGAACGAAGTTTGTGGCGTTGTAAATATTTAACATGTGTGGAAACATGCGGCCATAGTTTGTGTCAAATTCCCCCTTTGAATTTCACGCCGATTACATGGGAAAGCCCCATTTTATTTTATGTTGGGAGTGGAGCTACTGAGGAATGGGGTTTCTTTACACCCGTGAAATTTTGTTGATGTCGGAGGATGTGTAAAATCGACAGATTTATTTATAACTCCTTTCCACCAACGTGTAAAATACCACAATTTATAAATAAACGTTACATTTTCAGATAAAAAAGCCGCTAATGGAAAAGAAACGTCGCGAGCGCATCAACGGCTACCTGTCCGAGCTCAAGGAACTTCTCGCACTTGTTTGTTTACATTTCAATGCAACTTTAAAGTGACATATTTAAAACGAAACTTGAATTATTCTGGAACTTTGCCAACACAGGCGTCGCCACAACAAGAACAGAAGCTGGAAAAAGCTGACATTTTGGAAATGACAGTGGAGTATTTGAGGCAGCAGGTTGCCGACTGCAGTAAGAGGGGAGTCAAGCGAAAAGCTCCCAGTGAAGATTGTGAGTTTTTTTGTGTGTTTTATTTATTGTGTATTTCTCACATGTGTAGCTCGCACCCTGTCAACCAGTGACAAATATCTGATGAAGTTCCAAAATGTAGCAATTTATTGTGTTAATCAAATACAAGTTTTCAAGTCAAAAATACAAGTAATGACTATATACCTGAAATTCATGTGAAACTTGAACCTCTTTGACTGATGTATTTTACTTTACTTGACATCGAGATCACTTAGCAAACTGCTTGACTAGCATCACTCTTTCAACAACAATCTTGAAAACAAAATTTTTTAAACAACCACACCCTTTTTCAAACAGTACCACCCATTTTTTAAACAATCATCCACCCCCCCCCCCCCCAGCCACAACTCTACCATCAAGCCACTCTGCGTTCATTTCCGGCTACACGCATGCCGCCAAAATGGCCGCCGATCTACTCCTTGCCGCGGGCGAAGTGCCGCAGCCGGTAGCTGTGCATGTGCACGGCGAGCTCATGCAGCGACTGCAGCATGTCGCGCTGCAGCGGGAGTGTGGTGGTGAGTGTTTGGGATTTGGGTGGATGTACTTTTGAGTAGTGATGGGAAACTGTGTGAAAACGTATAAATTTGGAATTATGGAAAAATTTGGAAAATTACTTTAAATAATTTTCAATTTCGGTAGATTTTTTGCGAAATAATTATCCAATTTCTGAGTATTTGAAAGTAGTTTTGGATTTATGTTCGCCATCGTAGCTGATGGTTCTTTACGCCATTGTTCTTTGAGCCAGCGCCATTAAAACCGTGGCGCGCACACAATGTCAGGCACAAATTTTACCTAATTACTGTTTATGTTTACTAAGTCTTTATAGTGTAAAATTTTTCAGTGAAAAATTTTTTGACCATAAACTTTTTTACCCTTTGCAGAATTCACTCAAAAAACGGACAGGGAAAGTGTTTCACCCTCATCTGAGTGTGAAAACTCAATCGCCGCATCATCACCAAGTTTGTGTGACAAATCAACCAGTTTTGAATTGTCTTCACCCAGAAGCAACAGTTCAAAGGTTGCAGTGAAGGATTCTCCAAGTGTTTGGAGACCATTTTGAATGTGATTGTTATTTTTGAGTGTACTGTGTGTTTGATAGCATTAAGTAAGTAGTATTTTAGTAGTATAATACTATTCATTCACTATACTATCAATCTATCATATCTATATTATATTAAGTATACTATCAATCTAATACTCAATCTAATCAATCTGACCAATTAATTCATTGTACTTAATTCTATTCTTAACTACCTATGAGATTGTACCTAGGTATTTTATTTGTGTAATATCTACAGGTTAATTATGGTTACCCTGACAATTTTTGTCATTTAAAATACGAAGTTTTCATTTTTTTCACTTGTGTGTAGAATTTGTGTAGAATATTAGGAAATCTCGTTGTCAAATACCTAAAATATTAACATTTACCGATATTTAAGTACATACAAAAATAGCATGGGTTTAGGTTTTGCGGGTTGCATTGTTTCCCTTGTGATATTTTGCGGCGCTATTGCCACTTCTCAAACCGAATCTCATAATTCATTGTAAAAAGTATAAAAAATTACCTATTTCCAAATATAAGTTGTAATTTAATGCAAGTGTATAAAATATCAATGATATTGATTGTCATATTGCCATGTATTTTATCATTAATTACTTTTAAATATTTGCATTTTTATAAATATTGAATGTCGTATTCACTTCGGTCTCAATTTCAATTAAATTTGCCTAATTGCGTTCGATTTGAAAATAAAACTGTGAAACAACATTAAACTATTTGAAAGTTGTAAAAACTTGCAAAATTTTTCTAAATTAACAATGAAAGCATACAAAGCATAACGTGATATGACTAGCAGGTGCCGGTTCCACAAAATGAGAAGTGAGAAGTGAAATGGCAAATTTACAGCGTGTAAAGGCGAAGGCGAAGTAAAAGCGAAAAGGCGAAATGAAATGGCAAGTGAATTGGCAAGTGAAATAGCAAAAGCGAAAAAAAATTGCTTTTTATTTTTACTTTTTTACTGCGCTTTTGCCAATTCACTTGCCGTTTCACGTGGCCTTTGTGCCTTTAGTTTGCCTTTGCCATTTCACTTATCACTTCTCATTTTGCGGAACTGGCCACTGGTCTCACATCCGAACCTTCGGTCTGGTTTAACAGTACCTATTGCATTCTTTCATGTATACCAAATTACAAAAATACCCATGAAAGGGTATTTCTTAACAGTCTAACTGGCTTTTTCATTAATACATTTGACAATTGAGGCGTGTATACTCGGCGGACCGCAAAGTACGTGCAGAATCTTACCATAAATTAATGAATAAAATCTTGTGATGAATTTCGTGATAAATTAGTCCATGGTAAAAATGAAATAAATTGATAAAAAATGTAAAATTTTTGGTTCATTATTCAGACGGGTTGTGGCTTCCATACTAGGTGTGATGTCCGCAGAGTATACTAAAATTTGCAACGCTATCTGTGAAACCGCATGAAATAAGTTTCCTTTTCTTCAAAACCAATTTTACTTCTTATAATTTGCTAAGTGAAAGAAAGGACAAAACTCAAAATTTACAATTTATATATAGGTAGTTTTGGTGGGTATTTCCGACAGTCCAGTTCGGAAGTGCATCGGAAAATCACGATTTTGCGTGTTTCTCATTCATGTATCCGAATCTTCGGTTTGAAAATAAAAAGAGAAGAAAAGTTTGTTCATGGCACGATGACAAGCGGGTTTCAAAAAGTGTTGCTATCGATCGGGATAATATCGCTCATTCATTGTGCATATTCTGCAGCGCAGCATCGCCTTTACTTGAGGTGAGTTGGAAATTATCCGCAAAAGCCAGATTAATCTGAGATCTCCAGGCGTTTTCTACGTTTTCCATTTCTAAATTTTTTGGCATTGAGCCAAGTCTCCTAATTTCGCAGATTGACGGGCCAAGACTTTGTGAATCTGCCATCGGACATTTTGGTACAAACGTTGCTCAGTTTGGTCGTCGTTTGTTACGCTGCCTCTGCGATTGCGGGTGAATTTCAGCCGATACGCACTGATCTACAGGTAAAAATTGCTTGGCTTTTGTTAGTGATGATAAAAGTGCCATGGCGCTAGCGTTTAGGCAAACGCCGCCGCGAATCTTTCGCGCTTGGCGCCATTCTTACCCGGCGCCAGGAACAAAATGCCTGGCGCTTGGCACAAGCGCCAAAGCAAAAAGCGCCATGGCGCTTGGTGTGGGAAAAGCGCCATGACGCGCGGCGCCAAAGTCCTGGCGTGTTTAACATCACATCACTACTTTTTGTACACTACTGTACAAATTGGTGTTTTATTTAAAAATTTCAACAACAACTACACTTTTCAGCTGCGTACAAAAACCTGGGACACGTTGGGTAATTGCCCATCTTTCTACTCGTTCGAGCACCGAGCCAAGGCGCTCTCACCGTATTTCACTGAAATGCACTTTAGAGAATGAATGAATTTTTTTATTTTTGGTTAGTTTCGCTTTTATCTCGGGATTAAAATAAAATTGGGTAGGATGTGTGAAGATGTTCGCAACTGATGTTTTACGAAAAGGTGCCGGTTTTTCTTCATTGAGTTTGTGACTTGTTCAAATGTTAGAAAAAGGCTGAAATATCCCAATCGTGAGCAGCGGAGTTGGAGTCAATAAGGTAAAATGGTGTCAAATGACATTTTGCTTTCTTCAAATTTTTTGATCGAGATTGCTCATTTTACTCACTTTTTTAGAGAAACCAAACAATTACAATATTTCCCCATATTCCAGACATTTATTATCGCCCATAATGGTCAAGTAAATTGTGTAATTTCAATGTGAATTCTGTGGATAAATGGGTGGAGTTTCGCAACGTGGTGCTAGTCAGTGGCTGCAACATTGCATTGATTTAGTTCGCAGACACGATTATGAATCTTATCTATGTACTCTCTTGCTGCCTTTGCGTGCCCGGAATACTGTTTTAATTGTGAGTTATCTATTTTAATTGCGAAGCTTTTACCTACTTCTGTAAACTGCGGTCAATTTTTTTTGTACATGTCGAGGTATATAATTGTAGGTGTGTTCAATAGTTAACGTAATGGAATCAAAATTAGTCAAAAATACCTAACATCTTTTTTTAGATGTATAGAGAGCTTTTTGTATCATTTTAGAGTGGGGCTGACGAATAGCTATTTATCTGTGCGACTGCACTGCCAGGGTATACAAAATTCAGTCCTCGTTGGCGGGGATAATTTTCTTTTTCACACGGGTACTGACACTTGTACATGTGGCACATGCATTTGTTATTCATATATCAACTACGCCATAAGTTGCTGAGGCAACATGACGTTGTCGATTTTAAATCATTACTGTATTGGGGGTTTGGAGGGGGGGGGGGGGTTGGGGGGTCATTCCGGCATATACGCACGCCAGGGGTCGCTGACGTGCGTACATGCAGCAATCTGCGGAAAGAAATAGGGAAAGAAAATAGAGGGAATTCCGCGTGCGCGACGCACGTGCATGTGCGGCAGTCATGTAAATAATACTGCCCGCACACGGTTTCACTACTAAAGCTCAGTTAACAGCGAGTCTGTTGACTGAGCGGTGGCTCAGGTGGAAGTGCTCACGCTTACTGCGCGAGAGTTCCTGGGTTCGATCCCCGGGACCACTCTTCCTCCCTGAGCCACTGTCCCTGAGCCACTGTTAATTCCTAATTCTGAATTCTTGGCATCAGCCTCCGAGTGGTTTCCAGACTGGCAGTGCAGCTGCCATTTATCTGATTGATAAATAGTCAAGTTGGAGGGGGTTAAAGTACATAATTAAAAAAGTTTGCATTGACATGCACCACTCCCTCATTTCGATGCCCTGAAAAATACACATTCATGTGTCCATTAGGCTGCGTTTACACGGATTTTTTGTAACGAGTCGACAACATTAAAAAGTCCAATAAGTCGAGTAAAAAGATTCCATAATCATGAGAAGAAGTGGTCAACTATACATTCTCCTTAGGCGAAATGCATGTCAAATTGCAGAATCGTGCTTGCAGCTCAAGCGTTAAAGACGTTTGAAAACATTTTGCTGTTGTCGGAAGCTGTCGGACAGTCTCCCCACAGCTTCCGACAACAGCAAAATGTTTCCACACGTCTATTACACCTGAACTTCAAGCACGATTCTGCAATTTAACAGGCATATTCGCTTAAGGCGAGTGTATAGTTGACCAGATCTTCTCATGAATATGGAATCTTTTTACTCAACTTATTGGACTTTTTAATGTTGTCGAGTCGTCACAAAAAAATCCGTGTAAACGCGGCCTTATGAACCCACAATTTTCCACATTTTCATAGGTTCGGGCTCTAAACGTGGAACTTTCTCTGGTGCGCGAGCGCATACAGCGCGGCTCCGGGGTAGCGGACATAAATCGACTCAAATTTTGGCGAACTGCCATTGAATCTGCGTATGAATTGTCCCCGGGACCTATACCTAGGTGAGTAACGGTTTTTCTGAGTAACCAGAGGGATTCGTTTTTACGACTGGGTTTTTCGATTTGTGGGTCAAAGCTGGAAGTGGATTTCAAAGAAGGGTTTGCAAAATCTCAGAAAAAAAATCAAATTGAAAATTGAAGAATAAAATAAAATGAAATATAAATAAAATGAAACTTGAATAAAATAATTTTAAAAAAATTAATACAATTTAAGTAAAAATAATTTTACTATAACCAATCCTGGTCACAAACTAAAATAAAATGGAAAATTGAAAAAAATAAAATACAATTTTACTACAAGTTTAGTGAAAAGAATTTTACTAAAACCAGTCCTGGTCACAAACTAAAATAAAAAATAAAATGGAAAATTGAAGGAAAGAAAAAATTAATACAATTTTAATAAAAATAATTTTACTGAAACCAACCCTGCCCATAAGATTTGGATTTGAAACTTCCAGAAATGGCCATCGGCCAATACCGCAAGTGAACACATTTCGTGGTGAATAGAGTTGTAAGCGGCAGGTACTGTCACCTTATACTTTTTTATACGTCACTTTTATTATCGCTTATACACATGTGGAATTGCCGCCAGAGCTTGAAAGTATTGGTTCAAAAATCATGATTCAAAATCTGGCCCTTCCATCCCTACCCCTCCTATTCAACCCTACACCCCCCCCCCCTCCAGACAGCCCGCAATCCAAGCCCTACACGAACTAGTAGATCGTGCTCAAGTGCCCAGCGCTGCCCTGCTGCAACTCGTCGATGCCCGATTAGATTCGCTGGGCGACCGGCCCTTTCAAGATGTTCCCGCTATGATGCGCTATGCTGAGAGGACTCATGGGTGTTTGATGGGTTGGTTTTTTTGGTTTTTTATTTTTTTTAATTTGGTGAATAGTGGATGAGTCACAAGAAAAGTGTTTATATGGTAGATCAAGTGGACTGCATGTAAACATACTTGTCACTTGACATACACCTAAATAAATATTTACGTCTCCAAATGCTGAAAAGTTCACGATTCAGTTACATTTATCACCAATAACTTGGCAATCAGCGTTACTTGCCATATTTTAGGAACATTTTTTTCATATAGATGTGACACTCCGTACTGTGGCCGGCACTGATTGTGATCCTACAACTTTCGAGGCTGGCCAATGTATCGCTCGTGCTTTGGGTGAGATCTTTTATCTTTTTGTATATTTGCCCCGGTCACCTCGCGAAGCGTATTTATGCACCTGGATTTTCGAGCGATGGGTGAACTTTTCCAGTGATAAATTTTGGGAGTAAAAATTTATAAAAGCGGCGAAAGTAGGGACCCTCTGTTGCGTCATTTTCCTGATGTTCCCTCATTTTCCTCATCCTCAATTCGCTATTCTACCCACGGCGTGTTCGGGTTTCACCTTTTTCAACCTTCTACCACACAAATACAGACGTATCCGATGTCCGCACACATTACAAGAAATCTACCATATCTCATCCGAATAAAAAATCAACAAATATTGGTTATTTCTTTCTCATTACGTTACATTGATTCTAAAATACTATGCGTGAAATTGTTGCAAAATTCTTTTGTTTGCTTCTATCCACCAAAATATGGTAACATTCTCCAGTACATATGAAGGGTGTGGTTCTAAAAGTACCGATATACAAAAAAAATCGATTTTGAGCTAATCGCAATTGAAAGTTTGGAGTATGCAATACCCATACACGGGTATGGGAATTTTGGGTATGCGTATTTTGGGCATATTGTTGGGTATCCATGTGGGTATAATCGTTGTTTATACACATAACACTAGCTAAATCAAATTTAGTGAATTGTATTTTTTGTAGTACAGTACATTTTAAAGGAACAAATTGGTAATAGCGTGTAGATCGGTACCTTTAAAAGCACAAATTCATTAGATGTAGATCGGTACCTTTACCCATTTGGAGTACAATTACCTTTACCCAAGTACAATTTTGGTAAAAGTGTGTAGATCGGTACTTTTTAAGTTACAATAACTGAATTTTGTTTTTTTCTTCATTTTTTGACCCCATATCTCAAAATTGAATTTCGCACCCCCGCATATCTCCACCTATACAATTGCGAAAGAACTGCACGCTAAGCATGCTTCAATGCAAAAGATAGGAGGCACAATCACAGGCCTCATTGTGCCCGATTCGTGTGTGTTTTTGCACACAATGCAGTCACTATTTATTAGTACAAATGCCCTTTACAAACACGATCCACAATCTTGACAAACAGGGTTAGTAGATGGCAAAGTTGCTTCCCAAGAATGCAATTGCACATGTATAGGGGGTTGACTTGAGTTTTTAGGGGCTGAGTTTACAATTCAGGGTTGAGTTGCTGGGTGTTGATAAATTAGGGTTGAGTTGACAGAAGTTTAAAGATAAGGGGCTGTTGACACAAGTTTAAAAATTAGAGGCTGAGTTTATGGGAGTTGAGTTGATGGGTGTTTGCCAAATTAGGGGCTGAGTTTATGGGAGTTAACAATAACATTACCATAATCCTTAAGTGAGGCCCCCGGGGCTAAAAAATATAAATTGTGATATAATGCATTTGTGGGTTACTGATTACAATGATTTGAAATATGCACTCCATTCTGACAGTACATTACGATAACCCTGAAATTGAACCCAAAATGGGGCCAAAATTATCAAATTGTGAAAGGATGCATTGTGGGTTTCTAATTGCACTGATTTGATATATAATGCACTCCATTTTGACACTACATTACCATAACCCTGAAAATGAACCACTGGGGCCAAAAACTTTCAATTTGTGAAATGATGCATTTTTGGGTTTCTGGTTGCACTGATTTCAAATTTAGGTTTCTGATTGCACTGATTTGATATATGCACTCCATTGACACTACATTACCATAACCTGAAAAATGAACCCATGGGGCCAAATACTTTCAATTTGAGAAATGATGCATTTTCAGGTTTCTGATTGCACTCATTTGAAATATGCACTTCATTTTGACACTACATTACCATAACCCTGAAAATGAACCACTGGGGCCAAAAAATTTCAATTTGTGAAATGATGCATTTTTGGTTTCTGATTGCACTGATTTCAAATTTGGGTTTCTGATTGCACTGATTTGATATATGCACTCCATTTTGACACTACATTACCATAACCCTCAAAATGGACCCATGGGGTTAAATACTTTCAATTTGAGAAATGATGCATTTTCGGGTTTCTGATTGCACTCATCTGAAATATGCACTTCATTTTGACACTACATTACCATAACCCTAAAATGAACCCCCTGGGCCAAAAACTTTCAAATCATAAAATGATGGATTTGTGAGTTTCTGAGTGTAGTGATTTCAAATATGCCCAGGGCTTAAAAAATTAGAAATTGTGAAATGATTCAATGTGGGTTTCTAATTGCACTGATTTGAAATATGCACTCCGTTTTGACACTACATAACCCTGAAAACTACATAACCATAACCCTGAAAATGAACCTCTGCAGCCAAAAACTTTCAATTTGTGAAATCATTCATTTTTGGGTTTCTGATTGCACTGATTTCAAATTTGGGTCTATGATTGCACCAATTTGATATATGCACTCCATTTTGACACTACATTACCATAACCCTAAAAATGAACCCATGGGGCCAAATACTTTCAATTTGAGAAATGATGCATTTTCGGGTTTCTGATAGCACTCATTTGAAATATGCACTTCATTTTGACACTACATTACCATAACCCTAAAAATGAACCCCCTGGGCCAAAAACTTTCAATTTGAGAAATGATGCATTTTCGGGTTTCTGATAGCACTCATTTGAAATATGCACTTCATTTTGACACTACATTACCATAACCCTAAAAATGAACCCCCTGGGCCAAAAACTTTCAAACCATAAAATGATGGATTTGTGGGTTTCAGAGTGTAGCTATTTCAAATATGCCCAGGGCTTAAAAAATTAGAATATGTGAAATGATTCAATGTGGGTTTCTAATTGCACTGATTTGAAATATGCAATCCATTTTGACACTACATAACCCTGAAAACTACATAACCATAACCCTGAAAATGAACCTCTGGAGCCAAAAACTTTCAATTTGTGAAATCATTCATTTTCAGGTTTCTGATTGCACTCATTTGAAATATGCACTTCATTTTGACACTACATTACCATAACCATAAAAATGAACCCCCTAAGCCAAAAACTTTCAAATCATAAAATGATGCATTTGTGGGTTTCTGATTGTAGCGATTTCAAATATGCACTCCATTTTGACACTACATTACTAAATCTCTGAAATTGAACCCCTAGACCCAAAAATTTCTAATTGTAAAATGATGCATTTTGCAGGTTTCTTATTGCACTGATTTGAAATGACTCAATTTCAACTCTACATTACTGTAAGCCTTAAATTGAACCCATGGGGCTAATAAATTAGAAATTGTGAAATGATGCATTTGTGGCTTTTTGATTGCCTTGATTTGAAATATGCACTTCATTTTGACACTACATTACCATAACCCTGAAAATGAACCCCCAGGGCCAAAAATTTTCAAATCATAAAATGATGTGTTTGTGGGTTTCTGATTGTAGCGATTTCAAATATGCACTCCATTTTGACACCATTTGACTAAAACCCTGATAATGAACCCCTGGGCACAAAAACTTTCAATTTGTGAAATGATGCGTTTGTGGGTTTTTTATTGCAGTGATTTGAGATGTGCACTCCATTTCTACTCTACATTACCATAACCTTTTAAGTCTAACCCTTGGGGCTAAAAAATTGAAAATTGTGAATTGATGCATTTGTGGATTGATGATAGTGATTTTTTGAAATATTCATACCATTTTCACACTACATTACCATAAACCTGAAAATGAGTTCACGGGAGTTTCCAAATAAGGGGCTGAGTTTATGGGAGTTTCCAAATTAGGGGCTGATTTTAAGGGAGTTTCCAAATTAGGGGCTGAGTTTATGGGAGTTTCTAAATTAGGGGCTGAGTTTATTGGAGTATCCAAATTAGGGCTGAGTTTACAGCAGTTTCCAAATTATGGGTTGAGTTTACAGGAGTTTCCAAAATTGGGGGCTGAGTTTATGGGAGTTTTCAAATTAGAGGCTGAGTTTATGGGAGCTTACAAATAAGTGGCTGAGTTTATGGGAGTTTGCAAGTTAGGGGCTGAGTTTACGAGAGTTTGCAAGTTAGGGGCTGAGTTTATAGGAGTTTCCAAATTAGGGGCTGAGTTTACAGGAGTTTTCAAACTAGGGGCTGTGTTTACAGGATTTAGAGGGGGTCCCCATGGGGTGCCATTTTTGGGGGGTCTCCATGGGGTGCCATTTTCTGGAGGTACATATGGGGGTGCCATTTCAAGGGGGTCCACATAGGGTGCCATTTTTTGGGTGGTCCCCAGGGGTGCCATTTTTTGGTGGTCCTCAGGGGGGTGCTATATTTTTTTTGCAGGGGGGTCCTAAGGGGGTGCCATTTTGGGGTGGTCCCCAGGGGGTGCCATTTTTGGAGAGTCCCCTGGGGGAGCCAACTTTGGGTGGGTCCCCAGAGGGTGCCATTTTTGTGGGGGTTCCTAGGGGGTGCCATGTTTGGGGGGTCCCCAGGGGGTGCTATTTTGGGGGGTCCCAAGGGGGTGCCATTTTTGGGGGGTCCCTAAGGGGTGCCATTTTTTGGTGGTCCTCAGGGGGTGCCATATTTGTGGGCCCCTAGGGGGTCTCATTTTTGGGCGGTTCCCAGGGGGTGCCACTTTTGGGGGGTTCCCCGGGGGGTGCCATTTGGAGGGGGGCCCCCATTGGGGTGTCAGTTTTTGCAAGCCTCTGAGTAGTGGGTACCTATAGCAGGATTCTCTCCAACCTTCAGTTGGGTTTTGTGGTTCTCTACAATTAATACCACAAGGATTTACAAACACAAAAAGAACAGCAAAGCACAAATGTAACCAATTGAAGATTACAACAAAGTTTGACACCTTGCAAAAACCACACTATCATATCACAAAACCTATACCACACAGAATGCACACTGCACACCATCATACCAAATCGCAAACTGTCCACATTTTACTACCGAGTTTCATGCCCAACCATTTTACAGTTAACAGTTTTACATTTTACCAACCAAGTTTACAAAAATCCATTCTAAAACATTGCATCTTTGGTATTGGTCTTGTTATTGTTGCTACATTACATACTGCATTTCAAAACACATGCCTAGCATGTGGGCAAACTTAACTAAAGTATCATATTTTCTCCAATGGTATTAATTGTAGAGAACCACAAAACCCGACCGAAGGTCGGAGAGAATCCTGCTAGTTATATATATTTTTGAAGCGCGTTCTAATTCTGAAATTTCAATCCTGTACCTTTGTCTATTTTGATGTAATCAATTTTACGACGTCATCATTTCACGTCAAACGCCGCTGAGCTGTAATTCCGGCTGAGGGCAGGGGTATCGTAGGGGGCCACCAGTGTGACCCCCCTAAACGCTTCAGTTATATATCTAACTTTATATATATCGTTAGATATCTTCTACCCCAGGTACCCAGATTTTAATAGCTTATTTATTGGCGCCATGGAGCTCTTGGCGCTGGCGCCATAAACCATGGCGCTGGTACTGTCGCCGATAACATGTGAAAGCGTTTATCAACTTGCACATTCATTTTTCGCGCTGAAAGCTAATATTACTTTAGCCATTCACAGTACGACAGTTTTGAAGCCAAAAAAATACACATAAAATATATTAGCCGTTTTTAAAAAATGGGTCTATCTTGTTTAAAACAGGGGTGTCTCAGATTTGGATCTTTTGTGGGTCTTATAGAAATTTTGGGCTAATATCCCCTGACCCCCCCCCCCCCAAATCGGCCAGCTATCTACCTATCTGGAGCAATTTTTGAGAAACTATACCCAAATTTTCGCTCAAAATCGCTATTTCGCATAAATTTCCGCTATTTTTCATACTTTTTAAACAGATTTTCACCTCCAAAATCACTAGTTCATGTGTCTAACTGCCTATTTTCAGCTATTGTTTATTACTGTACGTACTTAACATACCGTATTTCCTCGAAATACCCCCCGGGGGGTGATTGTTTCATAGTGGT
>OZ038457.1:4924293-4987531 GCA_964036195.1 Sphaerolaimus hirsutus
TACATGATCACACTTGTGATATTTGCTAAAAAAAGTACACTTTTGTATGACAGCACCCTTTCAAAGTGTGTTTAATAAAAAATGGAGACATACAAATGAAAGAGCATGATAAAATAACCTAAGAATATAATGGCAACTTTTTTTCATAAAACTTAATCTGAGTCTTCAGAGTGGGATTATCTGTGATCGTGACATCTGCGTTGTTGATCATTTCAAACTGCTGTGGTAAAAAAGTGCAGACCTAGTTTTTGGATTTTATTTTTTTATCATAAACTATGCAATTGAGCACAGTTTTTGTGAAAAAAGCTAAGCTCTCAATTCAGAACAAAAAATTTGGCGCCATTTTCAAATTTTCAGCCATGATTTTCAGTGAGAAAAGAAGTCTGATGAAGTTTGTTTGTATGGGCAAATTAATCTCCAAAACTATCTTAGTAAAAATCCAAAATATCAAATTGATTGATGATGTCAAGCAAAAGTTTTGAATTTCCTAAGAAACATCCAGAAAAAAGATGATTTTTGACTTTGATCAATTTTTTTAGTGGAAGATGGCATTTTCAGATTAATGTATGGAAGGAAATTTTTAGTTTCTATGTATGAAGATTCCAAATCCACCATAAAAATGGGGATCACAATTTTTTATGTGAAAAGTGCATTTTTGTATGACAGCACCTATCCAAAGTGTGTTTAATAAAAAATGGAGATATACAAATGAAAGAACATGTAAAAATAACCAAAGTTTATGATGAAAACTTTTTTCATACAAGATCATCTGAGTCTTTAGAGTGGGTTTCTCTGCGGTGGTGAGATGGGTGTCAGGCTGTTTCAAACTGTTGTGGCAAAAAATGGCAGACCTACTTTTTCTATTTTATTTTTGTAACATAAACTATGCAATTAGGCACAGTTTTTGCAAAAAAAGCTAAGCTCTCAATTAAAAAAATGAAAATTTGATGCCATTTTCAAAATTTCAGCCATCATTTTCGTTGAGAAAAAAACATTTGATGAAACTAGTTTGTATGGGCCAATTAATCTCCACAACTTTCTTAATAAAAATACAAAATATTTTATTGATAGATAAAGTCAAACAAAAGTTATGAATTTCCGAAAAACAGCCCGAAAAATGGTGACTTTTGAATTTGATCAATTTTTTCAGTAGGAAGATGGCATTTCCGGATATATGCATGGAAGGAAATTTTAAGTTTCTAGTTATGGAGATTCCAAATCCATGAAAAAAACGCAAAAAAGTTTTTTGTGACAGGAACAAAATAGGCATGTTTGGTTCTTAGGCGAAGCGATGTCTTAAAGCAGCAATTCTGCTTTGGCAGCTAGGCTTTCTAGTGCAATGTGGATCCTGGCTGACAGGAGGGTGATAAATTTAGTCCAATATTTTGAAGTTCAGTTCACTGGTTTTTGATCTGCATTTGAATTGAGCTGTGTTTCAGTTGGTAATTTTTGAGCGGAAGTTTTGGAATCTTTCAGTTTTCCATTTGTGCTTTCTGGAGGAAAATTTTTACCCTCTCAATTTTCCGTTAGCTGAAAAAAATCTACCTTTCAGTTTTCCGGCAGATGAAAAATGTGACCCCTTCCGTTTTCCGAAAAAAAAAATTATTTTGATGCCCTATAAGTGACAGCAAGTTTAAATGAATTAGCGGATTTATATGGTGCCATACCCAACTACTCATTCACCCCGCACAGGCGGCAAACACAAAGCCAAAATATGGTGCTAGTCAATGTTTGTGTTTGCTGCCCACAGTGTAATCTCTGATTTGGGGTTTACGTTTTGATGCTCGCGTTTAAAAAAAAACTTTTGAAAAAAAACTTCCAGCCATCCCTGACAAAGGCACATAACCAGGATGAATAAATATATTCATGAATCTAAAAAATACATCCATAAAAACAAACGCCGCTGAAAGGTTTTTCTATATAATGCAGCTTTAATGTTGAACCAGGAAAATGACCGGAAAAAGAGAGACAGTTCGAATAGCATGTTAAAGATCTCAGCATTTAAGCGCACATTCCCCAATGTAAATAAATACGCACAGCTGAAAACTTTTTAATAATAAAGTAAAGCTTAATAAGGCAGGGGTCTCCTAGATTTTGACCCTCCGGGAGGTTGGATGGGTAGATGGATCGCAGGAAAAAATTTGGGGGGTTCGGGGTTTTGGGGGGTTCCGGGTTTTGGGGATTGCGGGGGTTCGATATAAAATTTTACCCCAAAATTTTACCTCCGGGACAGGGTTGGCAAAATCTCAGAAAAAAATAAAAATAAAATAAAAATAAAATGGAAAACTAGAGAATAAAATAAAATAAAATAAAATGGAAAATTAATAAAATAAAAATACAATTTTACTAAAATTCGAATTTTTGTAAAATTTTAGTAAAATTGTACAATAATTCAAATTTTTGTACAATTTTAGTAAAATTTTACAAAAACTCAAGTGTCTGTAAAATTCTATAGAAAGTTTTCTATCATGTTGCTTAAGTTCCTAGCTGCCAATTTGCAGAACTAGTGCCTTGTTGTATCTTTCATTGTTGTGATTGAAACATATCGTTGCTCAAAATTGCAAATTTTCACATTTTTAAAAATATTTTCACCTTAAAGATCACTAATTTATGTGATTTGTTTCCCATTTTCTTCGTTCCATACCTTGAAAAAGCCTATATATTGAACCCCGCAACCCCTCCCCCCACCCAAAAAAAAACAACCAAATTTTAGGTATCTTCCCTTGGGAGGAGCAATTAGATGCATATATCCAGGACCTCCTGAGGGTCAAAATACAAAATGCCTACCTCACAACTCGTGTCAAAAGTTAACATAAAATTTTTTTTTATTCATCTGCATGCTTCTAGCATGCACATTGTTTTATGTCCTTGCATCCAAGATTTCCGATTTTTTGTAAAATTTTTGTAAAATATTTGTAAAATTTTTGTAAAATGGTTTCATTTTATTTTATCAATGACATTTCAGAATAAAATAAAATAAACTGAATAATGAATAAAATCTAAATAAAATACAATTTTAATAAAAATAAAATACAATTTTAGTAAAAAGAATTTTACTAAAACCAACCATGCTCCGGGATAGATAGATAGCTGAGCAGCCTCTGGGATAGATACATAGATAGCTGGCTAGTATGGGGTTGGGGTAACCCCCCCCCCATTGGAGACCCCTGCCTTGGGGATCCAAATCAATACCTGTGTTACAGTATGTTCACTGCTCTCTAGGTTTCAGCTGTCGGCCAGTGAAAATAAAGATGTACATGCATGGCTAAACAAAATCACGATTAATGAGAGTAATGTGCCGCGATTAATGAACAAATAAATAAATGAAAGTTTGGCAGATTGCCAGGAAAACTTCTGACTGCAACAGAGAGCATTGCGTAAGTGACTACATAATAGTGAAGTTATGAAAAACATAGCGATTAAACATTTTCGATTTTACAGATCGAAATCCATAAGATTAGCGCACAAAGTTTGAAATGTACATTTTAATTTGTCAGGCGCATAGCTTACTCGCATTACTCGAAAATGTAATCTGGCCCCAGCTTTCAATAAAAGCAAATTTGTTTGAACATATTTACGCCGACCTCAGTCGTTCTGAAGCTAAAATAAGCACGGTAATAAAAATTATCGCTCGTGATAATGGCATATATCCATCATCGACAAACAAATGTGATCAGTCTATGACATAAAGCCAGAGTTAAATTGAAAAACACTACGCTTTGAGGTCAGTACGCTTGTGTGGGCGGGAATTAGAACGTAAACATGTTATGTGCAACCATAGGTAAATATTTTCCGGCACACTCAGTTAAGGTTTTCTGAAAGTTTCAGATTCAGTGGCATAAATATAGTATACGTAGAAAGCTTAGGGAGAGGTGATAAAATTTCAAGTGCGCAGAAACTCTCTCAAGCACTTTGAAATTTCGTCTGAGGCGCGTTCCAGAGGAATTACGAGATCGTTCAAACAGATGTAGATTGCTAATGCACCGATCGTTGGCAAGATGCCAAAAAATCAAAATGAACTCTCGTTAGGGATCAAAGTGACGAAGCCGCGGAATTCTCCCTACACAAACCGCAGATTATATCGCCTGCCACGGTCACGGAATATTACCCCCGAAGGCAGATAAATTTTAGAAATACTTGGCAAAGTTCCAAACAGGGCAAACTCAAATTTCACACACAAATAACACACCTCGAACGGTTAATTATACGGCCTCTTTCACGTCTCAGCTCAGCCTAGTTGGCTGATCGCTCGATATCGCATAGCCTGAAAATAGGGGAAATGTGACTAAAAACGCTTGTCTACAAAACTTAAATGAAAAACCATCCAGATCTTTCTTTTTGTTTTCCTTAGTTTTTTGAATTTGGTAGTTTCTTTATCGAAATAAATTTGAGTTTACAGCTTGATAAACAGGAAAGATAGATTAACTTACAATACACTCTGGATAAATACATCCTATTTAACTACTCCGCTAATTTGAATTACACTTTAAATTGGACATACCTACCGTATTTCCTCGAAATACCCCCCCCCCCTCGAAATACCCCCCCCCCTCGAAATACCCCCCCTCAAAATGGACACTATGAACTTATAAACCCCCCCCTCGAAATACCCCCCCCCCCCAAAGTTAGTGTATAGAGAACGTAAATGACAAAGGCTGCGGTTTGTCATCCCGACAATGCAGAACACACGTTAAAAACGATGACTCTGTTATGTGAGAACAGTGTTTGTACGTCTACACACTTATAAATGTCTTTAGAGTCTTATAAATGGCGATTTTTGTTGCATTTTTCGACGTCTGCGTACGTTTCAGACGACATTTTAGTACTGGGATTTCAAAAAATTTCTGGCGAAATAATAAACCCCCCCCCCTCGAAATACCCCCCCCCTCGTTTAACCCCCCCTCAAAATTCTCACTCTGAAACAATAAACCCCCCGGGGGTATTTCGAGGAAATACGGTAGCTTCCATTTAAACTGTGTGGGGAAATTCAAATGGTTGGCTTTATATTTATTTAATAGCAACAGTGGCTGTGTGCGAAAAAGCACGCTTCCATATTCATCCCTGATGGCACCCTCACACTTTGTAGACTGCCATGTCAAATGTCAAATGTCAAGTGCCAAAAAAATTTTTATACTGAACTTTCGACATTTTGCATAACTTTCGACAAATTTGTAAGACATTTTGCATGGCATTTGACACTTGACTTTACCAGAGTTGTTAAAAGTACCGAACTTTTCTCAAAGTATACGTACCTAAACGTAAAGTATTTATTTTTTACTCACCCCTTGAGTACAGAAAACCTAAAGTACAATTTTTTACTTTTACTCATGAGTAAACGTGAGTAAACGTACTTTTCCCTCCGCAAAACGTAAACGTGAGTATTTTTTAGAAATGTCACTCCAATTTTAACTCAAAATCACAACTTTTAATCACTTTTTGCGTATTTTAAGCAAATTTTGGCTAAATATGTGCTTATATGTTAATTTTTGACTATTTTTCCAATGTTTTTAGCAAATTCTCTCATTTGTTTCTTTCTACGCCTTCAAAAATCGACATAAAAGACTATCTGAAATACGTTTTCTGTACTCGCGTACTTTCAAAAAGTAAACGTAAAAGCGAGTACAGAAACTTTTTTCAAAGTATACGTTAACGTATTTACTCTGTACTCGAGTATACGTATTTATCGATTAAATGTAAATACGTTTTAACAACTATGGACTTTACACTCTCGGTAGGTACAGGGTGTGGGACTTTGGGGTCTGTCTATTTAGTATTATACCGTGTAACTTGAAAGTTGTAATGATATTTATATCCCATTGAATGGCAACATCGAAAATGATTAAAAATACTGAATATGGAATGTCAATATCAAAAATATTTCTCGCTAATATTTATATTGTCAATAAAGTGATGCATACCTGACGTAATCAATTAGAACTTATTTTAGGCAGTTTTTAATTAATGACCAACTGTTTTTTCTCTTGATTAATCTGTAATTTCAATTATCATTTGACTGAAGTTTTGGAGTGTTTTCACATGAAAATTCACGGAATAAAGATTTTGATAGAAATTTGTTACTTTACAGGGTGCAGTTGCACCTACATGTTAAAACTGTTTCATAAAACCTCATATCTCCATACTTTCTAAATTCTTTGCACAGTTTAAACAGAGCAATCCAATTTTGAGTGTATTTGAATGGCCACAGAAACTGGAATTGCTAATTTATGTTGTGATAGACATGTTTTGGGACAGAAAGAAAACAGTGAGAAAAAAGCAGGCAAAAAGTAAAATAAAATGGAAGGCTATGAAAGGACTGGCGATGAATCTAGTGATGGCAAAGCGCCAAGGATGATAACTTCAGTGGTGCCGTGGCATCTCTGTAGGCATCATAGGCATGTCAGGTAAATATGATGGTCTGCTATGTTTCCATCAACCCACATTTTTGTCATACCAAATTATTTCTCATATTTATGCCCTTAAAGCTTAGATGTAATATTTATCATACATGGGCCAATTTATCATAATTGGGGACAATTGGTCATAGAATATGGTTTGGTGTGGATTGTCATATAGACAAAAGATTTCTTACAATACATAGAAAATCAGGCAATGTTATACATATGAATAAGAAGAGAAATGTTTGGATACATGCTGAGTGTGAATGAAGGACCCGGTTGTGATGGCGCTTTATTCTGATAGCAACAGCAGGCTTTTACTGTTTCAAATGATCCTAAGATTAATATCAATATAAAGATTAATGAATTAATAGATTCAAATGATCCTAAGATCCCAAAATAAATTAACATGATCTAAGCTATATGATCACAAAATCCTTCATATAATTAGTACCATAAAAAATTTTACCTAGGAATGCACTGGCTCAAACGCCATGGAAGCAGTGCTGCGCCTGGAAAAAAGCACCACACACCAGTTTTTTTCATAATATTGTGAGGGGTGTATCAAAAACGAACTAAACTTCATTCTCCTTTAAATACCGGCGCTTTTCCATCACTAGCAAAAAATGTGAGACTTTATTCTCTACACAATCTGTACTATCCTTCTAATGTTAAATATATAAAGCGATGTATTTTTCTCACATGAACTAAATGTTCTGCTATGGCATATCGTTGTAAAAAAAACCTTTTCTAAACCTTCGGATGCACATATACAGCAAAAGCGCATGGTTTTTACAATATAAAAGATCTTTTGTATTTGGGAGCCGATTGTTTGTAATGGTGGATCAATCATGATTATGAATATAAATTGTGTGAATGGGACAGATTTTATGGCCGTCTGCCTGAATGTGATTTGATGCCGCTCATTTAGTGCTCACCTATCCCACACCCCCTCAAAAGATTTTTTTTGGTTACGCTGCTCGTTTGCCACTCGATTGACACTCGTTTTCCGCTCATAAAATCGCAAGTAAACTTTTCCTAAACCTTCTTGCGCTACGGATCTAAAAAAATCGGATTTTTGATTGAAACCGGAGATATTTTATTTGTAGTGACACGATCTCACATTTCCTGCGATTTTGTGTTGTCCATTTGCCACTATAAATTTTCAGGGCAGACCTATTTTTTTATAAAATAAGAGTGAATAAAAACTGAACACATGTCAATGACATGATGTCAATTTTCGAACCAGGGTACACACAAAAAAAAACGGAAGAACTAATTCCCATTAGATCATGCCTGGTTGACCTGGGGTCAGTTCCGCAAAATAAGAAGTGTGAAGTGAAATGGCAAAGGCGATATAACAGCGCTAAGGCGAAGTGAAACGGCAAGTGAATTGGCAAAAGCGAAGTACATGGTCCGGCTGAAAAGTCCCCGGGCAGTGCTCGCCATTCGCGCTAGTTTAAACTACGGTCATAAAATTTTAACACGTTAATATATCAGGTGTTTTGAGTTTTCACCCAAAATTTCACCCCTCTAGCTCCACCCACTGCGGAACTGTGGGGGTTACAATTTCGGTCATTTTGTACTGATGTACAAATGGTGCTCTAGCTCAATGCTGCTTTCAGTTGTGATCAGGGTTGGCAAAATCTCAGAAAAAAATAAAAATAAAATAAAAATAAAATGGAAAATTTAATAATAAAATAAAATAAAATAAAATGGAAAATTTAAGAATAAAAATAAAAATTGTATAAAAATTCGCATTTTTGTAAAAAATTTGTAAAATTGTATAAAAATTCGTATTTTTTGTAAAATTGTATAAAAATTCATGTTTTTTTTGTAAAATTTTATCTCATTGCTTGAGTTTTTACCTGTTTATTCATCGATCTGGGGGCAGTTCCAAGCTTTGTAAAGTGTCAAATGTCATGTAAAATGACATGCAAAGTGTCAATCATCATGACAAATGTAAAGTAAAGTGTAAATTGTCATGGCATATAAAAATTAAACTATCAATTGTCAAGCAAATTGTATCCAAATCTTATGTTTTGTATCCAAATTATGTTGTTGTTGAATCCAAATCTTATGTGAACATTTGGATACAAAAACATTAGATTTAAATACCAAACATACTATGGATACAAAAACACAACATTTGGATACACAATTTTCACTTTGCATGGCAATTGTAATGACAATTGCCACTTTGCTTGAAATTTGACATGACACTTGACATTTTGCATGAGAATTGACACTTTACTTTACATTTGTCATGACAATTGACACTTTGCATGACATTTCACAAATGTCCCCAGTACACTCCAGTAGTCCTTCTACTGAAAATGCTCACCATTTTTATCAATAATTGTAACTAAACACTTGCAGCCAGCTAACAATACGGGGTAAACAACCATTTTGAAAAGTAAGGGGTAAATTTGTCACGGTTTTTCATGTATAGGTCTAATTGTAACATTTTTCTGGTCTTGCATGCATGATTTCGATTTTTTGTAAAATTTTTGTACAATTTTTGTAAAATTTTTGTAAAATAGTGTCATTTTATTTTATTAATGACTTTTGGGAATAAAATAAAATAAAATAAAATGAAACAAGAATAAAATAAAAATAAAATAAAATTTTTATACAATTTTTATACAATTTTACTAAAATGAATTTTTATAAAACCAACCCTGGTTGTGATCATGAAACTTTGGCTAGTGTAAGCCACCAGTGTTGGCAACGTGCCAGCACTAACCAACATTAGCTATGATATCATAAGCGTAGTTCATAATGGCGTTACTGCCACTTCTCTCACTACCAAATTCATCATTCTGCCTCTCCTTCTCAAGTGGTAAATACAGGATACATTTTGCATGCACACTGCTGTTGAACACAGGTAATGTGTCCACTACAGATTAGTAATGAAACATAGGGAAATTTTAAACACATAACTCACTTACTGCACATTTCAAAACAACATTAAAATCACTGCATTACAACATGATCTCAAATGATCAGCGAAAAAATCCATCACAGTTCCCACCTTTCTTGCACATCACCCTGATCTGCATATTTATTTTACCTTAATAGCAATGATGTTGATAAAAGTGTTGAATATTATCAGCACGTTACCAAGACTGGTGGCTTACACTAGCCAAAGTTTCATGATCACAACTTAAAGCAGCATTGAGCTAGAGCACCATTTGTACATCAGTACGAAATGATCGAAATTGTAACCCCCACAGTTCCACAGTGGGTGGAGCTAGAGGGGTGAAATTTTGGGTGGTAACTCAAAACACCTGATATTATCACCTGTCAAAATATTATGACCGTAGCTTAACCCTAGCGCGAATGGCGAGCACTGCCCGGGGACTTTTCAGCCCGACCATGTACAAAAATAAAAATAAAAAGTAATTTCCTGTCGCTTTTGCCGTTTCAGTTGCCAATTCACTTGCCATTTCACTTTACTTCGCTTTTGCTATTTCACTTCTCACTTTGCGGAACTGGCACCAGAGCAGCAGAAATTTTCATCCGCCGAATGCAATTTTACACGGTGTTTTATTATTTTAGCATCACGTTGTTTTTGGCACAGCTTTTTTATACGCGAAAACGGGGTATAAATTTGTGGGTGGTGCAGCGAAAGCTATTTTAGTGCTGAAAATACCGGAGTTTGTAGTTGTTGAACAGCAGAACATCACAACTTAAAATTACACACAAAATAGGAAAAAGCATTTTAATGGACCGCACCCAAACGAAAAGAATAATGTGTTTTTGAATTGTTTCATCCCGTATTTTACCTGGCTATTATTCACTTCCCTTTATTGCCCTTGTGCAAATAATATCAAGCTACCTACCTAGGTATACAACCATTGCAATACAATATCATGGTTTGATGACTAAACATTTTACCTTTTTAGCATAGTAGTTAAAACGTATTTACGTTTACTCAAAAAGTACATATACTCGAGTACTGAGTAAACACGTTTACGTATACTTTGAAAAAAGTACCTGTACTCGCTTTTACGTATACTTTTTGAAAGTACTCGAGTACAGAAAACTCAGATTTCAGATTTCAGCCTTTTCAAGACATAGATGGTAATAAATGAGACAAAAGCGAAAAATACGAACAAAATTGCAAAAAAAATAGCTGAAAATAGGCAAATAACACATGAAATAGTGAATTCGAAGGATAAAATGATGAAAAAGGCACGAAAATTAGTGAAAATTTTAGTGAAAATTTGGACAAAATTCTTAAAAAATACACACTTTTACGTTTTCTGGGAAAAGTATACTACTTATGTTTACTCGCGAGTAAAAGTAAAAAACTTTTACTTGACGTTTTCTGTACTCAGGGGTGAGTAAAAATAAATACTTTACGTTTACGTATACTTTGAAAAAGTTTGGTCACTTTAACAACTCTGCTTTTTAGAAGTGCATTGATGTTATTGAATGGCAGGCAATGTAGCTGCTTTTTCATCAGATCGAGTTAAGCAATAAAAAATTTCGTTCCCACTTTTACGCCACTTATCACCATTCGCTAATAAAAATTTTCCTGATCATTTGCACAGCTGCATTCGAAAAAATTTGATTGAAGAATACATCTGAAATAAATAATTGAATTGTGACGCCCACACGCTGGCAACTTGATAGACCCTTCTGATTAAATTCAATACACCGTATATCCTTGAATAAGACCCCCCTTGAGTAACATCCCCGTTGAATAACACCTCCTGTTTTGAAAGTGAAGAAAAACTACTCCTCCCTCTTGAATACCACCCCGCTCTTGAATAACTCCCCCCTCTGGTTATTTGATGTGTATCCAAAATGTGTATCTGAATGATTTGGATGCCGATAAACACGAACTTTAGCATGAATACATTGTTTTTGCTGTTGTTCTACTGTTAAATACCTGGATTACATGAGTTGAGATAATGCGAGTATACAATGGATAAGATCCCCCCTTAATGAATGAAAAAAACCCCTTGAATAACATCCCCCCTTGAATAGCGCCCCCTCCAAAACTTCTGACGAAATAATAACTCCCCTGGGCTCTTATTCGAGGATATACGGTAGGCACTAGGAGGTACCTGCGGTATGCGTTTTCCACAACTCGCATAGCCCAACCCCGAGAAAGAAGCGACAAATACATAAATGAACTGTCGCGCGCGGCACATGAAATTTGTCATTTTCACTGATATTGATACTGATATTATGCAATGGATCTGGGTCATCGAGTGTAAATCGCGGATGTGAGACACGTGTAGATCTGATCAAAATGAACTACTGACATATGTAAATGTACGGTGATCACATGCCATACATTACACGGTTGCCGATTTGTGTGTACGAAGTGGAAACATAGAACACAAACAACATCCGCTGGAGAAAGTGATATAAAATATTCACAATAAATACACAACACTTTGCATTCCAAGTCAGTCGTATCAGTGTCACATTCTCGCCCAGAAACAGCGAGAAAAAAATTGACAAAATGGCAAAAACCCTCACTATCACTTCACTCCTCAGTGCAGTTTTCACTTTGGCACTCTGCCAAACGCAAGAAATTAGCCCAGCAAATCAAAGCAGAGGTCGTTCGTGTGTTGGTGGGCACAGACATGGATCCTATGTGCACTTGACACTTTACTGGTACTTGTGCGAGGATGGAGAATTACAACCAAGGGGTTGCTTTGCACCAAACAGAAATAAATTGGACATCGGCCAGAGTTATGTTTCCGGTGAGTCATTATGTTGTGGAAAAAAACAGGATGCGTGGTATTTAGAACATTTACATATCCGGCACCTAGTCAAGTGGAAAATTTAACAAAAAATACAAATACCAGGTAATGAAATGAAATGAATCTGAAGTGAAAATCCCTGTAATAAATTAACCCTGCCAATCAAATGGTAAATAATGACAATGCGTGCGTGACAAGTAAAGCTTCAGATGTCCGGTGAACATTTTATCCTGAATCTTCAACTTTATCTGAATTTGTCACTTGAAAGGTGGGAAAGTTCCCTGCTCAGTACCCCAATAGTTCTACAACAAAACTCCACATTTCATCTTCAGGTGGCCTGCGTCTTGTCTGTGAATCAGATGAAAATCGAGTGGTCAGATTGAGATATGCTGGGTGTGAAGTTGATGGAGATTTGCATGGCCCTAATGAATTTTGGGATGACCCAAGGACAAACTTATGGTATTACTGTGAACAACTGGGTGCTGCACTGAGACTGAATTTAGGTTGGTTGTGCCGTACAACAAGAAGTAACTTGGCACTGTACATGTGCATTTATTTATGCCTTTAATTGGCAGCATGCCAACAATAAGTTTTTTGTCAATGCCTAATGTATGCAACTCCTGCAATATTAAATTTCATTATTGATAAAATATGAGTGAAAAAGGGTTTCACGGCAACAGTTTGCCATTTTTAACAATATTTGTGCATGTGTAATCCTTCTCATGCTGCCAATGAGAATTTCACAGTGTGCATGTGCAGTGTAAAGTATAGACATAAATAATTATTTACTACAAAAACCTATCAAAAATCTTACATGTAAGTTTACATCATTAAATTGACACATTCATTTTCCTTCATCAGGTGGTTGTGTGATGGATGGTGAAAGAATTGGTAAAAGCACAAGCACTGTGAAACAAGGAGTGATTTATAAGTGTGAGGAAGCTTCTGCAAATAAGCCTGCTGGATTGGTACCCACAGGATGCATGCACTATGCTAAAAGATACAATTTAGGCAACTCCTTCCAGGTAAAAATTCTTTTTACTTATTCAACATAAACTGTGATCGGCATGTATTTTAAATTGCTCTTTAGGATGAGAAATTTTGGTACATGTGTTCATCCAGTGCTGATGGAAGTGCCGCCATCAGAAAACCCATGGGTTGCATCAGAAAAGGGGAAAGAGTGGAGGTTGGGGAGAGATGGGTAGTGGAAGAAAATGTAAGTAAAAATTATAATTGAGTTTTTTTGATGTGTTCCCACATTATTATAATGAATCAATTTTTGGAAGCATACATAAAATTTAGGTAATAATCGAATGCAAAGCTGATGAGTATGAGAAATTGCACTTTGCCCCAGTTGGCTGCATCACAGATCACGGCCCAAAAGAACTGGGTGAAAAGTAAGTGACACTGCCAAAGTTGCACACAAGGTACTTACCTAAAAATGAAACTTTAAAAATGTTTTAGGTGGTCTGTGGGCTACCCACCATACCGCTACGAAATGACCTGTCTACCAAGTAGTAATGGATACAGGACAGAAAGCAAACCTACAGGGTGTGCCTATGTCGATAGTCAAATGGTTAGTGGAACTGGGGGTTCGATATATTGACATGTATTTGATGTACCTACCTGGTATTTATGTTTTAAATCAAATTTAATGTGCCTAAAGATATAGATTGTTTGAAGGTCTATATTTACTGTGTGTTGTAAATAATAGGTATGCATGCACTAAAAAGTATATACGGCGAAAAACTACGTGAAATTTGTCAACACAGTTCTGATATCCATTTGAAAACTCAATCGTTTTTTTTATGGTTTCTGAACCGAAAGACTAATATTTATTTATAATTGTCCTTGAAGATTCACAGTGTAAAAACCTAATGCATGCACGGCCTACTTTTTCACATTTTACTCTATTTTATCGTTTTAAATCAAATCGAAAAATATATCGTAAAATCGTTTGAAAAAACTTTCAGATCGAAATACCCATAGCAGTGGGCTGCTACGAAATCGTCGATGACCAAGCGATAGCATGCAAAAAACGCCCCAGTGATGGGAAATTGATGTACACGATATTTGGAGCTAATCAGGCTAACTTTGCACCTGCTTTTGGGGTTAAAGATTGTGATATTCAAGAGTAGTATACCTACTAATTTATAAATAAAAGTAAAGTATAGTCTAAAAGAGTCCTGTGCAAAGTTTACTCTACAAGGACAATATCGATCACTCACGGTGTATACTCGGCGGACAACAAAGTGTGTGCAGAATCCTACCATAATTTAATGTAACAAATCTTGTGATAAATTTCGTAATACAGTTTTCCATAATAAAAAATTAAATATTATGATGGGGAAAAACAGAATAATTTTTGATTCATTGTTCAGATGGGTTATGGTAGGTTTCCATACTAAGTCTGATGACCGCCGGGTATAATAAATGTCACATAAATTGAGATTTATTTTTCCGCAAATTTTTCAATGCGAATAAGTGGCGTAAAGATTAACACTGTTTTTTCTTACTGGCGGTTGAATATTTTACACATAAATAAGTCAATTAAATCCAGTAATTGTAGTGCACTAGTGATGGAATGGCGCCTTGGCGCTTGGCGCCCTTTTAGGGCCGTTGTTTCTGGCGCCCTTTGGCGCCCGGCGCCATTTTTTCAGATTTTCGGCGCCCTTCGGCGCCCGGCGCTTTTCCATCACTATAGTGCACACATCAGTTAAGTTTTTTGGTCTAAATACCGTATTTCTTCTAATAGAAAGACAGGTCTCCAATAGAAGGGCGTCTTCAAATAGAAGGTACTCTTTCTCGACTTAATTTTGTCCACGAAATGAATACATGGAAGTGTAGTCTCCAATAGAAGGTACACAAAGTGCTGGAATTGTGCCAAATGCATTTTTAAAAATATAAGCGGACGCGGATGTCATTTAGTGGCTTTGGTCCATTGATTTTGAGCTATTTTACCATCAAATGTTTGAATGAACTCTATGTATCATAATTCTATGAACAGTGTGTGACGTAACACTTTGTAAATAAAGTCTTGGGAGAACGTGACGAAAATTGGCTGAAAAGTTGACGGAACAAATAAAATGGCGGTTTCCAATAGAAGGGCAGGTAAAAAGTTGACGAAATAAATAGAAGGGCGCCCTTCTATCAGAAGAAATACGGTAAATATGTGCATTTGTGACTGTTACTTAAATATGTCCCCTGGGTAGTGATGGAAAAGCGCCATGGCGCTGGCGCCAAAGGAGAAACCGCCATGGCGCTTCTGGAGCTTGGCGCCATTTTATCCTGGTCCCATTGGCGCTTGGTGCTTGGGTTTGAAAAAGCGCCATGGCGCTTTTGGCGCTTGGTGCCAAAGTTCTGGCGCTTTTAACATCACTACTCCAGGGGGAGGCGCGAGTTTAACAAAATTTATTAGTCATCACGCCACTGTGAGAAGATTGATTTTGTTCATTTCACATTCCAAATGTTTGAACTCTGACTATGATCTAGTGATATTTAGTGTTTCGCAATTCTCAGCTATTGTTATATTTGCAAATATTTACATTGTTTTATCGTCGCAAAGTCTGTAGCACACCGTTTGCATGCAATAAACTCATTGGCGATGCAGTTTCTGGTTATTATTGTCATTTTTGACGGTAAAAATCCCTTGAAATGTACACTAGAAAAACCAAACGCAAAAATAAATCACGCAAAACGCTCTATCACAATATCAAAAACACCGCTGTAAATAAGGCCGACACATCAAAAAATATACCGCAACCGCGAAAATGCAAAAAAAAAAAGTTCCGACTCTTAACTCAAACCGCCATGCGCCATATTCCCATGCATCTGGGAGCAGCGGCGTACAAGGGATAATCGCCATAAAACACTTGACAAACTTCAGCCGGCGGCACTTTTCACATGAAGATTTCAAGGGCCCAACAAAGTTTACATTTGGTCGCGCTGCAGCATATTACCGTAAATATGTACATATACATTATAAAGTCGAGTGGCATCACGCTTTTTGTCCGTTTCCCACGGTGCACGCTTGTTTGCGCCGCGCGGCACGTAATTTCGGTCGCATGGGCGCGCGCGTGCGCTCGCGAGTGACCACTGGTCGGCACGGGCGCACAGGGCAACTCCGCAACGGGCAACCACAGCTATTTTTGTACGTCTGGCATCTGTCACACTAAGATGAATATGTACCAAAAAATTTACGCAAAAGTTTGCTCAGATGCATTGGACCAAACTCACAATATCATAATGATTGCATGAGCACACCTGCCTTATCTGACATGATCCTATTTTATCCACATCAAATGTGTCGCACTCAATTCCTGCTCTTCATACATTCCATTGCATTAACTGCCTTATAACTTTGCCCTACTAACTACTCGGTTGCCCTATGCGGGGTTGCCCCACACCATGCAGCCCACTGGTCACTCTGTTAAAGGTGGGGTTTGGGAAATAGTTGGGTCGAGTCGATTTTGGGGGACATATCTTTCTGAATGGAGAGAAGGGTGTGATAAAAAAACGAAACAAAAGGAAGAATATGTAAAATAAATATCTATGAGATAGCGATATAGGTCTGGCAAAATTCAATAGCCAACATCAACTAATTTATAAAACCTCCCTTCCCACACACAAACCACTCACCAAAAATCGCCTCCAAAACCCCCCTTTAACCGCGGTCACTTTCCCATGGCTCAAGTGAATTGCGTAATGAAAGGTAGGCGGGGGGCGCATGCATATAATCAGACTAAATGACACGGGTCTATAGTTGTTTGAGATTAGGGCTACTGGGAACCGCCGTGGGAATGGGAACACTTTTCACGGTAGCCAGTGGTCACTCGATTGTGGCACTTATAAAGGCGCGGGGGTAGCGCTTGAAGATGACAGTTGACATTTCCTCATTTGAATGTGAAATTTGTGGTTGTTTAGTACCTAGATTGTCAAGTGATGAGTAAAGTTGTATTGTAAGTGATAGGGCTCGTTTAAGTTTACTGTGTGTGATTGACTTATCATTTATCACTTATCATTTATAGCTTATCAATTATCACCTGGCCATTGTATTGTCTCACACTTTAACATCATCTAATACATCCTCATTCCTCTCAGACCATCTCAATCCCTAACCATCTACAATCCACCAAGAAACAATGTTCACCCACGCGCCTCCAGCCGGCCCGTCCAGCCTGCACTACAACTACCAGTCCATCGTGCAGTCGAGCAGCGGCGCGGCGCCTTACACAACCGCAGCGCCTTACGGCAGCGCAGCGCCTTACGCCGCCGCAGCGAAACGACCGGCCGCCATGCCCCTGGGCCCTTACGCTGCGCCTGGTGTTAATACTAATTACGCCGCTTATCAACACGGATTGAAGCTGTTAGCCGAGCAGCAGCGACGACAACAAATGCAGCAGCAGGAAGTTTTGTCGCCGAGAAATCAATTGTCTGGACAGAGGCGACTGGAACGCAAAGTTGGTTTTCACTGGGTTTTTTTCTTGGGTTTTTGGAAAGTTCTGTTTTGCGGCGGCGACACTTGTCGCCTTCGGTAAAATGAATAACGAACGAAGTTTGTGGCGTTGTAAATATTTAACATGTGTGGAAACATGCGGCCATAGTTTGTGTCAAATTACCCCGTTTGAAGTTCACGCCGATTACTTGGGAAAGCCGCATTCAATTTGATTTTCGGAATGGAGGTACTGAGGAATGGGGTTTCTTTACACTCATGAAATTTTTTTGTTGTCGGAGGAGGTGTAAAATCGACAGATTTATTTATAACTCCTTTCCACCAACGTGTAAAATACCACAATATTTATGAAAAAACCGGACACTTTCAGATAAAAAAGCCGCTAATGGAAAAGAAACGTCGCGAACGCATCAACGGCTACCTGTCCGAGCTCAAGGAACTCCTCGCACTTGTTCGTTTACATTTCAATGCAACTTTAAAGTGACATATTCAAAACTAAACTTGAATTATTCTGGAACTTTGCCAAAACAGGCGTCGCCACAACAAGAACAGAAGCTGGAAAAAGCTGACATTTTGGAAATGACAGTGGAGTATTTGAGGCAGCAGGTTGCCGACTGCAGTAAGAGGGGAGTCAAGCGAAAAGCTCCCAGTGAAGATTGTGAGTTTTTTTGTGTATTTTATTTATTGTGTATTTCTTACATATAGCTCGCACCCTGTCAACCAATGACAAATATCTGATGAAGTTCCGAAATGTAGCAATTAATTTTGTTATTCAAATACAAGTTTTCAAGTTACAAGTGATGACTATATACCTGAACTTCATGTGAAACTTGAACCTTTGACTGATGTATTTTACTTGACATCGAGATCACTTAGCAAACCGCTTGATTAGCATCACATGTTCAACAACAATCTTGAAAACATATATTTTTTAAACAACAAACAGTACCACCCATTTTTAAAAACAATCATCCACCCCACCCACCCACACAGGCACAACTCTACCATCAAGCCACTCTGCGTTCATTTCCGGCTACACGCACGCTGCCAAAATGGCCGCCGATCTACTTCTTGCCGCCGGCGAAGTGCCGCAGCCGGTAGCTGTGCATGTGCACGGCGAGCTCATGCAGCGACTGCAGCATGTGGGCGTGGCGCCGCAACGGGAATGTGGTGGTGAGTGTTGGGATTTGGGTGGATGTACTTTGAGTTGTGATGGGAAACGGTGTGAAGACGTATAAATTTTGAATTTTCCGCGTTTTTGTGACGAAGTAATTTTTAATTTCGGTAGATTTTTTTGCGAAATAATCATCCAATTTCCGAGTATTTGAAAGTAGTTTTGGATTTATGTTCGCCATCGTAGCTGATGGTTCTTTACGCCATTGTTCTTTGAGCCAGCGCCAATAAAACCGTGGCGCGCACACAATGTCAGGCACATATTTTACCTAAATACTGTTTATGTTTACTAAGTCTTTATAGTGTAAAATTTTTCAGTGCAAAATCTTTTGACCATAAACTATGTTACCCTTTGCAGAATTCACTCAAAAAACGGACAGAGAAAGTGTTTCGCCCTCATCTGAGTGTGAAAACTCAATCGCCGCATCATCACCAAGTTTGTGTGATAAATCAACCAGTTTTGAATTGTCTTCACCCAGAAGCAACAGTTCAAAGGTTGCAGTGAAGGATTCTCCAAGTGTTTGGAGACCATTTTGAATGTGATGGTTATTTTTGAGTGTACTGTGTATTTGATAGCATTAACTAAGCAGTATTTTAGTAGTATACTATTCATTCACTATACTATCAATCTATCATATCTATATTATATTAAGTATAGTATCAATCTAATACTCAATCTAATCAATCTGACCAATTAATTCATTGTACTTAATTCTATTCTTAACTACCTATGTGATTGTATTATACCTATTTTATTTCTATAATATTTACAGGTTAATTGTGGTTACCCTGACAATTTTTGTCATTAAAAAAACGAAGTCTGTTCTTTTCGTTTTTTCACTTGTGTGTAAAATTTGTGTAGAATATTAGGAAATCTCGTTGTCAAATACCTAAAATAAAACATTTAGCGATATTTAAGTACGTACAAAAACAGCATAGGTTTAGGTTTTGCGGGTTGCATTGTTTCCCTTGTGATATTTTCCGGCGCTATTGCCACTTCTCAAACTGAATCTCATAATTCATTGTAAAAAGTACCTATTTCCAAATATAAGTTGTAATTTAATGCAAGTGCGATATTGATTGTCATATATTTTATCATGTATTTTATCATTAATTACTTTTAAATATTTGCATTTTTATAAATATTGAATGTCGTATTCACTTCGGTCTCAATTTCAATAAAATTTGCCTAATTGCGTTCGATTTGAAAATAAAACTGTGAAACAACATTAAACTATTTGAAAGTTGTAAAAACTTGCAAATTTTTTCTAAATAAACAATGAAAGCATACAAAGCATAACGTGATATGACTAGCAGGTGCCAGTTCCACAAAATGAGAAGTGAGAAGTGAAATGGCTTATTCACAGCGTGTAAAGGCGAAGGCGAAGTAAAAGCGCAAAGGCGAAATGAAATGGCAAGTGAATTGGCAAGTGAAATGGCAAAAGCGACAAGAAATTGCTTTTTATTTTTACTTTTTTACTTCGCTTTTGCCAATTCACTTGCCGTTTCACTTGGCCTTTGCGCTTTTACTTCGCCTTTGCCAATTCACTTATCACTTCTCATTTTGCGGAACTGGCCACTGGTCTCACATCCGAACCTTCGGTCTGGTTTAACAGTACCTATTGCATTCTCTCATGTATATCAAATTACAAAAATACCCATGAAAGGGTATTTCTTAACAGACTAACTGGCTTTTTTCTTTAATACATTTGACAATTGAGGCGTGTACTAAAATTTGCAACGCTAACTGTGAAACCGCATAAAAAACGTTTCCTTTTCTTCAAACCAAACTTTACTTCTTGTAATTTGCAAAGTGAAAGAAAGAACAAAACTCAAAATTCACAATTTATAAGTAGTTTTGGTGGGTATTTCCGACAGTCCAGTTCGGAAGTGCATCGGAAAATCACGATTTTGCGTGTTTCTCACCCATGTATCCAAACCTTCAGTTTGAAAATAAAAAGAGAAGAAAAATTTGTTCATGGCACGATGACAAGCGGATTTCAAAAAGTTTTGCTATCGATCGGGATAATATCGCTCATTCATTGTGCGTATTCCGCAGCGCAGCATCGCCTTTACTTGAGGTCAGCTGGAAATTACCCGCAAAAGCCAGATTAATCTGAAATCTCCAGGCGTTTTCTACGTTTTCCATTTCTAAATTTTTTTGGCATTGAGCCAAGTCTCCTAATTTCGCAGATTGACGGGCCAAGACTTTGTGAATCTGCCATCGGACATTTTGGTACAAACGTTGCTCAGTTTGGTCGTCGTTTGTTACGCTGCCTCTGCGATTGCGGGTGAATTTCAGCCGATACGCACTGATCTACAGGTAACACTTTGCTTGCCTTCTGTTAGTGATGATAAAAGCGCCATGGCGCAAGCGTTTGGGCAAACGCCGCCGCGAATCTTTCGCGCTTGGCGCTATTCTTACCCGGCGCCAGGAACAAAATGCCTGGCGCTTGGCACAAGCGCCAAAGCAAAAAGCGTCATGGCGCTTGGTGTCGGAAAAGCGCCATGACGCGTGGCGCCAAAGTCCTGGCGTGTTTAACATCACATCACTACTTTTTGTACGCTGTACAAATTGGTGTTTTGTTAAAAATGACAACACCAACTACACTTTTCAGCTGCGTACAAAAACCTGGGATACGTTGGGTAACTGTCCATCTTTCTACTCGTTCGAGCACCGAGCCAAGGCGCTGTCACCGTATTTCACTGAAATGCACTTTAGAGAATGAATGAATTTTTCCGTTTTGGTTAGTTTAACGTTTATTTCGGGATTAAAATAAAATTGGGTAGGATGTGTGAAGATGTTCGCAACTGATTTTTTACGAAAAGGTGCCGGTTTTTCTTCATTGAGTTTGTGACTCGTTCAAATGTTAGAAAAAGGCTGAAATACCCCAATCGTGAGCAGAGGAGTCGGAGTCAATTCGATCAAATAGTGTCAAATGAGTCATTGAGCAATCTTGATCAAAAAATTTGAAGAAAGCAAAATGTCATTTGAAATGACATTTTGCTTTCTTCAAATTTTTTGATCAAGATTGCTTATTTTACTCATTTTTTTAGAGAAACCAAACAATAACAATATTTCCCCATATTCCAGACATTAATTATCGCTCAATAATGGTCAAGTAAATTGTGTATTTTCAATGTGAATTCCGTGGATAAATGGGTGGAGTTTCGCAACGTGGTGCTAGTCAGTGGCTGCAACATTGCATTGATTTAGTTCGCAGACACGATTATGAATCTTATCTATGTACTCTCTTGCTGCCTTTGCGTGCCCGGAATACTGTTTTAATTGTGAGTTATTTATTTTAATTGCGGAGCTTTTACCTACTTCTGTAAACTGCGGTCAAATTTTGTTGTATATGTCGGGGTATATAATTGTAGGTGTGTTCAATGTTGCACGGCACACTCGAATTTTCAGTTGCAGTTCGAACACTTTTTCAAGGGCGGAATTAAAAATGGGGGCGGAATCCAAAAACGTTGGAACTGCCCTCGATTTCAATTCCGCACATGAAATGTTCGAACACTTTGCACTATGGCGGAATTGCCCCGGATTGTGCATGGGCGGAATTATTTCAGACATGTAGGAAAGTGCACAATGTCTGAACCACCCTTGGAATTCCGCCTTGGCGGAACTCAAAAACGTCCGAACTGCCCTTGACAATTTTGAGTGTCAGTGCGCCATCTAGGCAAGAAACATTTGGACACTTTCTAGAGGGTGGAATTCAGTTTCGGTTTTCACAAATATGCCACATGGTGAACTTCAATATCTTTTAAACAAGTGGATATTACAAAAAAAATTTCTCTATTCATTTTTGAAGACAAAGCCTAGATCTACCTATAAAAATTTTTTCACAAATATGTTGGGAAGATCAATAAGATGTGTTTCCCATAACAACCTTCTCTAAATGGCGTATCTCTTAAGTCAAGGGCAGAATTGAAAGTGTCCCAATGTTTTTGAAACGTTTTGTTATGATATGCAAATGGACAAAAACTGTGTGAATTCATCCGGATTCGTGTCAACTTCATCCGAATGTCCCAAAAATGCCGCATTTTTCCTAAATAACAATGTTCGAACCGCCCTTGGAGTTCTGCCTTGGCGGAACTCAAAAACGTTCGAACCACCCTTCAAAATTTTGAGTGTGACGTGCGCCCATAGTTCACGTAATAGAATCAAAATTAGTCTACCTAACATCATCGTTTTTAAAGATGTATAGAGAGCTTTTTATATCATTTTTAGGCGGGGCTGACAAATAGGTATTTATCTGATTGATAAATAGTCAAGTTGGAGGGGGTCAAAGTACATAATTAAAAAAGTTTGCATTGACTTGCACCACCCCCTCATTTCGATGCCCTGAAAAAATACACATTCATGTTTCCATTATGAACCCACAATTTTCCACATTTTCATAGGTTCGGGCTCTAAACGTGGAACTTTCTCTGGTGCGCGAGCGCATACAGCGCGGCTCCGGGGTAGCGGACATAAATCGACTCAAATTTTGGCGAACTGCCATTGAATCTGCGTATGAATTGTCCCCCGGGCCGATACCTAGGTGAGTAACGGTTTTTCTGAGTAACCAGAGGGATTCGTTCTTACGACTGGGTTTTTTGATTTGTGGGTCAAAGCTGGAAGTGGATTTCAAAGTACCCCATAAGGGTTTGCAAAATCTCAGGAAAAAAATCAAATTGAAAATTGAAGAAAAAAATAAAATGAAACATGAATAAAAAAATTGAAAAAAATTTATACAATTGAGGTAAAAAGAATTTTACTAAAACCAATCCTGGTCACGAACTAAAATAAAATGGAAAATTGAAGAATAAAATGGAAAATTGAAGAATAAAATGGAAAATTGAAGAATAAAATGGAAAATTGAAGAATAAAATGGAAAATTGAAGAATAAAATGGAAAATTGAAGAATAAAATGGAAAATTGAAAAAATTAAAATAAGATTTTACTACAAGTTTAGTGAAAAGAATTTTATTTAACTTAGTCCTGGTAACAAACTAATATAAAAAATAAAAATAAAATGGAAAATTGAAGAATAAAAAAAGTGAACACATTTCGTGGTGAATAGAGTTGTAAGCGGCAGGTACTGTCACCTTATACTTTTCTATACGGCACTTTTATTATCGCTTATACACATGTGGAATTGCCGCCAGAGCTTGAAAGTATTGGTTCAAAAGTCATGATTCAAAATCTGGCCCTTCCATCCCTACCCCTCCTATATAACCCTACCTCCTACTTCCAGACAGCCCGCAATCCAAGCCCTACACGAACTAGTCGATCGGGTTCAAGTGCCCAGCGATGCCCTGCTGCAACTCGTCGATGCACGATTAGATTCGCTGGGCGACCGGCCCTTTCAAGATGTGCCCGCCATGATGCGCTATGCTGAGAGGACGCATGGCTGTTTGATGGGTTGTTTTTTTGGTTGTTTTTTTTTTGAATTTTTGACGGGCGGATTCTGGTGAAAAGTGGATGAGTGACAAGAAAAGTGTTTATATGGTAGATCAAGTGGAATGCATGTAAACATACTTGTCACTTGACATAACCTAAATAAATATTTACGTCTCCAAATGCTGAAAAGTTCACGATTCAGTTACATTTATCACCAATAACTTGGCAATCAGCGTTACTTGCCATATTTTAGGAACATTGTTTTCATATAGATGTGACACTCCGTACTGTGGCCGGCACTGATTGTGATCCTACAACTTTCGAGGCTGGTCAATGTATCGCTCGTGCTTTGGGTGAGATCTTTTATCTTGTTGTATATTTGCCCCGGTCACCTCGCGAAGCATATTTATGCACCTGGATTTTCGAGCGATGGGTGAACTTTTCCAGTGATAAATTTTGGGAGTAAAAATTTATAAAGGCGGCGAAACTAAGGACCCTCTGTTGCGTCATTTCCCCATCTCTCCCCAGCGTCATCTCTTCTAAATTTGTTATTCTACCGTAGGGTTCAAACGATATGCCTTTTCGATATCGATATTCGATATTTTTTCAAAATTTTCGATATCGATATTCGATATATTTTTCTGAAACTCGATATTCGATATCGATACGATATGGAACCTCGATATCGATATTCGATATTTGATATTGAAAAATGGTCGATATTCGATATTTCGATATTTTCGATATTCGATATTGCGATATGCTTTTGGTATAGCAAGGCATATTTCGAGTGGCATATTGTATTTTCATGTGGTTGCACACATGTTTAATCATCTCTTTACTGAAATTTGAATGGTACAAGTGATTTTAAAAAGCTTTACATCACTCAATGGTAGAAAATAGAAGAAAAACATGATGAATCAAAGTGTATCAGACAAATAACAATCGGTAGATATTACAGTTCATCCTTACCTAATTGCTTAAGGGCATGTTGCAAAAAAAGTATATCAGCGTTTTCTGGCTTCAAATTTAGCACTCCAACAACAATGACATTATAAATACTGTACTTTTACTCATCAAATACAATACTATAAGCACATCAGATCAACCATAAACATCTCAAAATGAAAATTAAAAGTAAATTTGGGGACACAATACAGGTTCGATATATCGAAAAAATGGTCGATATTCGATATTTTTTCAAAATTTTCGATATTGATATTTGATATTTTTTCAAAATTTTCGATATCGGTATTCGATATTAAAAAATGGTCGATATCTGATATTCGATACGATATATTGTTTGAACCCTAATTCTACCCGGGACAGGGACGTATCCAGGGTTTTTGAGCGGGGGGCTGCTTGTTTACGGGGGCTCCCCCCCCCTAAAATTTTACGTACAGAGTGGCGGAATGGAGCCATGGCGCTGGCGCCACTAGTAGGCGCAACGCCACGGAACGCTGTATATGTATGTAAATATACATACAAATACAGCAAACAGCACACATTTGCGTATATTTATAAAGATTTCGGCCACGGAGCAAATCTGCTACTCATACTAGGGATGGCAAGCGCTTTTTTTAAGCGCTTTTTTTTTAAAAAAACGTCGCTTTAAAAAAAAAAAAAGCGCTAGGGTCCCAGCGCTTTTTTTTAAAAAAAAGCGCTGGCAAAAAATTTTGTACTTATGCACTAGGTATTTTGCCTTTTTTTGTGCGCAAGCGCAAAATTTCACATGCAAATTACCACTGGTGGCTGTTTTCATTGGTTTTGTGGCATTTTTAGTGTCATTGCTTCTATCCCTGCATGGTATCATGTAATAATAAGTTGTGATATGTTAGTGTAGTTAGGGTTCAAACGGGATCCCGATCCCGATCCCGGATCCCGTGAAATTCCGGGATTTACCAGTCCCGATCCCGATCCCGATCCCGAAACCCCAATCCCGATCCCGATCCCGATCCCGAAATCTCAAAAATACCAATCCCGATCCCGATCCCGATCCCGAAAGTTTTCAAATCCCGATCCCGATCCCGAGAAACTCCCAAGTCCGGGATCCCGATCCCGGAAAAATTAGTGGAAATTATAAAAAGTGAAATAATGACGTTTTTGCATGCAAAAAAGTGGATGCAAACCCCCAGCGTCAATTTTATGCCACTTTTCTGGCATCCAACAGTGTTTTGAGACCTTTATGAACAACTGTGAATGCCAGAAAAATGGCCAAAATCTCTATCCCTAGAACCCAATCCCGATCCCGGAAAAATGCCTATCCCAATCCCGATCCCGATCCCGTGACCCCAATCCCGGCCAATCCCGATCCCGATCCCGATCCCGAAATCTCAAATTACCAATCCCGATCCCGATCCCGATCCCGAAACCCCAATCCCGATCCCGATCCCGATCCCGAAATCTCAAAAAGTGAATCCCGATCCCGATCCCGATCCCGAAAAGTCAATCCCGTTTGAACCCTAAGTGTAGTATAGAATATTCAGCCAATGTGCTCCCAAATACTTTAACAGTGGGGAACATGAGTCTCAATGTATTAGCCTTCTCTTATTGCCTTATTTATAGGCACTATTTCATGCCTAACTTCATTCGAAGTCATGAAACCATTCACAAATTGCGATATACAAAATGAGTCAACATAAAAAGAAATTTTTTTGGCAGAAATCACCACTGATCATTTTATCCAATGACTACACAGCCAATTGTATGGCTATATATCATCACAAGTACTGCCACTTGTCTGATATACCTGTATATATTGATACAGAACCATATTTGGGAGGTTTTTAGGGAACGTCTCAACATTTTTTGAAAAAAGCGCGTTTTTTAAAAAAAAGCGCTTTTTTTAAATAAAGCGGGGCCGTTAAAAAAGCGATTTTTTTTCCATCCCTAACTCATACATTACGTCTGGTGAAAAATGCGCGCTTGCGCTCAAAAAATTTTTACGCTGACGTTGAAAAAGTTGCATTTTTCGGCCACTTTCTGGTCTCACCCCGGGAGGGGGGGGGGCTGCCGCCCCCCCGCCCCCCCTGGATACGGCCCTGACCCGGGACGGGTTTCACCTTACTCAACCTTGTACTATCACAAGAAATCTACCATATCTCATCCGAATAAAAACATATTGTTTACTTTTTGCGCGAAATGCGTAATGCACGTAATTGTTGCATGATTCCACCAAAATATGATAATATTCTCTGGTAAGCGTAGAGCAAGGGTCTTCTATATTTCGACCCTCCAGGGGGGTGGACAGATACCAAATCGCTCCTCCGGAGGTATAGATAGCTGAAAAAATTTTCTGGTGGAGGGGGTTCGCGGGGGTTCAATATATAGGCATGGAAGGAAGAAAAGGGCGAAAAATCGCTAAAAGTAGGTGAAAATGGGTATATAAGCACATATACTACTAAAAATTGCTGAAAATAGGCAGTTAGACGCATGAACTAGTGATTTGGAGGTGAAAATCTATAAAAAAAGTATGAAAAATAGCGATTTTGAGCGAAAATGTGTGTCTTGTTTCTCAAAAATTGCTCCAGATAGGTAGATAACAGGCCGGCCGATTTGGGGGGGGGGGGTTAGGGGATAATAGCCCAAAATTTTGCCTCCGGGATAGATAGATAGCTGAGCGGCCTTCAGGATAGATAGCTGGGGGGCTACCAACTTCAAACTTTTTCATAATATTTCGTTTTTACTACGAAATAATTAATTACGAAATTTATCACAAGACTCTTTTCATTAAATCATGGTAGGATTCTGCGCATACTTTGCGGTCCGCCGAGTATACCCAAACACACCCCCCCCCATTCAGGCGTCACTCAATTGTTGCGCGCCACCGCGTACCTGTGCAGCCGCGGCGTGGTGCTCTTGCCCGAGGACGTCATGTGGTCCGCCAAAGTCACGCACTCCAGCGTGCTTAGGGGGTCCGATAATGTAGGGCTTTGTAGGGTTACTGAAACGTTGGCTCGAATGGCTGAGGAGCAGTTGCAAAAAGTTAGTTTGGGTGGTTGAACGGTATTTCTGGTGAATATTCATCTAAATAAAATAGTTATTGTGATGGGGATTTTTAGCTATTTTTTTAGGAAGTCGGAATTTAAGGTTGATAGCTGGGCGATGGGGTGTTGAATGGGTAGTAAATAGCTAAAGAGTTGCCTCTGGATAGCTAAATGGGTGAGCGGCGCCTGTGATACATAGATATTTAGCTCGAGCGTCTTAAGGGGTGTACCCTACCCCCATTGGAGACCTCTTCGCACATCCGATAGTTTATTGAATTTCAGGCGCGATCCTTGAAAAAGAGGATCCCTAGAAAGCAGCGCCGCGCCCTGCTGCCAGCCGCCAGTGCAGACTGCGTTTTGTCCAATTTGTGCAAATGTAAGCGAAAGTATTTTGCGCTATGTTTCCCTCAATACGGTAACGCGAATGTATCGAAAGCCGGTTTATCTATTGACTATATTGACTTTTTACTCGTTAGATAAATATATCGGCTTTCATCGAACGCGTGACTTCAAGTGACCTTGGGCATTGAGTGTTTAATTAGGGTTATAAGAGAAGGCTAACACATTGAGAGTGATGTTTCCCACTGTGGAAGTGTGAGGAAGCACATTGGCTGGATGATATAATACACTAACATATCACAGCATGTGAAATTGCTTAAAAGTACTGAAAATTTCAGCTGCCTTTTCAGAATTTCTAGAAGTTATTTAAATGTAAAAAATGGTTTGATGATTACATTTTTGCTATAAAGGAAAGCTATTAAATTACCTATTTTCGTGTACGTATAATTGCCATTTATCTACGTACCGTTGTCCGGGAAAATGTATGATTTTACCGTGCGGCCGACCTCAGTCGCAGTCGCACTTCTCACCGTAAATAAATAGGTGTATAAATACACATACATTATATTTTTACGCAATTATTTTTTCACCGCGCAGCTAAATATGACCCAACTGCACCGGTGGTCCAGATGGGGAACAATGCAAAATTACCTTGGCTGTTGCTTTACCGAAGTCTATTAGCTATCTACTGACTTTTTTGGCTTCCGCGTAAAATTTACTCGATTTTTGTCGTTAAACGCGTTTAAATATAGTAGTCAATTTTGCAAGGGTTCCTTCTATTTGCGTTATTATTTTTTGCGAGACGTTTGTTTTGCTATATTACGCTTTTGCTGTGTGTACGTAAAATTTTCCCGGTGGCGCCTTTTCCACGGTTCGTATGCCACCAATTTTTAGGCACTTTTGCGTTCAATAGAAACGTTGAAGTTGAATAATTGACTAGATTTTGATTTTAAAAAGTTGGCGCCACTTTTTTTATTGTCCCACGGTGATTTTGCGATAATTTTTTCGAAAATATGTGTGACGTAATAAAATTTGGGATTTGCACGTGTGGAAATGTGTATTTATTTACAGCACGTCGCCAGCAGACAGATATTTCATGCGCTTGTATCAGGTTTTGGCTGGAACGATCTACAATTGTTCCCATTGAATATACATAGTTAAGGTATTCAAATAATATTCACTATTTATTTGTGCGTGTACACATTTTACATGTGTCAGCACTTTTGATTGACCCAATGTGCATATCGGTAGTTCTGCTCATTTCGGATAAAAATAGTTATCGCAATTGTATTTTTTCATGTACTTATGACAGTTGTTGCAAGTTACATAGCGAATGAATGATGATGTAGGTTTTTGAATGTAGCTGAGAATTCCGTTAAATTTTTTTTGCTAGTTTACTGCGTCAGGAATGTAATATCAGTGGTAAACACGAATTAACCGTCGGTGAACTGAAAAAGACATATATTTTTTGACTCTTGAACGCTCGAAAAGTGATGGAAACTGGTAATAGTTAACCATCATAAACTGTAATTACCGTATTTGCTTGAATAATCCCCCAGGGGGATTATTATTTCGTCAGACATTTTTGAGGGGGGATTATTCAAGGGGGGAATTATTATTTCGTCAAAATTTTCAAGCATATTTCTATAAACTCATTTCACGAAATATGTTTGATAAACACAATAACGTGAAATTTTTGTTAAAAGTAGCTATAACAAGTTAATCAAACTTTTTAAGGGGGGATTATTCAAGGGGGGGAAGTATTCCCTCCTACAGGGGGGATTATTCGAGGGTGGGATTATTCAAGGAGGAACTATTCAAGCAAATACGGTAGATCAGTTCAAACATAAGTTCAGAGATATTCGAAGATAAGGTCTTATAATACTTTTCAAACAGCGTTTTCAAAACATGTTTTTTTCGGTTCACCATTTTCTGACGGGAAACTATTTATGTACGTGGCCGCGTCATCACGCATTAAGGAAAATCAATGTCAATAGTTTACAATAAGAGCAAAGATAAAGGTGAACAGCAATATTGGGTAAATGATTGAGCTACTTTTCCGTTAAACTTTTCACTATGACAAATACGTTTACCTATTTTGAATGATGCGCTATTTCACAAACCCTTTTTTTAAATAAACAGCATGGATTTGAGTCCGGCAAAATGTCACAATTTTACGTTCCTATCCCTTCCACCCCAATTCCAATTAGGTGTCCCAAACCCTGTAAAATGTAAAATACCCTGTCAAATGTCATGACAAAGTTATGTAAGATGTCCTGCAAAATGTGAAACTACCGGTGAAAAAAGTGAAGATTCGACATTTTGCATGGCATTTTACATGACTTTTGACACTCTACATGGCATTTAAGATTTTACTGGGCACTTTACAAGTTAAGGTGGCACGTGACGGGGGCGGAACCTTTCAAGTGGCCATGATTTGTGTTTCAGGGGGCACTCCCAGACCCTGTAAAATGTCCTGTAAAGTGTGAAATGACCCTGTAGCGTGTTAAATGTCATGTAAAAGACCCTGTAAAGTGTCACGTGCACCCAAATCTTTTTTATCGTCTCCAAATCTTATGTTTTTGTATCCAAATCTTACTTTTTGAAATAAGATTAGGATACAAAACATGATTTGGATACGATAAAATAAGATTTGGATACACATGGCACTTTACATTGCCTTTTGCATGGCATTTTACACTTTACAGGGTCTTTTACATGGTGTGGGAGTGGCACCAAGTCGGGTCTTGAAAAGGGTACTGTTTCAGAACCGGGGCCAATTTTTTCAAGTGCCGGAATTGAGACTGAGTTGAGGAGTCGATTTCTCTGAACCGCGAATGGCAAATTCCTGTAAATTATTTACGCAACCCGCCAATTTAGTTTTATGCGCGGAGGCTTCAATTGGGACTCTCGTAAACATTTTTTGTGCGCAGTGCGGATGGAAAAAGTGGCCTGAAAAAGGTTTTTTAATGACGTTGTCACACTGGGAGTTCTGTTTGTTAATGTTTTTCGTTTTACGGCAGTTTTACAGAACCAATAATAATATTTTTGAAAACGATAATTACCATTTTGTCTGTCTGATTTCAAATCAACTCGTTTTTTTCTGAATTGTATGTGCAAAGTACTGTCGAACACCCATGGAAATGCATTGGTTGTCATGGTGCCAGTCCCGCACCCTGTAAAGTGTAAAACAAAGTGTCAAACGTAAATTAAATTTTCGGTGCTGATAAGATCTGTGCATTGAATACAATGAGCAGTGTAATGTGATGAAGGCCTAATTTTGGGAGAGTTTTCCAGATGAGGTGTGGTGCTATTTCACTGTAGAGTGTCTAATCCGTCGGCTATATGTAACCTAAATTCCTGCAATCTACCAGTTTACTTTTCATTTCCCTTTCTGTTACCACTTCAACTTTTCATCACTTACCACTAACTTTTCATTACTTACCACTTCTCTTGTCACCTCAACACGCCCGAAAAGGTTCCACTCTTTTATTTTGTCATTTTTCCAATAAAATCGCACGTGTCATAGGCAGGGTTGGTTTTATAAAAATTCATTTTAGTAAAATTGTATAAAAATTGTAAAAAAATTTTATTTTATTTTAATTTTATTCTTGTTTCATTTTATTTTATTTTATTTTATTCCCAAAAGTCATTAATAAAATAAAATGACTCATTTTACAAAAATTTTACAAAAATTGTACAAAAATTTTACAAAAAATCAGAAACATGCATGCAAGGCCAGAAAAATGTTATAAATAATTAGACCTTACATGAAAAACCTGTGACAAATTTTCCCCTTACTTTTCAAAAGTTGCATGCAATATATATTGTTAGCTAGCTGCAAGTGTAAAGTTACATTTATTGATAAGAATGGTTTGCATTTTCAGTAGAAGGACTACTGGAGTGTGCTGGGCACATTTGTAAAATGTCATGCAAAGTGTCAATTGTCATGACAAATGTAAAGTAAAGTATCAATTGTCGTGCAAAATGTCAAGTGTCATGTAAAATTTCAAGCAAAGTGGCAATTGTCATGACAAATGTCATGCAAAGTGTAAATTGTGTATCCAAATCTTGTGTTTTTGTATCCATAGTATGTTTTATATCCAAATCTTATGTTTTTGTATCCAAATGTTCACATAATATTTTGGAGTCAACAACAACAAAATTTGGATACAAAACAAAAGATTTTGAAATAAAAGATATGAGATTTGAACGGAATTTGCTTGACAATTGATACTTTACATTTTACATGTCATAACAATTGACACTTTGCATGACATTTGACATGACATTTGACACTTAACAATGCTTGGGACTGCCCCCAGATCCATGAATAAACAGGTAGAGACTCGAGCAATGAGACAAAATTTTACAAAAAATATGAATTTTTATACAATTTTACAAAAATACGAATTTTTATACAATTTTACAAAAATTTTACAAAAATTTGAATTTTTATACAATTTTTATTTTTATTTTTAAATTTTCCATTTTATTTTATTTTATTTTATTCTTCAATATTCCATTTTATTTTTATTTTATTTTTATTTTTTTCTGAGATTTTGCCAACCCTGGTCATAGGAATGTGTCATTCACCTGTCAATCTAATAAAAGTCTGTAATTTTAGTTGAGAGGAACATTCTCACTCGATCATATGCCATGTTTTTGTGTAGGTTGACCGATTTTCATTGATAATTGATTATTTTTTGTATAAATATACCCACTTGCTTGGTTTCTTGTGAAGAGACAAGCGGAAATTGGTTTTCACGTTTAAATAGATGCCCTGGGGCCAATTTCACAAGTAGACTAGTGTGAATAGTAATAAACATAGTTATACGCCATAAGATTTATCTCAATGAATATTTACGAATTTTTTGATTGGGGTTTAAGTATCTAAAAAAACTTTTCGTTAAAGTATTTCCGTATTTTACAAAGTTTGTCGTGTAAAAGTGGCGTAAAAATGAAATGACAAATTTACTATTGAGTGGTAGCAATTTACAAGTGCAATTTGTAAGTGAAAATATTTATACACCTGTATTTGTTTTTCACTTATTACTTCACCGACCAGTGCCTTGAAAATGGTGCCATGCTAGATTTATTTATCGCCCAGTTTTTCTTTACTAAATCTTTATCAGACTATTGAATCTTACATCTACCTGACATTTTACACGTTGTGAAATCGGTCTCTAGAGCCAGCAGTAAATTACACTCATTTAATTCAGCAATTAAATGCGTCCCGAGTAGCGTTCTAAAAATCTCTGGGAGATTTATATTTAAAAAATCTCAGAAAATATAATTAAATGGTGATTTATTTATATTTTTTCTGAGATTTTTCAGGGAGATTTAATTATATTTTTTAGTTCAGTATGACAAAATATAAAAAAATCTCTCTGAAGTCACCTTTTTGAAAAATTTTGCCCCAATTTTCATACTTTTTGCCCATTTTTTGGAAAATATGTATAAAAATATCACTCCAAATTGGGAAAAAATATAAATATATATAAATCACTCTAGGTCTCCAGAAAATATGATCATATTACTGAAAAAATAAGTCTAAGCTCAAAAAATTTTTTGCTTTATTTACCATTTGCAGGCAAAAAAATGTACCCTGAAATCCCACAATCCATTTATTATCATTCCACAATGACTATTCATCTCATACAATATTTGACAAGTGAAAACATCAAGCAAATATCACAACAGAAAAAGTCAACCTACAACCTCAATGACAACTTCAAAAACATTTTGTGTTGCAAACATTTTGCATTCAATCTATAGTCCCTGGTTGGATGTTTGGCTAAATAGGTGCTCAGCACTTGCAGCAGTGCCAGGTATGCTGTGCATATTTTGTGCAAATTCACTTAGTTCATGCAACCAAAATTTTTCATTTGATTCAATTAAATAAACATTCAATTTAATGCATGGGTGCACACTAAACTGTAAACTGTGTGCTGGTAAACTCATAAATCGGCTTTGAATGCATTTGAGTGTACTGGAATGATTTATTCTTAATCCCCATCAACTGCAGTTAACAGACATTTCATTTTGGTAAACTCACATGCATTCAAAGCTGATTTATGAGTTTCCAGCACACAGTTTACAGTTTAGCGTGTGTACCCCCATTAAGCATTCAATTATCTATATTAAACTGACACAAATGAAAACTTTTCCAGTTTCCAGTTTTCCATGGTTGTTCTCCATAATTGAAAACTGGTGAAATTGTGGATGCCAACAATTTAAACTAATTTTAACCAATTAGTGCACCATTTTAAACTAATGGTGAACTGAGTTTTCAATTACTGTAGATCATCTTTGACTACATCAAATTGGTATTTTTTCAATGTCATGTTTTATTTTGAAAAGTATGTTATAAGATAAAGATATTCTTTATACACTAAAACATGGCAAAACAATTCATAGCAGGATGACATAAATAAAAAGTTACTAAAACAATTTACATCTTTGTCACACACGAAATGAAGACTTCAATGAAAATTAAATGAAGTGATGGTCATTTCACCATTTGTCATCATTTGAGTTTTCACAGACACAGTGGCGAACTAGTGACTTGCCAAAACCACCCCACTGAAATTCATGCCATTTGTGAAAACTGAACATATACTGCATTCAATAGTGGAAAACTGGATGACAATATGTTGCCATTTTTGACCATGTCTGTTTTCAAAGAAGTCAGCATGAAAACAGCACAATGTCTACCTGCTCAAAATATTATTTTAACTCAATAATGCTTTACATGAGCAGAGATATTTCCTGGAGAAAGTTGCTTGCCAAATTCTCTTGCAAAGACTACATGTTTTAGTAACAACGCGCAATCATTGCACCACAATGTATCTAGTATGAATGATTTTCTCCGTGATTTTTTTTGAATTCCGAATATATATATATATAAATATATCACTTAGAATTTGAAGAAAAAAAATATATAAATCACTGGTTATTTATATTTTTTGTGATTTTTTAAAATATAAATCGCGGGTTATTTTTTGATGCTAACTGCAACATAAATACCAGCTGCATTTTCTTTTCGGTGTCTGTGGATTATAACGTGTCAATGTTTAGTCTAAGAATTGTATGACTTGTAATTTGTCATTGCTTGCAAACAGAATTTCCTTCTATTTTACAAGCGCCGCAAATAGCATCGATAGGTATTTTTTTATCAATTTTCGCTAATCAAACTCCGCGCAACTCTGAAAGAAAAGCTACACGTGTGAAATCTCCTAAATTAGGACACGTTAATTGAACTGTAAATCGGCCAATTTTGACAATAATTTGCGCAAAAACTCGTTCACAATTTGCGATTATTACATAAATAAAATATTCGAAATGTCTCGTGACCCAGGCGAGCAGCTGAGTGCCCGTCTGCGCGAATCAACCGCGTGTAATGATGGAAATTGTGCGATTTTATGGCGCTGGCGCCAACTTTGTGGTTACAGGAAAAGTAGGAAAAACACGAATTCCACAAGTGAATATAAAATTGATAAGTCAATTGACGACAAGTAGACATGAGTGATATCATTGAAAAAAATCGCCGGGATATTTATATTTCAAAAGTATCACAAAGTCACCAAAAAAAATATTTTACCAGGGAGATTTTATTTTATTTTCGTTTTGACACATTGTTGAGATTTTTAAAATCTAGAAAATAAATTGTTTGATACTGTTTTTCAAGAGATTAAAATATATTTCATTTTTGAAAATTTTTCTGAGATTACAGTTAAGTAATTGTAAATTTTTACTCAAAATCACCTATTTTCTGGTGCTGATAAGTGACAGACACACAGATGAGTGACAGACTTACTGCTGACAGACACACTACTGCTAATAAGTTCACTTACCACTTGCTCACTGATCACTTAGCACTTCTCCACTTGCAGATTTGGTATGTCAGGAAGATAGGTTCAACTTTGCCAAATGGTAAGATGCAGCATCCCTGGACAGTTTCCTTACCACTCATCCCTTACCTTTGCAAACACCATCCTTAGCACTGGCGCCATGGCCATGGCGCAGTTTGGCGCTGGCGCCATTGCCTGGCACAATTTCCACCGTGAACCGCGTAGCATTTTTTCATAGTTGTTACCTGCACTTGTTGCAGCAGCTTTTTGTGCATTGCCCATTATTGGATTTGGTTGCCTGTATCACTTTTTGGCGCGAGCATTTTCTTTTTCCTTTTCTTCAGGTGAAAGCTTGGCATTTTTGATCTGTTTAAGCTGTCAAGTCGATGTTCAGTTCTGACAACCGCGGCTGTACGTATTTTACATTTTTGTACTGCACTGGATGTTTCGTAGGATGGCGGTTTGTTATATATAGTTATTAAATTTTTGGAGTGTTTCCCTTTCGAATTTGGCTATGCCAAAAAACATCTTGAAAAATCTCCTGGTTACATTCTCATCTTCAAACTATTGGAAATGTTAAATGCATCAGCACCTTTTTTGGTCCTACGAAACTGGTTCTGTGCCAAACCGCCATAAATTAATTGGCTCTCAATGCCTCGCTTTCCTGATCAAATTAAATCAAATTTAATTCGTTTAATCAAATGAGAACCGAATTGGATCATGTTGAATATACTTCGGTTAACTTTTACGTTAACAAACACAAATTTACGGTTAATAGAGTCCGGTTGCAAGTGCCGTTTACCGAAATATCAATAATTACCGCAGCGTCTACCACAAAGCCGCACCGTAGGCCATCCTACACCGGGTGCCACCAAGGTGTCAAATCCGCAAGTAGTGGCACTTAAAGTGATAAACTGTCAAGTAGTAGTGACAAGTGAATGGATAAACTTCAAGTAAAGTTGTATGCTAAAATAGATTTCACTCAGGTTTACACTCGACTTTGATGTGCCCTATGCTGCCAATTTTCAAATCATTCATAACTTTTCGTGTCATCGCACACTCGGCGCCAGGTGCCGGTTCCGGATCGTGTAAAATGTCAAATGTCATGCAGTGTCAAAAGTCAGAAATGCCCCGGAAAGTTTACATAGTATTTTACATGACTTTTGACACTTTACATGACAGTTGACATTTTACAGAGCATTTTACAGTGCCTGGGACTGCCCCCAGATCCAAAATGCGTTCCCATGCCGCCTCGCGGTGCCAAACTGCAAAGTTTCCAGTCGAATCAAGTTCTCGGCCATGTGTGTACGTCGATTGCGTTTTCCCAGCGCGCCAAATAGTAGATTTTATCGAAAGAAATGCGTTTATTTCGTCGGCCCACTTTCCGATGTGCGTTGGTAGTATAAATAGTTTAATAGGATATCCTCCCACTGACACGTGATTCACGATAGCGTAGTTCCGAAGAAAACTTGTGTATTTGTATATTCCATTTATGAGAAATGTGCAATTTTTGTTCCACTAGTGAGTTTTTATGTCGCCCTCCTCCAAGCATTCCATTCACTCATTCAGTTGGTTGTGTTGTGATTTTATTCGCACGGTCCACTGGACACATTAGTGAGAGGACTATTTTATGTAAAGTATCGATTATGGAGCATCTTTTCGATGCGGTATAGAAACTTTGAGTAGACATTTTGTGTGTAATATCGACATAAATATCGTATTATCGGATATCATGTGCTTTTCATGTAGAATATCAGTGTGTAATATCTAATAAATTCATAATTCAGGTTATTTTTTAATAGAATTGATCATCGGCATTGAAATTTTGTTATATAAGTATCGACTTATCGAAAAGAGATGTTGTCCCAAACCCACTGCTCATCCAGAACGAAAAATGTCACCACCGATGCGTTTCAGCTGAACATCCGCTGTCGCTCGTGCGTCATCTAAACTCGCGTCCAACTCTGAATATCGACCATTTCCACATTTTAAATTACATACACAAACTGCAATTTCAAACTGCAAAAGTATAGCCATCAATCAATACTACTATATATTTGGCAACATTGAATAAAATGTCCATCCATATCGGTTCGCGTTTGTCGATCGAAACTTGCCGCCGATGGAAATGGTGATGTGCAGCGGCGCCGCGCTGCACGGCGGCAGTTGCCGCGGCGGCCACTTTTGTACGTCGGCTGGTTCAAGTGCGCCGCCCTGAAACTGCCGCCGGCCGGGCGGACGGAAAATTGTGCGCCGCTGTATTTTGTGTTCACTTTTTGGGCCGCTGGCCTTTCAACTGGAGGTTTTCAATATCAAAACTACTATTTGATATCGGAACAAGCCGACCCGTTCTTTCGGGCGGCCCGATTTATTATGTCGGGCATTTTATATATTTACCGTATTTCCTCGAAATACCCCCCTCGAAATCCCCCCCTCTCTAAATACCCCCTCAAAATGGGCACTATGAATTAATAGACCCCCCTCGAAATACCCCCCCCTCAAAATTCTACTCTGAAAAAATAAACCCCTAGGGGGTATTTCGAGGAAATACGGTATTCAAAAAATCCCGTTCATCATGGCTACCATTCCCATCACAGATATCCAGACTCAATTTAATTTACATCGATCAATCTCCTGCCCAACAAATCGGGTAACCCGAAAAACCCGTGCCCGCGTAATCTCGCTCGAGAATTCCATCTTAAGCTGACCCGGCATTTCGTGGCCCTTTAAAAATTTGCCCAGCACTGACCCTCCGTAGTTTTTGTGTGCGCAGTCCTCCCGATTGGCAATACTTTTTTTACATCATTTTTGTGAAGCCAGCCGCCTTAGATACTTGTGTTTACAATGGAAAGCGCGCCTGTGTTAGGCGCTATACGCTGCGCATTATTTTGGTGTTCCCATTTTTGTGTGATTTGACGTGGTGAAACGGGAAATTGAGTTGCCATTTTTTAGTTGACGAGAAAATTGGCTTGAGGTGGTGACAAGCTATTGTGAAGTTTTGACATTTTTGGAGGATATTTTTACCTGTTGAATTTTAATTTTTAGGAATTTTGAGTTTTTCACCGTCGCCGAGGTGTAGAAAATCTTAGAAATTTCTATCATAGGTAATTAAAAGAAAAAAATACGATAGGTTAAAACTTTTGTCTTCAATCTATGTTTCAGGGGAAAAACATTTCAGGGGTTTCAGGGAATAAATGGATACGGATACATTAAGTTCAAAGGATTTATCTGCTCAAAGCTCATAAAAAATTCATTTTATTGATGCATATGAAAATGGAGCCAATCGAAAATTAAAGTACCTATGTATGTAACTCAAAACTCTAAAAAAATCCTTCAAATTATTCAAAATCGAAATAAATGTGTGATAAACAAAATCTATTTTGAAAAGCCATCCCACAATCATAGGTATTTTTTATGGTGTTTGGTGTCAGTTAAAGGTTTCTGTTTGCTTTGTTGTTCCATAGTTGTTCAGATGAGGACATAAAAGTGAATCATTTTATATTTGGCTAATGTGAAATTATTAGTGAATTTAGACCTTTTAATTTTTTGGATTGATGGACAGTTTTTTAACCAAGGAAGCAACGTTCTTGTATAATAAAAATATTTACTAGATTACCTACCTATACTTTTCTGACATATTCTCAAAAAAAGAGCTATAAAAACTAAATAAAACAGATTTGCCAAACGTTTCTTCAAGTTTCAACTGTTCAGCAAAACGTGCCATCGCTAAGTGCTTTCGTATTAAAAATACAAAGGTAAATACTATGTCACTTTCATCTTTCAATCGCAATTTTTTTGCCGAAAAACAAATATTTGCACAAATTGAAAAACGGTTGCGATCTGCTGTTTTCAAGTTTCTTGTTATCGTATAAAAGTATATCCATAAAAGTTTGTTTTTTATAATTTTGTTGCAACCCGAATCGCTTTCAAGTCTTTCAAAAATATAGTCCGCTAACTGCACCCTTTAGAGTGAAAACTACCATATCCCATCTGAATAGAAAATCCATGAATTTTTTAATGGCGCTCTCTAGGGCTCGAAACTCGATTTTTTTTAACTCGAGTTCGAGTCACAAACACAACCCCAAAAAATTTTCCGGTCGAGTCTAGCGAGTCAGTGAAAGGTCAAATTTTTGAAAAAATGTCAAAAAATTTATATCAAAATTGAATTTTTTGGATATAAATAATTATAATACCGGACATATTTATACTTACCACATACCTAAAATTATATAATTACCAAATATTATGAGGTATTTTAACTACTGTTTAGTATTTCTTTCGGTGTTGCTGTCAACCTACCTGTCAAATCGATATACCGTATTTCCTCGAAATACCCCCATTGAAATACCCCCCCCCCCTCAAAATGGACACTATGAATTATTAAACCCCCCTCGAAATACCCACCCTCAAAACTTCTCACTCTGAAAAAAACCCCGGGGAGTAATTCGAGGAAATACGGTAATTCCGTGTTTTTTCTCGGTTTCTGTGTTCTTGCTGCGAAAATCACAGAAAAACGCGCGCTACTACCGTTTTACCTCAAATAAGTCCCCTGGTTCGGGAGCAAAATAAACACCTTCCCGGACAAGTTCACCACCCATTTTTTTATTTCACGTCAGATGCAAAATCTCTGACTATGGGAGTTGTATAAAGCTAATATTTGGCGGGTATGAAGTCCTAACACCCTGCTACTCCGAATCAATGGAGGAAGGTGCGGCGACTGGGTCGCCCTATATGCAAACATTTTTTGTGGCTTTTTCGGTGTCCCAAACAAGTTCACCACTCACTTGATTATCTACACTACGAGCGCCATATCTCCATCTCGAGGGCGATAGAAAGCTGTAATTTGGGGGTTGCCTTGCAGAAAAACCCCTCTCACAATACACCAGTGGGTGGCCGCCGACGACCCACACAGCTTGGGTCGTCGATTATAAAGTTGTTCATTTTTTACAAAATACTCAAGTCTCCCATACAAGTTCACCTCCCAACCGCATTATAAAAAAGTGTTGTGAGAACAAACCTGATATAAAATTGAATCAGATTCGCTCCTTAGAAATTGAATCAGACCTTAGTTCTGCTCATTAAAAAGTTTTCAGTAGGGCACCCACACTGCCCCATAAATGACAGACTGAAAATTTCACTTTAAACCAATTTTTTGTTTCATACTTAAGAAGTTGGTTTACAGAGTTCACTAGGGGAGGGTCTAAGGTTCAAAGTTATGTATACAACATAACATCTAAAATGCCTGCATAACGAAATTTATTTGGGGTGAATAAAAAAGTGAAAATTTTGTCAAATTTTGTTCCTGTAATGTTGTGATTATGACATCATAATATTCACCCCAAATAAATTTCCTTATGGAAGCATTTTAGAGGTCATGTTGTTTACGTAACTTTGAACCTTGGACCCTTCCCTAGTGAACTTTGTAAACTAACTTTTCAAGTGTGAAACAAAAAATTGATTTAAAGTGAAATCTTCGGTCTGCTGTTTTTGGGACAGGGGTGGGTGCCCTACTGAAATAATTTTAATCGGCAGAACTAAGGTTCGAATCTGACTCAATTTTATATTAGGTATGTTCTCACAACATTTTTTATAATGCAGCTGGGTGGCAAACTTGTTTGGGAAACTTGGGTTGTTTTGAAAAATGAACAACTGTACATGCAGCAACGCATACCGTAGTGGGTCGCTGGCAGGCAGCCCCACTGGTGTATTGTAAGGGGGGTTGTTGGCAAGACATCCCCCAAATTTCAGCTTTATACCAGCCTCACAGCTGGCGATATGACCCTCGAAGTGTAGCTAATCAAGTGGGTGGTGAACTTGTTTGGGACACCAAAAAAGCCAAAAAAATTGTTGCATATAGGGCAACTCACCCTGTAGTGAGTCGCCCCACCTCCCCCCATTGAAGCAAAGTAGGGGGGTGTTACAACTTTATATATTCAAAGTTTCAGCTCCATAACACCCCCGTAGATGGAGATATTACAACCGAAGTGAAATAAAAAAATGGGTGGTGAACTTGTCCGGGAAGGTGTTTAGGTACATATTTTTAAATCAAATTCTTTTTCACTGCGGAGTCGATCAAGGGGAGGGGGGATTTTACGTGTTACCTATTTTTGTAAATATTTGTACAAATGAATATTCGTATGTATACGATATTTACTTATCCCTCCTGTTTACATTGTAAATGATTTCCTAAATGCGATGGCGATATGTCAAAGACATTCGATGCCATTGATAAATATTTCACATTTTACAAAAACATGTTTTCGGCGGCGCAAATTATTTACTCGCAGTCACTGAATTGTTGATTCTACCCAACTTTACTTTCTTTCCAAGTATTTTATTTGTTCACAGGTTCATGTTACGTGACGCATGTGACGCGTCGGCAAAATGATGGAAATTTGAATTTTTTTAAATTTTTCATTTTTTATTGGTTTTCAACTTTTTGTCATTTCTGATGCTAAAACAGAAGTGTTTTTACTATTTCAATGGTATACCGGTTTTTAAAATAATAAGTATTTGAAAATTGTGTTCTTGATGTCCCACGGAAATGATGAAAGTGAAAAATGAAATTGAAAGTGGTGTGGAATGATTTGAGTGATAGCTGTTCAAAAGTCAATAAATCAAAATCCATCACATTCTGGAGGAAAAATGAACAAATCAACAACAGAAAATCATTTTGGCTGAAGAACTATCTTATTTTTTTTGGTTTAAAATGTACCTTTGAAATATTTCCTTCAAATGAAAAATTATTAGGTGATTTAATTGGTTCAACTTACCGTACTACGATAGTAACTCCAAAATCCCATTATAAATACCACTTAAATATGACAACCTGTCTTTCAGAACCAATTAAATTTTTCAAAATTAATCTTTATCAACTTGCCATCTTTATTTACCAGACAACTTTTCACATGGTGCCGCTGTGTTGTGTAAAGATTTTTATTAGTGTAAAGAAATTTGCTGCCGTCAAAATCACTATGAACTTGAGTACCTACTTAGCAATGTTTTTTACAGTTCCCTTCTTTGACAACAATTATCTTTGTTTTGGATACCTAATTGTAAATTGGTAGGTTTCAACAGTGTCGAAATCCGCCCACGCAATTTACACCACAAAGTATGTAAAGTTTTTAAGTATTTATTTTCAAACTTCAAGACTGGTGGAATTTCGGTAATTGATTCAAATCATGAAAAGTGATTGGTGATAAGAAAAATTGTAGGTGATATCTCAATCGACTAGCAAATTTTACCTCACGGTTTTCAATCAAAATCTATACTCGGATGACATTACACCGTACATTTTTCCAGAGGAAACACTCCATCATGACGTTTTTAATCACCGTAGTCTGCGGGACACAACCGCGGCCCTTTGGCGTAGAGGCGAAAGATTTGGATACAGTTTGTATTTTCGCGCTTAAGGTTCCTTAATCAAAAGGTTGACATTCAATTCAACCGGATGAGTCTCTATCGGCGGAATAATGACAGATAGTCAATTATACAAAATTGGAAGTTGAATAACCTTCTTGAATGGAGCAAACTGAAAATGTCTGCTGTTTATTGCAACATTTATACCTAAAAAGCAAAAAGAAAAGAAAAGTACAAACTGGATTGTCCCAATCGTCTCACTTCAAATACATCATATTCAGTTATTTCTCAATGAAATGAGTATGGAGAATCTAATAAAATAATATCTAAACGAATTTTCCACTATAAAAGTTGATGAGTATTTCATCGCGTTCCAAACGTCAAATGTCCTCAAAACGCGTTGAATTCAACAGTGTCGTTTTCCTGTTGAATTTTCGCTTTTCAAGGACTCAAACAGACATTGGCCTATACCAGCAATCTAAATATAATAGAATAGCATAAAAAGGTATGTCAGAAACATTTCAATTTATCGTTTAGTTGCACTTTTGCTGATTTTTGGCATCATGCCAAAGAAGTGATCAGACTTCGATCAATGCAGGGGTATCCAGGCTTCCCCCAAACAGCCCAGTTATCTATCTATCCCGGAGGCTACTCAGCTAGCTATCTCTCCCGGAAGCGAAATTTTCGGCTATTATCACCTAGCGATGGCCAGTGCTGGCAAATTTTTTGTACTTATGTACTAGGTATTTTGCTATTTTTTGTGCGCAATCGCGAAATTTCACATGCAAATTGCCACTGGTGGCTGTTTTCATTGGTTTTGTGGCATTTTTAGTGTCATTGCTTCTATTCCTGCATGCTATGATGTAATAATAAGTTGTGATATGTTAGTGTAGTATAGAATATTCAGCCAATGTGCTCCCACATACTTCTACAGTGGGAAACATTAGTCTCAAAGTATTAGCCTTCTGTTATAGGTAGCCTTATTATTAAGCACTATTTCATGCCTAACTTCACTTGAAGTCACAAAACATTCACAAACAGCAATATACATACATAATGTGTCAATATGAAAAGTATTTTTTTTGGCAGAAATCACCACTTATCATGTTATCCCATGACTACACAGCCATTCTATGGCTATATATCATCGCAAGTGCTGCCACTTGTCTGCTTTACCTGTATATATTGATACAGAACCATATTTGGGAGCTTTTAGGGAACGTCTCGACATTTTTAAAAAACACACGAAAAAAGCGCGTTTTTAAAAAAGCGCTTTTTTTGAAAAGCAATTTTTTTTAAAAAGCGGGGCCATTAAAAAAAGTGCTTTTTCCATCCCTACTATCACCTAAGCACCCCCAAATCGCTCAACTATCTACCGTATTTCACCGTTTTTCCTCGAAATGCCCCGTAAATTCATTTTTTCATGGAGTAAATTTTTAGGGGGAAGGTTAAACGAGCAAAGGGGTGTATCAAGGGGCTTTATTATTTCGCCAGAAATTTAACTCCCAGTACTAATTTGTTGTTTGTAATGTACGCAGATGTATAAAAACACAACAATAACACAGGGGTTTTGTAGATTTGCACTCCCGCGGGGGTTTGTATAGATAGCAAATCGCTCCTCCAGAAGGATAGAGAGCTGAAAAAAATTTTTTGGGGGCGGGTTTGGTTGGGGTTCGCGGGGGTTCAATATATAGGCATAAAAGGGATGAAAAGGAGAAAAATCACTAAAAGTAGGTGATAAATGGCTAAAAATGGGTATATAAGGACATGTAGTACTAAAAATAGCTGAAAATATGCAGTTAGATGCATGAACCAGTGATTTTGGAGGTGAAAATCTATAAAAAGGTATGAAAAACATCGATTTTGAAGGAAAATTGCGGTATATTTTCAGCCCAGAACCGCCCAAATCAGCCAGCTATGTGGAGTCATTTTTTCAGCATTTTAACCAAATTTTCTCTAAAAATCACTAATTTTCAAACCAGTCTATGGATTTTCACCATCAACATCATAATTGCCTGAACCCCCCAAATCGGACAGCCCAAATGTAGCCATCTGTAGCTATTTTTTTAATAACTCAAGCCAAATTTTCGCTAATTAAAAAAAAAAATTTAAACTGGACTATTGATTTTCACAATCAAAATCAATAATTCATGTGCCTTTTGGCCTATTTTCAGCTATTGTATGTGCTTGTATATCATTTTTAACGATAAGTCTCCCATTTTATAGCAATTTATCCTTATTTTCTTCCTTCTACATCTTGAAAAAGCCACACAATTTAGCGAACCTCCACCACATTTTTGTCATCTAAATATGCTGTCGGATATTTGTCAGATATATACCTCTCCCACCACATTTTCAAATCAGTAGAAACAAATGTAATTGATATAAAGCACCACATAAATTTGGAAATTCGTGGAGGAGGCTCTGTTGGAAATAAAACTCGATTTTTAATGGGGATTGCGGCCGGCCATTCAGGAGCACGTCACACGTGAAACAATTTATTTTACGGTGCATTTGTGTAGTTCTGGTGTGAAACTCGTGAATTTTCAGCAACCATGCATTTCGCAAATAGGCACCCATTTACGTCAGAAGCTGTTTCATCGAGATTGGCACTGCGCCAAAAAGATAGAAATATCATGTTAGCACCGCAGAATTCTTTCCGCGGAACGATTTCGTGTCGACTATGCACACATTCTGGACGTTACCAACTTACGTTTCAGATGTTGTGTATACGAGTCCTGCATGGCCAATATTGCACATGTTGCAAACATCGTTTCTGCAGCACAGCACAGCAAATAACAAGATAAAACGAAAATTAGAAAAATTTGACGAACCGTCGCAAATGCACGCGCCTCATACGAATAGATAAAGCTCGGCGCATCATTTTTTAAAAATACGAACAAAGTCCTACCAAATCAACGATGTGGCGAGAGACATCAACCCGTCACATCAAACGATTTGCGAGGACAATACCGCGTGAAAATCGTACACTTGTTTAGCCAGTGAATTTTTTGAATAAATATGACAAAATGTTATTTAGATAATAGTTAATAAACTCCGGTGACAATAGCGATGTTTCTGTCTGCACGGAACGCGGCATACTTTAAAATATTTAGTACAGCCGGTCAGCATAAGGCGCACCTTTTTTCTTTTTTATTTTCTTTTTGTTGAACGTTGATTCATAAGTTTTCGGCTGGCCGTCTCCAGCCGAAGACATAACTCCTATCTATTGGTAGAGTATCGTGTCTGCCGACTATACCATACCTCATATGAATAAAAACAAAACATTAAATACTTCTTCTCTCATCACATTATCGAGATTGCTATGGGTGAATTTGCTGCATAATTTTTAGTTCACATTCAAATGCTACTATTCATCACATTCGTTGTAAATATAGCGCGAAATCATATCGGTAGTGGTCGCCCCAATATATTGTTATATTCACATGGTTTTTTGCTTGCCATTTTTGCACGCGTATTTGCCATCTTGCCATACGGGGCCCACTCCCAGCTCTGTAAATGTAAAGTGTCAAACGGACAGTAGTGATGGAAAAGCGCCATGGCGCTGGCGCCTTTCGCTAGCGCCAAAGGAAAAGCGCCATGGCGGTTCTGGTCCTTGGCGCCATTTTGCTCTGGCGCCATTGGCGCCTGGCGCCGCACCCATGAAAAGCGCCATGGTGTTTGGCGCTATTTTTGCCTGGCGTCAGGAACAAAATGCCTGGCGCTGGCGCTTGGCGCTAGCGATAAAAAGCAAAAAGCACCATGGCGCCAATTGGCGTTTTTTCCATCACGGACACTTAAAAAAGGGAATTATTTAAACAATTTTACAGGGTTGAACAATTTTACAGGACATTATTCTGCATGACTTTTTACAGTTTGCATGACATTTTGCAAGGTTTGGGTGTGGCACCTGATCGAACACTTGATTTTTCTCATCATTCAACCACTTGAAATCGTCCCATCTAGTGATGGAAAAGCGCCATGGCGCTGGCGCCTGGCGCTAGCGCCAAAGCAAAAAGCGCCATGGCGCTTTTGGCGCTTGGCGCTAAAACGCTCTGGCGCCATTGGCGCTTGGCGCCGGGATCTGAGAAAGCGCCATGGCGCTTTTGGCGCCTGGCGCCATTTCCTGGTGGCGCTATTGGCGCCTGGCGCCGGCTTTTTGAATGGCGCCAAAAAAGCGCCAACCATGATTATAAAAATTGTCATAATAAAGTGAAATTCGACAATCCAGTTGATCAATTTTGAGAACAACTTAATAAATATTGAGAAATATAAGGGTGTTAGGGGACATAATAGTACATAATATTTGGGGACAAATGTATTTACCATATTTCCTCATGTTTTCCCTCCCTTGAATGAATAAAGTAGTTTGTATCTGTATTAGGTATGCATATACGTCCAAAGATATCCGGTTTGATCACATAAATTACCCATTTTTGGTATGTAAAAGTCTGTTCTATACTATAATTGTTCACAAAAATTTCTGATGTGATAATAATGCCCCACCCCCTCGAATAAGTCCCTCCCTCTAATTAACCACCTCAAAGTTTGCTGACGAAATAATAAACCCCATGGGGGTATTTCGAGGAAATACGGTAGTTATTCGCCTTCGCCCTTATTCATTTTAAGCCTCAACTGATAAACGTTGATAACTAAAAGTTTATTGTAAGAAAACGGGATTTTATGTATTCTACTACGGTGCGGCAGTATTTATGAATTCATCATACTATAAACGAATTGCAGAGAAAAATTTGGCGCTGGCGCTATTGGCGCTTGGCGCCATTACCCTCTGACGCCATTGGCGCTTGGCGCTGGGGTTCAGAAAAGCGCCATGGCGCTTTTGGCGCTTGGCGCTATTTTGCTCTGGCGCCATTGGCGCTTGGCACTGGGGGTCCGAAAAGCGCCATGGCGCTTAGTCTGGCGCTTTTTCCATCGCCACTGCCATGGCGCAAAGTCTGGCGCTTTTTCCATCACTAGTCCCATCTCAATGTTTTCTATTTCAATTTTCCAGCGTCTAACTTGTTAATTATTAGTGATTTGCCGACAATCATTGGGGCAGAAATGCGAATCAACTGATAGATATTTTTAAATATACCCCATGGATTCCACGGACAACGCCAATGGCGCGGCGCCAGGAAATAATGGCGCCGGCGCCAAAATTCACCCGGTTGAATCGAGCAACGCCAAGACGGCCGCTAATAATTTGGCAGCTGATACGGTCAGTTTTTTTGTGGTTGTTTTTGGTCAATTTTAGCAATAAATCGATGAAGAAATGACGCTACGTTTTATAAAAAATGATCATTTTCTGGCGTCATTCCTTCACCAGATTTCGGACACGCTGATTGCATTTGAATGATTACCGGATGAATGGACTAGATTACCTCCAGTGACTTTTTGGGAAGAGTCTCCGTATGATGACCTGGCATCTTGCCAAGAGGTATAGACATCGCGATAGATATAAATAAAATGGGTACATAACCATGTATACAGACGAAAATAGCGATTATAAACGTGAAATTTCGCAAAATGGAGCACATATTAGACATTTTCATAAAAAATGGGGGGAAATCGCTCGGACTTAGACGTGGGTCGCTAGTTTGGACTAAAGGACAAGTCATCATACGTGACCCGACCCACTTTATCCCATGCATGCAGAGTTAACGTTGGCAGCGAGCCAACGGCAACAACCGCATGCGAAAAAGAACTGAAAAATTTCATTGCTGCTACAACGTTTTACCTTTACATTTTAACAGTAATGCTTTAGTTCTCGTTGGCACACTGCTAACAACAGCAAATACCTCACATTTATTTTTATGAGCTAACACATTAAATTGCGCTTCTTATTATTTTGCATAATTTAGCCTTGAACCGGTTGGCGTATTTCCAAGTGGCGTGATCAAAATTATTTTCATTTTCGTTGAAATCGTCAATTTTTTTGTTTTGAAGTTATGATGAAATCTGTTGCTTATGTATGTTTTGTTCTCATTCTCAAAAGTAGTACATTATAAAAACAAAACGTCATTTTTCGGTTCCGGATATTGGGAGTTTTGAGATCCTTATCTGTTAATAATTATCACCATATCATTTCCAGTCAGTAAAAAGCATTTTAACATCCTTTTTTTGGACACCTACCATATTAATCTCGTGGATAACATACATTTTCATTGCCGAACATAACCTTGGAGTCACTTGATTATTTATTTTCGTACGAATGTTGCACACACCCATTCAAAATTATCTTTTTAATTATTATCCCTTGGAAGCCAGAAGTTTTTCCAGCAGCTCGTGGAGAATTTCGGAGATCGCACATCGTTATATTTTTATCTTTTGACATTGATGCCTTTTTTAAATGTCTACTTTACGCCGCCACGAGATTTTCAGCACTCGATTTCAGCTAATCTCTCGATTTCGTTTGGTAAAGGAATGGGTAATCGATGATTTAATGGCAATTTTCTGCAGCCCGACGTACAAACTCCTGAGCTGGCGATTTTTTTGTTTTGTGGACCCTTTCGATTAACGAATATCTGGCGAGTTTCACTTGAACTGCTTTAAATGACATCTAGACTCTTGATTTGCGACTTATCGGGGCATTTTAAGCTGTCGTTTACGAGAGGTTTGGTATATTACAGAAAATTTGTCGTTTTATCGGGTGCGAGATTGGTCCTGCCAGTCCGATATTTTTTATCCAAGCTTTTATCGCTCTTATCTGCATACTGTTAGCATTTCAAATGGGAGATTTATATTTCAAAAATATCAGAAAATGTTTTTTTATCTTTTTTCCAGAATTTTTCAATCAAGAAGAGATCAATCATATAAAAATATTTTTTAGGAATTTCGAGTATCATAGTACTAAACATAGATAGATATAGGGGTCTTCTAGATTTCGACCCTCCCCAGAGGTTGGATAGATAGCAAATCGCTCCTCTGGAGGGATAGATAGCTGAAAAATTTTCTGGGGGGGTTCGCGGGGGTTTGCTATATAGGCATAAAAGGAAGAAAAGGAGGAAAATCGCTAAAAGTAAATAGGTGAAAAATGGGTATATAAGGACACTACTAAAATTGCTGAAAATAGGCAGTTAGACGCATGAACTAGTGATTTTGGAGGTGAAAATCTATAAAAGGTATGAAAAATAGCGATTTTGAGCAAAAATTGGGGTAGTGTTTCTCAGAAATCGCTCCAGATAGGCACAATGCTGGCGTATTTGGGGGGGGGGGGGTAAGGAGATTTTGCCTCTGTGCAGGGACGTATCCAGGATTTTTGAGCCGGGGGGGGGGCTTTTTTACGGGGGCCGGCGAACGGGGGGGGGGGGGGGGCTCAGCCCCCCACTCAAATTTTTCCCTATATATGGACGGAAAGACGTTGTGGCGCTAGCGCCATACAAAAGCGCCACGCGATGGCGCTATTGGCGTTGGCGCCAGCGCCAGGAACCGCTTTATATGTATGTAAAAATGCATACATATACAACGAAATTCGCAAAAATGTGTTATAATTCACAAAATTTTCAAGAAACATCGGAAATATATATGAAAAGTTGCATTTTCCGTGACTTTTTGGGTCTCACCCGGGAAGGGAGGGGGCTGCAGCCCTGGATACGTCCTTGCCTCTGGGTAACCCCCCCCCCAACCCCCCTTTTCCCACCCCTGGATAGATAACTGGTGGAGGACAGCGGTAGATAGCTGGGTAGTATAAAGATAGCTGAGCCTGAAGATCGTTATAAAAAGCGATTTTGAGCAAAAATGGGGGGGGGATTTCTCAAAAGTCACTACTGATGGATGGATTTTTTTGTGCGGGGGGGGGGGTTGGGATAGTAACCAAAAAATTTGCTTCAGTATATATAGATAGCTGAGTGCCCCAAAGGATAGATAAATAGCTGGAGCATTTGGGTACCCTCGAATCCCCATACTGGACCCCTGGAGCTTCTGAAACTGCAAAAGTCTCCAGTTGACAGCCAAGTGACTAGGGTTGGGACGATATGACTTTTCGATATCTATATTCAGTATTCGATATATTTTTCCTGAAACTCTATATTCGATATCGATACGATATGGACCCTCGATATCGATATTCGATATGAAAAAATGCCAATATTCGATATTTCGATATTTTGCTTTTGGTATAACAGGGCATATCTCATTTGGCATATTGTATTTCCATTTGGTCGCAAACCCAATTGATCATCTCTACTGAAAAGTAGATGATACAAATTTAAATGGCTCACAATGATCAAAATGAGAAAAAGGATTTGAAAATGTGACAGATGTGGTAAGGAAAAGGTGCCAGCCCCATTTATAGGTGCCATGCCATGGTGCCATTGATGTTCCCATGGTGTAAGTAGATATTAAACCTACATATACTCTTATGTGAACATCTGTGGGTGCATTTGCACAAGATTTGATGCTGTCGCAAGTGATGAAACAAAAATACCTGTCATGTGAGAACAAAGTAAAACATTTTTTGAAATTGCTTATGAAATCGCCTTCTAATAGTGCCATTTCTGGCTTATTTGAAGTCAGGCCCAGGGAGGATAGAGTATCGAGAGAAAAAATGATCGATATTCAATATTTTTTCAAAATTTTCAATATCGATATTCGATATGAAAAAATATTCTATATCCTATATTCATCCCAACCCTACAAGTGACTGTTTTACAATGTTAACTCCTCAACATTGTACATTTTGTATGTTAAGTTTGTGCCAACCACAACCCAACTCGAAGAATTTACAGTGTTGGCTGTAGTTTTTTTTATGATTTTAAAAACTTTTTTCAAAAACATGGTTGTTAACATTTTTCCATCTGTAGTTGCCTGACTAACACATAATGAATAAGTTGAGAAAAACCGTGCTTTTTCTACTTCTCACATGTGTAAAAGTCTGAAATTATGCTGTACAAGCATATTTTTATTATTGAAAATACTCGGAGATTTGATTATATTTTCTTTTTGAGAGATTTTCTGAGATTATTTTTCTATTTTATCAAAATCCCTCATTTTTGGAACGATATTTACAGTACTTTGTTCCACTTGACACGATTCCAAGTGTATAACGTTACCTGCACACCTAGAGTATTTTTCAAATGAATATAGCATTGCACTTTAACCAAGTTTGGTGTTCAAGTTTGATCAAGATCATCAGCTTGGTGTCTGAATGATGTTCTGCCATCTTTGCATTCTTTTATCTTTTGTGGGTTTCCCCATTACATTGCACATTTGCTGACATCAAATTAGTGATGCCGCATGTCCAAGACATGTGCACTAATGCGTTTATTTACTCTCAATTTTGATGTGCACGTGATCATCTGACATGGCGTAGTTTCAAATTTTAATTTTCAAGTGTTTTAACCTATAGTTAAGATTTCTCGTTTTAGGTTTCACAGACACACAGGTAAATTGCCTGTCTGGCTTTAAAGTACAACAATAACGTACTTATTTACCTGGCTTAGAAATGGAAAATGTATTTATAAGTGAATCTCAATGAAATCTGAAATTTTAGAAAGCGAAACCTAAACCTGAAATTCAAATTTTCCGCGGCAAAAGTACAAATTTTTGTAGCCAGCTCCATTTTTAGCTGCATTTTTATTTTTTACAAGAGGGATAGATAACTGAGAAAAAAATTTTTTTTTTGGGGGGGGGCGTTCAATATCTAGGCTTTTTCGAGGTATAGAAGGAAGAAAAGGGAGAAAAAATTTAAAAGTGTGTGAAAAATTGGTATATAAGCACATAAGTACATGGTCGGGCTGAAAAGTCCCCGGGCAGTGCTCGCCATTCGCGCTAGGGGTAAGCTACGCTTATAAAATTTCAACACGTTAATATATCAGGTGTTTTGAGTTTTCACCCAAAATTTCACCCCTCTAGCTCCACCCACTGCGGAAATGTGGGGGTTACAATTTCGGTCATTTTGTACTGATGTACAAATGGTGCTCTAACTCAACACTGCTTTAAGTTGTGATCATGAAAGTTTGGCTAGTGTAAGCCACCAGTGTTGGCAATGTGCTGATAGTATTCAACACTTTCATCAACATCATTGCTATTAAGGTAAAATTAATATGCAGATCAGGGTGATGTGCAAGAAACGTGGGAACTGTGATGGATGTTTTTGGTGATCATCTGAGATCATGTTGTATTGCAGTGATTTTTATGTTGTTTTGAAATGTGCAGTAAATAATAATGTCAATTAAATTTCATTTGTGTTTCATTACTAATCTGTAGTGGACACATTACCTGTGTTCAACAGCAGTGTGCATGAAAAACGCCTCCTGTATTAACCTGTATTGACCAACCGTAGAGGCAGAATGATGAATTTGGTAGTAAGAGTAGTGACAGTAATGGCAATATGGACTAGGCTTATGATATCATAGCTAATGTTGGTCAGTGCTGGCACATTGCCAACACTGATGGCTTACTCTAGCCAAAGTTTCATGATCACAACTTAAAGCAGCGTTGAGCTAGAGCACCATTTGTACATCAGTACAAAATGACCAAAATTGTAATCCCCACAGTTCCGCAGTGGGTGGAGCTAGAGGGGTGAAATTTTGGGTGAAAACTCAAAACACCTGATTTATTAACGTGTTAAAATTTTATAACCGTAGCTCACCCCTAGCGCGAATGGCAAGCACTGCCCGGGGACTTTTCAGCCCGACCATCCATAAAAAGGTAACCCCCCAACCCCCTTTCCTACCCCTGCCAAACACCAGAATCAGGACACAGGGACGTAGCCAGGATTTTTGAGCGGGGGGGGCGGATTGTATACGGAGCTCGGCGAACGGGGGGGGCGGCGCCCCCCCCCCCTAAATTTGACCCCTGTGGTAAAGGAATGGCGCCTTGGCACCAGCGCCATTCGTAGGCGCGACGCCATGGCGCCATTGGCGTTGGCATTGGCGCCAAATAGTGCTGTACTTGTATGTATTTTACATACATATACAGCGACGGGGGTGAATTTTCAGTGCTTTTTTGGTCCTAAACCACAGGTATAACTAAAATATACTGTGCGGCGCCGAAATGCGCGCTTGCGCCCAAAATTTTTCCGGACTGGCGACAAAATCGCTTTACGGAAGCACCATTTCGGGTATATTTTCTTGTCCGACCCGGGAAGGGGGGGGGCGGCCGCCCCCCCCGCCCCCCCCCTGGCTACGTCCTTGTCAGGACACATATCTGGCATAAAAAACCCAAGCAACAATGGTGCCGGAGAAAATTGATGCCATAATTAATTACTCTGCAAATGCAGCCATGCAAAATGCTGCCATTTGTAAAGGCACGAAAAGGGCACCCTTGGTGTCGTTCCAGTGCCATCTGTGCCATGGCATGGCCAACTTTGGTGCCTTCAAATCAACAAATGGCGCCAGCACCATTTAATTATCACCAGATGTTTCTGCACACGCTAGTATATTATGACCAGTAAACTAGTGCGCGCAACGCCAATCTGTAACCAAGATTTGGACAAGCTATTGATTTGACCTTGATCGAGACTGACATGTTTATCGCCCAGACTAGTCGTATATTTATATTTAAGTATACTCGGCGGACAGCACACCTAGTATGAAAACCTACCATAATTAAATGAATAAAATCTTGTGATAAATTTCGTACTTAATTATTCCATAGTATAAATTAAATATTATGACGAAAAAACTGTATAATTTTCGGTTCATTATTCAGATGGGTTATGGTAGGTTTTCATACTAAGTGTGATGTCCGCCGAGTATATGTTAGCAAACGCCCAGTGGACCGCCGCCTACTAAAATCTCCACCCATTATAAAGCCCAACAAAAAGCCTAGGTAGCATTCTAGAGGTGTTCTCTCAACACGCATGAAAAAGTCGCCAGCACTTTATCTAGTTCAAACCAGACTGTTCGGACGAGCCACTGCTGCCAAGCCATTGCATTTTAAGCATGCAATGCAGCAAGGACGTAGCCAGAGGGGGGGCGGGGGGGGGGGGGCGGCCGCCCCCCCCCCCTTCCCGGGTCGGACAAAAAATATGCCAGAAATGGCACTTCCTAAAACGATTTTGTCGGCAGTTCGGAAAAATTTCGTTGCCGGTCAGTATTTTTCCTTGATACCTATAGTTTAGGACAAAAAACTGCTCAAAATGGGTCGCCGTCGCTGTATATGTATGTAAAATACATACAAGTACAGCAGTATTTGGCGCTAACGCCAATGCCAGAAGCGCCATTGCGTGGCGCCTACAAATGGCGCTGGCGCCAAGGCGCCATTCCTTTAAAACACAGGGGTTAAATTTCCCAGCTCTGTTACAATCCGCCCCCCCCCCGCTCAAAAATCCTGGCTACATCCCTGCAATGCAGCATTGCAGCTGCATCATGCATTGCGTGCCGCCGCGGCACATGCCGCCCGCCGTAGCGCTGCAGCTTGAGACCCATTGCAGCTGCAGTGTGTCATGATTTGGAGCAAGTTTCATTGGCGGAATGCCGCTGGAGGGCGGAAGGAACCTGTCGTTTTACCTGGGTGCTCATGCGCTGGCATGAGTGTGAAATGTGGTTATTATGGCTCATTTTTAGTGAGTGTTTTTTTCTGCAATGTGGTTGATACATGATTAGATTACCTTATGGAAAAATCATAAATTGCTTTTTAGGGATATATTTGCTTATTTATTTATTTGTATTTCTATGTGCGTTTGGTTGAATCTTCCCGCATTTCACGGAATACCGTATTTAAAAATATTTCCAGCCCTCCGTCGCACATTATTCCCTCATCTACTAATTTCACTCTCCATAGTCCATCTATATATTCCCCTCTTTTATCTCGAATCATCCCGTGTTGTTGTGTGGCTGCACGCAGCCCCCCCCCCCCTGGGACTAGTGCAAATGCATTACATGCTGCCATGCGGCGGGCGTCGCGCCGCTGCGGCAGCGTGCACACGCGGTTCTGGGACGTTCGAGCGGCCGCCCCTCATGGACGCGTTTAGGGGGGTGCCCATGGGTTGCTGCCGGGGGTGCGGGGTATTTTGGATTGGAAATCGTTGGATAGTTGGAAACAGAAAGTACTTGAAAATGGGCAATAATACTGAATGATAATAATTTTTAAGGTGCAAATGCTGAAAAACGGATGAACATTACCAATTTTGGTCAAAAATTGGGTTTCAATTTCCCAAAAATCGCTCTAGATGGATAGCTGCTCGATTTGGTGGTGGGGAGTTTTCGGGATAGTGGCCAAAATTTTCACCTCGGGATAGATAGATGTTGAACAGCCTCCAGGATAGATAGATGGAGCATTGGGGGGGGGCATAGGTCTCCTATGGAGGGTTGGGGAGTTACCCTCCCCCCAAACTGAACAGCTATCTAACTATACTATAAGTTTTGTACATTTTTATAGAATTCTACCTCCAAAATCACTAGTTGATGTTCCTTATCGCCCATTTTCAGCTATTTTTTAGTACTATATACCAATTTTGAGCTATTTTACACCTACATTTAGCGATTTTTCTTCCTTCTACACCCTGAAAAAGCCTATATATCGAACTCCCGCAACCCCCAACCCCCCAACCCCCCCCCAATTTTTTACAGCTATCTATCTATGCAAATAATTTCGTTTTTGAAATAAATACGTCACCCAGAGAAATATATGACACCTAAAATTTTCACTTTGGGTGCCTCCCCCACTGGAGACCCCCGCGAACCTGTCAGATTAGGGGTTCCGCCCTACGGCACTCTTGGCTCCGCTTCAACTCGTTTCAATCCTTTTGGCTGCAATTCCAAAACGGGGCCCTCACGGTGCATCAGGCCACCGGGCGCTCGAGCGGCGCGCCGCGCGTTTCCACCCCAGGCTGCATTGAAATCTGCCGCAGCGACTGGTCCATCTCGCCGCCAGGTGTCGCCCAGGGGCGCCGCGGCGAGCGGAACGCGGATATTATTACGCGCCGGCCCCGTATTTTGAAGGGCAGAGAGAGAAGGTGGAATGGGTTTTTGCCGTCGCGGCCGGGCGGCCGTTCAGTTGGGCTGCGCTGCAGTTTTTGACGTGCAGTCGAGTCGAAAATGAATATACACGTGGAACTTATTGGTTGTGCGCGTGTGCAGTCGCTGCGGCGTTACCCCCCCCCCCCCCCCTACGTTTATGTGTTTTTGGATCGGACACTTCAGTTTTGTTTCGCCCAGCAGTTCTACGCGTATTGGGAGGGTACATAATTTGTACACATTTACACCGTTTTGTATTGCTGACGTACCCGATGTATGGGGTGTATTTCAAAATTTCTTTGACGTGGCTTTTTGGTGCCGCGCGCAGTTCGATATGCGCCGGTGTAGAGAGATTTTTGTGTGATTTTTACTGCTGTTTGGGGTGACACAGGCATTTTTTTCTTTCATGGCGCTGTGAATTCACTGAGAACTAAACAATGATACAGCGCGCTGCGCTGGATTTGTCTTTACACATTTGGGTTTTGTTATTGTGTGTGTATTTTATGTGTTTTTTATTTGGTGATTTTTCCTAATCTATGGTAATTATGTGTCTTTTTTCTTGGTATTGTGGTCGTTTAGGTTGGACATAAAGTTCTTTCTGACTGTAAACTGAAAGAATCTGACTGTAAACTGAAAGAAAGTTCTAAAATTGAAAATACCTTCTTTCCAACCATATTTTATTTTCATTCATTCACCTGTGTCTAAGGCTGCTCTTGGTGGAAATTTGAGCTGATTCAATGGTCACAAAAATTGAGCCAATTGCTATCTATCTTGAAATGCAATTTTCTTGTCAGACAGTTTTTATTACTGGCACGAGTGGCATTTTCTTAATCCCAATGTGATCATGCATCAGCCCACGCTTTTTTCCTTTTTTTGCTAAAACACTGTAGAGAGCAATGAATAACATTTTCCATCATTATTTTAGTACATCTTAAATTGTTGGATCTCTTCCAAGTATCAACCACTATGCAAACATGTGAAAATTTGTGTTCTCATTTTACAATGAGTTTGCACTCAATTGTGTTGTAAAATTTCACAAATGTTTGCGATTTCTGCCAATTCCTTCACATTTAATACACTCTGAATTCAATAATTCAGAGGGTGTTAATATACAGAAGTTTGCCTCAATTCAACATCAATCAATTGACATTGGGTGAACACATGTTGTAAGGATGATACTTGAATATAATACTTATGCATTTTTCACATGAAAATGGGTTTTGCTCATATTGGAACTGAATGTGTAATGTGTGGATTTTGCGTACCAGTCATGTCCCTGGTACAATTTTGTGTATGTATTTACATATGCAAATGCAAGGTTTTTTTAAATTTGAAAAGATTGGGGTAATGTGTAATAGTACAGATTACAAAGCTAACTGTACAGCGTGTCAGGTATTTTTGTGCTTATGTTATATTGATTGTCATGCATTCTGTAAGTATTGGTGAGCAGCAAACATAAAAATACACCCATGTCCATTTGGGTTCGGACACATGCACATTTTTTATAAAAAGCTTTATTCTGCCGGAACTATAGCACTTTGAAAATTTTTGCTGGTACCCCAAAAAAGCCCTAACATTTGTCTACAAAACCCATGGGACACCCCCCAGTATAACGCCATGTGGGCCGCGAAAGTGGCCCATACATTTTTTTAGACAAAATTTCATTGCTTACTTGGGTTTGGACGCGTTGGTTATACAGCTAATATTCTGTCTTTCAAGGCTGAATTTTGGCTTTGAAGCCAGAAATAAACTCTGGCTAGTTGCCAGAGTCCAATGCCTTTAAAAATCAGATTAGGATAGACTTTTATCACTTCATGCCTTTTGATACTGACTGGGTGAGTCAGGGGTATCTTGAATTTTGACCCTCCGAGTGGTTGGATAGATAGCAAATCGCTCCTCCGGAGGGATAGATAGCTGAAAAATTTTCTGGGGGGGGGTTGGGGGGGGGGTTTGGGGGGGGGGTTGTGGTGGTTCGATATATAGGCTTTTTCGGGGCATAGAAGGAAGAAAAGGGAGAAAAATCGCTAAAAGTAGGTGTAAAATAGCTCAAAATGGGTATACAAGAGCATATAGTACTTAAAATAGCTGAAAATAGGCAGTTAGACGCATGAACCAGTGATTTTGGAGGTGAAAATCTATATATAGGTATGAAAAATAGCGATTTTTGAGCGAAAATTGGGGTATAGTTTCTGAAAAATCGCTCCAGATAGGTAGATAGCTGAGCGATTTGGGGGGGGTTTAGGGGGTAGTAGCCCAAAATTTTGCCTCCGGGATAGATAGATAGCTGAGCGGCCTCCAGGATAGATAGATAGCTGGGCGGTTTGGGGGGGGGTAACCCCCCCCCCCCCCCCCCAACCCCCCCCCCCCTTATTCGAGACCCCTGGGGTGAGTAGACAATCATTTTCCCCAGTTCCCCACAAATGTGCATCACTCAAGCACAGTTGGCATGCGATTTTGGGCATTCAGCAGTGTGTAGGGCACTGGAAACAACCAGGCCAGCTAGAGAAGGTTGTGGGGAATCTTTTATACACACCCCCATTCGAGGAAACCTCCCAAACTCAAGTCGCTCAAGAGCAAAAATGCAAAATTTGAAAAATGGTAAATTTAGTAGTAAAAAGGTAAGATACACACAATATTTTATTTGCACTTAAGCATCTTGAGTTTGGGAGGTTTCCTCGAATGGGGGTGTGTATAAAAGATTCCCCACAACCTTCTCTAGCTGGCCTGGTTGTTTCCAGTGCCCTACACACTGCTGAATGCCCAAAATTGCATGCCAACTGTGCTTGAGTGATGCACATTTGTAGGGAATTGAGGAAAATGATTGTCAACTAACCCAATCAGTATCAAGAACCATGAAGCAAAAAAAGTCTATCTTAATCTGATTTTTAAAGGAATTGGGCTATGGCAACTAGCCAGAGTTTATTTCTGTCTTCAAAGCCAAAATCCGGCCTTGAAAGACAGAATATTAGCTGTATAAACAACGCGTCCAAACCCAAGTAAGCACTGAAATTTTGTATATAAAAATGTGTGGGCCGCTTACGCGGCCCACATGGCGTTATACTGGGGGGTGTCCCATGGGTTTTGTAGACAAATGTTAGAGCTTTGTTTGGGTACCAGCCAAAATTTTCAAAGTGGTATAGTTCTGGCAGAATAAAGCTTTTTATAAAAAATGTGCACGTGTCCGAACCCAAATGAACATGGGTGTACCTATAACTACTTTTCAATTTGTTTTGTATTTGAGGGTTATATTTTAAGGGTTATATTTTAAGTCCCTTTTAATTGCCCTTTCCGGAATATGTTGTCCAGTGAAGGCAGTCACGTGGTTCTGTTTGTGTCTACAGCCCACATCTTCATGTATTCAAATCGGTGAATACTTAACTGCATGTATTTATGTACTTATGCAAATTATGTGTATGTTTATAGACCAAAGTACACCCACAGTTGTGTTTTGAGCCCATAGAAAACTGTACAATATCCCCAGATGTGCAGCGCAGCAGAGTTTCACCTGCCGCCGCGGCAGCTAAGCTAATAAGTGCTATGCAATCAAACATCCCACTAACGCAATTGCATTAAGTTGGGTAGCTTACTTTCTGTTTTCCACACATTACGCATCCCGATTGGAAAAAGCAACATAAATTTTATGGGTTTTAAATTTGAAGTTTTTTGAAGGTGGTGTGATGAGAAATTGTGATGTAAGAAAAACTGCCAAATGGCTACGTGATGAAATTTGATTTGTGGTGCGCAACTGCTCCGCTTTTTTGTCTTTTTAACTAAAATTCTGAAGGAACAAATAGCCTGTGGCATAAGTTTTTTTCGTTGATAGATTTGTGGTCACGTGTTGATGTGGTTAGCTTTTGAAGTGAAAAGCAGCTGAGTGTTTTGTTGTCTTTGTTGTTTTGTATTTTGTGTTTTTTTGTTGAACTCATTATTCTATAAGTTGTTGAGGTGGTCAATCGATATGAAAATTTCAAAAGTTTGTGTTCACCTTTTGATTGCAAAGAGATTAATTTTTTTAAAAAGTTTCAAAAATGTATTTGTTACTCATTTGGATACACATTTTTCCCGATCCCAGTAGCTAATTCATTTCCATCCGAATATCCAACATTGTAAACAAAATAACCACATTCAACTTTCAATGATATAGCCAGCCGCCACGCTGCACAAACAAGCCCGCCATTTGCGTGTATCGTTTGCATTAACTTGATGCATCGCTGCGCCGCGCACTGGGGTCTATTCCAATTCGAAACTTGGGACATTTGCCTATTAGTTCTACTGCGTGCTATATGGTTGCCTGGTAAATTGCGGCGTCACTTTATTTGTTGTGCTTCCAGAAATGGACTGTCACTTGCTTGGTTGGAAGATTGCTGCAGCTGAGAGTGTGTCGTTTGATAACCATGTCACTTGATAAGCAGGGTAATCATGTGTGTTGCACTTCCTTAGCACAGAAATAGATACAAGAGAAACTTGAGTGAGAGTCGTTTTGATACGCAATTTCCATACATCACGCGTCCGTGGTTGATTTTGCAAATATTCATAATAAGATTACCTATGTATTTGCCTGTAATGCGACTCAAATGACTTGAAATATTGGCCAGAAAAGCGTGTCATTATTTCTGGAGTAGACAATCTAGATTAGGGTTGGCCGATGTTTTTTTTAAAACGTTTTTTATTAAAAAAACGTTTTTTTTTATAGAAAAAACGTTTTTTTTTTTTTAAAAACATGACGTCCGAAATGTTTTTTTTTTAAAAAAAACATCGACCAAAATTTTTAGTACTAAGCACTAGGTATTTTGCAAAGTTTTTGCGCGCAAGCGCGCAATTTCACACACAAATTGACATTGGTGGTTGTTTTCATTGGTTTTGTGGCATTTTTAGTATCAAAGTATCCAATTCTATGTGCTACCATGGGTTAATAAGCCGTCATATGTTGCTGTAGTTATATAATATTGAGGTAATGTGCTTCCATGTACCTCCACAGTGTGTAACATCACTCCCAAAGTAACAACCTCCTTTTTTAACCTTGTTTCATCACTATTCCGTGCGAAACTTTACCTGAAGTCACAAACATTCGACTATAAGGCGATATACGAACGATATGTCGACGAAAAATGGATATTTTTGACACAAATCACCACTTATAATGCTATCCCATGGCTCAACAGCCATTATATGGTCATATATAACATCACAGAGTATTGCAACTGTCTGATATACCTATATATGTTGACACAAGGTCATATCTGGGAGCTTTTTAAAAAAACGTTTTTTATTAAAAAAAAACGTTTTTTTTTAAAAAAAACGTTTTAAGCGGCGTTTACACTGCAAAATGTGCCGACAAATCAAAAAGTGAAAAAGTTCCATAAATCCAGAATAAAGTTCCATATCTGCGAGAAAAAACAGGTCAGTATACGCACTAGTTAGGAGCACTCACATGCCAAATTTCAGATAAATCGGCCTTTTGTTCCAAAGTTATAAGCATTTTAAAAATTTCACGTTGTCGGTTCGCTTTTTTTGATCGAAAAAATGTTGTTGTCGGCACAAGCTTTTGATTGGCGACAAAGCGGCAATGAGCGCTTGTCGTCACAAGAAAAAAAGTGTTGTCATGTGAGCCTGATTTTTGTTGTCGATTGTCGCCACGAGCTGCGAACGTGTTTTTTTCATT
>OZ038457.1:4987731-5259731 GCA_964036195.1 Sphaerolaimus hirsutus
TTTGGGGGGCGGAGCCCCCCAATATGATTTCAATTTAAACCAATTTCGGGGGGTTTGGGGGGCGGAGCCCCCCAACATAATTCAATTTCCCATATTTATGAAAAAAAAAAGAGACATTTCAAAACCCAAGTATGAAATGAAAATTAATCCACAAATCTCCCATCATTTCTTATCATTCTTCTGCCCTTTTTGGTTCCTCTTGAAGCCTTGCTGCTGCCGAAAGGGAGCATTCGAGCTGGAAGCACCTTGTTGATCGTTCATTCGCCGATTCGGATTGGGGCTGAAAAATAAGTCGAAATTAAAATTTGGGATGTGGAGGGTTGGGTTATAGTGTATGAGCTGTTGCTCATAAAATAATTTGTGTATCACAACGAAGTTGTTCACACAAATCTGAATTTATGATTAACAGCTCCTACACTAAATATAGAACGATTTATAAGACAGACTTTTTTGATGCCAAATCTGTCATTGAAACGATCTCTTTATGATAATGTCTGGAAAATGCAGATGACTTTGCTGACCATTGTCCAGCTTTCAAAATCTGATCTAATGGAACTCCATTTGCCACTGCTTTAGACGCTGTGGCAGCTCTAAAGCTATGGGCCGAGAATTGAGAAATACCAGAAGCTTTGAGAACAGATAAAAGCCATCTTCTGACTGAATCACTTGAAGCATCATTATAAGGCTTCTTAGAAGTGATGAAAAAATTCCGTGATGAATTTGGCCGAAATTTTTGAACTCTATCAAAATAATTCGCCAGAGCATTCACGGGGCACAGTTGACTATCACTTTCAAAAGTCGGAATTGAAATTGTCTTCAAAGGACCCGATTTTTGAGTTTTAGTGATTTTCGAAAATGAAAACTGACACGAGTTAGCTAATTTGCGAAACGATTTGTTCTCAATTGTAGCTAGTTCTGCTGCTCTAGCAGGTCTGGCTAAAGCCAACAATGCCACTGATTTTTGAGTCAACTGAATTTGTGACAACTGAGAATTATCTGGCCAATTCTGTTTGATAAAGTTCAAAACTACATCCGGATCCCAGATAACTGAATATCTGGCAGACGGAGGCTTTGACTTATAAATTCCTGAAAGAACTCTCTTAATCAAAACATCTTCAGAAATGTCTTTGCCCAAATTTGGCGCCAGCATTGTTGATAACGCCGAACGAGCGCCAGCAACAGTACTATAAGCCAAACCAGAATGATGTAAGTGCGCTAAAAAATTAGCGACCTGAGCACTATTCGGCCGAAGGGTATGCGCATTTGTGCGCCTTGCCCAATTTGACCAGCGATCCCACACGCTTTGATACTGTATCCACGTGTTGGATGCAAGGGAGTTTGAGGCCAAAATAGAGGCCTCTGGCGACAATCCCTGAGAACGGCAGGATGCCCGGAAATTCTCCAAACCGCCAACTTTAAGCGTGTCTTCACCAACGGGTGAGGACTGCCTAAAAGCAAATTTAATTAATAATTTCAATAAAATATCACCACATGTAACCAACCATCTGGTCTGGTTATCAATTTGTCAAAATTTGGCAAAATAAGCGGTGGTGCCACAGATAATTCCAATAAATCTGGGAACCAATATTTCCTGGGCCACATGGGAGCTATCAAAATCAAATTAGCTTCCTCAAATCGCACCTTCTGTAAGATTCTTCCAATCAAACAGATGGGAGGATAAGCATATAACAGCGAAAAGCGATGCCAGTTAATTGAAAAAGCATCCTTTTCAAAAGCATCCGGATGACTCCTAAGGGAACAAAATCTATCAGTTTGTTTGTTGTGCACAGCCGCAAACAAATCAAGCCAAGGTTCCCCAAAAATAAGAGAAATAATTTCAAATATTTCACTGTTCAATGTCCAATCAGAAGGTTCAAACTTCTTCCTTGAAGCTTTGTCAGCTAACACATTTGCTATTCCAGCAATGTGTTGAGCATGAACAATGACATTATTTGCAAGGCAGAATCTCCAAATAGAAGTAGCAACTCTTGCGAGTTCCCTCGAATGAGTGCCCCCTCTACGGTTTATGTAAGAGACAGCTGATTTATTATCAGACTGAATCAGAACTACCTGGCGAGACACATTGCCCTGAAAAGCCTTCAGTGCAAACAAAATAGCCAACAACTCTTTGTAATTAATGTGGTGTTCACGCTCTGAAGCTGACCAGAAACCGTGAACTTCCACACCATCCAAAATAGCACCCCATCCAGAATTAGAGGCATCCACCTCAATAACTTTAGATGGAGGTGGTTCCACAATAGGCCTACCATCAAAATCATCCATTTCTAAAAGCCAAGTTTGAAGCTCATCTCTGGCTTCAACGGGCAGAGAAATTTGATGGGCATAAGAGTTTGACTTAGACAAGCCGTCGCAGAGTGCAAACTGCAATTCCCTGCAGAAAGCTGCACCTACAATGACAGCTTGAGTGATAAAATTAACCTGACCCAAAAAGGATGCCAAGGATCTCAGAGATATAGTGTCTGCAACTAAAATCTGCTGAGCCCTCTCCTGAATAGAAACAACTTTTGATTGCGGCACATGAAAACACATGTCCGAAGAATCAACCACAACACCCAAATATTCCATTGAATGAGATGGATTTAATTGACACTTATTTCTATTCACTTTAAATCCAAGACTCTCCAAAGTGTAAATGATAAATTCCACCTGGAGAGTGAGCAATTTGTCATCCTGACAAAAAATACCCAAATCATCCAAGTAAATTTGGCACCTGATACCTTTAGACCGAAAAAAGGCAATAACCGGTGCCATGACTTTTGTAAAAATGTAAGGGGCTGTAGACAAGCCGAATGGCATGCAACAAAATTGATACAAACTTCCGTTCCAGAAGAATTGCAAAAACTTTTGTTGATTTGGATTTATCGGAATGGTAAAGTAAGCATCGGATAAATCAATTTTTGCCAAAAAGTCATTCTCTCTGATGATCGATTTCAATAGATTCAGAGATTCCATTTTAAACTTTGGGGCGTCAATGAATTTGTTAAGAGGAGACAAATCATTGACCGGCCTAATTTTCCCTGATGCTTGAAAAACAACGAAAATTCGGCACACAAAGCAAGCGTCAGTATGAGGAATTTCATAGATAGCTCCTTTTTCCAAGAGCTCATCTACTTTCTCATCAACAATTTTGGCCAAATCTTCAGGGAAATGTAAAGGCAAAAGATGTTTATTTTGGACAGGATTCCTAGCCAACATCAAGTCCGCACCTTTGATCGCTTGCAAAACCCAAGGATCAGAGGTAATAATTTTCCAATTAACAAGAGCACACTGTGTGCGACCGCACACAGATTCGGGAAGCTCTAATTCGAAAAAACAACTCATATCCAAAAATTCCGGAGTTGTTTTCTCACTTTTATCATGAAAACGACGTTTTCTGATGTCCCGAGCACGTTTCCTACAAATATACACCATTTATCTCCAGTCGCACCAAAACTTCCCAAAGAACCAACTTCTTTTGGAATCCTTGGTAGCGATTCTTGAAAGCTTGACGCCGACCGTCCATCGACATGGGTCCGGGCAGCGACTTGGCACGCCTGCCGTCGCCGCTCGACTGCCTGCGGCTGGTGTCCGGCGTCCTCTTGTTGCTGTTCTTGTCGACTGAAAACAAAAAGACTCAATTACACAAAATAATTGAGACCAAGACTCAAATGCACAAAAGACTCAATTGCGCAAAATGTCAACATGAAGAAATTTGACAATTTTACAAGAAAAGTTAAATTAAAATTAAGAAATAATAATTTAACCTCCAAGTAAATCGTCCACCACCTTGTCCGTGCGCTTCTTCTGCTTAAGACGCTGGCGCATGCGCTTCAAAAGCGTGTGGCCGAACAGCAAGGGCGGTGCAGAATCCTTGTCCGGAAATTTAGCGTCTGTAAAATACAAGCCAAATTTGAACAAGAAATAAAAGGAAAGTGGATAGTATCAACCAAAAGGCAACTGACCCACATCCTTGGACGACCGGCGCCTGACACCGACAGCCGTCAATTCGCGAACGACGGCTTTGACCTGGCGCTTGGACGCGTCCCGAAAAAACGGCGCCAAACACAGCATGCGTCGCATGCCGTGAACGAACAGCCTCGCCTATAATTGGCACAATAATTAAAACATTAATGGCCAAAAAAGACATTTAAAACACACACAAGTACATAAATATAAGAATTTAAAAACAAAATTTCAAATATTATGTACCTGCGACAACTTGGCGGCCATCCAAGACATAGCCTCGAACGTGTCCTTGGCCAAGATGGGGTACTGCGCCACCGGGTCCGCGTCGACCGACGCACGATGCACGGCCGCGACATCTCCTGAGAAGTAACATAATTTGAATTGAGGACAAGAAATCCTAGCAAAGCAAATTAGACACCTAAAGCAAACGGAATCCTGTTTGCCTCTGTCAACACCTTGTCCAGCTCAAATAAGTTGTCATTCAAAATTTTGAGCTGATGAACATCGACCGTAGCCTTCGCCGGGGTGGCAAACTTGCCACCTTCGGCGAATTGTTCATCTCTCCGGGGCACGAGGTCAAGCAACGGGTTGTTCAACGGCTTGTACCTATTCTTGAAAGCGGTCGCCAGGTCCGAGGACAGGCGCACCCCGGCGCCAAAGTCCTCGACCCACGCTTTCACCTCTTTGGAAATAAAAGGCTCCCCTTTAGCTTTAGCCTGGGCCATGACCTCGGCGGGCGTGGTGCCGACGGTCTTGGCGGCGCTGTTGACGGGCTGGTCGACGTCGACGGCGGCGCCGTCGTTGTCGTCGAGCAGGGAGTTGTCGGGGTTGTCACTGAAAAGTAACAACAGATGCACTTTGAGTTTTCAGGAAAACGTGACAACACACGTAAAATTCCCAAAAAGTAAAGGTTTGATGGAAAAAACGCTGCAACTGACTTTCCGTCAGCTTCAGGTTCCAGCAAATCCGCGTCTCTGTCCGGTGGCAACTCCGGTGCCACTGCCGGCACCGGGAGCGCCTGCAAAACTGGAGCTTCCGCCATCTCGTGATGAGACGCCTTGGAAGTCGAAGAGCTCGAAGAGCTACTCGAAGATGAACTGCCACCAGATGATGATGAACTGCTCGAGCTCGATCTGGATCGACGACGCGCCATGAAGAAAACCACCGAGTCGCTGCAGAAGAAATGAATACAAGTTATTGCACGCGGAGGCCTTTTATGGGGTCGCATTGCTCTGTTAATCCGATCCGCGGATTAATTTCCGCGTTTTTGCATTTCATGCATTTTATGCAGTGTGTTGAACTTGTTTCTACTACGTTCTATATTTAGTGTAGGAGCTGTTAATCATAAAATCAACAATTTTCACCCAGCGGTTCCCGAGATATAAACACGTGCCGGCAGGCCGACCCCCCCCCCCTCGAAATGCTACCCTCGATTTCAGCTATGCTGCCGAGTTTACCTATATTTAAAAAACAAATTTATTATGTCCCCCTTGCGTGCCCACCCTATTTTTTACTTTGTGGGGCATTTTTTGTCTTATTTTGTTTTTGTCGGTTTGGGTCTCGTTAACGAGACCCAAACCGACAAATTGAGCAAAAACGACGCTGAGCGCGTCGATAATGTTTTGGTTCATCGTCGTGTTGCCGTCACAAGCTGCGAACGTGTTTTCTGTGACGACAATATTGTGATGACGATTTGTTTCCCATGGGAAAGCGCAAGAAACAATGTCACCATTTAACCATTCAGAAACGTGGCGCCAGGTGCCAAGGGCGCCACAGTCAAGCATGTGTAATCATTTGTGGGTGATAGTGAACAATAAATTGTCTAAAGTCATGCTAAAAGCCCTGTAAATTGTCAATTTTTTATTACTGCATATTTGACATAATTTAGGACGTTATACATGACTTATGACACTTTGTATGACATGTCAGCGGTTGTCGGTTTGCTTCGGTTCCAACGAGGCTTTTTTTGTTGTCGGTTCGGTTTCTGTTGAACGAGGCTTTTTTGTCGGCACAGGCAAAATTTCTGTAAAATTTGTGCGTTGTCGTGACAAAATGTCCATTGCCGACAGAAAAAAGTTTGCTGGCACAGCTCGCAGTGTAAACGCCGCTTAAAAAAAAAAAAAAACATCGAGTTAAAAAAAACGTTTTTTTTCCAACCCTAATCTAGATCACAACAAAATAGCTTGCCCATCGCGCTACTCATCTTGCCAATGGCACACTTATCAACTGCACACTTGTCAACCGACCATGGTCATTGCGGCAGCAACCGTTCAGTGTCGCTTGGCCGCAGCGCATGCGTTGGTAGCGCTGCATGCATCGACCCAGCTCGCATGCGTGCATGCGCTCGCCCAATGCAGCCGTACTGTACGGGGTCGCTGCCCCCCCTCCAAACCTAGACCGATGTTGTTCGTTACTGGATGATGCATGTGCTTGGTGTTCATTGGTGTGTGTTGTTGATCCATTTGAGGGTGTTGGGGAGGGGTATGTTTGCGTGTGCAAAACTGGCTGTGCAAAATCGTGTGTGCAGTTGTAGTGGTAATGGAAGATTTCTTGCAGCCAGAAGTAGCGCGTTTTCATGTTCAGCACTATGGCAAGATTTTTATAGACCCTTTTCACCGACTGGACACATGTGATTTTGCAAATTCGCTTTTACACACGCAAATTTGCAAGCTTCTGCATGCGCGCTTAGCTTGCAACGCGTGATTCAAGCATCCATCTGTCTGTTTGTGTTCATGGAATGTGCAACATGTAATGCGTATATCAGTGAAGCCTTTCCCGAATAGTATTGCATCGCAAATCTTGCATTGTTATGCAGTTTCTTCTTTCAAGCCGATTTAGAGTCTTGCCAACCAAACTTCATTGACGCCAGTGCCGTGATTCATAAATTGTTGATGAGTCATTGCCGCGTGAAAAAGTTTGTGCAGTCGCTTTTATGGCGCGTAAGAAGATTTGTTGCCGTTGCGAATGTAATGTTACTTTAGTATTTTTACGCTTTACAAATGAGTGGTGTAGGGTGGGCGCAGTGGCGTGACTTTTAAGTTATTAAATATATGTGCTAAGCTATATATTTATTTTAAGTTTTGGTCACCTGACTGCAGGCTTATTTCATCAGATTTCCTAGTCAGTGTGATGTGAATACTGCTTGTTAAGTGTTTACGTGTTTATTTGGCTATTGGGTGATGGATTTCAACAGTTTTTAAATGCGAAATCACCGAACATTTGTCATTCTCCAGTGCACTGCAGCAAAATAAGTTGGGATAGAAACAACGTTTTTTTTAGGCCGTTGTAAACCTTTTTTAAAATGTATTTTTATTTCACATATTTAGCATTTGACATTGTGCATAAAGCGTTAAAACAGTTGAGTGCATTTTGAAGCTTTTGTTGATTCTAAGCTTATCTTATACCCATACTAAGTGATTTCTAAAAACCTTTGGAAAAAAATTGCTCCACCTTTTTCAAACGCAGGTCATGTTTACTAATTTTACTATAGAATTAGTGTATTTGATGTATTTTATTTATTCACGCCGTTATCACACCACCCTGCTAACGCGTTCCCTTTTCATTTATTTACATTTCTTGTGGCACTTATTTTTCAACATTTTTTTACGGTGGTGTGATCGTGACTCAGCACTTGAAAACGAACTCTGGAAACATTTGAGTAATTTCTCGCAGGAGCTTATAATCACCTGACGCAATTCACGTGTGGTGGCGGGCTACATATTTATCAAAATTCAAAAGTATATAAATACACTGCCGGGCTGGCTTGGGCAGCCATTAAGCAGTTCTAATTGATAAAATATCGTTCATTCATTCATTCGCTGTTACTTGTTGCTATCACACACTTAGGAACCGATAAATTTTACCCGATTTTATTCAACCCCGATTATTTCGGTCTACCGACTTTATTGTGCGGATCGGTGTCGCTGCGCGGATTTTTGACTTTTTTCACCGATTTTTCATTCTCATTGGTGGGTCTTTTTGGGGGAATTTGTTTTCAGACAAAAATACAGCATTCGAAGGCTTCAATCGCTTTGTTTTCAGGATTTTTTTCTTCAAAAATGGAGATTTGTAGGCTAATCCGCCTGTGAGAATATCCCACCATTTTGAAGCAGCTGTTTTGTGGGTGGCAATGAAAATGCCATCAGTTGAATAAATCAAGTGGCCTTTCATAATCGCCGGTTTGATGCGTTTCCAGTGGCCCATTTTTTATGGATATTATGACCGTTATTTCGATTCGGGGCGCGGCGGAAAATTGTTTTTATTTGTTTTTGTTGTTTGAATTGACATGTTATGCATGCGTGACAACTCTTGATGGAAATTCTTCGTACTTTTTTGGCGTGGGAATTATTTTTAAATTCAGTTAAGTGTCGAATACAGATTCTCAATTATATTTTCGGTAAATATGTTTGGTTTGAATCAATTTTCTGTGCGCCATGGCCAATTTTCCGGCGCGTCCCAACGGCAGCAAAAACCGTCTGTAGGCATTTCGCAGCTGCCGCTGCGGTCGCCTCTACCTGTAGCATTTCGATGGCAGATTCCTGATGCGTACCTGCGCGTTGCGTACCTGTACTGATGAGAACCCCATTGGGATTCCCATCTGTACATAAGGGGTTCCATACAGTCAGCATTTTAATTACCATAAAGAAGTTGCCTGGTTGCGTATCCACTGAAACCCACCAAACGATTGATTGATTGATCTCTGTTTACTTACATGCATGTGCAGTGCACACATAAGTAAATAGAGATCGTGTTACACTGCGTCTGTTTCACTGGGCCATGCTAACTTCACAAAATTGACAGTTGACAAGTAGGCAAAACATGACAGTTCACAAAAATATGATACTTCACATGTAATTCCGCTCACTTGACAAGTAGGTCACAACCAAATATTTGTGCTCACTTGACAAGTAAATATTCCAACTTCAGAAGTAGGGTTGGGAATTTCAAAATTTTCGGTTCCGGTTCTCGGTTCGCGGTTCTAAATAATTTCGGTTCGGTTCTCGGTTCTCGGTTCCTCAAAATTTTCGGTTCCGGTTCTCGGTTCGGTTCTTAAGTTCGGTTCCGGTTCGGTTCTTTCGGTTCCAAATTGTCAAAAATTTCGGTTCCGGGTTATGAAAAAGTCGGGTATCGGGTAATGAAAAAATTGGGAATAAGAAAATAATAAGCTGAACAAAGGAAAAACAACATAAAACAACCCCCCCCCCTAAAATTTTGCCCCTGTAGTGGCGGAATGGTGTCATGGCGCTCGCGCCATTCATAGGCGCCACGCCATGGCACCATTGGCATTGGCATAGGCGCCCCAGATGGCCAAAACTCGGTGCGCATGTAAACCCAGTGTGCATGTAGACCCATTGCTTTGGGGGCCAGGTACATATCCAGGATTTTTGAGCATGGTGTCTGTTTGTTTACTGAGCCCGGCGTACAGGAGGGTGATTCAGCCACCCGCCCTAAAAGTTTACCTACATGGTGATGAAATGGCATCATGGCGCTGGTGCCATTGGCATTGGTGCCAAAAATCTCTGATATGTATGTAAATACATGTACATATAGAGAGATGGGCACCCCACTCACTGTATTTTATAGAGAATTAACAGTGCGCTTACCAATGTACTTCTAAAATATCAGTGTGATTGAAAATTCCTACTCTCACCCGGGAAGGGGGGGGGCGGCTGATCATTGTATAAAATTTCGGTTCTTTCGGTTCTTTAGTTCGGTTCCGGGTCTAAGTGCCGGTTCTCGGTTCCGGTTCGGGTATTTTTTTCGGTTCCGGTTCTCGGTTCTCGGTTCCAAAATTGTGCTCGGTTCTCGGTTCGGTTCGGTTCGGTTCGGTTCGGTTCCCCAACCCTATTCAGAAGTAAACATATCATATTCACGCTAACTTAACAAGTAAATATTCCAACTTCAGAAGTAAACATATCATATTCACGCCAACTTAACAAGTAAATATTCCAACTTCAGAAGTAAACATCATATTCAGGCTAACTTGACAAGTTTATATTATGTTCCAACTTTCACAGGTAAATGAACTCTACATCTATTTATGTAACAGAAGCCACGTACTTGTCAAGTGAGCGGAATCACTTGTGAAGTACCATATTTTTACATTGAAATATTTTATGCTGTCTTATTTTTGTATAAATATTTATGCTTGATGCACACCCGCGAATTTTTGATCGCTTATAAATATTTCACTAAAATGTGCAGTTATTGATAGCTCTGACATGATGAGTACTCAAATGAATGATTGTCAGGTATTGATTGCACTTATACAGCTGCATCAACTTTCTAATCCCCTATACTTTAATCTGACCGCGTGCACACTGCGGTTTCCGGTTTCCGGTTGTTTACACATGGAGCTAGGATACACCGGTAGAAGGTTCCCTATCCTACATAGAAGGTTCCCTACAGTACATTGAAAGTTTTGCGTATCCTGCGTAGTGGGATTCCCATTCGTACATAGACGAGGGTACGCATCGCGGGGGTTCCCAACAGTACCCTCCCATTTCGATCAGGCCACCGCAAAATCGCAGGTGTCGCGACTGCGCGACAGTGCGTCATTTCGTCCATTCACCGCGGCCGGCCATGTTCGTCACGCTGATCGAATCGTCCACGCCGCGCTCGGCCGCCGGCTCGCAGCGTTCCGCGCCGCAGAACGGCCACCGCTACGCCAGGTGCCAGTCCCGGACATTGTGAAATGTCACGCGTCACGCAAAGTGTCAAAAGTCATGTAAAATGCCCCGTAAAATGGCAGGTTGCCATTTTACCGGACATTTTACATGACTTTTGACACTTTTCGTGACATTTGACGTTTTACAGGGTCCGGGACTGCCCCCAGCAGCGCTCCGCGCGGCCAACCGCAGCAGCAGCAGCGGCACCAGCCGCCCTTGCCCAGCGGGTCGCACACGGCGCCGGCGGGCGACCCGCCAAATCGGAACAACAGACGGCCGCCCGACGGCGGGCACGCTTTCTCGCCAATAGGATCTCTTTTCAATAGGTTCGTGCCGCGCGTCACAAAGCATTGCGCTGCACTGCATAACATCCACTAACCCGACGCCCTGCGACTTTAGAATGCGCGCCGCGTCGGGCACCGGCGGCGGCTCGTCGGGCGTGTCCGCGTCGGGCGGCGCGGGGCCGCCCGAGCGGGAGCTGTCGCAGCGGGCGCTCATCGACGACACTGAAGCTGACGCAGAGAGAGAGCGCACTTATGGACAAACTGCAGCCACGGCGCCAGTGGGCGCGACGGGCGACGGCGACCCGGTGCGGCTGCTTCTCGGAGCTGATGAGGACCAGGACGAGGATGTTGATGTGTACGGCGTCAGGTGCCAGCTGGCCGCGGCGGCCGGAAATGGATCCATGCATTGCCGAGTTGCTGGCGCGCTGCAGGAGGGATTGGATAGTCTCGCGTATCCGGGGTCTATTGATGTGAGCTTGATTATGCAGCTAGATCGATTTTGTTTTGGCTATTTGAGTGCGCAGGTTTAATAATGCTGCGTTTGTTCGACCGGTTTCATTCATCAGCGTGTCCGAATCTGTCTTGATCTCCTTCGCTGGATTGGAATTTGATTGACCCGATGAATCTGAAATTGAGCGCGCCCCGTTCGAACGTGGTCGGCTGCTGATCGGAACCACATTGGACGCCACTCCCGCCACCCAAACCCTGTAAATTGCCAAATGCCATGCAGAGTGTAGAAGTAATGTAAAACAGCAATTTGCATCACTTTTGTCACTTTTCATGGTATTTTACAGGGTCTATTAGTGCATTTTATCGAGCTGTGCCCAGTTTCTCATACAATGAATCTTGTAACCCGAAAAAATTATCGGGTCAATCAAATTCCGCCCCTGATTCCACTCAGTCCAATCGCAAATACATAAACACGTCATTTCTCAGGGCTATGATAAATTAGAGGGCAAAAATGGTGCCAAAAAGCGCGAAACTGCTGCCAAGCGCCGGCGGCGAAATTTGCCCGCCGCTTGGGTGGAGGATTTCAAACAGCGACCGAGTTGGTGCGACGCTGGTTTGGCGCTGAAATTGGTCAAAGCGGTGAGTGTTTTTTTGTGTGCGACAGCCGTGCCATTGAATTTGTGTAAATTTTGTTTCATCCGATTTTGGCTTTATTGATCTGCTGAAGCGCCATAATTGACTGATGTCAGCAATCGTACTTCAATTTTTCAAAATTGATCGACACAAGTTCTGATAAAGACCCAATTATAACACCGTACCTTTAAGCAAAAAGTGTTAACAGTTTTTGGGAATTTTTGCACAGTAGCGAAATTTTCAAAAATTGGCATCGTGTAAAATATTTTGTACACACATTTGTACACAGTTTGAAATGCCTCTCGAAATACCTTATCGCAATGTAAAAAGGAAATAAAAACTCTTGTGTTCTACATTCAGTTCGGACACGGTAAAATTCATTGTAAAATTTTCTCTTAGCAAACCCCTCTCAACCCCCCACAACCCCCAACCCCCCTCCACAGCGCAAAGCGGACGGGAACAAGTTCGCCCTACGCGTCCGCTCCGCCATGCAAGAGTTCCTGTACAGGTGGGGCTGCGCCATTCAACGACACGCTGTCGTTGTCATCGTTGCCTGTGTCATCGTCCTGGCTTTCTTTGCTAGCGGATTGAGAGAAGTGGAGATTCAGGTGGATATTGTCAAGTTGTGGGTGGAAGGTGAGCGTTTTTTTGGGGACGGGGGGTTGAGGTTTTTGGGGTGTTTTGGTGGGTTGTGTCGATTAGCCCTCAAAAGGTTTTTCGAGCCGATAATTTGATAAGTCGCTGTCGATTAGAACTTCATTGGATGGTGCCGGATAAGATTTAGATAAATGATAAATGTCGCTCAATCGTTCAAATGTATTATGTTGAGAAAATATTCCATTTGGTCACCATTCAGATGTGTTACGGTAAAATTCCACGTAAAGTGAGCTATCGGTTGAGTAGGTATATGTACAGCGTTCCCCAAATGCATTGTAATAACATTGAAGCTTTTTCAACCGATTTCATCATATTTGTCTGCATTTTCTTCAAAGATAAAGCTGAAATTTGACATGGCATGATTCCGGAGATACGATCTTGCACACATCATTTTACACATGCAAATGTATCAGCCCATGATTCACACAAATAGGTTCACAATAGCTTCACGCCAAATCGCTAAATCTAAATAGGTAGCTGTGACAAAACAAAAAGTGGCCTGATCGCTCTGTGAATGCCGCTTTTCATGCTGTGCAAACAAACGAATGCATTTTCTCTCCGCATGGCACGCCGTTGCTAAGCTAAATGCTGTGTTTGCCCATTGTTGTCTTATGCTAGCGTGAAATTCATTTGGCTGCCACTGGATGGCGCCAATTTTGAAATGGGGGGTTGGGTTGACGTGGGAAGAAGTTTTGCGACACTCAATTTTTTCAGATGAATTTGGGGTAGGGTAATTTTTTGAATAAGAACGGTTAAATAAGCTTTGAACGGTTAAATAAGCTTAAAAGTCGAAAAAAATTCAACATGCAAGAACATGCACTTGAATGTTTGTAATGTACGACTGGCCAATCAAGGTTCCGCTGTGGGAGCGTAGATACAAACATTTTTTTCACCGATATGCCTCAAAAAAGCTGTGCGGAGCTTTGACAAGATATACAGTTAGCTCAGTAGTTCATACGGAGTTTTCCAGATAGATACTGTAACCACAACTAACATAACCCAATTACCCCCCCCCCCCAGAGGGCGGTCGTCTCAGCCGCGAACAATCCTACCTGGGCGAGGCCATGCAGCGCTTCGACCAGCGGCCGGTGTCCACCAAGAACAACATGAACGCGTCCGACGAGCACCAGGTGCCAGTCCCAGACCCTGTAAACTGCCCTGTAAAGTGTCAAATGTGATGCAAAGTGCCAAAAGTCATGGAGAATGCCCTGTAAAATGGCAACTTGGTTGCCATTTTGCAAGACATTTTGCATGACTTTTGACACTTTGCATCACATTTGACACTTTACAGGGCATTTCACAGGGTCTGTAACTGCCCCCAGGGCGGCATCACAGATGGGGGGCTTGATGGCGGATTTACGCTGTTCATACAGACGCCTAAGGTTGAGGGCCATAATGTGCTGAATAGGGAGGATTTGTTGACCCATGCCAGGCTGTTAAAGGATATCTCCGATATTAGAGTGAAGCGGTTTGGATTGTGAGTTTAAATGGTTTTGGATGCTTTGACTTTAGGTAATTGAAAAACGGCTGATTTGCGCCAAATTGAAAAGTCAAGTGAAAAATTGTGTTCATTGTATCAATTCACTAAATATGAATATTCCCAAACAAAAATTCCCAAAAAAATCAAAAATCAAAAAAAGGATTCCACCCTAAACAAAACAGCAAATCTTACCACCCCCAAAACAACCATCATCCCAACCCCCCCCCCCCCCTCAGCGACTGGGGCCTGGAAGACCTGTGCTTCAAACCCCCCGCCCCGGAAATCGACAGCCCCCTACTTGGCAGCATAGTGCAGCCAATGATCGATCGCATAATCCCATGCGTGGTGATCACCCCCTTAGATTGTTTCTGGGACGGCGGCAAACATCTTGGTCCCAGTCCGCCCGTTTATATACCCATCGAGATTGGGTACTTAATACCGGGCATTCAGACTGGCAATATTACTTGGGACATGTTGAACCCGGCCAAGATTGTCAGCGTGGTGAAGGACCTGTTCGATATCGGCGTGGCCGGCAAGCAGCTGGAGAGGGTTGGTTGCACTGGTGTTGTTTTTGTGTGTTTTTTTGTTATTTTTGCAGCATAAATAGTCATTGTTCAATTTAAGTTTTCTGTTGTTTTTTTTGGTAGATTAAGTGCACCATTTTTAAACTTATATTGTCGCTGTGGTTGGCACAAAAGTGTTTTAATCGATTTTTTATACAAACGTCGTGGGTCATCTAAAAATCTTTTATCTTCCTAATTTGCCTCTGAAACTGTTTGCTATTTGCTGACTTGTGGTCGCCAGCAGGGACGTAGCCAGCATTTTTGAGCCGGGCGGGGCGGATTGTATACGGAGCCCGGCGAACGGGGGGGCGGCGCCCCCCCCCCCCTAAAATTTGACCCCTGTAGTAGGGGAATGGCGCTATGGCGCTGGCGCCATTCGTAGCCGCCACGCCATGGCGCAAATGGCGTTGGCATTGGCGCCAACACAGCAGTATATGTCTGTATTTTACGGGCGTATACAGCGACATGGACAGGAATTGAGTCCATTTCCACTGGCGTTGAGGCCGCGGAGACGGGCCAGCCGAAAATATATATTGCTAAAGCTGCGTTTACACTGCGACTTGTGCCGACAATTTTAAAAAGTGAAAAAGTTCCATCATTTTGGACTAAAGTTCCATATATGCAAGAAAATGCAGTGAAGCATACTCACTAGTTAAGGGCACTCACATGCCAATTTGCAGATAAATCGTCCATGTCGTTCCAGAGTTATAAGCATTTCAAAAAAAAATTCACTTGTCGGTTCGCTTTTTTGGAAATATTTTTAAAATGCTTATAACTCTGGAACGACATGGACGATTTATCTGCAAATTGGCATGTGAGTGCAGTTCACTAGTGAGTATACTTCACTGCATTTTCTCGCATATATGGAACTTTACTCCAAAATTATGGAACTTTTTCACTTTTCGAATTGTCGGCACAAGTCGCAGTGTAAACGCAGCTTAAGGGAAAATGCGCGCTTGCGCGAAAAAATTTTACAAACTGTCGACAAAATCGTGTGCTGAAAGTGCCATTTCTGGCACATTTTTGGTCCGGCGCGGGAAGGGGGGGCGGCCGCCCCCCCTCGCCCCCCCCCTGGCTACGTCCTCGGTCGCCAGTGCGGTGGCACAGAGATGAGCGTTTTAAAATGCGTCAGCATTTGAAGAATTTCTGCATCATAAATATTTTTACGCAGTATGCTACAGTGACAATTTAATTGACAGTTGTCAACTAAAAACACTCAAAACCGAAAATCACTCGTCCGCAGGCGGGCTTGAAGCAGGGCTACATGGACCGGCACTGCATAGACCCGCTGGAGGAAAAGTGCCCCATGTCGGCGCCCAACGGCGTGGACATTTGCGAGCTCGTCGAAAAGTATGTTCGTTGGAACGGCTCCGCATCTAGTCAAGATAGATTGCCGCTTGTCGCTGAAGATGTCTTGCCAGACTGCTCAAGTTTGTACGATAATTTCGAATGTTAGTGTGCCGTGGGGAGTTTTTGCTTACTTCTGGGTGGTGTGATGGGTTTGTTTAATTCTAAATTTTTGCTTGTTTTGATGCGTTTTTCACTCTGCATAATTGGGGTGCATAACTTTGAAACACTCTGCTAAGTGATACGTTTTCAGCCTTGTATAAGACACTAACGACAAAGTTCAAATTTGTCTAAAGATTGTCATATAACAGAGCACACTTTTCACACGTTTACAGGGTTCGTGATTGGCCTCGGACTCTTGAGATTACGCTTTCTATATAACTCGCTTGTCGTTAAACAACAAAAACATCAACAACAATAATAATGAACCTAGTTGACGCGGCGTCAATTGATGACTTTTGTCAATTTAATTTTTATAAAAAGTGCCGAAATGTGCATTGTGTACTGTTTGTGTGTATTTATTCAAATCAATTTGATTTACTGGAGTATAAAAAGGTGATTTTACGTACTTTCAATTTTAACATGACAACATAAATCAATTGCCGCCGCGTCAACTAGTATCTGCACGGTCAACCTACCTAAATACCAAAACTCCCTTCACCCAAAACCCGTCCAAAAACTTCCGCAGTACTGCGGAAAAAACGCGACGCGTCGCCAGACTATTACGGGGGACTTTTCGGCGATTACATGCCGTCGGCGCCCACGTGCGTCGATGAAGAAAACGTGGGAAAGTCTTATGATTGCCGCCGCTTCGAAAAGTCCATGCGGCAATTGCTGCGGAAGGATCACACTGTTGTGGAGCGATTTGCGCCGGAGAATAAGATTTGGTGGGTGGTTTTTAGTTGTCGATTTAGCCCTACGCGAACTAGTTGACAATCGAAGTTTCTGAAACTGAAACGCCTTTGAGTTTACTGGAACGAGAAGACTCAACTGCTGTTGACGGAGATAAAAGTTACTCGTTTTGGTAAAGTGGAATGTGTTTGAGGTGGGGCGGGCGGTTGTGGTCAGGGTGGGGCGTGGGGTCGTGCTTCAATTGTCTGTTGACATTTTTAGAGTTGACACTTTTATTTATGCTTTTTAGCAGTAAATACATTTATACATTTTCACGCAACAGTTGTTCTGAGTTTATTTGAAACAACTTCATCAGGTTTTGACATCTCACTTATGTGCGTAGGCGCGTGGGTAAAATACGAAATAAAGCCCCTAAAGCGGAAAAATTGGTGCTTCCGTTGGATGCAGGCTTTTTGCTTTTTTACGAGACATTATAGTTGGGTCTGTGCCGGTGCGCATGTTACCCGGTGCCGATCTAGGGCGCTCTACATGCGCACCGAGTCTACATGCGCACGGAGTCCTCGCCTTATAGTTTGTTTGAAGTTGTTGGGTTGTTCACTTCATACCGTAAAATTAGCTCAACTTACACGTTGTTGAGTGCATTGAAAATGTTCCGATCCTAAATTAAAACAAAATGTGAGTCGTGTTTTACAAAAGAAGTTGTAGAAGACTAACCATTAGATTTACTCGTTTCACAAATCATCCAAATCGCAGGTACCCCGATTACGGCGCCATTTTGGGCGGCGGCTGCAAGGGCTTCGCCAGGGACATTCTCTACTGGCCCCCCGAACTGATTGTGGGCGGCGCGAAGACAAAAGAGGGAAATAAGTCGCATCTCACGCACGCAGAGTCCTACCAGAGCATTATGCTGCTTGGAAATGCTGGGGATATCCATAAGAGGTTTATGGTGAGTGATTTTTGACTCGACTGAGGCCTTCTGTGCACGTAAACCCGGTGTGCATGTAGACCCCAATTTTCACTCAAAATCGCTAATTTTCATATATATATATTGAACCCCCGCGAACCCCCAACCCCACCCAAATTTTTTCCAGCTATCTATCCAGGGGTCTCCAGGATTTTGGCCCTCGCGGGGGCTGGATAGATAGCAGATCGCTCCTCCGGAGGGATAGATAGCTGGAAAATTTTTCTGGGGGGGGGGCTGGCAGGGGCACAATATACAGGCTTTTTCAAGGTTAAGAAGGCAGAAAGGGGAAAAAATCGCTAATAATCAGTTAAAAGTAGCCAAGAGTAGGTATAAAATGGCTAAAAATAGGTATATAACCGTGTATATAACCGGAAAGCACGATTTTGAAGGTGAAAAACTATAAAAAAAGTGCGAAATTGGTGATTTTGAGCGAAAATTGGGGCAAAATTTCTCAAAAACCACTCCAGATAGATAGATAGCTGAGCAATTTGGGGGGGGGGGGGTCTTTGGGGGTAGTAGCCAAAAATTTTGCCTCGGGATAGATAGATAGCTGAGCAGCCTCCGGGATAGATAGATAGCTGGCCGATTTGGGGGGGGGCAGCCCCCCCCCCCCAGCCCCCCCCCCCCCTAGGAGACCCCTGTATCTATCCCTCCAGAGGAGCGATTAGCTTTCTATACAACTCCCTGGAGGGTCAAAATCTAGAATACCCCTGACATGCACAGAGGTACAGGCTCATTTTGAGTTTTGACTCTACCCGCTGATTGGAAATGCGATGTTTCCATTCTAATTAGAAAAAATCAGACAGCGTAATTTATCTTGTTTATCTTTGCATGTATCTTTTTTGAATTTCCCGCTTTCTGGTCTTATAAACTTTCCCGTTTAGTATAGTGGATATCTATACAGTTGCGGATTTCTTCAGTGACCCCTCTTACCACGTTTTTGTAATTTTTACACTGGTACCGCACACACCAGTTAACTGCCAGTGAACAAAAAATTTGGTAAACTCATAAATAAACTTGATCGCATTTGAGTTAGGTGATTTTCAAATACAAATTGTCCCATTTTTCATTTTTTTTGTCAATTTTTCAGAAAGGCACCAACGACCAGAAAGAAGGCATAGAGAAACACAAGGATTTCAATGTGAGCAACATTCAGGATTTATTGGACGATTGGCAGCGTTCATTCACGCGGCTGGTATACGGACACGAGAATAATATCGATGGTAAATTCTAATAAGTTATTCTGTTGATGCATTTCAATTAGCCCTTTACTTTTTTCGGGTTTCCCGAACAGCCTGTCGGGCAAATAAAATTTCATGGGGTCAGATAGATTTGATTAAGTGAACGGACTACACTTTACATGGAAATACGCAATAACTCTTGTGAATAATTAACCAGAAATTCAACATTTTGCCACCGTTATATTCACGGTAGCTATGTAGGTATGTAATAGTTTGGCAAATCGTTTTTTAACTTGCCATTCATCAGATTATGGTAACATTCTTTTCAGAACACCCCTAAAGCGCCCGACACAATTTCATGCACTTACTGCGCCTTACCTTCAAATTGGTTTTGGGTCCAGTGGTATATAAAATTGAAATTATAAATTTTATTTCATAATTCGCAGGTGTTGACGAACGGGAGTTCCACCCGCTGGCCGGCACCAGCATAAGCGACATGATGAAAGAATTTTCAGAGTTCAAGGCTGGCATAATTGTCGGCGGCTATTTTTTCATGGTTCGTTTTGTCGGGATTTTTTTATGTTTGTTGCGTGGACGGGTAGGTTCCATTTTGAACCTTCGAGTGATTGCATAGTCTAGCTTGAGGATATTTGATTGTCTATTGACAGAACATTTTATGAAATATACCGTATTCCACATGAATACACGGCCAATTTTTTTTGAAACTCTGACATCCCAGATGAGTTCAGAACACAACATGTGTTCAAAACAGATTAATAAGTTTCGGAAAATTCAATCATCAACCAGTGTGCGTAGGCACAATCCGGTGCACCTTAAAGTCCGAACCATAAAAATAAAACTAGGGTTCAAACGGGATTGACTTTTCGGGATCGGGATCGGGATTGTCTTTTGGGGATTTCGGGATTGGCCTTTCGGGCTCGGGATCGGATTGGTTTTCAAGATTTCGGGATTGGTGTTTTTTAGGGATCGGGATGTCGGCCTAAAAAAATTGGTTTTCAGGGTTTATCTCCTGATATTTCACAAAATGACACAAAACACCAAAAAATGGATGCCAGAAACATTGGATTAAATTTGCATCCAAAACAATGCTATAGATTCATTTAGGCACTGCGCGATGGGCTGCCTGGCATTGTCATTCACACCACTGTCTACCATATATGAAGGGTGTGCTTCTAAAAGTACCGATCTACAAATTTTTCAAATTTGAGTTAGGACCATTTTTGGGGTCCCCATAAAAATGCGCTTCAAAAATATATATAATATGTGGGGGGTGCGAAATTCAATTTTGAGATATGGGGGGTCGAAAAAAGCAAAAAAATCGCAAATTACAGTTTTTGAAATTTTAAAAGTACCGATCTACAAGCTTTTTCAGCTTTTGTGTCTTTAAAAGTACCGATCTACACACTTTTTTCAAAACTGTTCTTTGAAATGTACCGATCTGCACATTATTTTTTGTGCTTCTAAAAGTACCGATGTCAGATCGGCGTCCGCTTGCGCAAAAACTCATTTTGTGCTTTTTTATTATGGGTAAAAGTACCGATCTACAGCTTTCTGATTTTGTGCTTTAAAAAATACCGATCTACACGCTATTACCAATTTGTTCCTTTCAAATGTACTGTACTGCAAAAATACAATTCCCTAAATTTTATATAGCTAGTGTTATGTGTATAATCAATGATTATACCCATGCATGTGGATACCCAACAATATGGCCGAAATACCCTTACCCGAAATTCCCATACCCAATACCCATGTATGGGTATTGCATGCTCCAAACTTTCAATCGCGATTATCTCAAAATCGATTTTTTGTAGATCGGTACTTTTAGAAGCACACCCTTCATATGCATGTGTATTTACCTTAAACTACGGTAACGGGCACTGTATCGAGTCCATTTGTAGTGGTGTCCCTGCCCACGCAAGAGAGATATTGAGGGGGGTGCGGAAATGCGCGCTTGCGCGCAAAATTTTTGCAAACTGCATACAAAATGGTCCTTTAAAATTGCCATTTCTGGCACCTTTTGTGTCTGTGAATTTTTCCGGGATCGGGATTGGGCCATTTTTTTCGGGATCGGGATTGGGATTTTCAAAATCTCGGGATCGGGATTGGCTTTTTCACATTTCGAGATCGGGAACGGGATTGAGGTTTCGGGATCGGGATTGGGACCACAAAATGGGCCCACACACGCTAGTTGACATCGACACCAAATGTCAACTGGTGCCGATCCCGATTCAAAGCTTGCTGACGAGTGACGAACTATGTTCAAACGCAATCTTTGAATTAGGAACGGAACCAGTTGACATTTGGTGTCGATGTCAACTAGCGTGTGTAGGGCCAATCCCGCGATTTAACGGGATTCGGGATCGGGATTCGGGATCCCGTTTTAACCCTAAAAAACCCCAATCACCCCACCAAAATCGCAGTTCCTCTACGCCGGTCTATCGCTGGTCTCCTTTCGTCGCGGCGGCCTATATTCCGGCTGTTCTCTGGGTTTCAGTGGCGTTGTCGTCGTGACCATGGCGTCAGCTGCCGGTCTTGGAGTGTCGATTTGGCCGATTGGCATCGACTTCAACGCGGCCACTACGCAGATTATACCCTTTTTGACACTGGGGTTGGGGGTGGATGACATGTTTTTGCTCGTGCATAATTATATGGTTGGTGGTTTTTTTGTGGGTTGGTTTTTGTGGATTGAAGCGCCGTTTTTGTGATGTTGTTTTCAGTCCTGGCTATTATCATAAATACCGTATTTCCTCGAAATACCCCCCCGGTGGGTGATTGTTTCATAGTGGTCCCGAGAGGGGGGGGGGGTATTTCGAGGGGGGGTTATTATTTCACAAGAAATTTTTTAAATCCGAAATTGTCGTCTGAAACGTACGCAGACGTCGTAAAATGCAACAAAAACCGCCATTTATAAGGTTATGTAGACTAATATTAGTACGTAGATGGTATAAACACTGTTCTAACGTGATTCCGACATTGTTTTAACGTGTGTTCTGCACTACGCAGAACACAAACTGCAGTATTTGGCATGTCCGTTCTCTTTACACTCAATCTGGAGGGGGTATTTCGAGGGGGGGGGGTGATTGTTTCATAGTGGTCTCGAGAGGGGGGGTCAAACGGGGGGGGGGGTATTTCGAGGAAATACGGTAGGCAATCAGTACAAAAATTAGTGATTTTGAAGGTAGTATATGTGATTTTCGGTCAAAATCGGTTCAGAATCACTCAAAATCAGCTCAAGATAGATAAATAGATCTTTTCACGCGGCGGTTCAAGTGATATTAGCCAAAAATTTTGCCTCTGGATGGATGGATCATAGCTAGAGCGGGGTTCCGTGATAGATATAGCTGGAGCGTTTAGGGGGGGGGTAACCCCCAACCCCCTACTGAACCCCTGACACCAATTTGACCCCTCTTTACATGCAGGAAGTGACACAAATGGTACGGCAAGACGAAATCGGCTTTCTGTTGAAAGAGACCGGCCTGTCTGTCATGCTCACGTCCATTTCGAACATTTTGGCATTCCTTTCTGGCGGTTTGATGCCCATCCCTGCCATGCGATCCTTTTGCCTGCAGGTGTGTTTTTAATATTTTAATTGACGTGTAGGAAATTGTGAATTGATTTTTTATGGACTTTTTTAAATAGACCTCAATAAAACTTACTTATTGAGCATTGTATAGGATTTTAACGCGCAATCTTAAATGAGTCTGTACCGAGAAAAATTGAGCCTATTTGTAAATAAATTTCGATTTCACTGCGGAATCAAATTTACGCATACCTAATCCAACCCCCCCCCCAAAAAAAAAACAACAACAACACAAAAACACACATCCACACCCAAAACCCCAACTCAACCTCCAACCTACCTCAACCTACATTCTCAACCTCCCACCCCTCAGACGGCCATCGTGTTGGCCTTCAACATGTTCGTCATCCTGACGCTGTACCCGGCCGTCATGGTTCTCGATTTGCGGCGTCGCCGCGCAAATATGGTGGACTTGTTGTGCTGCATGACCGTGCCGCCTAGCAGCACTGGGCATAGCAGGAATAGCTCGTATCCGGAGGATGAGAATTATAGGAAGTTGACTGTGAGTTTTGTGGGGGGTTTTGGGGGGTTTAGTGGTGGAAAGGTGGCATATCGCGATTTTCTGTGGCGTTTTTGATGCTGAGCGCCATTTTTCTGGTACTGTGGCCTGTGAAAATGGCGTGAAAATCACCGGTGCGATCGTCTTGTATTCGATGGCGCCATTTATATTGCTACCTTCTCGTCTGGCGCCATTTTGTCAATTGTGGACTTCTCGACCAAGTAATTATTTTGGAAATGTGTTTTACAGGAAGTCAACAGCAACGCGAAACTGCACGGAGCCGTCAACGCTGTGGCGCTGGAAAATGGCACCGAAATTCCCAAATTGGTTCGTCCTCCCTGTTGCTATTCACGCTGCGCAGGCTCAATGCCAAATTGATTGACCCGTGCAAATAGGAAATTATTACATTTGCATCCTCTAACCAGAAACCCTGACCCTTGACCCCTGAGACAACATTCAAAAGTTACACACAAATTAACAGATCCCAATTTGCACGCGTCAACCGATTCAGGCACTGTCCACGTGCAGTGCAGGGCACTCCACTGCCCGTTGCCCTACATACCTGCCCTACACGACCCTACAGGAACCAACGAAGGGCAAAGTGGGCGTGGTGGCGCCCACGACGGAGGAAATCGTGTCGCCCAGCTGCTGCCCGCCCGTCAATCACTGGACCCTGCACCATTTCGTCGCGCACGCCTACGTGCCCTTCTTGCAGCGGAAATTGGTCAAGGCGGCGGTGATAGTGCTGAACATCGTTTTGTTGAGCTTGGGCGTCATCGGCTTGACCAACTTGAAGCAGGGCTTGGAGCTGTCCGACGTGACCGCCAAGGGCACCGCGCCGTACGACTTTTTGCAGGCCAGGGAGAATTACTTCTCGTTTTATCCGATGTCCATTGTTTTGGAGGTTAGTGGGTTTTTTGTTGTGTGTTAAAAAATAATGTATGGTTCTCTGTGTTGCGGTTTTTAGGCCACTAGTTTATACCTAAGTGATGTTGTCGAGTAAAATTGTAGGTGGTGAGAAGAACTAAAATCTCAAATGCTTCACTACATTTCCTTCGCAGTAGAATCATACTACCTCACAAGTCACAAGTTTGCTTTTACATTGTCTTTCAATTTCACACATTCAAAACAAAGGAAAAATGCCAAACAGATCCCGCCCACACTATTTACAACAACCCAATCACTACCCCCAAAACCCCCCTCAAACAACCCCCCCCCAGGAATTCGACCTGCCAACAGAACAGCACAAAGTGCGTCAACTGCGCGACCAAATGCTGCGAGTCGAGTACGTCGTGTCCACGGGCGGCGAGCTCGGCGACGAGTACTGGCTGTCGCTGTTCACCGGCTGGCTGCGCACCATGGATGTTACCTTGGATGGGATGCGTAATCGCAATGGGAGTTATAATGACACTTTTGGATGGTTTGATGATGAGTGGATGGATGAGGAGAGATTGGCGTATAATTTGGCCTGTAGTGTGGGGGATCGGCATGAGTTGGAGAGGGTGAGATGGGGGCTTTTGTGGGGTTGTTTCTGCACTTTGAAGTTTGCAGTGTAAGTACCGCACCCTGTAGAATGTTTTGTACAGTGTAAAAGATCACACAAATGTCATGTAAAATATTTGAAAATAATGTCATGCCGATATTTTTTTGCGTTTTACCCGGCACTTTACATTTTACATGGTGCGGGAACGGTCCCTGGTGAATTGTCGTGTGGCAAGTGAAATTAGCCATAATGTTTTTCGGTTAATTGGGACTTATTCAAAAATTTGTGGCCAGAATAATACGGTGTTCTTGTGTAAGTAATCCTTTAAGACTGCCAGCTACAGTTGCCACGGCTCGCAGCAGTTTCGCACATATCTTCGTATTTATACACAATCATTGAAAAATGTTATTTTCTTCTTCCAGTTCGAAACCGTACGTTTCGTCGACGATTCTGGCAACGTGCGGAAAGATTCGTTTTACAACGCACTGACCGCCTGGTACACCATGGAACAAATGATGTATTACGTGTCGCGGGCGGAATTCTTTCCCACCCCGCCGAAATGGAAAATGCCCAAGAAAACTGATGGTTTCACGTTTTTAGGTGAGGTTTTTTTGTGAACTTGTTGTAGCTGATTGACTGAACACTTTGCAGTGAAATATTCAACAGTAATAATGTCACAACTGAATAAATGTCAAAATTGTTGTATTTTTATCAGATTAAAGTCATATCACCATTTGTGAATTTGATGCGCAATTTTGCACGTGAATTTATACGCATGTTATCGTATACGTTGGGATTCTGGGCGTATTAATTAATTGTCGGGATCGGGGCAGGATACCTCCTTAGATTGTATCATGTGCATCCTTCCAATGCCACTTATTTTTAGCTGATTTTCAGTTCTACGCGTCTTTTAGCTGATTTTCGATACAAAAACCTGCATCGTTTTTTTCAGTGCCACCGGCTGACCCACTGATGTTCAGCACAATTCCATTTTATTTGAACGATTTGGTCGACACTGAGCCGATTGTCGACATGATAAAGGTTTGTTTGTTTCTTTTTTATTTAGCACTCCCAGTTATTTAATGTGCGAGATTTTTAGCGCGAGAGTTCAACAAATGCAAGGGTCATTGTATTTTTATCTGAAATCATGCGTTCGATGAAATCATACATATTATTATCATCGCCTAATCCTATTCCATAGTTAAAGTCCCCAAATTTTGCAGCAAGTGCGCGCCATCTGCGACGATTACACTGAGCGTGGTGTGAACTCTCATCCGAGCGGAATTCCCTTCACTTTCTGGGAGCAATACATTCTATTGTCCAGGAATTTGCTTATCGCTTTGGCAGTGGTCATTGGTTTGTTTTTATTTTAATTTTTTGTTGTTTTTAATTTTATTTTTGACCAAATGTCTCTTAAATAGGGCGGATGCGAGTAATTTGATTAATTTGAATTAGTTGGTTTAATTTGAAATTACTGCACTAAAATATATTTAAAACAACTGCACTAAAAAGTAAATTTGATGCGAGTAAATTCATTGAAATGATGGCGCAACACAGTGGATGTCAACTGGGCCGACTGGTTTACATGAAGAATTTAGTTGACGGGTTGTGAAATCATGTTCAAATGCACAATTTCATGCAACTCCACAGATTTACCTGCCTATGTACACTGCCTTCCCCACCCAGGCGCCGTGCTTCTAGTAATCTCGTCGCTGCTCATGTCGCCCTGGACGGGCGCCGTGGTCGTGTCCACCCTGATCGTGGTGGTGCTCGAGCTGGGCGGCTTCATGGGTCTCATCGGCGTCAAGATGAACCCCATTTCTGCGGTCAGCATGATTACTGCTGTGGGCATTGGAGTGGAGTTTACTGTCCATGTGTCGCTGGTGTATTTGACTAGTTTGGGTGAGTTCTTGGGGGTATGGGAAATTGTTAAATTGTTTTCGTTTTTGCCGAAGTGTAAATTTTTAAATTTATCGTCGGCGGTTGTATTGAGAGATGGTGAACTTTACCTATGTATTTTCAGATGGAATACAGAAAGCAATATGGGTTACTGAACCTCCCTCCCAAAAAAAACAACAACAACAAAGAAACACTTCAAATATTGGATTCAGATCATTTATTATTTTTCATTGTTTCAAAAAATTCCGAAATTTGTTTAAATTAAAACTAAATCCAGAGATAACAAATATTCAAGAACACATGAATTCATACCCAAAAAGGTAAATATCAATCATTGACAAACCCCTAGGCCCTTTCAAATCAACCGATCACCCACCAACCCCCCTCTCAGGCAAGCCCAACTCTCGCATGCGCCGCACCCTGGAGCACATGTTCATCCCGGTGCTCCACGGCGGCGTGAGCACCATGCTCGGCGTGGTCATGCTGCTCTTCACCCAGTTCGAGTTCATCATCCGCTACTTCTTCCTGGTCCTGTTCGGCTTGGTCGTCATCGGCCTGTTCAACGGGCTCGTCTACTTGCCCGTGCTCCTGTCGCTTGTCGGCCCGCCCTGCGAAGTGCGACCGGTGGATGGAGGCGATGAATTGGACCCTGGCGAAGTGCCAGAATTGGCGGCCGGCAACCAGGTGCCCGTGCCGCCGCAGGAATTGGACCGGGTACCCGCGGCCAGGACCCGGGGGGAATTGGGAGCCAATGAGCCCAGTGCGAGATATGTTTAGCTTTGTGCCGCTTGAAGCTGATCCCCAAACCTGTCGTGTGGCGATTTTCGAGTTGTTGCTATGTAAACTGTTCAAATTGATTGGCCAAGTTTCAAGACAAGTCAGGTTTCAAATAAGGTGTGAAAATTTTACCGAGATTTTAAAACCGGGTCTCAAAAATGTCACTCGTCAGCGTTTGGGTTTGGCCCCTGCCCTGGTTCACTGTCAGTTTTTGCCAAGTTGTTTTGACTAGTGTATGTACAGTTTCCGCGGTCATTCAACTTTTTCCGGACAGTGAATTTGGCGCGACATCGTGAATGTCTGTACACACCGATCGCTCACATTTTCTTTTTTATCACTCTCGTTCTATGTCGGGTACCGCGCACTTGTTCGTTTTTTCCACATGAATTTGTCATTTCCAATTTTTTTTATTCTGAAGGATACTGTAGGTGTGATATTTAGGCAGCGTGTGTTCTTTTTCGAGCGACAGGCGTATCTATGAATTTGTAAGACCCGTAGCCGCGGTTTTTGTAATTTGGCAGAAAAAAAGCCCTGTGATACACCTGTTTTTCCATGTCGTCCTTGATTATCGCAATTCACCCTTGAGTACAAGACTTTGGCTTCATTTCGCACCTTTGTCAAGTGGCTGGACAAGTTGTCAATTTTTTGCAAGTTTCAACTTGATAGACATTTGCAACTTTTTTTGTTTCTTGACACTCGTTTTGTCACTTGACAAGATTTGCGATTTGCTCCTGGTGTCTGGTGCTGCTGAACGACACTTTTTCAGAACCCAATACGCCAAACAATTTTTTCATGTATAGGCATCACAGTTCAACAAAAAATCTCTGGTTTCTGTGGGTGTCAATATTCAGGGTTGTGTAGGTCCCCTTGAAATTTTTTTGTATTTTTTGTCGTAACGAAAATTTTGGCTGACATTTTACATAATTAATGTTGTGCTGTTTGCTGCGTGAAAATCATATTTAGATCCGCGAACTGCTAAGTTTTGTTTTATCATCTTCCGAAGCATATCTTTGATATCGGTAAGTATCTTTTATTTGGGGGATGTTTACAGGGACAATTGGCGACAACAACAACAAATCAAGTGAAAAGTTCCCTATTTGTGAGAAAAGGTAGTGAAGTATGTATACTACCTGATTGTACAGACATGTCAAGTTTCAAATAATTGTTACTCGGCGCTCATAAATATTGGGCATTAAAAAAAATTATGTTGTCGTCGCAGCTCCGTCGCGGCCGCGATAACGCTGCGACAACAAATTTTTTTAAACACCTGTAACTTATGAGCGACAAGCACACATTTTGTAAAACTTTGCATGACTGTACACTCACGTATTTATATTTAGTATGTATACTTCCCGCCTTTTCTCACAAAAACGAAGTTTTGCCTTGAAATATGAAACTTTAAAAAACCGTTTTTGTCGTCACAAGTTTTTCCCGAAAACAACCCCTTCCCCTTTTTTCGGTGTTGACCTTTTCGTCTCACATGACCTGATTTCGCACTTATGTCCGCCTGCTGTTCAATTTTTCGGGTTTTTCGAGCTGTTTTTTAGTTCTAGATTTATCCATTCTTATCGAATGAGGTTTTAAAAAATATCCTTCTGAATGAGCTCTGATTAGATTAAGATCATCATGCTTGGTGTAGTTTTTGAGGATGCCATTTTGATGTATGGACATATTTTTACTTCAAAATCTTAGTCAAATATTCCCGACCAGCCAATTTTTTTAAATTCATTCTGTCAAAATTCGCCGTTCTTCTTTGCTTTGCCAGTGCCGTTAAATTGAGCACCTGCCAAGTTTTTTTCTTCTCGAAATTGTAAAAATTTGGAACGGTAGAATCCAGTGTATGTTTGCAAGCAATGAAAATATTTACCATCGGTAGCCGCAACGATAAGTATTGTACTTTTTTGTAACAGAAATGTAGTTGACAAAAAGCACCTTAAATTTGGGCCCTGTATCGGTAGACACTACTTTTGGTCTACTGGGACGGAATTTAGTTCCCTATCACGAAATTTCGACAGCTTGATTTATTGTGTATATTTATAATGTATAATTTTCTCTGTATGATGTCTATTTTACCTTATCGAGCTGCGTAAAATTTGCATACCTAAATTTATGAATCGAGCCGCCCGAAAAAATGATCGGGTGAATTAAATTTCTCCCCTGCACTCGTTATCACATCGCAAATACACGTTTTTTTTGGCTGTGCCATGCATATTTTTCGAACCTTTTTCCATAAAAATTATAAGATGTCCGCCGCTTTGCCCCACGCTACTGGAAAAAGTTTTTTACCAGATATTTATTTATTTAGCGTTACTATGCAGTCTTCAAATTTTCAATAGAATGTGCCTGCACACAGAAGGTTTCAATTGAGCTACGAAAACCCATAAATCAGCTTTGAACTCATCTGTGTTTACCAGAATGAGTTATTTTTGATACGGATCATTTTTAGTTGACGCACTCCTCATTCCGGTTAACTCAGAGCGTTTAAAGCTTATTTATGAGTTGTCAAGATTTCAGTTGAAAGCTAGTGTGTGTAGAGCCATTAGGCACGTAATAAATTTATTTACAAAATATTATTTCATGGATCTGTCAACAATGTTGCCTGGTTTATATATTTTATTAATTACATAACCATTGCAGTCCCGCAAAAAATTAATTTTTTAACATAAGTACAACTTCTCCGGCTTTTTTTAGTAGTTTTTAAAGTTTGTACCCCGGTGGTAATGATAAGGCGCACGCGCTTAGAAAAGTATTTTTTGTTCGCATTAAATTTACCTATTACATATATTTATTCGTTTTAATTGATGGACGAATGAACGTTAATTTTTTCGAGTTGACGACTGAAAATTGAAATTGCATAGAAATGAAACTTGTGAAATGAACTGCTGCAGCGATTGTCATCCTGCAGTTGCTTACTTAAAGTATGGTATTTAAGCAGTTAGTGATGCAAGGTGATTGGATATACCCCAGCGCATATACTCAACAATGAAATCTATCACACCAATTTGAATCAAGAGCCAAAAGTGTCCAATTCTAATGTCTCAGGGTATGATCTGTGCCGTCCGAAAACCAATTTATGAGCGTCATCACGCCAGAAATTTTTTGGCGTCGTCACACTTTTTTGCACTCGTCACACCCACTATTTTTCGCTTTCCATCGCTACAAAACCGACGCGAAATCGCCGCTTTGAGTGACCCAAACGCTTTTGTAGGCTACCTAATCGCAATCAACGATGAGTCATTTCGTGGGCGCCGAGGTGTCGCGGCTGTACTCGTTGGCGCGGCCGAGCTTGCCCAAGGCGCTGGTCGACCATTTGCTTGCTACGCTTGGAGAGGCGAGACCGAAAGATTCATGGTGCCATTTTCGCTAGTTGTGTAGGTGGGACTGGGAAATGTGGTGGGGGTGTTCTAGGTTCCTGTGCCGGATCCGCACCCCGATAAATGTCGCAATTTTTCAGCTGCCATGTTAAATGCGCGGCAAAACGCGAAAAAAATTACCAGATACCTTGGCTTTTACATGATACTTAACTACCTAATTTGTGCATTTTCTATGTGCGAAATTGGCCCCTGAATAGTGACGGGAAAAGCGCCAGGACCACTTTTAATTCACATCAAATATCACAAGTTCACTTGTGATCCTTCCCACTCAACTCACCACTTTACCACCTCCCCCACCACTTGATAACTCTCGAAAATGGCCCCTGGTCACTGTTCCTGGACGTTGGCTGCGGGCCAGGCAAAACAACGGTGCGAATAGCCGACCGCCTTCCGAAGGGGGTGCGCTTGTTGGCGCTGGACAGCAGCCGCACGCAGATTCAGCAGGCCAGAATGGACCATGCCAGATCGAATGTGGAGTATATGTGCGTGGGGGTTGCTTACCCCTCCCCCCGTTAATTGCGGGGTAATTTAGTAATTAGTGTTGAGGTCAATTCTCAGTATCGTGAACTGTGACACCTGTTATAAATGCTTTTAACTGCAATTTCAATTTTGTTATATCTCGGTAAAGTCACAAACTACATCGACTGGCACCAATCTTTTCTGGCGCCGCCATATGCGCATCGACCAGTGTGCTTATATTCACACATTCTATCAAAATTTAAAATTTTTTTTGGAAAACTCCTGTTTTATGGCATCACAATCAGGTGCTTCACACGTCGGCTATGAACGCATTTGGGTTTACCGTGATGAATCAATTTTTATATCCGTCAACAGCAGTTGACGTTGACGGAAACTCCAAATGCGCTCAAAGCTGATTTATGAATTTTCAAATTTTTTGAATTTTCGGTGTAAAACTAGCCTGGGCGTGGGGCATAGTGATGGAAAAGTGCCATGGAGCTAGCGCCGAAGCAAAAAGCGCTTCTGGCGCTTGGCGCTATATTGCCCTGGCGCCATTGGCGCTTGGCGCTGGGGTTTGAAAAAGCGCCATGGCGCTTTTGGCGCTTGGCGCCAAAGTCCTGGCGCTTTTTCCATCACTAGTGGAGCATATAGGCTCAATTTCCAACCCCCCCAACAGCGAGTGCAACTGCGACGTGGACCTGCCCGTGCCCAACCACAGCGTCGACCTGATCACCACCATCCAGGCGGCCCATTGGCTCGACATGCCCAAGTTCGGCAATGTAGCCAAGCTCAAACTCAAGTCCGACGGAATGTTGGCGGTGGTATTTTACCCGCTGCCCAAAGTTCAGAGTGATTTTTTGAGTGTTGAAGGGAGGGAGAAAGTTGATGAGGCTATTAAGTGGGTTAGTTTTTGTGTGATGAGTTTTTAAGTGTTATTTTTTGTAGATGCTTTGTAGATGTATTTTTTGTTAGATGCGAGAGCTGATTTTTTCCGAGCTCTAAAACGGGATCCCGCTGAACTGAAAAAAATCTTGATTAACGGGATCAGTTTTGGACAATGGAAAACCCATGACTTTTTCACAAATAACTCATCACAAACCAACTGAAAAACAGTAATTCATCTACTCAGCTAAATGACACCCTACAATCGGAGGGTCTGTGGGCATCTCAACGAACGCTGCTGACACCTGATGAAATGCAGTCTGTCAAATTGCCATTTGAAAAAGTTGACAGAATCAGGTAAAAATGGTCATTTCTAGTCTTGTAAAAGAGCTACAAAGCTGTGCCAATACAACAAGTGCCATGGCGCTTTTGGCGCCAGGCGCCATTCCTATTTGGCGCTGGTGTTCAGTAAAACGTCAAGTATTTACTACAGGGGGGGTGCTAGGGATGGCCAGCGTTTTTTTCAAGCGCTTTTTTTTGTAAAAAAGAGCGCTGGCAAAAATTTTTTCTACCTATGCACTAGGTATTTTGTAGTTTTTTTGCGCGCAAGCGCGCAATTTCACATGCACATTACCACTGGTGGTTGTTTTCATTGGTAATATATATTTTTAGCGTCATTGCTTCTATTCCTGCAAGCATATAATAAAAAGCCGTGATGAGTTAGTGTAATATAAAATATCCAGCCAATGTGCTTCCACATACTTCTACAGTGGGAAACATCAGTCTCAACGTAATAGCCTTCTCTTATAGCCTTCAAACTCATGACCATTTGACAAATAGCAATTTACATAACGAGCCAACATAAAAAGTGGATTTTTTGGCATAAAACCCCACTTATAATGCCATCCCATGGCTTCACAGCCATTCTATATATAATCACCAGTACTGCCAGTTGTAAGATATACCTGTAAATATATATTGACTTAGAACCATATTTGGGAGCTTTCTAGGAAATGTCTTGACATTTTTTGAAAAAAGCGAAAAAAGCGCGTTTTTTTAAAAAAGCGGGGCCGTTAAAAAAGCGCTTTTTATCCATCCATAGGGGGTGCCGACTAGATCCCTCGAAAATTTCAGCCTCGCGTCTACTCCATACCTGGAGGTATGGCACCCTAAGTGGGGGAAATCCATTGTGTGCCGGACCTGATGCGGATATCGAATTTCGCAAAAATTCTGTCTCATATATGGCAACCCTCACTTATGGCAGAGGTCGCCGCTGCCCCCCCCCCCCCAATTCATATATAGGTAGAACCGTAGAATGTAACATGTCATGTAGTCACGTAATTAATAGGTAATAACATTCTGACCATAAAGGCATAAATGGTGCCATTCTTAGTAAAAATAAAACTGGATCAGAATATTCAATAGATAACTTTTAATCATGCGCCCACCAGAATTCCCTTTGAAGACGCGCCGCCGGCACCGCAGTGTGGCCAACAAAATTCCATCGAGTTGGTGATGTCAGTTTAAAGTTTGATACGGTCCAATTTTGTGAGCCCCAAAGTGCTGAATTTTCATTGGCACTGAGTATTTCCACTGACCGCACATAGTCCATTCCGTCTGAACCTCCAAAAGCTATCAGTTTGTTGTTCAATGCTATTAGGGCGAATTGTGTGCGAACGGATGTCATTGGCTGTAACTAGGTTGCGATTAATTATTGTAGTTGCAACACGCTTTTCAGCCAGGTTGGATAATGGAAATTTTGGCACAGGGCAGGGGTCTCGAATGGGGGGGGGGGGTTGGGGGGGGGGTTACCCCCCCCCCCAAACCGCCCAGCTATCTATCTATCCCGGAGGCCGCTCAGCTATCTATCTATCCCGGAGGCAAAATTTTGGGCTACTACCCCCTAAACCCCCCCCCCCAAATCGCCCAGCTATCTACCTATCTGGAGCGATTTTTCAGAAACTATACCCCAATTTTCGCTCAAAATCGCTATTTTTCATACCTATATATATATTTTCACCTCCAAAATCACTGGTTCATGTGTCTAACTGCCTATTTTCAGCAATTTTAAGTACTATATGCTCTTGTATACCCATTTTGAGCTAATTTACACCTACTTTTAGCGATTTTTCTCCCTTTTCTTCCTTCTATGCCCCGAAAAAGCCTATATATCGAACCACCACAACCCCCCCCCAAACCCCCCCCCCAACCCCCCCCAGAACATTTTTCAGCTATCTATCCCTCCGGAGGAGCGATTTGCTATCTATCCAACCACTCGGAGGGTCAAAATTCAAGATACCCCTGGCACAGGGCCATGTCGCTCTATCTCCCATTAGTATGAAAACATGTAAGCAAACAAGTTGCATTTTCAGTGATCCGCACTGTAGTGAAGTGAGTCGCCGAACCCTGCTGGTGTATAGTAGAACACAGCTCATCCTTCTATACCCCCACAGCTGGAGATATTTACAGCACTCGTAAGGAAATAAAAAGTCAGTGCCGAACTTCATGTGCAAGCAGTTTATAAGAATAGAAGTGTGAACCACACTGGCTGTGCGATGCAATCCTTCCCATATGACACTGGGACTCACCTGAATCTCTGCCCAGTTGTCATCTGTCAACACCTCACAGCTATCGTGTGTACTATTGCAATGGTCGGCCCCAAAGCTTCTGAATTGGCACCCCCCGCATACAACTAAAGCGCCATTGAAACTGGCCATGCCATGTTCATTTCTGGACTGCAACATGTCCGGTTCCCGCCGCCAAGTGGACATGCGCGGGTCGTATGAGTGCACGGCGCTGCGGATTGAATTTGGAACTGATTGAACTAGATCCGCCGTGTTCGAATTTGTATTTGACACACTCAACAAATAAAAACGATTTCTGCACAAATTTTGTGGATTTGAATACATAAAATTTAAAGTCAAAGCGTTTATCAAGTCAAACGTAAATATCAAAATGTTGCTAATTGCATGTCAAGTTCTGCTCACCGTTCTTGACCTGGACATGTCCCACCTGAAACGTAGACCCTGCATTTATGCAATGTAACTGCTGCCCGTTGACCGCACATTGTATCGGGCACTGGGATTTGCACCCATTGATTTTCCTGTATCAGTGTAATCTTTGGTGAGAAGTGAGAACCATGTTTTACTGTATAGGCCCTCCACACGCTAGTTGACGCCAAAATTAGCGTCAACTCAGAGTCAACTGGTCAAAAATTCAATTGACTCTGAGCCATTTACAATATGTATCCAAAAACCCCCTTCTTTCATTCTATTTACATCAATCGACTTCTCAATATTTCTTAATCAACACAGGTAAAAAATTAAAAATAGTTATACTTATAACAGTTGACTCTGAGTTGACTCAATCGACTTCTAAAAAGTAGCGTCAACCACCGTGTGGAGCGCCATATGCTCGATTAAGTCCCCCACCCCAAAAACACTACCCCCTTCAAATCACTCCCCCTGTTAGCTGACTGAGCAAAAAATAATGCCCCCTCTTTTTGATGGGTGGGAAAGAGGTACAGTTTTTATATTTATACCGTATTTCCTCGAAATACCCCCCGGGGGGTGATTGTTTCAGAGTGAGAATTTTGAGGGGGTTAAACGAGGGGGGGCTTATTATTTCGCCAGAGATTTTTTGAAATTCCAGTACTAAATTGTCGTCTGTAACGTATGCAGACGTAGAAAATTGCAGCAATAACCGCTATATATACGAGTCTATCAAGGGCGTAGCCAGGGGGGGGGGGGCGGGGGGGCGGCCGCCCCCCCCTTCCCAGGCCGGACCAAAAAATGTGCCAGAAATGGCACTTTCAGAAGAGAATTTTGTCGACAGTGTGAAAAAATTTTGCGCGCAAGCGCGCATTTTCCGTCACAACATATATTTTCGGCTGACCGGTCTCCGCGGCCTCAAAGCCAGCGAAAATGGACTCAATTCCTGTCCATGTCGCTGTATATGCCTGTAAAATACAGACATATACTGCTGTCTTGGCGCCATAGCGTGGCGCCTACGAATGGCGCCAGCGCCGTGGTGCCATTCCCCTACTACAGGGATAATATTTTAAGGGGGGGGGGGCGCCGCCCCCCCCCCGTTCGCCGGGCTCCGTATACAATCGGCCCCCCGTTCAAAAATCCTGGCTACGTCCCTGGAGTCTATTGACTTATATAAGTGTGTAACACTGTTCTAACGTGACTATTTATTGTTTTTAACGTGTGTTTTGCATTGCCCGAATCACAAACCGCAGTTTTGTCATGTACGTTTGTACACTCAATTGGGGGGGGGTATTTCGAGGGGGTGGGTAATTATTTCATAGTGTCCATTTTGAGGGGGGTATTTCGAGACGGGGGGTATTTCGAGGAAATACGGTACATGTATTCTAGAAACACATGTATTTTTCCATGTTCACTAGCATTGATTTCATTGTGCGAATTATAGAATTTTTATTGTGACTTAATGTATTTTGGAATTGATTTAACCCCATTCATACAATCTATTGACAATGCATTTTACTTAATACTCTGACAAAAAAATAACACCTCCCCTCGAATAACCCCAAGTTCAAGAAAAGTCTAGAAAAAAGAACTCGGCTGGGACTTATTCGAGTATATAAAGTATTCATTTGAGCGTTTTACCTCATCTGAGAGTCTTGAAAGGTCCAATAGCTGACACGTCCTTGCGTCGTCCCTCCATGAGCCACATGTGATCAGGAATGGGTGAATGACAACCACCCGCTGAGTTGATTTAATCACATTTTTTGATCACCAAAACTTTGAATTCCCACCGCAAATAATGAAGCAAACCCCATTTCCCGGCCAATTTGTGGTCACATTCAAGTAAGGCAGCCTTTCCCATTTCCGTGGGTCGCTCGGATCTGTTTTGTACACAAAACCTCTGGGGGGTTTATATCCCCCGCCAACAAAGTACAGAGAACCGTTGCTATACGCCAGACCAGGTGCCAGTTCCGCAAAATGATAAGTGAGAAGTGAAATGGCAAAGGCGAAGTAAAGGCACAAAGGCGACGTGAAACGGCAAGTGAATTGGCAAGTGAAATGGCAAAAGCGAATAGAGATTACTTTTTATTTTTATTTTTTTTACTTCGCTTTTGCCAATTCACTTATTGCCGTTTCACTTCGCTTTTGCGCATTTACTTCGCCTTTGCCATTTCACTTCTCATTTTGCGGAACTGGCGCCAGGCGCCCATTTGAGGGCATAAACGTCTGCGTCTAGATAATCTTGCAAACCTTCCTCTATGCTCCACATTCTAACGCGTGGGTATGCAATGTAACGATCGGCCACCAACGCTACTATTCTGTAGGTGTTATGTGAAAGTTCGGTAAGTTCACAGGCGTGACGCGGGCAGCAAAGTATACTCCCGCGACATTAGACCTTACAATGAGATCTACCATATCCCATCTGAATAAAAGAACAAACCTAATAAAATCTTTCATCATATGTGTCAAAGCAATTTGATAAATATGATGAAAAAAATTTTTTTTGTTCTTTTATTCAGATGGAATATGGTAGATTTCATTGTAAGGTGTAATGTCGCTGGAGTATATGTACAGAATCCTACCATAATCTAATGAACAAAATCTTGTGATAAATTTCGCAATTAATTATTCCATTGTAAAAACGAAATATTATGATGAAAAACTGTATAATTTTGCTTCATTATTCAGATGGGTTAGGGTACAGTGTGCGCAGATATTTTGCTTTGCATGCGGCGGTCAGCGTAAGCTCCGCCCACTTTCGTGTAAATGCCCACTAGCGCTAACCCCAAAAATCACGAACGTTCCGTCAGGCTCGCCTTTTTTTGTGTGTGAGCTCAATAACGACAGTTAAATTTCTACGATTTTTTACATCTGACAGCGAACGGACATAATTTTAGCCCCCTGTGTGTACGCTCGACCCACAATTCCCATTTTCAAGCGCGTGGTGGGCCTCGAAAGGTTCGTAAAAATCACAAGTTTGTATAGGGAAAACGGGGCGCGCGGCCGGGCCAAAATTTGCGTGCAGTTTTAAGATGTAGGCTGGCGCGAGTGCGCGGAGTAACAGTGGCACTTGGGTCGGTGCCAATACGCACAGGAATTTCTGCGCACACTGTAGGTTTCCATACTACGTGTGACGTCGGCCGAGTATAAGAATTCTGTTACCGTTCACACTGTTCCTGCTCTGCGTTGCACTGGGAACAATCGGTGTACGCCCCGCCCCCTTGTAAGTCTTTATGCACTTTTGGATTGCACGTGATGCATGCACCTGAAAGGATTGAGCGCTAAGTGTTAGACCCCGTTTACACGGATTTTTTGTGACGACTTGACAAAAATAAAACATTCAATAAGTTGTGTAAAAAGTTCCATATTTATGAGAAAAAGTGGTCAATTATACATCTTACCTAGGCGAATATGCATGTCAAATTGCACAATCGTGCTTGTAGCTCATGAGCAGGGTTGGCAAAATCTCAGAAAAGAATTAAAAAAAAAATAAAATGGAAAATTGAAGAATAAAATAAAATAAAATAAAATGGAAAATTTCAAAATAAAAATAAAAATTGTATAAAAATTTGAATTTTTGTAAATTTTTTGTAAAATTGTATACAAATTCATATTTTTGTAAAAATTGTATAAAAATTCATAATTTTCGTAAAAAATTTTTTCTGTTGTTTATTGTTCAACCTATTTTTTCGCGGAGCTGGGGCAGTCCCAAGCCATATAAAGTGTCAAAATGTCATGAAAGAAATGGAAAGTGTCAATTGTCATGACAAATATAAATTAAAGTGGAAACTGTAAAGCAAATTGTATCCAAATCTTCTCTTTTGTATCCAAATCTTGTTGTCGTTTTTGTAGCCAAATCTTATGTTAACATTTGGATACAAAACATAAGATTTGGATACCAAAACATAAAATTCAGATACACAATTTACACTCTGCATGACATTTGTCATGACAATCATACTTTGCTTGACATTTCAGATGTCAATTGACTCTTTACTTTACATTTGTCATGACAATTGACACTTTGCATGACATTTTACAAATGTGCCCAGCACACTCCAGTAATCCTTCTACTGAAAATGCAAACCATTCTTATTGATAATTGTAACTTTACACTTGCAGCTAGCTAACAATACCTATTGCATGCAACTTTTGCAGAGTAATGGAAAAATTTGTCACGCGTTTTTCATGTTTAGGTCTAATTATCACATTTTTCTGGCCTCGCATGCTAGATTCTGATTTTTTGTAAAATTTCTGTAAAATTTTTGTAAAATTTTTGTAAAATGGTCCCATTTTATTATTATTTTGGAATAAAATAAAATAAAATGAAACAAGAATAAAATTAAAATAAAATACATTTTTATAGAATTTTTATACAATTTGTATACAAATGATTTTTATAAAACCAACCCTGCTCATGAGTTAAAGGCGTTTGAAAACTTTTGCAGTTGTCGGACAGTTGTTGGACTGTCTCCGACAGCCAGCGACGATAGCAAACTTTTTTTGAACGTTATAAATCTTGAGCTACAAGCACAAGTCTGCAATTTGGCCTGCATATTCGCTTAGGTAGAAGGTATACTTGACCACTTTTTGTAATGAATATTGAACCTTTTTACTCAACTTATTGAACGTTTTATTGTTGTCAAGTCGTCACAAAAAATCCGTGTAAACGGGGTCTTATTGTTCGCACATCCAACCTATAAGGTTGTGCGAGAAAAAAAGAGAATTAGGTATTTTTATCCTAGATCTAAAATATTTCCTAGATCGTAAATCATCTAAAGATGATGTGTTGGAAAAACCTGGAATGGTGTCGCTATAGCAAATATTCCACAGACTGGAAATGACCGCGAATATTACAATTATATAGGCTTTTGATCCACTCATAATTGAGCCTAGTTCCAGTTGATAATGTATTTAAAAAAATTAAATGTAAACGCAAGGCTTTGTGAAATTTCCTATTTCGTAGGTGTTTGCGTGGAGCGTGAGTTTGCTTTTTCGTGTAAAATGATACTGTAAACGTTCACAGAACCTGGAAAATAGTGTACAATGTAAATAGTGCCGTAAAAGCGACATGGCGCTGGCGCCATCCCCAAAGCAAAAAGCGCCAAAATGCTCTGGCACTAGAATTCAAACTTGACCAGTGTCAAGATTTCAGCAAAAAATATATATTTTTTTAATACTTTGATTGACATTTTACATCACATTGACACTTGACTTTAACGATGCTCCAAGTGCCCCGCAAAACAAAAAAACAACATACAGGGGGCTGCGTGAATTCGAATGGCACACACGGACCAATTTGAACGGATTTTTCGAATTCTTCGAAACGTGGAGCGGCGTTAGAGCTTATAGGGAGCGACAACGGGAATCGGGCCACCCTATGAAAATCATGGAAACGTTTGAAAAGAAGTGAGTTGATCGGTTGGCAGCCGTTTTTCAAAACGATATTTTTGTTGCCCTATTTTTTTAAAAACAAAGGTCGGAATGTGGATTTGACAAACCCTGGTCATGATTGAGGTTAATGCTTACCGTGAATCCTTGAGTAACTCAAGTTGTTGTCCACGTAATGGAAAATAACTCAAACTTGAATAACCCCCAATGTCTTGGATCGGGGCGATATTGATGCGTTGAACAATTTCTTTGCTATTCATTTTCACTAATATTTATTGAATCATTGAATTCCTACTTTGATCAATACTATAAATGGGCCAAAGTTCATACAGAACATCGACCACAAATTTTCCTGGAAATGCTGATGAAAAAAACTCCCAGTCAAAATAGTTTCAAGAAATCATAACTCCCCGGGGATTTACGGTATTCACCAAATTTGTACAATTTCGAGTAGAGTATTTAAACATTTCGTTTGCAGGGTAGCTGCAGAACTCGCAGCGGGTGGTGCAGACGCGAAACGAGAAATCGATGTTGTATTCCCATATCAACTGATTTTAGGGAGGAACTGATTCAGAGCATTGTTTTTCCATTTGTTTTTTTACTCGGCGGACATCACACTTAGTATGAAAACCTACCTTAACCCATCTGAATAATGAACCGAAAATTATACAGTTTTTTGTATCACGGTGCTGTAGAAACTGCTCAAAAAATGAGTCACCTTGAGACCAGAAAATAAACTTTGTTATTAAATAAATAAACTAAATTTTAAAAAATTATGTCAGACTCAAATAAACTGCAAAAAGATTTATGTATCCAAAAACGTCGTTGCATAAGTATTTTTCTATATTTTTCCTATATACCTAGTTTCAATTTTTCTATTGTATTCTGTTTTTGTCGATAAGCTCCCATACGAGCGTCAAGAAAAATGGAAATTTCGACGTTAAGTTTATTGCACTATATCAGAGGACGAAAAATATCATGATTTTTTTATGCGACAAGTACTTATCACATTTATTGTTTTCGAAAAGCGGCATGAGCGGTAGTGATATCGCTTTTTGGTGATTTTGGTATCAATACCAGCTGATTTCGATTTTTATTGATTTTGGTAAAATTCACGTCGTAATTTTTCGTGACATCGCATTTTTCCCGACGCTGTAATGTCCAATTGCTTTCCAACGCTGTATTGCAAATATTTGTGGTGTCGCACATTCGAACTATCTTCTACTGGGGGCAGTCCCAGACCAGTGATGTAAAAGCGCGTTGGCGCTTAGCGCTATTTTGCTCTGGCGCCATTGGCGCTGGAAAGTGTCAAATGTCATGTAAAAGCCCCTGCAAAGTATCCAAATATTGTTTCTATGGTATCCAAATCTTATGTTCAGTTTTGGATACTATAGAAAAAAAATTGGATACCTTACGGGGTATTTTACATGGCATTTGAGACTTTATAGGGTCTTTTACATTACACATGACATTGTACAGGGTCTGGAATTGGCACCTGATCGCGGTACATGCTTTACAGAGAATACTACACTATTTTGAAGAGTAAAGTCCAATATGTATCAGGCGCTAATGGTGGCACTCATTATAACATACATTGGCATCTTGCCAAGCAGAGTGGTGGGCTCAAGTTCAGTCGATGTGGCACTTTTCAAATATGAACGGCAAAAACCGGAGAGACAGTTGGGCAGAAAAACTTATATGAACCAGTGGGCTGTGCAGATTCATCAGGGGGCAGTCCCAAGCCCTGTAAAGTGTAAAGTTAAGTGTCAAAAGGTCAAGTCAAATGCAAAGTCAAATGTAAAGTAAAGTGCCGAATGTAAAGTCAAATGTAATGTAAAGTTTCAATTGTGTATCCCAAAATTATTTTTCATAACCAAATCTTATGTTTTTGTATCCAAATCTTGTGTTGAAAAATAAGATTTAGATACAAAAACATAAGATTTGGATACGAAAAATAAGATTTGGATGCACAATTGACACTTTACTTAACACTTTACAGGGTTTGGGATTGCCACCAGGGCGGGGATCAGATGGCTGAACGGATTGCCAAGAAATACGGCTTCAAGAATTTGGGAAAGGTGAGAACTAGTGGTCTAAAAACGCCAGAGGAAGGAAGTTATGCGCCATGGCATCATCCCATCACTACCTAAAGAGCACACCTCAGATAGCTCCACTCCATTATAATAATGAGGATCATTGCTTGTATAATCTTCATAAACACGATATTTAATTTGCAGATAATTGATCATTATTACCTGTTCGCGAGCGAGACTCTGAGCGTTCGCAAACGGTCTAAGAGACGCGCGCGCCACATCACCGCCACCATGCTCGGCAGGGATTTCCAGGTGCCACGCACAGACCTTGTAAAATGTCATGTAAAGTGTCAAAAGTCATGTAAAATGCCATGGAAATGAAAAATGATTGTTCGCTTGATCTACTGTCAAACCAACAGTGTTGGCAAATATTTATCTCGACTGTTTTTTTAGTCTTACAAACTGTAGTTATCTAAAAACGAACATCTTGGGCTGTAGAAACCAGTTTTAAGTAAGCAAGTGAGTCGAGCAAACCTATATATGACAACAAAATCTTTAACTAACAAAACTTGTTACTTCAATTCACTCTTATAACTTTACTTGCCACTTATCACTTTCGTATACCGTATATCCTTGAATAAGACCCCCCTTGATTAACTCCCCACCGTTGGATAACTCCCCCCTCACAAACCCTGACGAAAAAATAACTCGCCCATTTAATAACTCCCCACACTTGAATAACACCCCCCTCTGTGATAAGATGTTAAGTTAATTCAAAAAACAATCAATTACGGCAGACAGACCAAATAAAGGTACGCCTGTGCTGCAATGCAGTGCAGTGTGTGAAATGAAAAATATAAAACTATATTAGCCTACAGCAGCGACAACATATACATTATGTAATTCTGAGGAAAAATAACTCCCCCCTTAAATAACTCCCCACCCTTGAATAACTCCCCCCCCTCAAAACCTCTGATGAAAAAATAACTCTCCGGGGGTCTTATTCAAGGATATACGGTAACTTGTCCATTGGAGTTATCACCTGTCTCAGGTGGGCTGGCTGGAGCAGCAAGTGGCTAAGCGTCGCGTGAAGCGGGGCTTCAATGGAGAAAACATTTATCAGACGTTCAATAGTCCGGCTGTGGAACCAAACGATCCCTACTGGCCACAAATGTGGTATTTGGTTTGTTTGGGCGGTGAAAATTGAATCGCTCAACTTTTATTAATGGCCTTACAAGTTGTAACAGTCCAGGTTGAAACTCCATTCACAGTGAAGTGGCATTGATGAGGATTACCTAGAATTGAAAATTTTCCACAAGATTTATCTTTTAAAAATATGACAATTTTATATTTATAAGTTTCTAGAGATATTTAATGATATTTTCTTTTTAAGAGATTTTCCGAGAACTTTTAAAAGATCTGAAAATCTTTTCCAGGTTTTTCCTGAAATATTCAATTTTTTCTCAAAACCAATTCTCTCAATGGCTAATAATAATGCACGTGACAAAACAAACATTCAACATCGATCTGCAGCACCGAGATAGCAGCGGCGCCAGCCACAATGTACAGGAAGCCTGGGACCTCGGCTACACTGGCGAGGGCGTTGTCGTAGCCATTCTGGACGATGGCTTGGAGCGCACCCATCCAGACTTAGAGCAGAATTATGTACGTTTTGTGTGATGGAGACATTTTGAGGTGTATTTTGCGAGTAGGGGGGTACTTTTATCTATTCAGCCGGAATTAGAGCTCAGCGTCGATGTGACGTGAAATGACGACGTAAAATGACGTTGTGAAATTAATTACACGAGTGTGGATCATGCTACGGGTCTACAATTTTCTACGGATAATATATGAATCAATACCTCAATCGTGTCCAATACTGAGTGTTATCAGCCACAACTAGAGCGAATTGCAAGCAACCGTTGACGTGAAATGTGAAGTTAGTTGGCTGATAACACTCAGTATTGGACACGATTAAGGTATTGATTCATATATTATCCTTAGAAAATTGTAGACCCGTAGCATGATCCACACTCATGTAATTAATTTCACGACGTCATTTTACGTCGTCATTTCACTTCGAATCGACGCTGAGCTCTAATTCCGGCTTTAAAAACCGAATGTTGTCTTTATTATCGGCATGCATTGGTTTTTCAATCGAGTTACTTTTCCAAACGGCACGCACGAGGCTTAATTATCAATACAGTTTGGCTTACCCGCCCAGACACTTTGGCTTTACCTAATCGAGAGCTTGAAAATCGTGAAAGTTAAATATCGCTACAATCTTGCAATAAATATTCAGTACTTGTTACTTTCGGACTACCCAGATTTAAGTAACTCATTCTGCAGTACCTGGAATTGCATTTTTCTATATATAGAGTCTTTCCTTGGCAGGCAGGGCTGGACAGGCTATTCTTCAGAATCAAATGCAGTTGCCAGGCAGCTCATTCTGGTAAACTCAAATGTGTTCAAAGCCAATTTATGAGTTTACAAAAATCTGGCAGTAAACTAGTGTGCGCAGCACCAATAAGCCCCCCCTCGGAATACCCCCCTCAAAATTGTCACTCTGAAACAATCACTCCCTCGGGGATATTTCAAGGAAATACGGTACACACTTTCTGACCAAGTGTTTTCGCAATTGGAACGTTTTCGCCAAGCCAAAGAGAGATTCTACCACTAGTCACCATGTTTCCCTAGGACGCGGCGGCCTCGTTCGACGTGAACGACAACGACAATGACCCCACCCCTCGCTACGATGGCACCTTTCAGAACCGGCACGGCACCAGGTGCGCCGGCCAGGTGTCACTCCCAGATCTTACTTGTTAAATGGCCTGTAAAATGTAAAATGTCATGCAAAGTGTCTTAAGTTATGTAAAATGACCTGTAAAATTTCAAATGTTCGCTTGCCATTTTCCAGGGCATTTTACATGACTTTTGACACTTTGCATTGACATTTTACATTTACAGGTATTTTACAGGGTTTGGTAGCGCCCGCAGGTGGCAGCCATATACAACAATTCTATTTGCATTGTCGGCATCGCGTATCGCTCGAAAATCGGCGGTCGGTTCGCACGTATTCTGTGGCGTTATGGTATCTTCATGAAATTTGGCAGTCTACTATGAAAATATCTGCAAATGTGTTGCGATAATACAAATCTCGGAGAAATTTACACTCAGAAACATCCGCTAAATGTGTTTGGATGAGATGAGGAAAGTAACTGGAAATGTAGAGTGTGATGTACAACCAGCCTCCATCATTAGCATTCAAAAAATCACCAATTTTTGGGAAAATATATCACTCCAAATTTGGAAAAAATATAACTGTTATTAAGGTACTGACTACTGAGTAATATAAATGAATGAACAGTTTGAAAGTTGTATCATGTATAATACCTAATCAATTTTCCGGTGCATTTTCCGTTATCTAATCACCTGTAATATGTAATACACTACCATGCAGAATAGTTGGGACTTTTCACCCCTTGGAAACAGGAGGCTTTTTGTCCACCACACTTTTGTTGTGTCCCCTTCTTTTGCACCTTGCCCAATTTTGATGCTGTTCGAGTATGTTTGGGTTTGGGGATAGGGCCACAACCTAAAAAATATTTCCTCCACATAATCCCCCAGTCCCGAGATAAGGGGACCTTAAAGAAGGTGTCTGCACATGCATTTTACATGGCAAATCTGGCCAGGTGCCTGATGTTCGCCTTTGCCATTTCTAGGCTGATTTGGACCGTTCAACATTTAAAATAATCAGGACAACCCATAGATTGCATTTTTTATGTTGGTTTAGTGATGTCTAAATTCCTTATGTCTGTTTGACCCGGTTTTTCATCACAAAATTTTTTTTCTGAACATGCTATCATATACTTTAGACAATGAGGATTCATTTAAAACAAAAATGAGGTCAATATCTCATTCCAATCAAAAGTGATGGAGCTTCAAACTTATTGATTGCATTAAAATTCCTTATGTTCATTCTTCTAGGGTTTCCAACAAACAAATTTTGTTATTGAACATGCCATCATATACTTTAGACAGAGAGGATTCATATTGCAAAAAAAAAATTTGTTAATACCTCTTTCCAATCAAAAGTTATAGCACTGCAGACTTCCATCTTCTTTCCACACAAAATAATTGCACATTACATATTCACAGTTGAGCAAAGTTTTATTGCCAATAGAGCAAAGCTGAAATCTGAAATTCACACACCAAATAGCCTCACTGACTAGTGTGCCTACCTCTATTTTCCAGTGGCTGGTAATGGATGCAAAACTGCAGCTGAAACAAAAGCATGCCACAATGTCACATACTCATAACAACCTGCTGTTCATGCTAAAACATTCCATGCCATGCTCACAGTGTGGTGATGCGGGCAGGCAGTCCCCATATTGAAAAATTTTGTTTAAAATGAATGTCTGAATTGGATACACACCATAAATTACGATATGGGGTCGATACAGCCCAAAATAAGCGAAGTCCCAACTATTCTAAAACATGACGAAATTGGGCAAAAAATTTACGACTCACACAAAATATGCACATACCAACCCAAGGGGTGGTCATCCTGGGCACATGTAGTCAACCTCCCAGGATACCCACCTATGGTATCCAAATGTTTTGTACATTTGCCATTTTGAAATTTTGGCAAAATTAGTCATGCAGCGAAAAAGTCCCAACTATTCTGCACGCTAGTGTACAACCTTATCCAATGTGCCTACGCACTAGGGTGTCAAAAATAATTTTTTATGGTAAACGAAAAGGGGCGAAAATTTCGGCAGCCGGAAAACGGAAAGAGGAAAAGAAATTTGTAGCCGGAAAACGGAATACGTACGAAAATTTTCCTCCGGAAAATGGAAAGTTGACACCCAAGTGCCATGGCGCCATTGGAGCTTGGCGCCATTATTTCGAATTTTCAGATGGCGCGGTTGCGCCATTTTTTCTGGCACTCTTTGGCATCTACCGCCATTTTTCTTGGGTATAATCATGATAAATGCGTGCCGGGTTTACATGCGTAGTGGGTTTACATGCGTAATCGCCTGAGCCCACAATACAGCGACGCACCCAGGCATCCGCATGCTGGACGGCGACGTGACCGACGCGGTAGAGGCGGCCAGCCTGTCGCACGGCAGCGACCACATCGACATCTACTCGGCCGGCTGGGGACCAGATGACGATGGCCGCACCGTGGATGGACCCGCCACATTGACTAGGCTCGCGTTTGAACGTGGCGTCGGGTTCGTGCGTTTCGGTGCGATTTGAGGTCTAGGTGTCATTCCCTGACCCTGTAAAATTTGAAATCTCACGCAGTGTCAAAAGTCATGTATTTAAAATGCCCTGGAAAACGTCAAACGTACATGACTTTACATTTTACAGGGTCTGGGACTGCCCCCACCCAGTGCGCTGGTGTGCGTGCTCCACGATCGTGCCTTTTGGTGCCTATTTTTGAAAGTTTACAATTTCGTCGCTTTGCTGCATTGAGCTTTCTTGACTAGGGCGCAGTCCCGCACCGTGTAAAGTGTAAAGTCAAGTATCATATGTCATGTAAAATGTCAATTAAAATAAAAAATAACAGATCTTATTACTGAATTTTTGGGATTTGCATGATAATACCTATTTATATACATTTGTGTGACAGTGTCAATCTAAGTGTCAATTGTCATGCAAAGTTCAGTATATCTTTTCTTTTATTTGTTTCGATTCACATTTTACATGCCATTTGACACTTGACTTTACACTTTACAGGGCTCGGGACTGCCCCCATGTAAAACGCATGTTCCCGTGATTTCACAGACAGGGCCGTAATGGCCTGGGTTCGATCTTCGTGTGGTCGTCGGGAAATGGCGGCCGCGACGGAGATTCGTGCAGCTGCGACGGCTATGCGAACAGCATATACACGCTGAGCGTCAGCAGCGCCACACAGCGTGGACATGTGTGTTCTGCTATTTACTATTGGGGTTGATTACGCAAGTGGACAGGTGAGGTGTTGTAGTGTGTCGAGTCGAGTGACGGGCGGAATTGCCTGACAAGTAAATTTTTTAATGAAAATGATGTCACTTTAGTTATAATGAAGGCTTGACTCACCACTGCTCTTGACTTGTCACTTTTCAACTTGCGGAATCGACACCTATGTAGGGTTCAAACGATATTTCGTATCGAATAGCGAATATCGGATATCGACCATTTTTTGATATCAAATATCAATATCGAAAATTTTGAAAAGATATCAAATATCGATATCGAAAATTTTGAAAAAATATTGAATTTTTTTTTTGACCATTTTTTCGATATATCAAACCTGTATTGTGTCCCTAAATTAAGTTATTATTTCCATTTAGAGATATTTGTGATTGATCTGATGTGCCTATAGTAATTTATTTGATGATTAAAAGTACAATATTTATAATGTAATTTTGTTGGAGTGCTAAATTTGAAGCCAGAAAATGCTGATATGCTATTTTTTGTAACATCCACTTAAGCAATTGCGTTATGAGTATGAACTGTATCAATTTTTGTTTGCCTGATACACTTTGATTCATCACGTTTGTCTTCCATTTTCTACTTTTGACCGATGTAAACCTTGTTAAAATCGCTTGTACCATTCACATTTCAGTAGGTAAAGAGATGATGAACCATGTGCGCAAACACATGAAAATACAATATGCCACTTGACAATAGGCTTTGCTATACCAACAGCAAATTGCATTATCAAATATCGAGAATATTGAAATATTGAATATCGAATATCGACCGTTTTTAATATCGAATATCGATATTGAGGTTCCATATCGTATCGATATCGAATATTGAGTTTCAGAAAAAAAATATCGAATATTGAGTTTCAGAAAAAAAATATCGAATATTGATATCGAAAAGTCATATCGTTCGAACCCTACACCTATGGCCACAGAAGACTCTGCTAAATTCTCTGTAATGGGTAAAATGTGATGCAGTTACAACAAGTAGAGATGAAAAAAACGTTGTTTTTTTTTGCAACGGTCCCCGTTTTTTCAAAAGCTCCCAGATATGGTTATGGGTCAACTCAACATATACAGGTACATTAGACAACTGGCAGTACTTTGTGATGTTATATATAGCCATAGAATGGCTGTGGAGCTATGGGATAGCATTATAGGTAAGTGGTTATTTCTGTCAAAAATATCTGGGGCGTTTTGTTGGCATCTTATGTATATCGCCTTTTGTCAAATGTTCGTGACGTCAAGTGAAGTTGGGCATGGAATAGTGCTTAAATAAGGTTATAAGAGCAGGCTAATACATTGACAGTGATGTATTACACTGTACAACTATGTGGGGGCAGATTTGCTGAATATTATATACTACAGTAACATATCACGGCTTATTATGACACAATAGCATGAACAAATGGACGCTTTTACACTAAGAATGCCTCAAAACCAATGAAAACCACCAACAATGGTAATATGTATGTTAAATTACGCACTTGTGCACAAAAAATTGCAAAATATAAAAAATATATATATAAAAATATATACCGTATATCCTTGAATAAGACCCCCCCCCCTTGAATAATACCCCCCTGTTGGCCAGGTGAGGAAAAAATAACGCCCCCCCTTGAATAACTCCCCCCTCTCGAATAAGCCCCCCCTCTGGGTAAAACGATCGATGAGCAACACACTAAAATGATAACGAGACAAACAGAAAAATAAAGCTATGTCTGGGCTGATTCATCAAATGCAATCGAATGGGGTTTGGTGTGTGAAACAAAAAATACAAAAGAATGTTAGCCTATGATATTTTTAGGTTTAGATGATTGAACACGAATTTTAGGATGGATACGTTGTTTTGTTAGTGTTGAACTGGTCATTTTCTGCATTAGATGTGAGTACGGAATGCATACAAACAATGAATAAAGTGAAAGTTTTCCTGGAAGTTCTGATGAAAAAATAACTCCCCCCCTTGAATAGTACCCCCCCTTGAATAACTCCCCCCTCCAAAACCTCTGACGAAATAATAACGCCCCTGGGGTCTTATTCAAGGATATACGGTATTTTTTTTTATACCTAGTGCTTAGTACTAAATTTTTTTGCTGTTGTTATTTTTTGAACAGTTTCGATGCTTGCATTTTTAAAAAAACATTTGAAAAAATACGCCAGCCATCCCTAGTCACAAGTTATTTAAAATGTCATAAAAAATATCAAACGACCAGTAAAAAAATTAAATTTGACACTTTGCATGCCATTTTACACTATACACGGTCTGGTGGTGGCAACTGCCCATGAACCCCATTTAACACCCCCCCCCCCCCCTCAGGTGCCATGGTACTCTGAAGCGTGTGCATCCACGCTGGCGAGCACGTTCTCCAGCGGCGGCATGCGGGACCCTATGATCATAACGACTGACCTGCGCCACTCGTGCACCACCAGCCAGGTGCCACTCTCAGACCGTGTAAAATGTCAAATGTCACGCAAAGTGTCTATTAAAGTCATGTAAAATGCCCTGCAAAATGGCAAACGTACATTTGCCATTTTGCAGGGCATTTTACATGACTTTAGACACTTTGAGTGACACTTGACGTTTGACAGGGTCTGCGATTCCTCCCAGTCGGGCACGAGCGCCAGCGCCCCCATAACCGCGGCTATATGCGCGCTTACTTTGGAGGCAAATGCGCTTCTCACATGGAGGGATATGCAGCACGTTGTCGTGCGCACTGCCAAGTCTGATGGCTTGAATGCTGGTGAGATTTGGTCGGCGATATACCGTATTTCCTCGAAATACCCCCCCCCCCTCCTCGAAATACACCCCCTCAAAATGGGCACTATGAGTTAATAAACCCCCACCCCCTCGAAATACTCCCCAATTGAGTGTAAATAGAACGTCAATGTCAAAAGCTGCGGTTCATGACCCATGCAATGCATAACACACGTTAAAAACAATGATTGTGTTACGTTAGAACATGGTTTATACCATCTACATACTTATATAAGGCTGTTGACTCTTATATATGGTGGTTTTTGTCGCATTTTTCTACGCCTGCGTACATTATAAGTACCGGGAGTTCAAAAAAATTTGGCGAAATAATAACCCCCCCCCCCTCGAATAACCTCCCCCCTCAAAATTCTCACTCTGAAAAATAAACCCCCTGGGGGTATTTCGAGGAAATACGGCAGTTGGATTCAAGTGTATTTTAGGGGAAAATTGTCCATTTTTACTCGGCGGACCGCACGCAATGCATTTTTCTGAAGGAAACACTCAATCATGACGTCATCATAAATAAAATAAAAATTATCCCACAAAAACAGAAAAAATCGTTTCAGGAAAATATATTCGTTGCTCGAACGCGACTCCGCCTTTTTTGGAATAATTTTTTTGTGAAACGGGTACATAAGTATCCCGCTCGCGCGTTATCGACTAAGACATAACTACCTTATTAAGGGCTCATACTTTGCGCTCCGTCGAGTATAGCAACAACCACTGCTCGAACCTGGTGAATGATGCACAATGCAAAATTCTCAAATCAAAAATTACATCCAGCCTAATTTTTTATCAAACAAACCCTCAAGGATATCGCGCTCGCGTTTAAGTATTTTTCGCCAAATGCTCACCTGGTGCCAGTTCCGCAAAATGAGAAGTGAGAAGTGAAATGGCAAAAGCGAAGTAAAAGCGCAAAGGCGAAGTGAAACGGCTTAGAGATAAATACGTTTTATTTTATTATTACTTACTTCGCTTTTTCAATTCACTTGCCGTTTCACTTGGCCTTTGCGCTTTTACTTCGCCCTTGCCATTTCACTTCTCACTTCTCATCTTTCGCCAAAATGCTCACCTGCAATGGCCGCTGTATTTATGCGCAGCCGACTGGCGCACGAACGGCGCTGGTCGCAACGTGTCGCACTCGTTCGGCTACGGGCTGATGGACGCAGCCGCCATGGTGGCAATCCCAAGCCCTGTAAAGTGTAAAGTAAAGTGTCAAATGTAAAGTCAAATGCGAAGTTAAGTATCAAATGTAAAGTTAAGTGTAAAGTGTAAAGTAAAGTGTCAATTGTGTGTCCAAATCTTAAGTTTTTGTATCCAAATCTTACTTTTTGACATTGGATTTATTTGGATACAAAAAAACATAAGATTTGGATACCAAAAATAAGATTTGGATACCCAATTGACACTTTACTTTACATTTGACTTTACATCTGACACTTTACTTTGCACTTTACAGGGCTTGGGACTGCCCCATGGGTCAAGTTGGCCAAGAATTGGACCAGCGTGCCGCCCGGCAACAAGTGCGTCGTCGGTTCGCCTGGCCGGTCAGATCCGAGGGTAATCCCGCATGGTAACACGTTCGTTTTGTTCGGTATTTGTGCCTACGCACACTATTTGATTGACAAGCAAAATTTTCAAAACTGATAAATCTTTTCTGAATGCATCTGAGTTTACCGAAATAAATTATTTTTTATGCACCGTCAACAGTAGTTGATGAACTCTTTTTCCGGTAAACACAAATGTGTTTAAAACAGATTGTTTATCTTCGTGAATATCGTTTGTCAACTATTATAATATTATAAATATATATGTTAAATTTTTATTCTCCTTTGTTTCCATCATCTCAGGCTCGAAATCGAGCTGCGCACCGACGGGTGTTCAGATTCCAAAAACCGGGTCAAATATCTGGAGCACGTGGTTGCCCGAGTCAAGCGCCTGGTTACATTTCCGAGAGGAGACATTTCCATATTTCTCACGTCGCCGTCGGGCACGCGCTCCCAGCTGCTGCACAAGCGCGCCAGGTACCAAATTCAATTAAATACCGGCTGACGAGTAGGGTTCAAACGGGGCCACGGTCCCGGTAGATGGTTCGGCAAAATTCCGGGACTGAGGCGGTCCCGGGCCCGACACCCCAGACCGGTCCCGATAAAAAATGCCAGTCCCGGTACGACGACCCAGGTCCCGGTCCCGGAATTTTATAGTAGTCTCGATAACGTATGAAAAAATGCTGTTTTTCAACAACGTATGAGGTTTGGTATGAAAAAAAAACAAAGATTTTTGATAATATTGTCTTTCATTGGCTTTATCCTAGACGAAAAATGTTCCGGGGGGGGGTGTTAGGGGGTAGTAGCCCAAAGATTTGCGTCCAGGATAGATAGATAGCTGAGCGGCCTGTGGGTTAGATAGATAACTGGGCGGTTTGGGGGGTGGGGTAACCCTCTTAGGGTTAAAAAAATATCGCAGTATACGCAATATACAACGCCGGTGTGAAGTATGTGTATACAACACTGCGTAGTGTTAACAGCAAGCTTTGACTCCGGATCGGAAGCAGTTGACATTTGGTGTCGTTGTCAACTAACGTGTAAGGCCAAATCAACGTAAGGCGCCCACTAGGGTTGGGAAATTGAAAATTTTCAGTTCCGGTTCTCGGTTCCAAAAGATTTCGGTTCGGGTATCGGTTCTCGGTTCCTGAAAATTTTCGGTTCCGGTTCTCGGTTCGGTTCTTTCAGTTCTAAAATGATCAAAATTTCGGTTCCGGGTAATAAAATAACCGGGTATCGGGTAATAATCAGGTGAACAACAGAAAAACAATATACCCAAGTTTACATGTGTAAGTACATTGGTTGGATATTTCATACTACAGGAGCATATCACAGCTTATTATTTCATGATAGAATGCAGAAATCAGAGTTGTTATATGAATACTGGTATTAAAAAAGTGTAAAAGCAAACATATACGTTTTCTGTACTCGCGTACAATCAAAAAGTACACGAGTAAATGAGTACTGGTATTTTTTCTGGAGGAAACGTGAATGTATTTATGTAGTACGCGCGCGAGTGAGTACGAGTTTTATTTTGAGTACAAACATAAATAACTTTTGCCAACTACGGTCAAAACTGCCACAAAACCAATGAAAACTACTACCAGTGATAATGTGTATACTGCAGCGACATTACACCTTACAATGAAATCTACCATATCGCATCTGAATAAATGAACACACATAAAAAAATTTCATCATATTTATCAAAGCAATTTGATAAATATGATGAAATTTTTTTGTGTTTGTTCTTTTATTCAGGTGGGATATGGTAGATTTCATTGTAAGGTGTAATGTCGCTGGAGTAAGTTTTGCAAACAGATGAATTTTGCAATTCTGAACACGCACCAAGATGTTCAGCTGCTGTTTAAAGGCTTAGATGTAGGTGTTGAAAAACGCTGTTTAAAAACTTTAAGATTCCTAGAAAATTTCGGTTCTTTCGGGTATTTACTTCGGTTCCGGGTATAAGTACCGGTTCTCGGTTCCGGTTCGGTTCTCAAGCTCGGTACCGGTTCTCGGTTCCAAAATAGCGCTCAGTTCTCGGTTCGGTTCGGTTCCCCAACCCTAGCGCCCACCCTAACGCGTGAGTAAGCAAGTGAAACGGTTCACCAGACGAGCAAAATTTCACACCCTAACTCGCGTGTAACAGGCGCCCTACATTCTAATTGAACCCGGCCCCAGGGATAGGTCGCGCGCCGGCTTCTATGACTGGGCCTTCATGAGCGTGCACTTTTGGGGCGAGACCGCCGCCGGCACGTGGACATTGCAGATTGTTAACGATGGCTGGAGTGGTTAGTAGGAAATTTCCATTTGTAATCGAAAAAAACAGCCATATTCACAGATTGATATGACGCGAGGCGAATGACATTTGCAAAGCTCATTTTACGCATCTAAAACCAAGAAATCAACAACCAAAACCATCATATTCACTAGAACCGGTCGCATTTTCCCCCTCCCAACCATCACACATTCGCCATATGGTGCCTTACACTCAAATTGGATCTGACCCCTGGTGACAGATGCGAGGCTACATCAGTGGGACCTAACGCTGCACGGAACAGCCGAGCAGATCGGACCCAACGGCGCCTTTGAGAAGCCCCAGACTGACCACTCGCCAGAAATGTACAGGCTTAGTGCTGGCTGCCAGGGCCCAAATTCAAATAAACACCTTCCCGATCAAGTCCAGCCCCCAATTTTTTATTTTACTTCTGATGTCCTATCTACAGTTCTAGGACACGCCAGAAGCTGAAACTTGGGGTAGATATTGGCGTAACCCTCCTCTACTTCACATTAATTGAAGGGGTCGCAGCGACCCCCTACTGGGTGGGTCACCAAGTGCAAAAAAAAATTTGCAGCTTTTTTAGTGTGCCACACAGGTCCGGCCCCAACTGATTTCTTACACTGCGGGTGCCGTACCTCCAGCTGTGGGAGGGGTATCAATCTAAAATTTTGGGGATGTGTCGCCAACACCCCTCCCCTACTATACACTGGCCAGGCGGTTTTTGGCAACTCACCACAGTGTGGGGTGCAACGTTTAAAATTTATTAAAATGTTACTGTCCCACACAAGTCCAGCATCCAATTGTCTTTCAAAAAATGGACACTTTTGTGTTGTTTTAACACTAATGTGGTTGACAATGTGAAATAAGCATGAAATATCCTCTAAAAATACCTTATCCGACCTAAAACCGCCCACCACATGAACCCCTCCCCCAAGTGGGTGACAAAAAATTACTTTTTACAACTTTTTTATTAGACACTTGAAATGCTGGTTTACAATAATTTATAGGGGAGGGTTAAAGGTTTCAAATTGTGTAAAAAACCTTACCTCAAAAATGCCTTCATAAGAAAATTTGCTGGGGGCAAATTTAAAATTGTAAATTTTGCCTATTTTTGTTCCTGCAATCATGTCATTTTTACAATTTGAAATTCACCCCCAGCAAACTTTCTTATGAAGGCATTTATGAGGTAAGGTTTTTTTACACAATTTGAAACCTTTAACCCCCCCCCTATATATTATTGTAAACCAGCATTTCAAGTGTCTAATAAAAAAGTTGTAAAAAGTGATTTTTTGTCAGCCACCTGGTGGGAGGGGTTCATGTGGTGGGCTGTTTTGGGTGGGATAATATATTTTTAGAGGATATTTCATATTTATGTCACATTATCAAACACTTAAATGTTAAAACAACACAAAAGTGTACATTTTTTGAAATGCAATTAGGTGCTGGACTTGTGTGGGACCGTAATGTGTTAACAAACTTTTAGCGCTGCGCCCCACACTGGTGAGTTGCCAAAAACCGCCTGGCCAGTGTATAGTAGGGGAGGGGTGTTGGCGACACATCCCCAAAAATTTTAGATTTATGCCCCTCCCACAGCTGGAGATACAGCACCCGAAGTGTAAGAAATCAAGTGGGGTCCGGACCTGTGTGGGACAGTGAAAACGTCGTAAGTTTTAGTTTTCCACCCCTCCCGCAACCAGAGATATGGCCTGCGAAGTGAAAAAAAAGTAGGCGGCCGGACTTGATCGGGAAGGTGTTTAATAACAAAATACCCAGTGATCTAAATATCACGCCCTTCTTTAGAAGAAATAAAGTCGTTAAACAAAATACCCTACCTGCCTGTGCTCTAAGTATTACTTCAGCGACGTAGTTTTTTCCCAAGTTTTTCACCCCTACCACAACCGGAGATATGGCCTGCGAAGTGAAAAAAAAAATTGGCGGCCGGACTTGATCAGGAAGGTGTTTAGAACGTGTCTGGACAGCTCGAAAATGTCTACACGCTACTATTAGGGTGTCAACAAAATTTTTTAATGGAAAACAGAAACGGAAATTTTTTGCACTTGCCGGAAAACGGAAAAATATTTGCACTTGCCGGAAAACAGAACGGAAAACAGCAAAAAAATTTGCCGGCGGAAAACGGAAAGAATTTTGTCTGCGGAAAAGCGGAAACGGAAAAAAAATTTGCACTTGCCAGAAAACGGAAAAAAATTTGCACTTGCCGGAATACGGAATGGAATACGGAATGGATAACGGAAAAAAATTGCCTGCGGAAAGCGGAAAGGGAAAACGGAAATTTGACACCCTAGCTACTATGGCGCTTCACACATTGAACGGCGCTGCGCACATTTAGCTCCATTTTGACGTGAATTTTTAAAACAATGGGTGCCAAAAGAACCTTTTAATAATTATGATGATTCAAATTGAATTACGCACTACGCAGCTGAATGGATTCAGCCAGAATTCACATTTTGACACACTTGAAATGTAAAATAATATTGACATTTGGACGCCACGACAATTAGTGTGTAGGCACACTGCATAAATCGAACTGTCCGAAAAAGTACTTAAATACTTCCTCACTTAAAATTCTTTGAAAAAATGTCACAAAATTTCGGAGTAACTACTTTACATTCCTCTTACAGGGTGACCAATATACAGGGTGGTTCAGATGTCAAACACGAAATCGATGTAAACAGAAACCCCATATCAACTGATGAGTGGCAGAAACTGACCCAAAGCATGGCGTTGATTTTCAGAAAAATTTTACTGATCATAATGTGAATAAATTTTCTGATGGAATATTAATGCGGAAATGAAAAATACTTAACACATCCATAGGGATAAATGAAAATCACAGTGTATTCAAATCACCTATATAATGACAGGTAAAATAGCAGTGACAATGAACAATAGTAAATATATAGAAATGAATACAACTAGGGTTGGAAAAAAACGTTGTTTTTTTACTCGATGTTTTTTTATTAAAAAAAAAACGTTTTTTTAAAATAAAAAACGTTGTAAAAAAACATCGGCCAACCCTAAATACAACCAGAAAATGCAATCTCAAGTTAGAGCGGCATACTACACATATACGGTTCAAACGGGACCGCCGTCCCGGTACATGGTTCGGCAAAAAGTCGGGACTGGGGCGGACCCAGTCCCGGCCCCGACACCCCAGTACCAGTCCAACCAATTGAAATAGCTAGTCTCGGTCCCGACCACCCAGTCCCGGCCCTGTCCCGAAAATTTACAGTGGTCCCGGAAAAACGGTGGAAAGAGATGGAAACAACATCGTATTTCGAGTAAAATGTTTTTTTCAAAGGCTCCCAAATAAAGCTATGATGTGGTCAACATAAATATACAGGTATACCATACTAGGGTTCCGGTAGATGGTTCGGAAAATTTCCGAGACGGCGGTAGTCCCGGTCCAGGTCCCGACACCCCAGTCCCGGTCCCGACAATAGAAAATTTCTGGTCCCGGTCCCGAAAACCCTATTTCAGTTTGATATATTATATCCCAGTTTGAACCCTATGTGCATATTGTTGGAACAAGATACATCTTGTTTCTCCCGAGCTAAAGTGGTGTTGTAGTTGATTGAACTTGTAGTAATTTCGATCAACTACTACAGTGGGAAACGCGTAATGTGTTTGCCAAGCATTTACAGCATTTTCACAATTTTCGAAGTGGAACATTCCGAAAGCTCAGGGAAAAACAAAAGTTCAAGATAGAGCAGGGACGTAGCCAGGATTTTTGAACGGGGGGGCGGATTGTATACGGAGCTCGGCGAACGGGGGGGGGGCAGCGCCCCCCCCCCTAAATTTGACCCCTGTGGTATAGGAATGGCGCCTTGGCGCCAGCGCCATTCGTAGGCGCGACGCCATGGCGCCATTGGCGTTGGCATTGGCGCCAAATAGTGCTGTACTTGTATGTATTTTACATACATATACATCGACGGGGGCGAATTTTTAGTGCTTTTTTGGTCCTAAACCACAGGTATAACTAAAATATACTGTGCGGCGCCGAAATGCGCGCTTGCGTGCAAAATTTTTCCGGACTGGCGACAAAATCGCTTTACGGAAGCACCATTTCAGGTATATTTTCTTGTCCGACCCGGGAAGGGGGGGCCGCCCCCCCCCCCTGGCTACGTCCTTGAGATAGAGTAATTGATTATATGCGGCGATAAATAGATATAATCATATCACTATATCAACACAGAAAAAGGATTTGTGAAATCAGGATTTCTGGAAGAGGGTAAATATTCCATACTAAATGTGACTTAACTAGCATTGGAACGATTGTACACCAGATATAAAAACATTTTCATATCGTATACCGATATCGACAATTTTGCAAAAAAATATTCGCATTTCGATCCGCATTTCAAAAAATTCGCTCCACCGGCACACAAGTTAACGGGCGAAATTTCGGTAAGAGATAGCCAGCTTAGGACGCATTTGAGTTTACCGTAATGAGACATCTGTCAACTACAGAAATGAAGATTGAAAATGTTTCATTCTCGTACGTAAACTCAAATGTGTTTAAAACATTTTTTTGAGTTTGTTTTGAGAAATGTCAGATATCTTATCTCATCGAATACGGAACACATTTTCATATCGAAAATTCTGAGGAAAAAAACGGAAATTAAATTTTGACATAAAAAATCATATCGTTCCGACTCTAGCCTTGACTACAATCACACACATAAATATATATCAAACAAAAAAATCGGAGTGATCACTCGACCTTCTCACCATTTCCATACGTTTCCATCAGCCACAAAATTGTAGAAGATGACAATTTGGGACCGATCAAAGGATTCAATTGATGCATAAATGCCAGCAACCAAAAACTGTAGCAGCATACGGCCGTCAAAATCAACATTGTCTGCACAATTCCTGCGGGCAAAGATAACAATGTAAGTAAAGGTTATAAATGACCCACTGTCAACTGAGTAAATTGCCAACTCAATCTACTAATCAAGTGAGTCAGGAAAACTGCTGGTAGAGCAAACAGTTGACTGAGTAAGCTTGTGGTCAACTCAGTCAGCCAAGGTATCAAGTGAGTAAGTGTTCTTTTTAGTCAGAGACAGTATTAAGTTTCATAGGTATCAAGTGAGTAAGAGAACTGCCAAGTCGCCACAATGCAACGTATGGTTTTTACATATTGGTCACAAGTGAAATATCCATGACTGGAAATAACAACTCCATTCCTGAGAAAAAAGAAAATATTGTAACTTTTGCATTTGATGTTAGATTTTTATGTAGTGTAATATCTCAAAAGAAAGTAATTTTTTCGCTTACCCTTTCATGAAATTTTGTGAAGACAAAGATTATACAACAATTAAAAAATGGCCATTTTGAATGAAAAACTGCACTCATGGTGCAATGTGAAAAAGCGCTCTTTTATGTACTTAAGAAGGTTTGAAATTGTTAATACAGCGATAATCCATGTGTCGGTGAGCTCAGACAATTAGTACTATTTACCTACAGATTGTAACAATCTTTGTATCGATTGAGCATGTCTATTACTCCCTCCAAGTCATTGTATCTGGGCTTAATCGGTTGAGCGTGCACACAATTTTGCACTACCAAGTCAATCAACACAGCGGTGGCATACTTCGCATTGGGATCAGTTGATACCGTTTGTAGACAAGTTGACCGCTGCCTGACTAAAACATCCGCTTTCTGCGGAGTTTATTACGTGACTCAGTTGACCACAAAAATTACTCACTTGATTGCCTGACTCACTTGACCACATTACTCAGTTGGTATTTCCCCTTATAAATATCTAACGGTGCAAGTTGCCAGATGCAAGCGTCCATTACTCCCGTTGGAAAATCTCTTATGAAGTATATACCCAGTAATTCGATATTACAGATATCCAACCAAAAAGATTCTAATTCATAAATTTTAAGCCCGTAATATTTAATCCGTAACGCGACGATCGGTGGCAACATCGCAAGTGACAAAAAGTGATAAGTAAAGTGACATGACAAGTGTTTCCAGTAACAGATTTACTTGTCACAGAATTTGCCGGGCCCTTGATCTACCGTTTTGTCACCTGTGCACCAGAATCGACACCTGAACCGTATTGAAACATACATTTCCAATCCGATGAATCGGGTTGTCCGAAAAGAATCGAGACGACATAATTTTCATCGACTAAACCAACAAGAGTGCATAAAACCAAAACTTGGCATCCCGCCAAATACAATTTTGGGCCAAAAATCCACCCGGCACCAACCTTTATTGGGGCCCGCGGGCACGGCAAAAGGGCACCCCAGTCCCAGAACTGCGGCAACGACTGTCGCAACTAAAACGGGCAGCCAGTTACTCATTTTCGAAGTGATTTTAGCGAACAAAATCGGACTGGAGCTTTTTCTTTTTTTGGAAAAATCAATGCAGTTTAATGTGGGGCAACTTGCCAAGATGGGTATTTTTTTGCGGTGTATGAATGTCAAGGAAGGTTTGGTATTTCACGCAACCTCACCGCGTAATTTTCGCGTGTTTCGTTAGTCGTTTAGCTACCGTATTTCCTCGAAATACCCCCCGTCAAAATTGGCACTATGAATTTGTGGTCCGGGAAATGCATAACAGACGTTCAAAACACTTTCTGTGTTACGTTAGAACATCGTTTATACCATCTACATCCTTATATAAGGCTGTAAAAACTTGTAAATGGTGGTTATTGTTGTATTTTTCACGTTTTTCTCTCAAAATTTTCACTCTGAAAAAATAACCCCCGGGGGGTAATTCGAGGAAATACGGTATTCATGTGCAAAAAACCTGCTGTGCAAAATCAAAACTGCACGGGGGTACGCTTCAACCCAAAAATTACAGGATTTCAGATCATTTGATTAAACACAACAATTTCGGTTCAAAAGTATTAATGAAATGAGATTCTACATGCCCACTTTGCATACGCAAATGCAATTGTTCGCAATGTTTCATGTGGTGCGTTTGAATACTGAATGCTTGATACTAGACTTTTTGACATTTTTCATGACATTTTACATTAATTTTAGGCACTTCGCATTTTGACACTTGACATTTCACATTTTGCTGGGTCTGGGAGTGGTAGGCCGGATCAGCAATTTTTGATATTCACTTCGCTAAAATCAACTAAAATCACTCAAACTAACGGAAATAAAATCAATTTCTCAATTAATTCTAGAAAGCGAAAAATTTCGTAAACATCATTCAAAGGGAAAAAGCGATAAATTTCCACCACAATCAACCATAAATCCATCAAACCTTATTACGAAGCAATTTTATATTTTATTTATGTTTCTTCCGTTTGGGCACATCATTCTGAATGGATAAAATTAGTGATGTAAAACGTGTCCTGTCAATTTTTCAAGGTACAGCGCCAATCACAAATGGCGCTACAAATCTAGGCACGCCTTCTGCATTGGCGCCAGCGCCAAGTGTTTTGTTATACTTATCGCCGCTGACAAATGGCGCCACTCGCCTGTAGCGCCACAGCAAAATGTCGCCAAGCTCCAACAACTCTATGGCGTATCTCGTTTTGGCGCCAGTGTTGTGGAACTTTTTTAATGCCGCTACACGAAGCAGCTAGTGGTTGTTGTGCTGCTGGCGAAAATGCTTACAATGGCAATTAAAGGTGACTTATGATGAACATTTACGGGCGGTTGAAATCACACACACAATCGCAAGCTGTGGGAAATGTTCTGTAAACATAGATTTTTTATTTTTATTTGTTTGTTAGCAAGCTTGGATTTTTTTCTTCCTTTTGGGTCAATTTTTAAAAATATTGTGGTTCTATTCTTCAGTAAACCCGACCAATGACTTCGTATTAAACAATGTCTGAATGTCTTGGACAAAAATTGAATGTCTCAGAAAACTTATTGTTTTATGACTTTTTCGCTTATGTGACGCCAAAAGCATACTTCAAGAAATATTTGCTTTTGTGCACGGCTGTATTTTATGTGTTGTTCCTCCCAGTTTTAATTTCAATTCTTCCATTGTATAAAGCCGGAGTTACAGCACAACGACAAATAGGAGCTGAAGCGACAAATTCAGTGCCGACAAATTACAAATACTCAAGAACGCTTAGAGATATCCATCCCCAGATTGAGATGTTGAGAGCACTAACCGATATCTACATCGTGTCCAAAAATTATCCAAAAAGCTCCAGTGGTTCCTAAGATATAGATTAAAATTAAAAATTTCGCTATTTGTTGGCACCATTTCCGTTTGGAATTGATGACAAAGAGCGAAATTTTCATTTTAATTTTATATTTCGATAACTACTGGAGCTTTTTGATCATTTTTGGACACGATGTAGATATTGGTTAGTGCTTTCAACATCTCAATTTGGGGATGGATATCTCTAAGCGTTCTTGTGTATTTGTAATTTGTCGACACTGAATTTGTTGCTTCAGCTCCTATTTGTCGTTGTGCTGTAACTCCGGCTAAATACACAAGAATTCGATAATTGCCTGTGACTCAGGGCTAAGTTCCCGATGATGAATAACAAATCCCTATGAAAATTCCAAGAAAAATTTCCCAATTTTTATTGCTATCGTTGCCAAAGCAGTCGAAAATAGGTATTGTTGCCAAAACATTCGAAGGGTGTTTACTTTACGCTAAATAAATCCAAACTACTTTTCTAATTTTCGAACGACATTCCCCTGCATCCACAACAACAGTGACAATTAGTCAAATCAGGCATTTTTTATATATTTTATGGCGTGATCTGATGCCGCATTGAATACAAATGCGGGCGGCAGACCGCTCGATTTTGGTTATTGGAACACCAGAGGCCAGTTCCAATTTAAGACGAGCGCAAACACAATTTTGCAAAAGCAAACATGTTAGAAGAAAAAGAATTACCCCTGCACCACTTAGCTTATCTATCAACAAAAAGTCGTTTTAAGAACCCGACATTAAGTACGGTGCCTATATTCGGCGGATATAACACAGTATGGAAATCTACCATAACCTATCTGAATAATAAACCAAAAATTTTGTTTTTACTATGGAATTATCAATTACGAAATTTATCACTGGATTTTATTCATTAAATTATGGTTATTAAATTGTATTACTTTGCAGTCCGCCGGCGCCGAGTATACTTACATATTTATCTGTAATTAGTGATTCTCAGTTTTTCGAGTATTTACTGCTCGCATTCTCACCTCGTATTTGCATTTGTCTCAAGCTGCAGCCCGGAACCGCCGGCCGGCAGCAGTCGGGCGGCCGCGCGAACGGCAGACGACACAGAAAGTTTTGTCGCCGCCAATAGCGTTTGATCTACGCGCCCGCCGCCGTCTAAGGGGCGCACATAAAAATTGAAATATTGGTCCGGCCGATCAAAGGAAGGCACCCCTGCCAGTGGCGCAACTCCTTCGCCGACCGGCAAACAGTTGCAGTAGCTGCCACTGCTGCCGTTGCCTGGGGCCACGTTAAATTAGCCCGACAACTTTTGTCGGGCAGCCCGATTTGTTTCTGTCTGAATTTACAGCTCAATTTTGAGCATGATTGGCTGGTCAATCAAAATCATGGGGCATATTAAGCAGTCACGCTGCAAAGTGGAAACACTTAGAATCGGGCTCCTTAGAACTTCAGCTACAATGGGTCGGGCTGCCCGACAAACCTTGTCGGGCTAATTAAAGTTCCCACCTGTCGCGGCGCCTGGCAAAAACTATGGCCGGTCACACGGACATAAATCGTATCCCATGCTCGTTATGGCCGGGCCGCAGGACTGGCCCGGAAACCCGCAGAAATGCAACTTCTCCCATGTAACAATTTTGGCAATCACCATTTTTGTGTATCCCATCACCAAAGCAACCCGAACACCATTTATCTTCTTTGCTATATTTGGTCATTCCAATTTTTATGCCGTCGCGTCAAAAACATTGCGCTGGACTGGAGCCAATTCAGCATCGTTTCATGCGGCAAAGTTCCCACTAAAATCAAACTTTGTCAAAACAATCATGTCAGTGCCCGTAAAGTCATCGGAGACTAGAAAGTTGTGTAAAAGCATGAGAAAATGCGCCAATGGCCAGTTTACATCAATATTACTGGCTACAAGGCATCAGAAGTTGAACTTTCAACTTGTCAGGGCTTTGAAACTTTCACGCGCAGCTTACCGTGAATTTGAAACTTCGTCTGAAACTTGACACTTGACATGGCACTTGACAAAAGCAAGGCGCGTCATTGGCTCCTGGTCAGAGGCGCGTAGTTCGCGCGGCCGCCGAAATGAATTTTGCCCACTCGCGCGAAATATCCGATCGCCAAAAAGTGGCAGCGACAATCGATCAAAACACTTTTTTGATTGAAAGTGTCGCCAAGGACGTATCCAGGGGGGGGGCGGGGGGGGCTGCAGCCCCCCCCCTTCCCGGGGTGAGACCTAAAAAGTACCGGAAAGTGCAACTTTTCCTATATATTTTTAGATGTTTCTTAAAAATTTTGCGCGCAAGCGCGCAATTTCTTCCCCATGCAGTGTATTTTCAGCGGATCGGCCGCTTTAAACCAAAATCCTTGGAAATGAACACATTTTTTGCGACTTTCGCTGTATATGTATGCATATTTAAATACATACATATAAGCGGTACCTGGCGCTGGCGCCAACGCCAATAGCGCCATGGTGTGGCGCCTTTGTATGGCGCTAGCGCCAAAACGCTTTTCCGTCCCTATACAGGGAACAATTTTAGGGGGGGGGGCTGAGCCCCCCCCGTTCGCCGGCCTCCGTAAACAAGCAGCCCCCCCCGCTCAAAAATCCTGGATACGTCCCTGAGTGTCGCTGAGCATCTGGGCCCCATGTGGCTTTTCTGCGCGGTGATTGGCTGCGCGGCGGGACCAAACGGAAGCTTCCCCCGCAAATTACAGTAGTTTACCGCGCGGCAACTTTTTTTGGCTACCGTATTTATAATTTCGGTGCCCAAACAAATGGGCATTTATCGAATTGGACCTTGATTCTTTGTAAACACCCGTGTGTAGGTATTTTTGGCATGATTTTCTGCGAACGCAATCAATTTCAAAGCCGCGAAAATTGTGTTTGAACAGATTTCGATTTCGGCAATCGTTTTCACGCATGACGTGATTTATGACTTTTGCCGCCGCTTTGTGGTTATTTTTTTCGAATGCCCCCTTCCCTCGGTTTTGGGGTTTTGAGAGAACGAGACGAAGGCACATATACTTGTTCGAGAAAGCAGAACAATTCATAAATAAACTTACATACAGTCCGCCGACTGCACACTCCACAGAAAGTTAGATCCATCTGAAAAAGGAACCAAAAATTGTCAGCGTATTTTTCACCATTAGAATGTCTATTACGATTATCACAGAATTCACAAAAATGAATTTTTTCGCCAAATTACGGAAGCATTCTGTTCAATTCCAATCGATATGTGTTCGCTATATATCGATAGTATGCTTGTTTACGGATCTGCACATTAAATTTGTACTTTTTCGGAATTATTTCTTGTGTGAACAAGGAATTATATTTTTTTGTTTCTCCCAAACTAGAACAACCTGCCGTTTGAACAGACCCCTTGCCATTTTTTAGTTTTGCCATTTGTGATTCACACATATTTATATTTCCGACTGCAGACGGAGCGAAGAGCAAGTCGTGGTTACTAACGAAAATCACGCTCTCTTCCCACAACAATCACATTCGATTGCAACAATAATAAATGATTGTGCCAGTGCTGATTGGCGCCAATGTAAAATGTGGCAGTTTTCATATTTTATGCAGTTCTAATGGCATTCTTATTTTCACTTACCTCTAATATAAGGTATACCTTTCATTGTTTTCGTTAGATTTTTAGAGCCAAAAGTTATAGGTAAAGTCGGCAGACGTATCGCCCTACAAACATTTGCGTCAGTCTCTCCAGTGGAGAGTGCATGTCGTCATTATTGTGACGCAATATTTTAATGATTGGAATGGATTGGGTCACTTATGAAAACTTAGCTCTTATCCCAGTTCCCAGTTGCGTATTATACAAATGCGAGTGAAAACTGAAAGTTAGCTAAAAATCGTTAAAATTTGCTTCACTTTGCCAATTTCCACCTTCATAATCGCTATTTTTGTTTATATACTTGGTTATATAGCTATTGTGAGCCTATTTTATTCATATTAATAGCGGATTTCGAAATTTTGGGCGGCTGCCAAGTTCTCTTTTGTTGGAACGGAGCCAACGAATGAAAAATAAAAACAAAAACGGTAGTTTGGACAGTAAAACGGTAGTTTGAACGGTCAAATTCTTTACGAGCAACGTTGAAAATGTAGATAACTAATTTTTATTTTAATATGATTTTCTTTTTCAATTTCTAGCGTCCGCGTGGGACACAAGTTTCGTTGTTCGCTCTATTCACGAGCAAATTCTAACTCTCCGATTTTGTAGGGTGAAATGTCCGCCGACTTTACTGTATATTAGAGGGTACCTTACCTATATTAGAGGGATGCCTTATATTGCAGAGTTGTAAAAACGTATTTACGTTTACCCGAAATACCCGGTTATTCGGGTATTTATACTTACGTTTACGTTTACGTTTTCATAAAATACCGTTACGTTTTGTTACGTTTTCCTGACTGAAATACCCGGGTACCAGAGAAAACGTAAAAAAACGTTGTGATACCAAAAAAATTTCAGCAAAATGCAACTTCCGCCATAAATTTCCGACAACATAAAAAATTTTGCGAGCCAGCGCACACTTTTTCTCCACATAAGCCGTATTTTCAAAAAAGATATATTCAATATTCAAATTACTCTATAGTTCGACCCCACCTGCAGTGCATAGTAAAATATTCTGTATCATTTCCCAAACTCAAATTGTGCCAAATGCTTATAAAAAAGTCAGCATTTGCTGTTTTTAGTGGCTTTTGTGGATTGATTTCGTCCTATTTGAAGATCAAATGTTGAAAGAACTCAATGAATCGTCATAACATCATGTTTTTGTGACATAACAGTTGGGAAAACGTTGACAGAATGTGAAAAATTGGCGAAAAAATAGAAGGGCAGCTTCCAACAGACGGTGTCCCCATAAAAGAAAGTTGGTAAAAAATAGAAGGGCACCCTTCTATTAGATGAAATATGGTAATAATTTTTTTACGTTTACGTTTTATTTTACGTTTTCCCAGGTATTTTAAAAATACCTTACGTTTTAGTATTTATACTTTCATTTTGGAAAAGGTATTTACGTTTACGTTTACGTTTTCCAAAAATACCAGTATTTGACCAACTCTGTTATATTGGACGTAATACGGTATTTTTAATTTTTTGATGGTGAATTTTGCATAGTGATAAAACTGGAGAGGGGATCAGTCCGGCTACACGTAAAATGTCATGTCAAGTGTAAAATGACAGAAAATTTTTGTCAAATGGCATGTACAATGTAAGATCTGTGATAAAATTTGGAAAAAACATTACATGGCATTTGACAAATTATTCTGGCACTTGACATCCTATGGACATTATTTCAAAGGCGGACTGTTCCCCGGTGCTCTTACTTATCTTATAAATTTTTTTTTCTTTTTAGTTATATCCGGCGGACCGCATGCTATGCATTTTTCTGACGGAAACACTCCATCAAGACGTCATCATTAATAAAATAAAAATAAATCCAGTAAAAAAAGAAAAAAACATGACGGGAAAAAACCTTCCTCGTTTCTACATGACTCCGCCTTTTTCTTTAAAAAAATATTTTTCTTTTTGTGAAAGTGCTACATAAGTATCCAGCTCGCGCGTTTTCGACCAAGACATAAATATTTTTGGGCGCATACTTTACGGTCCGCCGAGTATACACCTGTACCGAAAGGCTCCAAATTTTCGGTGCTTTTTCCCATCACTAGGTAATTTGTGATTCAGTACCATTACATTTAGTTTAATGATGTGAGCGTGCCACGTGGTGCACTTGCGGCTTATATGCTGCCAAAACACCTTCCGAATGGCAAAAAGAAAGCATTCTCAGTTTTGGATCTAAGATATTTGGCGGCACTGGTGCTAACTCCTACACCCACCTGAATTAGAGCGTGGCTACACTTTCTATAGCTGTTTTATGAGTTTTTTTGATGAAAGAACAGGGGGTTTTTATTAGGCCGCTTTTTAGCTGCGGGCAGTGAGCTACAGCAAATTTAGAACTTTTATTTTGGATGGACTGAATGAGACTTAATCAGACTTTACTTATAATCCAGATTTCTTAAACTAAAGCGTGCAAATCGACCAATGGCACCCAGACTTGAATATCACAGCTATTTGACTCCTAAATCGATAGGCAATAAACGTCAATGTACACTACCGTATACCTTCAAATACGAGCGTAACCTCTCTTAGATGTCATTACTTTACTTAGATGTCATTTAGATGTCATTAGTTCTGTTAGCGGGCTGCGTTCTGAACAAATGATTTATGATAAACTCTTGATTTTTCAAAAAATTTCTCTCTCCATAGTGAATGTTTGCCTCCCATTGAACGCAAAAATAGGCCTTCTATTAGGAGAAATACACTGCGTAAATCCAGCTATGACAACCGAACGAAACGGGCGCCAGCGGGGCTATAAAAACCATCTAGGGTGCCATAAATTCGCATGCACCGCAGCCATGCGCACCCATTTATGCTAAACGACTCGACATTTTGCGGCAAAACAACCTCCCATTTCGCCCAGTGCTTAGATTTCGATTTTGATGACACCAATCTACAGAAACGTCGTTTTCGGAAGGCTATTTTTCCCGCGGCGATATTTGGACGAAAAAACTGCGAATAGACTAGGATAGAACGCGGTCGAAATATTGCATCTATCATTGTTATTTTTCTGTCATGTGACCACCCTTCAACTTCACGTGAGCAATATGGAGCGTCCCGATTTGTCGGGCAACATACCTACCCGATATGTCGGGTCACATTCGACAACCCACTTTACGGTGGGTTGCAGCAGACAATCACCTGGCCCGGTGCACACCTGCGAAAGATTTGAGGGCCGAATAAAGTGCGTAAAGTGTTCTAAAGTGCGACGGAAAAATGAGTGCAGCAAGCGGCCGCAGAATAGAAAATTGTCGAGCACTAGAATAGAATTGGTCATTTTGGCTTTATCGTTGCTGTTTTTGCCGCACTTTGGCGAAGCTTATAATTGGCTGTTAGTTGGGGTGGAATTTATATTGTCAGAATCGATTGATAAAAACTGTGAAATACAATTTATGGGATTAAATTGGATGTCTCAATAATTTTTCGCAGGCTGAATTTCGGATTTTCTGATTGATGCTCGGATTATGATTGTCGAAATTTAAAATCAGGTTTTTAAATTCTAAATGGTTAAATCTGCTTGCAGAACACAGCAAGTATCTTAATTCCATATTAATTAATTAATTAATTAATTAATTAATTAATTAATTTTAGTATCTCAAGGGAGAAATGACGTCACACATTTTTGTAAAATGTAAAAAAGTAATTCTCCAATTTTCACACATTTCTATCATCATCCCTCAACCCCCCCCCCCCAGCGGGATCGCCCTGAGCGGCAGCGCGGCCCGACAACCGGCGCCGCCCATGCCGCAGCAGGGCGCCCAGCCGCCCGACTACCCGACAGCGGCCGATTACGACTGGGCCAGCTACAGCGAGCCCGCTGAAGGGCAGCACATGTGGCCCGACAGGACCATCGACTACACGCAGTATGGTTATGATATATCCATGCATCCGGTGTGCGCCCAGGTCAATTTGAATGAACTGCAGGTGAGTGGGGGGAGTGTTTTTTTTGATTGATTTTGGCAAGGGAGGTTTTTTCGGGGGGGGGGGGGTGTCGGCAAACAGGATGTTACAACTCTTGTATTTTTGTTTTTCTGGGCAAACTTTTGTTTGTTACTTTTGTTTAAATTTTTGAAGAAAAAAATTGCAGAATTAATTATGTAATAATATAATATCATACTCCTCAATGCAAAATACCTCATATGCCACAAAATGGACAAAGTTTTATGGGGTCACTTGTTACCTGACAGAAAAATTCCTTCAATTTCCATCTTTTTACATTCGGTATCCAGCCCAACTATTTCAAATTTCTCATTTCCACCCTAGAAGAACTCATCAACCTCCACACCCTCCACACCCTCTCAAACCTCAAAAACCTCCCAAAACCCCCAAAGCCACCCCAATGCAGCGTGAAATCTGCGCGCGAAAACCGCACTCCATGCCGCTGGTTAGCGACGGCGCGCGGACGGGCATTTTCGAATGTCAACATCAATTCAAATATGAACGCTGGAATTGCTCCAATATACAGGAGGATGAGAGTGATTTGCTGGGGCCCACCATGAGATCAGGTTTGGTTGAAGTTTCTGGGTACCGTGTAATGTTGAATAAGCCCCCCCACTTCTATGGGATATTTGGAAGGAATACTTTTTGACGGGGGAGTTAGCGAGGGGATTATTCAAGTGTAGAGTTTATTTGCCGCGATTTTCACCTATTCATACAATATATATTGATCATGCATGTTACTTAAAATTCTGATGAAAAATAACTCCCCCCTCGAATAACCATCCCCCCTCTCGAATAAGTCCCCCCTCAAAAAGTTCTGACGAAAAATAACTCCCCAGGAGACTTATTCAACTTAATAACGTCAAAACGTTCAGTTCAGTCACTTTGAACTTCATAAAAAAAACCCACTTCTCACCACCGCAGCAAACAAGGAAACAGCATTCGTGTCTGCGGTGACCTCCGCTGGCATCGTGTACCAGATCACGCGCGGCTGCAGCCTGGGCGCGCTCAGCGAGTGCGGCTGCGACAACAATTACCGCGGCAGGTGAACTTTTTGCTGGAGGGGTGGCAATTTTTTTCAAAATTTTAGGTTTTTAAAATTGTGTTATTGTAATGGAATTTTATGGGATAATTTTTTGAAGACTACCTAATGTTTTTGCGATACCATAACAGGCTTAGGTATGCGTGCAGTCTGCTCACACTGTGAAAATTACAATGCGCTAATTTTCGGTGTTTCCAGATGTAATTTATTCACTTTTTCAGACATAATAAACTTTTTGAATCTTACTTTTAGCTTCAAAGTTAGAATAAAACAATAACTCAATTAAATACTCATCATATTTCCTTTTTCACCATTAATTGCAATTGCAAACCAGATATTTAAAGAAAATTTAAAACTAAAACACACACTTCAATCACACAGAGAACTGCACCCAGATGAACCAAAAAATGCAGGGCCCCAAGGCACCTGGACCTGGGGCGGATGCTCAGACAATGTCAACTATGGCATCAAATTCAGCGAGCAGTTTTTGGATGCCTGGGAACAACAGCAACATTTGTTGACAGAGGATAGAAAAGTTGCAGTGACACATCTCATGAATATACACAATCACAGAGTGGGCAGGGAGGTCGGTTTGGGGTATTGTGCCTATTTGAGTTGCCTTTGTCAACTGATCTGGAAGTTTGGGGATGCTGACCATTTGGGAAGGTCATTTTGGATAGAATAATGTGATTTTACAGCACTTTTAGAAGTCCTCATTGTTCAAGGGATGTGAAAAAGTCAAGGATTCAGAAAATAAATATCATGAATTATTTTTAGATACCTATTTACAATTTTCAAATATTTCAGTTGGTCAATTGACATGAAACATAAACCAATCCCACATCCGTACATCTGTGAGTTCATCGGGGGCGGGTGACGTTGTAAGTAGTGATGGAAAAGCGCTATGGCGCTTTTGGTGCTTGGGGCTATTTTGCTGTGGCACCATTGGCGGTTGTCTTGGCGCAATTTTGGTGTGGCGCCAGGAGCAAAATGCCTGGCGCTAGCGCCAAAGCAAAAAGCGCCATGGCTCTTCCGACGCTTTTTCGCCATTTTACTCTGGCGCCATTGTTTCTTGGGGCTTGGGTTCGGAAAAGCGCCATAGCGCTTGGCGTCGAAGTCCTCACTAGTTGTAAGAGCTCACTAGTTCCATCACTAGTTGTAAGTGACAAGTCAAGTGGCATTTTCATTTGAAAATAATTCCTTCACGTATAAATAATCACATCAAACTTATCACATTACCACAGTAAAAGTCGGAAATTGGCCACGTTCCAATCAACCTTTCATGATCCCAATCCGACCGAATGAATGACGTCACATTTATCATTTTACAGTCAGTGCGTGCAAAAGTGAACGTTTCGTGTCGATGTCATGGCGTGAGCGGCTCCTGTGAAATGAGGGTCTGTTGGAGGCGGATGGCCAGTTTCAATGAAATTGGAGACCTACTCAAGGTGGGTCATGGATGTTGTGTATTATACCTATTTTACCTACCTATTTGCATATTATTTATCCCCTAGTGAGATTTATAATTATGGTTTGACACATGATTTATAATTATGGTTGGAATTTGACACATCTGGGGCCTGTGTCAAATCTATCAAGTGACAAAATTCAAGTAAAATTTCATAATACCCTGTTAGGTACTATTAGATGTGACGCTGGGTTCATTGCTTGATAAACTCGGCAGACATGAAACGAGTCAGTGATTCGGTCCTTCGTTACCAATGACGTATGTTTATTAATTGAAACTTGAATGGACGGATTCCATTCGGTTCACGATACATTTGATTCAATCCGACGTTTTATGCGATAACGATACGTGTTTGATTAGACAAATCGTTACAGAAAGTCGGATTGTAAGGTATTACGTCAATCTTATCGTCGCAGCCCCTATAAATTCATCCAAAAAAAGTACGTATGAATTTGGCTCACGTCGAAGTTACCCTTTGCGTTTTATACATACTTAAGTAAAAGACGCAGGATTTGCGTACGCGTCACCGATAATGGCCGCGCAATGCAATCAAGTCAACACAAGTGTCAACTCGTGTGTGCGCCGCCATCAGCGACCATTTGCTGTCGCTTAATTGCATACCGCAGCTATTATTGGTGACGCAGACGGAAATCCCGCGTCTTTCCTTCTCGGTAAAATTTCGAAAGCGATAACTTGGACGTGTGCCAAATATAAATATGCACAGTCGTACGAAAACCCTGTAGACCATTGACTTCTATAATGTCCGCCGAGTTTATCTTAAATATTATACATGGGTGTATTTACAGGCCAGAGTTGTCCCTTGTCAAGTCATTCGAAACTTCACCTTTCACATAAATTGAAACTTTGTCCGATATTTGTCACTTGACAAGTATAAATTCCAACACCCATTCAGTCCCGCTACGACTACTATTCTGTGCGAGTTGCGAAACGCGCAAAAACGCCGCTGCGTCGCAAAGACAGGCAGGTGCGCGACACACCAATTTTGCCCGACAGAGAATTAGTTTACCTGCACAAGTCGCCAAACTATTGCGCCAGGGATCCGGCTAATGTGAGTGTTTTTGTGTATTTAGTTGACAGTTGAGGCGTCCAATTCTAAAAGTCGACAAGTCCAAAATATGAAAATTTTGAGTTAGGCCCGGAAATGTCATCTGGGGCTACTTTCGCACATTTTTCATCATTTTCCATAAATTTTTTGACCTCACATGCCCATATGGCATAGTGCCAATTTGACATTTTTTGGGAAAAATGCAAAAAATTTGCGCAAGAAGTCGACAACTCCACTTAGTTTTGGGCTAAAAGGCGACAAGTCCTTCCTCCGCTTCCTTTTTTTATGTGAAAAAAACGCAAGAAATGTGGCACTATGGGCACCGATTTCTAAAAGCCGACAAGTACATAAATTTCCCATTATGGAGCGATTACAGCTCGGGCGTAAAATTCCAGCGTAAAATTCCATCGCAAAATTGATTACATAAAAGTGGATGATGATACAGGTCTGCAATTTTTCATGGAGAATATGTTTATCAATACCTTCATTGTGCCCGAGAGTCATCATCCACAGTCACTGCAATTTGATTGTGGAAATTCAAAAATTTCTATTTTACGCTGGAATTTTACGCCAGCTGAAGAAAAATCAATTCTACGCTATGTCATTGCATGCAATTACCTGGCGTAGAATTGACTTTTCTTCAGCGGGCGTAAAATTCCAGCGTAAAATAAATTTTTTTGAATTTCCACAATCAAATTGCAGTGACTGTGGATGATGACTCTCGGACACAATGAAGGTATTGATAAACATATTCTGCATGAAAATTGCAGACCTGTATCATCATCCACTTTTATGTAATCAATTTTGCGATGGAATTTTACGCTGGAATTTTACGCCCGAGCTGTAATCGTAGCATAAGGGAGGCGCAACGCGGGCGGGAACAAAAATGTCCTCGCGTGCAAGAAGGCGACAAGTCCATTTTCCTCCCAAAAACAGTTTTGCTCTGACCGAATGGAATTTTATGGACACCCCATTTTTCACATATACGTTGGAATTAGGGGCTGAAAATTTGACACTTTATTGTCAACATATGGAACTTAATGGAAAGCATGAGAGAGCCAAATTGGACACGCACCACGGGCCTGGAATTGGGTTTGAAACTTAAAATGCGATTTACTCAAAATCACATTTTGTGGACTTGTCGACTTTTAGAATTAGACGCCTCAGTTGTTAATTGAGTGACAAGTGGGAAATTGCATGTCAAGTGTCATAGGTATATTTGTTTTTTTAAATAATTTCAGTTGAAGTTTGACTTCATGTACCTGACTTGTCACCAGAGTTATAAATATTTACGTAGTCCGCTGACTGCACACTTTAAATGAATATCCCATTTGAATATCCTTGATTTTAACCCAAATATTTGACATTTTCCAGGGCATTTTACATGACTGTAGACACCTTGCGTGACATTATGCAGGGTTTGGGATTGGCACCAGCTATATACCCCTGACAATCAAAATGACACTTTACCCCGAAGATTCAGTGCGCCACTTAAAACAACACTTACCACTTACCTATCACTTCCCCCCTCCCAGGGTGTGTTCGGCACGGTGGGCCGCGTGTGCAACGCCACCTCAGTGGGCCGGGAAAGCTGCCACTTGCTGTGCTGCGGCCGCGGCTACGACACTTCCGTGGAGACTTGGAACGAACGGTGCCACTGCAAGTTCGTGTGGTGCTGCGAAGTCAAGTGCAAATTGTGCGCTAGGAGCGCTGAGGTGCACACTTGTAAATGAGGGGATGGGGGCGGGGCGAAGGTGTGAAGAGATTTGGAGATGTGGGCGGCGGTTTTCGACAGTGATATATATCTATTCTATTTATTTATTTATTGCTTTGTTTGTATGTTTATTTGTATGTGTATATATTTTTTATACGCGCAAATAAATTACCCGCGAAAAGTCAATCCTGCATGCTGCTAAGTCACTCTGTCAAGTGACTAATTTTTTTGTAGCACGAGTTCAAATTTTAAGCGAAATATCGATAGAAACATTCTAGTGCCACCATCAAACCCTTTAAAATGCCCTGTATAATGATTTTTTTTGTGTTAAACGTGATGTAAAATGCCCTTTAAATGTCAAAAAATATTTCATTCCACTCATTTTGCATGTTACATGCATGCCTTTTGACAATTTGCATGACATTTGACATTGTACAGCGTCTGGGAGTGGCCTCTCGAGTAGTACTTGTCATGTTTACAAGGTATTTGAGGGTTGTCAGAAATATGAATTTTTTTTTTTGGGGGGGGGAATTTGAAGTTTGTCAGAAATTTATTCCATGTCAGGGTTGAGTGTGTGCAGGATTGGCACATTATATTTCAACATTGTATTTATGTGAAAACCATTGTCAAATTGATGAAGCTTGTAGATACTAAAAAATAACTTTTTATCATAAACTCGAAAAATATTTCCTCCTAATTAAATCTTGGATTAAATTAATTTATTAAAATAAATGTTCTATTAGACATAATCAAGTTCAGCATGCAAAATTATGGTTCATCTTTATGCTCACATATATATGCTAATTACAATAAAACTGTGCCATAAAATATAAAGAATCGTTTGTTTCTGGTTTTCAGCGTGTGCAAAAGAGTATGTCACAGAATCGGTGCGGCCATTTGGCAGACATCAGCGACACCGACAGTGACCAGAAAAAAATGACTTAGAGAATGCGGGCTGCTCGCATACCTAGTGGTGTAAAAAGCGCCGGGAGTTTGGCGTCAAGCGCCAAAAGCGCCATGGTGCATCAGAGGCCTCATGGGTAGTGATGTAAAGGCACCGGGGCACCGGTGCCCCGGTGCTGGGCACCGAAGGGCACCAGCACCGGTGCTGGTGCGGTGCCATTGCAATCTTCTGGTGTGCCATGCCGGTGCCGGTGCCATTTTTTTCAGAAAAGTGCCGGTGCGGTGCCATTTTTTTGCCGGTGCTAGCACCAGCGCCAAAGTAAAAGGCACCGGGAAAGGCACCGACCAAGGCTTCATGTGCTGTGCAATGTTGTCCATAGTATGTGCTTTTTCATATTTCAACAAACAGCGATATATTTACCCAGCCATTTTTTGCCTATTTTGTAAATATTCCATCAAATAAATATACCTACTGTGAAATCCATTATACCCGATATGTCATCTGATGAGCGAATCTAAAATTTTGTTGAATTTAAAATCATTTTTAGATTTTATATTTCTCTTACATTTTGCTCAAAAATTGTCGTCAGTTTATGACAGAGATAGTCCCATTCTCTGTACAGCAACAACTCCTGATCAGTAGACAATAGTGGCTATGGGCTTTCTAGCGAATTCAATATTTTATCTTTCATTTGTAATCATTGTAATTGCTTCATAAAAGTGATCGCCACATCATTCTGATCGTTTTAAGTGCTCAACCATCAAAATTGGTTGAAAATTCATGGAAATATGCACTTCCAAAGGTGTGGCCACTGAGTAACTGCCTGATATTTATGTTACTTCGGAAATTCCAGCCTGGTGTGGTGCCTTTCGGTGCTAGCACCGGCAACCCGCCGGTGTCCTTCGGTGCCGGTGCCATTTTTTCCGAATGGTGAAGGTGCGGTGCGGTGCCATTTTCTGGCCGGTGCCCCAGGGTGCCAGGTGCCCTTTCCATGCGTTGGCAAAGGTGCCGGTGCGGTGCGGTGCCATTTTTCCCGGTGCCTTTAACATCACTACTCATGGGTTGTCGCTTTCTACTCTGGCGCTAGCGCCACGCGTCAGCGCCATGGCGTTTTTTTATCACTAATTTACACCTAAGTAGTGTAGTATAATAGTAGCCGATTGAACTATCCACAAAATTTAAGTTCAATCAGCTATTTTTTACTTCAATGATTGAAGTATTCAATTACTTACTATTGTATATAAGTCGTTTATTATCGGACATCTCCCGGACATATAATACAACTGGTGTTTTTTTGTAAAAAAATAAGTTTTGGACTGGTGCCAACTTGTGAAATTCTTTCGTCATTCGGAATGGATAATGGGGCCAGTGGTTCAGCTGACGTGCGAAAGCAAGAAATTGACAGATTGAAGTTAGCTGAACAGCTGGATGCGGACATTGATCAATTTATTGAAGATTTGGCGAAACAAAAGTGCGTTACATTTTACAACCCGCGAGTTTTATGTGGCTTCGCTCGAAGGAAATTTATCAAATACATTTTTGCTGATTATTTTGCTGAGAAACAGATTTGACAGAAACAAAACATAACAAGTGTTTGATAACTCTCCGTCGTAAACTAGCGTGCGGGTCACTATATATCTTACTTTTGCCCACTTCCTGCAAACGTTTTTAAGTTTAACCAGGCGAAAAATGTATGATACTGTCCATGAATTGGACTGCACTATAAATGCATTTCGAGTTGACTGAATGCATGTTACTAGGTGAATGAAAATCGCCGCCAATGAAAGAAATTACGCAGGAAAACTGATCCCAATGAATATAGTGAAGAATTCAATCTCGACAAATGGTGCGAGGAGATTGACCGGCATCCGTTTTTCATGAAGGTTATTTCAAATTATGTTAGCATGAATTTTGATAGCAATGATAAATTATGATAACAATGAATACAGATATTGTGTGAATGCTAGTTTCCTTTAACGGTTTTGTTTCTACAAAATGCAGCGGGTGTTGAATTGAAGTGGGAATGTAAACTACGCCTCTATTTAAAAGAAAACATGCTTTTGAAAACCATTCAGATTTCATTCACACATTCACAGAATCTAGAAGAGGGTTACACAGATGAAAATATCGATGCCCTGCAAGCGCTCAAAGCGGACACAGAAGCGGACGCTGAGTATGCGCGCTCGCGCGGCAACAAATTGTTCCAGTTCAAAAAGTACAGAGACGCCGTGGCTGTGTACACTGAAGGTGAGGGAAATATTTATGTTTGTGCAATGCCCACACTTTGTTAAGTGACGAGAAGACTTGCACCTATGTGTAGGTAGGGTTCAAACTGGATCCTGATCCCGAATCCCGAGAAATTTCGGGATTTTGCAGTCCCGATGCCCATCCCGAAAACGCGATCCCGATCCCGAAATGTCAAAAACCCAATCCTGATCCCGAAAACTTCTCTCTAATCCCGATCCCAGAGAACTTGCCAAAAGACTTTTGCACCGAGAAATTTATATGGAAACATCTAGTGAAGCATTGTTTTACAGATCACTTTACTTGTCAATTCACTCAGGTTTGAAAGCAGAAAACTGCAGTCGAAAATCAGCCTCAATGTTGTTTGGAAATAGAGCGGCGGCGAACGCGCGTCTAAACAATTGGAGATCTGCTTTGAGAGATTGCAGCTTTGCTCTGAAGTTGGACCCACGACATTCGAAGGTGGGTCATTTTTGGGCCGCAGTATCTTACAAGAACTTGAGCACTTATTTCACACTTTGTACGGGTGATGAGTGGTTTGGATCGAGTTGCAGGGTAAAAATCCTGACTGTTCTACAAATTTCATAAATCTTGTCTAGGGTTGGAAAAAAAACGTTTTTTTTAACTCGATGTTTTTAAATAAAAAAAACGTTTTTTAAAATAAAAAACGTTTTTTTTAAAAGCTCCCAGATATGACCTAGTGTCAACATATATAGGTATATCAGACAGTGGCAATACTCTGTGATGTTAAATATGACCATATAATGGCTGTGGAACCATGGGATAGCATTATAAGTGCTGATTTGTGTCAAAAATATCCATTTTTCGTCGACATATCGTTTGTATATCGCCTTATAGTCGAATGTTCATGACTTCAGGTAAAGTTTGGCACGAAATAGTGATCAAACAAGGTTATAAAAGGAGGTTGTTACTTTGGGAGTGAAGTTACACACTGTGGAGGTACATGGAAGGACATTACCTCAATATTATATATTACAGCAACATATGTCGGCTTATTCACCCATGGTAGCACATAGAAATGGATGTCTTGATACTAAAAATGCAACAAAACCAATGAAAACAACCACCAATGTCAATTTGTGTGTGAAATTGCGCGCTTGCGCGCAAAAATTTTGCAAAATACCTAGTGCTTAGTACTAAAAATTTTGGCCTATGTTTAAAAAAAAAAAACATTTCGGACGTCATGTTTAAAAAAAAAACGTTTTTTATAAAAAACGTTTAAAAAAACATCGGCCAACCCTAATCTTGTCAAAAAATAAATTTACACGATATTTTGTGATAATACCAATTGAGAAGATGGTACCACTGAAATATGCTCATCAAGCTGAACTTAAAATGAAGAAAATGGAATCTACCATGTCCCAAATTTTTTAAGATGGAGTATGGTACTATGGTAGATTTCATTGCAATTCTGCCGTCAATATGCCATAAATTATCGTACAAGCAGGAAAATTTGCTCCCGAGACCCGATCACCAAAAACAATTTTCTCAAAACTTCGCAGGCTGCAATACGCGGTGCCGAGTGCCTTTTGCAAATGCAAAAAGGCACCGAGTGCCTACGTTGGATTGACGCTTGCTCACATCATGGATTGATTGATTCTGAAAAAATTGTACAACTGAAAGATGAGGCACATAAGTGCATAGAAGATAAAAAGCGGGCGGTTGAAAGAGAAAAACGGAAAACGGCGATCGAGTCGTTTGAACTTGTGCGACTTTACAAGGCTCTGAAATCGCGCGGCATTAGGTTTTCGCCAATGCCATTGCCATCAAACGTGGGTCAAGTTTTATTGAATGGGTTTTTGGACTTTGAAAATTGCCCCAATCTGGTAAAATATCAGGTTCTGAAACAAATTGAATAAATTAAGGGGATAGTGTGCTGGAATAATACCGTCGGAAATACCGTATTTCTTCTAATATTTAAATGTATAAAAATATTATGAAATCTGTAAAGAACCATACCTCTAAAATGCATGCATTGCAAAATTTACTTGGGGGAATTTCAAAGTGCAAATTTTGTAAATTTTTGTTCCTGTAATGATGTCATTATGATGTCATAAAATTCACCCTAAGTTCACTTCGCAATGCCGGCATTTTAGAGGTATGGACGTTCTTTACATAACTTTAAACATCAAACCGTTCCCTTTAAAGTATCATAAACCAGCACTTCAAGTGTCTAATAAAAAAGTTCCAAAAAGTGAATTTTTTGTCATCCATCTATTGGGGAGTGGTATTTTTTAGAGAATAAGTGAATTATGGAGAAATTTTTCACATTTATCTCACATTATTGAATAGTGTATAGTAGGGGAGTGGTGTTGGTAACACATCCCCAAAATGTTAGATTTATACCCCTCCCACAGCTCAGAAATCAGCGGGTGCCGGACCTGCTGTGGGACACCAAAAAAAGCCAAAAAAATTTTTAGCACTTAGGGCGACCCACCCTGAGAGGGGTCGCCGCGACCCCCCCCCCAATTCATGCGAAGTAGAGGGGGGTTGCGCCTAGGGTTCAAACGGGATTGACTTTTCGGGATCGGGATTGTTTTTTTGAGATTACGGGATCGGGATTGGCCGGGATTGGGGTCACGGGATCGGGATCGGGATTGGCATTTTTTCGGGATCGGGATTGGGGTCTTGGGATAGAGATTTTGGTCAATGTTTTGGCATCCACAGTTGTTCATAAAGGTCTAAAAACACTGTTGGATGCCAAAAACGTGGCATAAAATGAACGCTGGGGGTTTGCGTTCACATTTTTGCATGCAAAAACGTAGTTTTTTCACTTTTGATAATTTCCACAAATTTTTTCCGGGATCGGGATCCCGGACTTTGGAGTTTATCGGGATCGGGATTTGAAAAGTTTCGGGATCGGGATCGGGACTGCTAAATCCCGGAATTTCACGGGATCCGGGATCGGGATCGGGATCCCGTTTGAACCCTAGTTGCGCCGACATCTCCCCCAAGCAGGGGTCTCGAATGGGGGGGGGTTACCCCCCCCCCCCCAAACCGCCCAGCTATCTATCTATCCCGGAGGCAAAATTTTGCGCTAGTACCCCCTAACCCCCCCCCCCCCCAAAATCGCCCAGCTATCTACCTATCTGGAGCGATTTTTCAGAAACTATACCCCAATTTTCGCTCAAAATCGCTATTTTTCATACCTATATATAGATTTTCACCTCCAAAATCACTGGTTCATGCGTCTAACTGCCTATTTTCAGCTATTTTAAGTACTATATGCTCTTGTATACCCATTTTGAGCTATTTTACACCTACTTTTAGCGATTTTTCTCCCTTTTCTGTGTTCTATGCCCCCGAAAAAACCTATATATCGAACCACCACAACCCCCCCAAACCCACCCCCCAGAAAATTTTTCAGCTATCTATCCCTCCGGAGGAGCGATTTGCTATCTATCCAACCACTCGGAGGGTCAAAATTCAAGATACCCCTGCCCCCAAGTTTCAGCCTCTGGGGCGCCCTAGAACTGGGGATAGGATATAAGAAGTAAAATCTAAAAATGGCTGCCGGACGTGACCGGGAAGGTGTTTACAAAAATATGAAGTCACTTTCCTTTTCTTTTAAGACATTTCCTCTCGATTGGAAACGCGCCGACGGAATTGCCCAATACAAAACCATTTGGCTACTTGCCAATGTCAACTGAATCTCAAAACACAGGTGGACGATTTCAACGTGTCGCTGATATCGCACTCGTCGCCGCAAGCGGCCGGCCATTCGATACACGTTCATTTCGACGAGCAAAATGCAGAGGTCTTGTTGTGGCCCACGTTGCTGGTGTACGCGCAGGTGGGCGACACGGATTTCATCCAGGCTTTCCCGGAGAATTGCACTTTTCGGTGGGTAATGTTGCGTTTTACACTGATTTTTAGACACTTCGGTGGGTTGGCAATGGCTTTGCAAGTTTTGACAAATAATTTGTCGGTCGACTGTTGTTTTCATTTTTTTCCTACTCACAACTCCTCCAATGAAAGGAATTGTACACTAAAAGAATCGCCCATTTCAAAATTGACGTCAGCCAAGCCTCCAAAGAAATTTAGAAATGTCCGAAACGTGTGGCGCTATACCAGATCGCTCTGAACGTTTCTAGCCGCGGACCAAATTCGATAAAACTACATTGAAAAAGCCCGTTCCCAAAACCACACAGCGAGCAACTCAACACGATATTTTCCGAGCCAGCGCCATGGGACCCAGACAGAAAATATACAGCCGACACTGTCAAAGTGAGTTTTGCTGCCCATGGTGGTGGGGAAGTTGATGCCGAACACAAACAGGCTGGTGAACAGATTGGACAGAAAATGCTTGAAGTGCCTTTGGAGAGTACATTGAGGCAGGCGCTCAGTAGGCCAGATTTTGTTGTGTACAATGGCCTGCCTACGTTTCAGGTCACTTTGAAGTAGTGGGTTGTGGTCAGAAATTTTTTGAAGTTATTTCAGCACGCTGTTGAGTGACCAGAGACGAGAAGAAAAGTTGAATTCAGCCAGGGACGTAGCCAGGATTTTTGAGCGGGGGGGGCGGATTGTATACGGAGCCCGGCGAATGGGGGGGGCGGCGCCCCCCCCCTAAAATTTTACCCTTGTAGTAGGGGAATGGCGCCATGGCGCTGGCGCCATTCGTAGGCGCCACGCCATGGCGCCACTGGCGTTGGCATTGGCGCCAAAACAGCCGTATATGTCTGTATTTTACAGTCATATAGAACGACATGGACAGGAATTGAGTCCCCCCCCCGCCCCCCCCCCTGGCTACGACCTTGAATTCAGCAAATCTAAGGTTTCGGTAAATATACATTTCAAATTTTCGTTCGACACTTAACATGCAATAAACTCTCGTCGACACTTGTCACTTGACATCCTGAGGAAATTGCAAATGTTTACAATGTGATATATTCTCAGTGTCTGTTGTTGTTTTAGTTTCATTAGATATAGAGTATCGCTCCAACATTTATACGATCACATTTTCAAAGGCAGAATAAATTCGAAAGCAATTTTAAATACAAATGCTGGTGTGAGAGTTACGAGAATTTCCAAAATCCACGATCGAATTCGAGACTATATTGACATCAATTACTGAGTAAACAGCAGGCACCGGATGCACTTCTGCTCAAATCTGCACGAAAATTAAGTGCGATAAATTCCCACTTTTTGAACTACATGTTTCATCGCACCTATGAATGTAGTTTCTGTGTATAAGTATACTGACCGCACACCTTATAGTGAAATTTACCATATCTCATCTAAATAAAGAACGGAAAAATTGGTTTCACCGGACTGTATTCCTAAAATTATGGTAACATTCTCTTTAAAGCAAGCGATCAGTGTACAAAAAACCGAAAATTCGGACAACAAACATTGACGAACATCGAGAATAAGTATTTTAGTATAAAAGACTTGCTTATAAATATTTAAAGAAAATAAGTGATCACCAACGCGTGCAAAAGACTCAATTGCAAGCGAATTGGCGGAAAAAGTTGAAAAAATAACATTTCAAAAGGGTGAACATTGATAAAAATAAAGCTTCAGTGATAAAGGAAATGTCAGTGATGACAGGAGTCCATTAGCACCTTGTAAAGTGACAAGAAAAAGTAATAAGTCAACAGTAATTTGACAAAAATGTCTTATCACTTCCCTTTCTCGCGACTTGTCAGTTAAACAACTTCCGTGTGTCTTTTCTGACCACTTTTTTTTCATAGCACTTTACGGGGTGCGTAATAGGCACCTGGAAACTGTAAAAAACCCACTACTCTACGAATCAAAATGGTTATCGCCTCACGTGACGAGGCTAATTTGATCTCATTTAATCCAAATGAAATCCGTTGTATTTTAACACCAAAATCACATCGGCTAGGCTCTAAGTAATATGCAAGCTAATTTCGTGCGACGTATGCATTTAAAATATAAAATAAATATGAAACACGGGCAACAAAGCACACTGATTAGTTGCCACAGATCACATTTGACAGAGGAAAAGTCAAATCGAAATAGCATATTCACAGTCTAATCCCACTATAAAAGTAAGTGTCACTTTACAGCACTTAATTATTGTCACCGAGCCGTTTAAGTGACGCTTCAATAGTTTTTCTGTGCGCAATTCGGGTGACCCCCAGCTGAGTCATGAGTGCCCGATCGTGCCCGACAAGTCTGCTGCCCGTTACGTTTGCTCGCACGAAGTTGTTCTGAGTGGGGGGGGGGGGGATTGAGTGGTGTGATTGAGTTTTTGGGATGGTATTTTTACAATTGTCATTTGATGGTTAAGTGCTTTTCCTGAGGTGTCTTGGGGCAGTCCCGGACCCTGTCATGTGTAATGTAAAAGACCATGCAAAGTGTCAATTGTCATGTAAAGGACAGTGTTAAGTGGCATGTGTATCCAAATATTATTTTATAGTAACCAAATCTTTTATTTTTGTATCCAAATGTACAAAAGCTTTCGAAAACGAAAACACGAAAGCTTTCGATACTATAAACTCAGGATACACGTGACACTTTACAGCACCTCTTACATGACACATCACATTTTACAGGGCCTGGGACTGGCACCTGGGTGTCCAGTAACCGATTTCAGACAACATTTTAAGCAGAGTTTCCAACGCCCTGTGAATACTTTACAGGCCCAAAAAATCCTTGCAAGTCCCCCAAAACCCCATCACCCAACCAAATAGTAAAAACCCACCTTATACTCAGCCAAATGCAGCGAGTCGAGCCAATCAGCCACATCGGCCACGGTCCACTGTCTCAGCGGCTTACCACCGAACTCATTGGACCCCCCAATCTTGCTCAGATCCGTGCAGCTCAGCGTGGGCGTCCTGTCGTCGTCGACGGGCGCGTCGTTGCCGTGCATCATGGGCGAGATGCCCGAGTCGGCGTCCGACTGCGACATGGCGCCGCCGGCCGATTGGGACGTGCTCGCGCACGACATGCCGGACATGGTTGAGAGGGTGGATGTTACTGAGACCTGGGTTGGGGTGGTGGTGTTTTTACTATGCTGGCGCGTGTTGCGCGAAGAGTGGTGCCGTATTTTTATGAATAAAAATCATGTAAAAACCGGGTAAGCGTTATATTAACTGATGGTTATACAAGCGTAATGTCACGGGAAAAATTTCTTCTCGTATGGGATGTGTTTCAGTTGAAAAATAGTGTGTTTGGACCCAATCTCTTTAGCAACCATGAAAATTTGAGAAATATTTGTTCGATCCTTAAACCATTTTCAAAACCTCAAATCGGAAAATTCATCGTAAATCAATACAAAACCCACACAAAAAGACCCCCACCCACCGCGTCTGCCGCCTGTCTGCCAGTATTGCCGCCGGTGGCCGCGGTGCCGACCAGCACCAAGCTGGGCTTCTTGGGCAGCTGCGGCGGCGGCTTGTGCACCGAGCTCAGGTTCTCCTCCAGCTGCTGGCTGAGCACCATCACCCGGTCCTCGTTCACGCTCCGGCCTGAGAGGGGGGGGGTATTTTTTGGAGGGGGGACTGGACAGATTTCGAGATGACAAGCTATGCACCGACGGAGGACAAATTTTGAGTGATTTGACCTGAATTGGCGCCACACACGCTGGATTCGTGTCAACTAAATTTTCGTGAATTATGTGATTTCAACTGTCCTATCTGATAGAACATAGTTTGTTTTACATAATGACACTTAATTTTCATTGTCTAGTAAATTTTTTTCGTGTTATTAAATAGACAATGACACCGATTTAGTTGACACGAATTTGCGATGTCAACTAACGTGTGTGTGTGTTCATTGTCATCTAACTCTACTCTACTGAATAAATTTTCGCCTTAATGTGCTTTTCCGAACATACCATGTATTTAATATCAACCAACCATTCATAGCAGCATTGAGAAACTCCGGCGGGGGCGGCGGCGGAAAATCCGCAGTGCTCTCCGACTGCCGAACGCCTTGTTTTTCATTAGCCGCCGCGGCAGCGACGTTGGGCGGCAGCAGCGCCTGCGTGTCCATGTTGGCGGCGCGCTGCCGCTTGAGCGCCATGGCCAAGCTGTCGCTGGGCTGGTCGCCAGCCGCCGCGGCGCAGTTAATGCCGTCGTTCTCCGCGTCGTCGCTGCACTCGATCACGTGCGACAGGTGCCCGCTGCCGCCGTTGGCTGCGATGGGTGGTAATTCATCCTATGGTTGTAGGCTACGCATAAATACCCCCACTCGAATAACTCCCCCTAAAAAAACTGAGACGGAAATTACCTACTGGTGAAATTACTAAAAGGTAAAATTACTGTAATCCCAAATATACCGTGTGGAGCGCATACTTTGCGAAGAAACCTACCATAATTTAATGAATAAAAAATCTTGTGATAAATTTCGTAATTTATTATTCCATAGTAAAAACGAAAAATTACGATGGAAAACTGTACAATTTTTGGTCTATTATTCAGATGGGTTATGCAAGGTTTCCATGCAAAGTGTGATGTCCGCCGAACTTCCAACATTCCAAACTCACACGTGGTCTCGTCTCCACATTCCGAAGGTTCCAAACTAGTCCTAGAACTAGTGTATCCAGAATCCTTCTTATTGCCAAAAGCTCCACTGCCCACATTCACCACAGTATTGCCATTTTGACCCTGATTTTGAGTTGTCTGCTTGTGTACAATCGACTGCTGCACGGACTCTTTCAGTGACAATCCAGTTCTATGGGCCACTTTAATCGGGGGTGCCGGGGGTGGCAGCGAGGGGCCATTTGCTGCCGCCGCGGGTTTTGATGCGGCATTTTGTTGTTGTTGGTGTCCATCGGCGGCGGGGGGATTGTTCGAGGCCAATGGCTGTTTTGGTGGGCGGAGTTTGGGCGTGAGGGGATTTATTTGCGTGCTGTCACGGGTAGATACTATTTAAATCGAAAAGAGACTGCAAAAAGTTTCAATAAAGATGTCATCGAATACTGACATGAAAAATTGGAAGTGGGTAAAATACAATTATTTATAAACCGATTACTATTTAGTTCTAAAAATACTAAACATACCAAATATCCCCACTGACAAAAAATATAAACATACAAATCATCCAAACCCTGCGCGTGAAATTAGAAAAATGAACTCACACTCTGTTCAGTGTTCATTTTATTCCGTCTCCTGGCGAGCGCCTGTCTCAGATCGGAATCAAAATCGGGTTTCCCATCGTTTTTTGCCCGCTCTTCACTTTGGCAATCGCCCAATCCAAATTTCACAACTGCGGCGCCATTTTGACTTTTGCCATTCGCAGCCGGCTTCAATCTGACAGCATTCAATGCTTCCATAGTTATGCCGCCCGCGCCGCCATTTATAGAATTCTGATTTTCCGTCGACGGTCGCAAAGCGTTACTGCTATTGGTTCGGTTCCCGGGAGTGCTGTCGTCTCTGGAAAATGGGGATTCTCTGTTTGAATGACGATGTTTTAGTTGGAGTTGAAGAACGGTTTCAATATTTGATCCGGTTTTTAACGGTTTCAGTTGTGAATACCTCTTTAAAAACATCTACAGACTAGACAACTTTCATTCCGAACCTTTATCTCAAAAGAACGAAGGCAGCACGGACAAATGTCAACTCAAAACTCCAATCCAAAGAGAATCACCTCAAAAATACCCGACAAAAACCAACCTCACTCTACCCACAACCGGGGCGCTAGAATCCCTCTCAATCCTGGTCTTATTCAATCTAACCGCCCTCAGCGCATCAGCGCTAACCCCCCTGCAATCACCCTTATTCGCCGCGGCAAACCCCCCGACTCCGCCCCCTTTCAACTCGCTGGCTGATGGGGGCGGAGGGGGCGGCGGCGGGCAGCTCGAAGTGCTCGGCGTCGATGATGATGGTGGCGGCGGTGCCGGGGGCGGCGGCGCTGCGCACATTGGCGCGGGGGGAATGTCGCATAGGGGGGAGGTTTGGTCGCCTGAGTGGTTTTGGGGGGTGGTTTTGTGTGATGGAAAGTTGGTGAAGGATTTGGAATGCGTCGCGGAGATAAATGACACTGTGGAGTGAGACTGTTTGGATATTGGAATATTTTGGCTTAAAACAGCGCAGTGGCGCGGTAAAGACTCCGAAATTTATTTTCGAATGTTGTATGAACAAAAAACGTTAACTAAGTGAACTTTTGTAGTTGCCCACTCCACTCTTACAACAATGTGTGCACAAATATTGTTGAATATCCGGCATTTCCTAAACAATACTATTTATATGAGCCTGTAGCTGTACGCACAGAAACTCGGCACGCACAGAAGCCCGTTACGCACAGAAGTCAACTCGCTGCGCACAGAAACTCGGCCCGCACATAGCTGATGCCATGTTTCTGTGCCTATCAAGTTTATGTGATTTTTCACATTCTCTTCTATTCTATTCCCTATGTATAGCAGTAGTTGACACCCGAAATTTTGCCAACCGTTACATCTGTTTTCTACATATTTGACTTTCGCGATTGCGAATGTAAAATATGTAGAAAACAGCTGTAACAGTTGATGAAATTTCAGGTGTCAACTACTTCAACACACATGAAAATCCTGAACTCAGATGGCCGACTTGTCCGACAGGGCCCAGTTGTGTGCGAACGGGCGTCTGTGCGTGGCGGGTTTTGATTCTGTGCATAACGGGCGCGTGTGCGCAACGTGTTTCTGTGCGTAATGAGCCTGGCCCCTATTTATATTACTCTCTGTCATCGGGTATTGTTTCCCGTCAACAGAATGTCGTTTCGCACAAATTGCTTTCCAATCACGGCTGATAAAAAAGTCAAAACGACGCCAGCCCGGCCACCGCGCGACCCATTTTCAAACGCACAAACTGTCGTTAAGCGCGCCCCGCCTCACCGGTCTCACTCCCAGACGCTGACAAATGCCCTGCAAAATGTCAAGTGTCATGCATTTGACAAACTCGTTTGCCATTTTTCAGGTCATTTTGAAACTTAGAATGACATTTCACATTTTTCGTGGCATTTTACACGGTCTGGGAGTGCCCGCCGGTGGGACGCCCGTTCAGTATGGGAGAAAACAGGGAGAAAGTTGCGAAAAGCGGTAAGTGGTGATCAGTGAACCGAGAGGATGAAATTTGATTTGCCCGACAAACTTTTTCGGGCAACCCGATTTATTGCATCTGAAATTACACTCCTAATCATAAAGTGAGGCATACAATTCGGAAAAATCGGGGGATGGGCAAAACCACGTCAGAAAAATTAAATTCCGTCCCAGCAGTAGCCCACCAGATAAAAACCATTGCCCGAAAATCCTGAATTTTGCCCGACAAAATTCGCAGCCAGCAGCAAGGACGAGGACGAGGATTTGAAGGACAATTTGGGCAGGCTCAAAAAGGCTCAGGGACTTGGCCGCGACGAAAAAACGGGCTTCTCCGCGGCCGACCAACTGAAACGACTGAACAGGGCCGGTCCAAAGCAGATGATGCTCAGGGAACATGAGTATGCCAGATCGGTGCAGCTGGTTTGTTGGTGTGGGAGTACCCCCCTGGGGGGGGGGTCTCAGAGGGGTTATATAAATACAAGGATTGGGGTGCCCGTAGAAAAGCGACAGCCAAAGCATGCCTGTGCACGTAGATGGTTGGGTTCCTATTAAATATGTATTTGAAAAAGCCTTTTCTTCGTGTTTTTTAACTGCCACGGGTCAGTATTGAACCCTGTAAAATGTCTGACAATGTCATGAAGCAGTCATGAGCACACATTTGCAAAATGTGAAGTGCCCAGTAATATTTTCTTTTTTTCCAATTTTACACGACATTCGAAGAAAATCTGTGACGTATTTATTTCTCTTGCATGGTATCAAATACAGCGTACAGTGCGTGGGACACTTTTACCTAAACTGCAAAAAACCCTACTTTTAACAAATCTCACACACCCCCAGCCCCACTACCACCCTTCCACCCCCTCAAATACCCCCCCCCCCCAAACCCAGACATTCGACGAGTTTCTCAAACCGGAAAACATGGTGCGCAACCGCTACCAGAACATCATCCTGTACGACGACACGCGGGTCATCCTAGAGGACGATTACAAGGCGACCGTGGGCGATTACATACACGCTTCCTATGTGGACGGGTATGATCGAAGGTGCCAGTATGTATTGTGCCAAGCGCCGTTCAGCGACACCACTGAGAGGGACTTTTGGTTAGATTTGGATTTAGGGATTGGGATGGAATTTGGATTTTGGAAGGTTGCGTTGATTGGGTAAAGAGCGATTTGGGCGGAGTCGGGCGGTATCATACCCGAATTATGATACAGTTTGCCAGGATGTGGAGATAGCCGCACCGGCAGCGTGTTTGCATATTAATGGCACCCGGGATTGGCCATGCCCATTTTACCTAGTAAACCCTAGGAGACCAAATTTGTGCAGCGCATGCACATTTCCAATTCAATATCATAAAAATAGGATTCGATGTTCGCGTCAGGGCACCTCAGGTGCCGTTTTGAGAATTGACGATTGGCAAAACGTGGCACAATAAGTGATGAATGACGTCATAAGTCATGTGACTGGTGAACTATGAAGTGGCAAATACTAGTTAAGTCACAAATTTACATGCTACTTTTATGTTAATTTCCTACCCAACTTCTCACCATTTCACCTAGGTAAATACCACTCATATCATACTGGACACATCCACTAGAGGAATTGGGCCCTAGTAAAGTAACCTACTTACAAACACCCCCCAAATGCAACCCCCCAAACCCAGGCGCATGGTGTGGCAGGAACAACCCTCGTGCATAGTTCTCCTGACCCCGTGTCAGGGAGAAAACGAAAGGATTTTCTGGCCAACCCCCGGCAAGGACTCGGCCAACATGTCCAAGGAAGTGGGCATCGCGAGCAAATGCTACGCCGATAATGGATATAAGGTTTGGGGGGTTTGGTTGTCGGGATCGTGACGTGAGTAGCGGCCTACGCTAGTTGACACATGTGTGTCAACTGGTCTGTGTCAACTCAGATTTCGGCTTCACGTGTCGCACGGCGATCTCCAAAATGCACATGAAGCAATGTTGAAAAATAAATATTACGGCAAATGCATTCAGAGATCGCTCTGCGACACTTGAAGTTCCAATCTGAGTTGACACAGACCAGTTGACACACTTGTCAACTAGTGGGCCACCAAGAAATGGCGCCAGAGGAAAGAGCGCATGGCGCCATTCCATCGGAAGTCGCAAGTCGCAGTTACAATTTGCACGCCTTTTTTTCTCGCTGATAAGAAGCCGACCGCGTCAATCACATTTCTTCGGGCTACCCGAATCGGGCTGCCCGACAAAACCCGAACCCGACACGCATCGGGCAAATAAATCTCACCCCCACCCAGGTAGTGACGGACATGCGGCGGCAGGGCGTCGACTGCGACTACTACGAGCTGTCGGTGAACAGGACGGCGCAGCGCGACGTGATCCACATCAAATTGCTGCACTTCAAGCAGTGGAAAACGGACGCGGAAGTGCCGCCCACGCTGCTGGGGTTTCAGTCGAAGGCGAGACTTATCGCGCAGCAGCAGGAAATGGTTACTGGTGGTGGTTTTTGATGGCTTTTTTAATTGGCCTATTTTGAATAATTCCTGCACTTGAAAAATTACCCCTATTAGACGAGTGGGGAACCATAATCCCCACTCGAATAATTCCGCCTTTAGGCACCTGATGAATTTGCTGTGTCCAATTTGAACAAAAATGCCATTTACGTTGTTATTAAAGCATGTTTCGTGAAATGAGTTGACAAAAACATATTTGAAAATTTTGACAAAATAATACTTCCACCACTTGAATAGTTCCGCCTCTAACCCCCCCCCAGGGGAATTATTCAAGCAAATACGGTCCATGGCATTCAAAAAAAATTCAGCTAAAAAATTAGTCCCCCTCGAAATACCCCCTCCAAAACCATCAGACGATAAAAACCCGGGTGGTCCAAAGACACTCTCATATACCCCCCCCCCCAGATGGCTAGCGAGGCTCAAAAGACGCCGGGCACGATCCTCCTGCCCGATCCGCCGATGGTGGTCGCGTGCACCAACGGCGTGCACAGGTCGGGCACGTTCGCCGCGCTCGACATACTCATCAGAAGGATGCAAGAGAGGCGCCGCGTCGCTATGAAGGATACTGTCGCGCAGGTGGGGGGGGGGGGGGGGTGGCAAGGGGGTTTTTGATGGCGGTAAAAAATTGAATATGTTTCATCGTGGTAAATAAAAACTTTTTACCGTATTTCTTCTAATAGAAGGGCGGTCTCCAATAGAAGGGCGTCTGCAATAGAAGGGCGGGTAAAAAAGTTGACGAAAACAATAGAAGGGCGCCCTTTTATTAGAGGAAATACGGTATCATATGCATTTTTGTGCTTATGTGTCTGCGGCTAGCGCTTCAGTTCAATACCATTCCAATACATAGTGACGTTTTCAAAGTGGTCCAAAGTTTTTAAATTTAGAAAAATTATGAAACAGGCATAGCATTTAAAAAATCACGGGGGATTCACATTTTTTTAAATATCAAAAACATTTAAAATTTATTTACATTTAACCTTCAGGTTTTTCTAGGAAGATTTAATTATATATTCTTTTTAAGAGATTATATTTGATTATATTTTCACAAAATCACCCATTTTACAGTGCTAATCAGGCATCATCAAATTTTGAAAGTTCGCCGGAAAATTCGCGCCCGCCAAATTTCCCAAAAAGCCACACAGCCATTCATTAGTCTGACACACTACCTTCCAATCAACTCCGGCCCCCTGGTACATCCCCCCGCAGATCCGCCGCGAGCGCTACGGTTCCGTGCAGCTGGAAGCTCACTACGCCTACCTCGCAGAAGCGACTGTCAACTACGCCGTGTCGGCTGGCTACGTCAACGTGGACCAGTTGCCAGAGGCGACAAACTTTGTCGCCGGCATGTTCAACGTGGGCTCGTAGGTACTCGGGGATCGAGGGGTACTTGGTGTGAGTATTGAGTATCGAGTATTGAACAGGTTTTTTTTTGTCGGGGAATGAGAAATATCGACAGTTTTTGAAAAATGGAATATTGAGTACGTAATGAGTGAAGTGGTATCTTTCATGTGGGATATCTAGAATATTCTATCGGCAGAGAAAATTTAGAGAACATTTAACATCAGCATAACGATACATCGACATCAAGATATTTATTTTGGAGCTGGAATATCGGATATTCAGCACTTTTTCAATCGAAATAACAAAATTTGAAAATAATGTCGACAACGAAAAGTCATATCGCCCAAACCATACCATTGGCCGATTATTTTCACCGACATTTGACTTGACAGAGGACTACTGGTTTTGCATTCAGTGAATTTTTTTCTGTGATAACACTGACTAATTCACAGATGTATATGAAAGTACCTAAATGATAAAATGACTAAAGTGATTACGCGACCTAAAACTATGAAAATACCTACGAATGTATCGGCTGTGTTACAATGAAGCGGGCAAAAAGTGCGTGCGTGGTAAATTAAAATGCCATCGTGTTGCATTGCAGCTTAGCGCAGCCAGACAAAAAAATCAGCGCTTCAGCACACTAACAGCCATCGAGTGTGCATCATTTCGCATCACAAACATTTCGCATCAAGAAGTGCCCCCGTTCGCATCAGGAACTGCTTCGCATCATTTTCCCGCATAAAGTTTCTGCCTCACTTTGCAGAAGTTCCAAATGAGAAATGCGAATCGGAGCACTTTGGAGATGCACACTTTTTGATGCAAAATAGCGCAGTGGTTGATGCGAAGCGATGCACCATTTCATGCGAAGTAGAGCACTTATGTTATGTGAAATTTTGTCGTGAACTGAGGCCGTATTTGATGCGAAATATAGATCTAATGCTTGATGCGAAATGGCTTTGATGCGAAATGGTCTGGTGCGAGTTCCGCAAATTGAGAAGTAAGAAGTAAAATGGCAAATGCAAAGTGAATTGAGAAGAAAATTGGCAAAAGCGAAGTGAAATGGCAAGTAAAAATAGAAAGTAATTTCCCTTCGCTTTTGCCAATTTCCTTCTCAATTCACTTCTCATTTCACTTCGCATTTGCCATTTTACTTCTCAATTTGCGGAACTGGCCCCTGGACTCACATCCATCTACAAGGCGCCATACCAGCACTGCAAAGCCAATCCCCCAAAAAACTCACCCATCCTCGCCGAATGCGGCTGGGGCGGCGGCGGCGGCGGCGTTTTCGGCCGCAGCACGCCGCTCAGCCGCCCATCGACGTCATCCTGCTGCCGCTGCCATATGGGCTGGTCGTCGCCGGCGACCGACTGCAGATCGGGCGTGCTCACGAACGCGCCGCCCATGCGCTTGACGCCCGCGTCGTGCTGCTGCGGGTGCTGTCGTGCTGGCATCGACTGCAAGACCTGGGGGCAGTCCCGGGGTCTGTGAAGGGCCCTGTAAAGTGTCAAATGTCGAGCAAAGTGTCAAAAGTCGCGTAAAATGCCCCGGAAAATGGCAAACGTACGTTTGCCATTTTCCGGGGCATTTTACGCGACTTTTGACACTTTGCTCGACATTTGACACTTTACAGGGCACTTCACAAGCTCTGGGATTGTCACCAGCTCGTTCTCCTCGCCGGTGAGCGTGTAGGTGCGCGGCAGGCCGTTCGGCTGCCTGTAGTGGCTGCCGGCGGCGCCGCGCCGCCGCTTCATGTCAGCTACTGAGGTGTATTTGCGGTGCGGCGTGCCGCTGCCGCGGTGTTGTTGCGATGGGGACTCGCACGGCTGCATGGTGCCGAAATGGCCGCCCGGGTCGTCCTGAGGTTGTGGTTACAAGTGGGTGGATTTATAGTGATCTGGTACCAGTCCCAGACCCTGTAAAATTCCCTGTAAAATGTCATGCAAGGTGTCTAAGTCATGTAAAATACCCTGCAAAATGGCAACCGAGCTGCCATTTTGCAGGGCATTTTATATGACTTTTGACACTTTGCATGACATTTGACATTTTACTGGGTCTGGGACTGCCCCCATAGTCCAAACAGGCTACAAAATTCAAACTGCGGCAATTCCCGGTTTTATATTTGAATGGGAATTGCTGATGAATAAATATCATCGGGAAGGGGCGTAAAATGCATAGCTCTGCCGCCTAAAATATGAGCCTGTGCCTCTCCGAATGTAAACCCGCCCCGAATGAATACCCGCTCCGAATGTATACCCGCTCCGAAGGTAAGCCCGGCCCGAAGGTAGCATCAGTTACCTTCGGGCCGGGCTTACCTTCGGAGCGGGTATGCTTCCATTCGGTGCGGGTATACATTCGGGGCGGGTATACATTCGGAATGAGCCTTGGTCCTAAAATATATCTTAAGTTAATTTGCGTGAATACTAACTACACTTTCAGAAAGTTGAGCGCAAGATCAAAGATGGTCGATTTTGATCTAAAGTTCAAATTCTCAACCCTCCACGAAACCCACCATCTGCGCGACGGCGGGCTGCCTGGCCATGAGCTGCTCCAACTCGAGCGCGCTGATGCGTCTCGACGAGGGCCTCGACCTGACCGAGGCGCACCTGTCCGCCTCGTTGGCGAACACGCTCGAGCTGTTCGAGTCGCACGACGGCCGGCGGCGGCGTACAAGGCCACCGCTGGCGGCGTAATTGCCGCCGCCGTTCTCGGCGAAGCGCACTGCGAGTGGTGTTGCGTGGATGTTTGCGGCCGCGCGCTGAGAGATGACTTTGTGGCTAATTGGTAAAATGATTGCATTTTGTGACTTGAAATTCCATGAAGGGTTATAGCTGGATGAAATTATGGATACTGGAGAATGTTTCCAATTATCTGCAGTGTTTCAGTGTGCGCGGCTGCAACGAATTGTGGTTGTGGGCGAAATGAGCATTTGGGGCAGCCTGGGCTAAAATATGCCGAAATCTAGGTATTTGTTAGTTTGGCAAAGCCGTGATTTTTTTTCTCATTTTCTTTTATCATTATGGGGGCGGACACAAAAACGTTTCTGTATATCTATACTTCTGATAAAATAAAAAAACAAACAGCAAAAGACCAGAAAAATCCAAACTTCATCAACATCTCAACTCCACCAGGCACCCACACCAGTTCAGAAGTCACACACCCTCCAAAAAAGGCACTCAAAAGTCCAAAATCCAAACACAAAAAGGCACCACTACATTCGAGCCTACCAGCCTCGCTGCAGTGTTGCTGCTGCGGCGGCGGCAAGTTCGAATAGCGGCGGCCGCTCGCAGTCGACAGCGACGTGCTGGCGTGCCGCTCGGGCAGCGGGGGGGCGGCAGCACTTCGAGCTGTGCAATGGGCGGGCCGGCGTCAGTTTCAAGCCAGGGGGGGGTATTTGAAGCCAGGCATATAGCGCGGGGGTGCGAGGGATAGTGAGAGCGGCAATGAAATGGTAGGCTGTTTGAGAAGCGCGACTCATGCTGCTACATGCGGTGGTTGACCAGTGGTCAACTGAAAAACGTTTTTGATAAGTTTTCACAGAAATGCATCGCTTGGGACTAAAAAAGTAAAATATTTTATGTTACTAGACACTTAGATCAATTCAAGATCAGATAAAATCTCATTTTTCGTTCTACTGTGAACTGTCGACTGTCAACCACATCCGGCCCCCACTAGCTATTTGACATGGCAAATTTTTGTCAACCGAATTCCAACTAGGTAATGTCGGCTAAAAAACACAAAAAGCATTTTTAAAGCATTATACTTAAAAGAAACAATGAAAATTTAGTGTCACTATATAAAATTAACTATGCTCTAACGCATAGGAAGGTTGAAATCACATAATTAACCCAAATTTAGTTGACATCTAGCTAGTGGGGGCCCATCTTCCACATTCAGAAATGTGTCAACGTACGAAAATGGCGGGATGGCATTCTTTATGATGTCCTATTGAAAAATAAATCTGAAAGCTATCCATAACCATCGGTAGGAGGAGCAACATATCCAAAATTTCCCGCTGCACTTACTTGTACAACGTAACGGAAGATAAGGCAAGTCAGAGAATGGCTAAAAGAATGTTGAAAACTACATAAATATCAAGAACAGCTAAATATATCAGTTATGCCAAAGAATTCCAAATCGAAGTTGGCGTGCAGTCAAAGAAAAATGGCCGCTATAAACACTTATCAAAATAAATTACCGTATATTATTGAATAATGCCCCGAATAACCGGTCGAACAGCATAAAAAGTTTGACCAAAAAATAACCCCCCCCCAGCCCCAGCCAGGGATAGGGGGAGGCGGACTTATTCAAGCATATACTCCAACCTACTCTCAAAATCTATCCAAAAAACACGAAAACCTCAACCTACCCCTTTGCGCCATGGCTTTTCTGGCCGGCATAGTGTCGTAATGGGACGCGGGCGCGGCGGCGCCGGTGCCGTTCTGCATGGCGGACACGTCGATGGTGATCACCTTGAGCGAGATGGTGTCGCCGGCCGCTTGGATTAATTCAACCACTTGGTCGTGATTGGCGCAGCGCACGTCCACGCCGTTGATCTGAGGGGGGGGGGGATTTTTTGGTTGTTTTGGGGGGTTCGGGCGGAGTTTTTCTTGCAGACCCTTAGCCAATCCCGCACACCGTAGAAAGTGATCAATTTTGGGCAATCCAAATTTCAGAGAACCAGTGAACAGAGTTTGAGCACTTGGCAGGAAATTTGTCATTTGATATTGAAAATATTTGCCGTCACACAAAATAAAAAAAATGCATTTAGGCCTACATTTTGGGTGATTTTATTTACAAACATTTCTCAACGCACCTCCAATAAAAAATCTCCCGGCTTCAATCCGGCTCTCATGGCCATGCCGTTCATATCAACACCTTCAAAAAACTGCAGCGCGGGAATAGCCACAGTTGGTTCAAATCGGACACCTTGTTCAAGGCGCTTGGCGCCGCGCAAAATGAATCCAAAACCCTTGGCGCTGCGCGGGATGACCAGAATTCTGGCGATGTTCACCTCGCCGACTGCAGCTGCAGCTTGCAGCGGCGCCACTGGCGGCAGGCCGTTTGGTTGTGGCTGCGGCGGGGAATTGGGGGTTCAATGGGGAGTTTTTTTTAAATTGTGAGTTGATTTTTGAGAAAATGGTTACAAAATTTGGAATTTTTTAAAATGTTTCGTTTTGTGGTTACACAGGCTTTCGAAAAATGTCTGCTTTTTGGACGTGCTTCATGGGAACGAGCTACAAGTTCATTCAATGGCATTGATAAATTCCAAAAATTCTGGAAAATTCAATTCGAAAAAACCCCCGACTACATAAATCCTTTGAGTGAAGGAAACCCCTAAAAATAAATCAAAATTACCCCTTACCTGCTGCCTAGATGAAGCATAATGGTCCAAAGTGGACACGCTTTTACGCATGAGCGTTTGTTGTTGGCGCCGCTGCGAAGTTCTGCCGCTTCCCGTTTCGTAGTGACTGCCCGATGCCGATGGAGAACTGCAAGGGTTTTTTTGTGAAATGATCGTGAAATTTTGAGTGAGTGAACTGTGGTTTGTGAAGAGTGGTTTGCACAATAAATTATAAATAAAAATGGATTTCTAGAGGTATTAAAACCTAAGTGGTTGGGGTTGTAAATTTTTTGCAGGGTTCCCTGTACAGACTGTACTTGACTTTGTAGCAACTGTGAGTGCACTTTGCTTTCACTTGTATTTGAAATACACTGACTGTTGCCAATATAATCACTACAGTAAAAAGAGTCAGGTATACCTTGTCCAATGGGGACTAAACAGCCGGAAAATAAAAGGGTACCTATACTAGCAGAAATTTTTCGTCTCGATATTAACCCCCACGGTAAATACCTCTATATCTGAGTAAAAATAAACAGCTAAACAAAAAACATTAGCCCTCTGAAAACCCCAGTCATCGATTCATCCATTGACCCCATCAAACAACCACAATCAAAAACCACTCAACCCCCCCCCCCCCCCCAAACCCACCCATTACTAGGACAGGGGCTGGGCGACGCGCCTGGCGGCATGGGGGCGGCGCGGGTGGGCTGCTGCGGCGGCGGCGCCATGGCGTAGTGCGACGAGGCGCCGCTGGCACATGATGATTGACTGAAGCTGCGTGTGCGGCCCATCGTACTGCCGGAGGGGCGCCCGGCTGTGGGGGGGGTGGAGGGTTGAGGGGGTTCACCGGGGACGGATTTGATTGCCGCTATGGATAGATTGATTGATTGATTGTAGAATTCGGGTCCAACTCAGTGCGGTTGTCATTCGTTGCTTGTTTGCCGGTCAGGGCACTTACTTACACTCACGCATTGTAAATTTCATAAAATTTGTCAAACGTATAAAGTACAAACCTGGTAAAAAAATTTGTTTTGATCTAGAGAGCATTTTATAAACATTTTGCATGACATTATAGAAATTTTATAGAAGTCGACCAGTTTACAGGGTTCGGTACCGGCTCTAGCGCCTGGGGGATAAAGCACCTCGAATCGGGCAAATTCAACCAATCGGGCCGCCCGACAAAAACCTGTCGGGCTACACAATCCTCCCCAAACCACCCAACTACCCACCACCCAATCCACAACCCAAAACCCACTCACCAGGCCTCCTCTTAGTATTATAAGTAGGGCTGCCCCTGTAGGGCACCGCCTTCGCAGGGTCGTGCTCCCTGATGAGCCTGGCTATCTGCTGGTTGCCAGTGAGCATGGCCACGTTGAAGGCGGTCTGCCCGGCGTTGTTCTTGACGTCGGGTGAGGCGCCCCGGAATAGAAGAAGTCTAGGGGGGGGGTGAGTTGGTGAAAAGTGGAAATTGACAATTATTGATAATTGACAGGTGAACATCACAGTGACAAGTAATGTCCCTGGGCAAATGGATTTTTTAGAGGCCAGAAGTATTTGACACAATGTCGAAGGCTTTAGTGACAGTCAAACCGTCAGACAGTATAAATAATTCCCGGAGATATATGTGCATTCACCGTGCAGTCCAGTAACACTTTACAAGCTTTACATTTTGAGCTTTTTACGTGGCAGATAAGACGGGAATTCCGATCCTTATCTAATTGGAATTTTTCACCTGCACGAGAGAGTGCGTAATTGACAACCGAGTCACGCACGAGTAGGACTCATTATGCATCTAAACCGATTATGCATGTAGGCTTATCATGCACCTAATTCTACCCATTATGCATCTAGACATATTATTCCTCTGACCAGAGTTTAAATATGGGTATTTTTTCTTACATAAACGTAAAAGTAGGTATTTTTATGACAAAAATACTGTAAAAATCGGTATTTTTGCAATTTTTACCCTGGAATACATCAAAGGTGTGTTTTTCTCTCCTGATAAGTATTTCTTAGGAAAATGTTCACTTTTGTCTGACAAAATGACATTTTCTGTCCCCTTAAAATACGTTCTTTCAAAAAGTGCGCGAGTAAGAGACTACTCATGAGTAATCGGTCTAGATGCATAATGGGTAGAATTAGGTGCATGATGGGCCTAGATGCATAATCGGTTTAGATGCGTAATGGCACGGGCTCGTCACGCACCCCGTCAAATGCCATGGCAAATTTGTTTTCGTTAAATGTCCTGTAAAATGTTAAATACCCACCAAACAAAATAAATTTCACATTTTTAATTTAACATGATCTTTACTGGGTTATCAGCGAAATGAATTAAACATCCCACCTGGCGCAATTCTCCGTATTATTCACAGCGCAAACATGCAGGGGCGTGTTCCCATTAACATTCTGCGCGTTCAAATCGGCTCCGTAAAACAGCAAATGCTCCACGTGTTTAGCCAGCGCGTTCTTGCACGCCTGGTGCAGTTCGTGATTGCCGTGCATGTCGGTCGTGCCGAGGTCGGCGAAGTCGCGCAGCAGTAATTCCACCGCGTCGGAGTTGGTGTCGCCGCGCAGCATGGCGTAGTAGAGAGGCGTCAGGCCTAAGGGAGAGATTAGGTTATTTTGATGGATATGAATTGGGGGAAGTGAGGGAATTTCTAATTCTTAACCTGATTTTTTGAATGATTTCTAACATTTTCGAGGTATTTTCCGAAATAAAAAATATAAACACCTTCCCGGACAAGTTCACCACCCATTTTTTTATTTCACTTCGAATGCAAAATCTCCGTCCATGGGGGTGTTGTAAAGCTGAAACTTTGTAAATATAAAGTTGTAAGACCCCTCTACTCCCCAACAATGGGGGGAGGTGCGGCGACTCACTACAGGGTCGGTCGCCCTGTATGCAACATTTGTTTTGGCGTTTTTGGTGTCCCAATCAAGTTCACCACCCACTTGATTGGCTACACTACAAGAGCCATATCTCCAGCTGTGATGGCGGTATAAAGCTGAAATTTGGGGGATGTCATGCCAACAACCCCCCTCACAATACACCAGTGGGGCGGCTGCCGACGACCCACTAAAGCATGGGTCACTGCATATAAAGTTGACCATTTTCTAAAAACAGCCCAAGTGTCCCAAAACAAGTTCATCACCCAACTGCATTAAAAAAAATGTTGCAACAACATACCTAACATAAAACAGAATCGGGTTGGAACCCTAGTTCAGCCACCAAAATTTTTTTCAGTAGGGCACCCACCCTGTCCCTTAAACGGTAGACCGAAAATTTCACTTTAAACCAATTTTTTGTTTCACACTTAAAAAGTTGGTTTACAAAGTTCACTAGAGAATGGTCTAAGGTTCAAAGTTATGTAAACAACATAACCTATTATATGCCTCCATAAGGAAATTTACTTGGGGTGAATTCTATGATGTCAAAATGATGTCATTTCAGGAACAAAATTTGACAAAAAAAATTTTTTTTCATTCACCCCAAATAAATTTCCTTATGGAAGCATTTTAGAGGATATGTTGTTTACATAACTTTGAACTTTAGACCATTCTCTAGTGAACTTTGTAAACCTACTTTGAAAGTGTGAAACAAAAAATTGGTTTAAAGTGAAATTTTCGGTCTGCCATTTATGATGGGGGTGGCTAAACAAAGGAAAAAAATGTAATTAGCAGAAGTAGGGTTAAAACCTGATTCAGTTTTTATATCAGGTATGTTCTGAAAAAAAATTTTTAATTCGTTTAGGTGGTGAACTTGCTTGGGACACTTGGGTCGGTTTTTAAAAAAAACAACAATTTTATATACAGCGGCACAAACTGTAGTGGGTCGTCGGGAGCTGCCCCACTGGCATTTAGTAGGGGTGGGTGTTGCCAAAATACCCCAAAAATTTTAGCTTTCTACCACCCCTGCAACTGGAGATACAGCCCCTTTAGTGTAGCTAATCAAGGGGGTGGTGTACTTGTTTGGGACACGGAAAACCCAGCAAAAATTTTTTGCTTATAGGGCGACCCACCCTGTGGTTGGTCGCCATGCCTCCCCCCACTGATACAGAGTAGAGGGATGTTACAAGTATATATTGACAAATTTTCAGCTCTTTAACCCCACCATAGCCATAGATATAGCTTCCGAAGTGAAATAAAAAAATGGGTGGTGAACTTGTCCGGGAAGGTGTTTACAAAAGACAGCCTATTGAAAAACCACCTCGAAAAAGTCAAATCATGAAAATAATTTTTGCGTCAAATTTTTCATCGCGGTCAGCCCGAAAAAGTAACAAAAAATCTACCCATCGCATTCTAAACAAATTTTCCACCCCCAAAAAGTCCATCCAACATTCAACCAACCCAGGGGGTCCTTCGCATTGGGACTGGCACCCAGCTCCAGAAGCGTCTTCACATTGTGCAATTCGCGGCAGAAAACTGCCTTATGCAGCGCCGTTTGACCCTCCTGGTTGCGGTAATCCAAATGTGCCCCGCCGGACACCAGCTGCATCATGATGCCCGCCAGTTTCTCCTGAAAGTTGGGGGGTTGGTGGGATGGATGTCCAGGGGCTATTAAGTTAATGGAGGAGTGATAATGAAAGTGGTGGATGGAAAGTAAAGTTGTGGGTGTAAGTCTTGCGACAAGTTTATTTTTTAGTGTTAATTTCTGTTTTGAGCAAAAATACATGTCAGAGAAGTTTACTTGTGAATTGAGTTATTGTATACAACAACATTCTTCAAAAACCATTCTATATTGACCGTTACAAAAAAATTATCCATTAAATAGCATTAACACACAGCCTGCTAGAAATAACTGGCTTTCTACGATCTTTCACTATCTATAATTTCACTTCTTGCCCCCATTATTTTACTTATCCATCCCCGGAGGGCTTACAGCTATCCTACTTTTTCAAACCTCCAATTGTCAAAAATCCCCTCAAAGTGACAATCCCATAAAAAATGACAATCACAAATTAAAACTAACAGGTTCTTTCACATCCATTCCAGCTATCAGAGTAAGCGGGGTCTCGCCCTGGGGGTCGTGAAAATTTGGATCTAGCCCCTGGGTCAATAACTTGTCCACTTTGTCGCTCTGGCAGCGAGTTACGTACTCCATGAACTTTTTCAGGGAGCCCTGTGGAGGGAAGGTGTTTAATTGTTGGGAATTTAGTTGACAAAATATGGGGGTCATTAATTATTTGGCACTTTGTCAAGTGACATAGCAATTGGTGCCACATTTGTGAATAGACGATTGACGAGAAAACTGGTCACTGATGACGAGTGGGTGGTCAGTTAGGTGGTGAGTTAACTTATACTTATGTGACAAGTAAATTTGCAAACGAAAATACTTGTTACTTATAACTCACTCGTCACTCGACTTAGCACTTGGACTTTGACACATCACTTGACTTGTCATTTGTCTAGTTGCAAAATTAGGTAGAGCCTTTGACACGATTAATAATTAAACTCGCAACCTTCCGCTCACTCGCAACTTTTCCTGTCACTTGACAAAGTGCAATCTCCACCCCAAGCCACACAATTCCAACCTTCGAATGGAGCTGTTTCAACAACTTTTCGTCGATCGCCAGCATTTTGTACACTCTCTTTTTATACTTCAGCTCTAAGTACGGCACGCAGTCGTGAAAGGGGTAGTCGCGCAGGGGTCGCTCTTCTAGGAGGAATTTGCCAGCGCGACCGTTGCACGGGGGAAGGAATAGTCCATAGTTGAATAGTTCCGGTTGGTCCTGTGTTGTTTCGACACGGGTTTTTTGGGTTTGTGGAAGTTTGTGATGGGGATGATGTGGATTGGGAAGGTTGGGGGAATTTTTGGAAATAGGGCATTTTTTGAGGGCAGTCAGATTGATTACTGCTTATCAGAACTACATTGAATCGGACAGCGTACAAATTTCCGATACAATGAATTGTGATACACGAAAAACATCACACTATTAATTTCGTCCACAATTTTTTTTCAAATTCATCACTTCAAGTGTTTACGCATTTCCTAAAAAGAAAAAGTATTGTGCGCTGTGCAGTAATATTTAATCATCAGGTAAGTAAATAAGATAGTACTCACTGTAAAAATAGTTCCACTGAACTAGTCGCAACAGACCATAAAATATTGTAAAAAAATAAAATCGTGCTGCATGCAAACCTATAAAAACTGGGCGCCGTATAAACACAATTTCACGCACTTCACTAGAAGCCTCTCCACCTACATTATTTACATATTTATACAAACAAAATTGTGTACACATGAACATTTCCATGTGACAAGCGAACAAAGTTGTACATATTTTACCGGCATTCCTATTGTACAGTCATGGCTAGTGAGCGAAAATATCCATAAAAATGGCGTTATTCGTGTCATAACGCCATTACGAACGCGCCAAGTGCGCTACAGTTAAATGGCGAAGTAGGCGAAGTCCAACAATTTGTGCGCCATTTTACAGGACAGCACGCCAAAACAATGTGGCTTGGTGCTGTATGGCGCTAAAATGGCGCCATTCCATCACTAATGCCCACCTACCTAAATGCCATGAGAGTTACAGTACATTCGCATTTATGCCGCACCCTTTTAAAAATTCAATGTGAAAATCACATAAATGCATCCAGTGAACTCCTGTGAAATCCCCGTTCAATGTTAGTGAGGGCATGTCCAGCATATTACACAATAAAAAACAGCTGACAAGGCGTTTTTTATTATCAGGTGAGAAATTGACAGGTGATGCGATATTGAAAGGACGAAAAAAGACATAAATCTAAATTCGATAAATTACGGTAATTTACCAATTATCACCTGAATAATATAGCTATTTATTTCACATCGCCATAATTGAACGTGGGTTTTTCAGTCAAAAGATATTGAATTGCGGCCCACACAAACAGGTGTAACGTTCCAACAGATGGTGTGAAATTTAATCAGCCCGACAATTTTGTCGGGCAGCCCGATTCATCGTAAATATTTACATAGGTAATTACAGTTGAAGTTATGTTTCCGCAACCCGATTTAATGTGAAATTTGTGGTGAGGAGGATGGCAAACAAAGTATAAAAAGTCATCGCAGTATTATCTAGAATAGAAAATATATCCGTTATTAATAATCCCCTTGAATAACTCCCCCATGGTAGCTATTGATGTGAGAAAGTTATAGCTCCACCTTAAATAACCCCGAAGGAAACATCGAACAGTGCAGCTTAAAATAACACATTCAAAATAAATCGGGCAGCCCGACAAAAAGTGTCGGGCAAATTTCATCCCTCCCCAGGGCAATTTCTCAATTAGCAGCATCAGCAATTGAAATGAAATTCGCATCGCTTTTGGCTAAAAATGCTAAGCGACGATATAAAAAGCGAGACACAAAGAAAATGCGTTCGCAATCCCCGGCAAAGGAAATCGAATTTGGAAAGTAATTGAAATGTGAATTCAAGTGGGCAATCCGCTCAGATGGGCTATTCTTTTTTTCAGCTGTATTTGAGATTGGATGGCTGAAAACGGCTGAAATTTAAGTTCGATAAAAATCGGAAAAAAAGTTCCAGCTTTAGACCAAATCAAATAGGTAGTGAAATAGGTACATATTCATAAAACCAAAGATTATAAAACTTAACAGACAAATTGCAAATACCTAAAAACCGGAAATGGGTTGCAAATGAAAACGATGTGATAGTACTGAAAAGAATTTATGCGGCACAGGGTCAACCTAAAAAAGGAAAAACGCCTAAAATACAAAATATAAAATTCACATTAAACGAATACATTCACTTTTTCATATCATATCGCCGACACTCCAGAAAACGTTCCCGTGAAATTGACAACAAGGGTCAGTGACAAAATGTAAAAACCCAGTCACGCATTTTCTACAGGTAAGTGGTTATCATAAAAGAAAATCGACAGAATTTCGGATGACCTCTTCATGGTTAGAAGGCGCGCAAAATAAAAGTAGTGAATTTTTTTTGAAAATCTCATTCGGTATTATGTGCACTCGCGGAAAGCGTAGTGCACTTGATCTTTGATGGGCATAAAAAAGTGGCGCTAGGTACACTAGTTGAAAGTACACAATCTGTCAACTGTAAAAGTAGTGTCAACATATTTGAGTAGACGAGAATACATCTTTTTGAAAAAATAAGCATCTTTAACAGCTAAAGTGTTTTAAGCACGAATAAGTTTCCAGTTGACCGCCAGTCAATTCTTGTCAACTAAAAATAAGGTAAGAATAAGACTGCACTTGTGACAAAAATAACGAGATAAATCTGAACTCTGCATATCTGTTTCCCCAATACATTAAAAACCTCTCTACAGTAATTGATAGTTTGAAAAATAAAAACAGGAGGTCACAAAACATAAGTCAAAATAAATGCACCCTTCCGCTCGCAAAACAACTGAAAATTTCATCTAAAAAAGTTCTATAAATCATCGCGACAAAACCTGACAAGTGTCAGAAACTTGCCCGGAAGCACTGTATATTATACTACTGTATACAAATGCCGATGCAAGTTGTGGTCTGAAAATGAAATAAGTATTTGTATATACTTTATATGGGCAGCATACATAATGTATTAGAAGCGATGGTAAATTTTTAGAAAATAAAAGCAAATTTTATACAGATTTCTCGAAATTAGAAGTCAAACAATTGTAAACTACAGTGCAAAGTTTTTTAGAATTGTTTGGCGGGTACATATGAACGTACTTTTCGAAAGTGCTTTTATTTGCAAAAATTCTATGCATTAAACAAGATAATTTTTACCATACAATTACTGACACACCGGTATTCCCCAAAAAATTTAAGAAAACCTCTGTGTATCATTATCTGCACTTCACCAACTTTGATTTAAGAATAAAAACATACAAAAACACAAACATTTCCCCAATTTTCTTTTCCAATCACTGCAGCACAGAAGTCCGGCACGTAACTCGAAACTAAATAACAAAACACGTGCATAGGGCAACTCGAAATGAATTCCATTCCGCCTACTGTGCAGTTTCAACGCTTATCTTTGCTCTATGTCGACCTTTAAGCTAATGAAAGTTTGCGTCAGCGGCTAAGGAAGCAAATTGCTTCTGTGAAATGAATGAAATACAAAACTTATGATGTTGCCGCGGGGCAATGACAAGACTGTTTGACGATGTATTTATTTATTTTGATTGTATAGCTACATAAGTACACAAATCCAGGCTTTTATCTTACGTTTGTCGATTTTCCAGGATTTTCGGTAATTTTCGGGCAATTTAACACTTTGTAAGTGTCAAGAGTCAAAAAAGTTGCTAATTACGTGTCAAAGTTGAGAAAAACCTATACACTAAACATGATACTTACAAAAACAATGCTTTTATCATTTAAACCTTTTCAATCATATTGTGATTCATCAAAAAAGTGCAAAATAAACGGTAGCATGACACCTGACAAGAAATTCCTAACATTTCCTCGTTTCTAGACACAGCGGTGCCTAGCCAAAACACAAACCGCACGAAATAACATACAACACAACCAAATGTAATAGGCATTAAATTCGCCATTCAATCCGCAGTCATAATTCTGCAGCGGCGTAAAATCGTGTTGACAAAACACATCAGCAACTGCTGGCAACATCCAGGCAATACAATCGCTGAGTAATCCATCTGGCATGGGGTCAGCACAATTTATTTTACTATCACGAGGAAATGCTGAACAGTAGTGATGAGATGACGGTGCGGCGCTGGCGCTGGCGCAATTTGACGGTACAAAATGGCGCCAGCGCCATGGCGCCACTGGAACCGGGCGCCCTTTATTCGTGGCGCCATAGACTAGGGTCGGGATTTTCAAAAATTGTCGGTTTCGGGTATCGGTTCCAAAAAAGTTCCGCTCGGGTATCGGTTCCAAACAACGTGCGGGTATCAGGTTCGGGTTCGGATTCGGGTCGGGTCGGGTTCTCAGCAACCTTTTTTCTGGCGCTTGTCCAACACTACTGACCGCTGTGCCCTCGAGTGACCAGTGACCACACGAAATGTACAAATCAACTGCCCCATCAATGGGGAATGAGATGGGCGTGGGGAATTGCGTGTTCGTTAGTACGTGCGCAGCTAATGAGCAGCTATAAAATGCGCTATATATATATATGTATTTTGGGTGGGCATTGGCGCTTGAGAATTTGCAACATGACACAGTGGGGCTGTTAGCTGTAGATGTCGATTTCTATGTGAGATTCTATATTTATCTATGTCTAGGGACTGATCAACCACTGTGAAGTTTCAAATTTCTGGCAAAATCTTCACGGTTAAACTGAACTTTTATTTGTTACTTGAAAGGGCATTCTGAACTTTATACAAGGGGATTCTGAAACTAAAATAATTGTCTAAAATATTTATGTGCTGCATTGCGTAAAATAGGCTCAGAAAATGTTTTTTTTGCATCGGCTATAAAAGTGTTTTCCAAGGTGTTTTCTGCCTGCTAAATACAATATGGAAGCATATGGATCATTACTATGCCGAGAATACTACCGAAAAAAGCGGAAATTGATAGAAATGTCATAAAACGTGCCAGCACTCCATTTCAAAGATAAATACAACTTAAAAACTCTGGAGAAAAAAAAACAGTTTAAAAACGCCGCCAGCTCCAGAAACAACCCCACAACTCACGAGACCCTCACAAAGGGAGCCCCCACATTCACACTGGCACATACATAGCAACACAGTCCATTCATAATCAATCAAACTTATCTTGAAGCACGACTAGTAGCGAGCGCGGCGACAATGTACTCTATGCAAATGTAAACCTGAAAGGAGGGCGCCGTTTCAGTTCAAGTGGACACGTTTTTGCCTTCGATCATTTCAGCTAAGAATGATGCATGTATTGCTTGAGCAATGACAATGCAGTTGTATTGCATAGTTTAGGTTGAATGGAGGAGAAATGCTATTTGTATTTACCGTATTTCCTCGAAATACCCCCAGGGGGGTATTATTTCGCCAGCAAATTTTGAGGGGGGTTTATTCGAGGGAGGGGGTATTTCAAGGGGTATCATTTCCACAGGTCGATTAAACCTCGCGGTATTTCGGCGGAGGGTCAATTCAAGGGAGGTTAATTCGAGGAAATACGGTGTGTATGCGACTATTTTGTTTGGAGATAGATAGAGGAGAGTTATGCATGAGAACAGTAGCTTATGGCGTTTAAATGGCTATATGATTTACTGATGTATTATGTATGTATTACTATTCAGTCATGAATGTAGGCAGAATTGATATTTTCACTTTCAAGACATGATAAATTGCAGTCACACAGAAATGTCTTAGCAGATATGTCGGTCATTCTTACAGGAGGAAACAGAGCACTTGTCATTGCGTATTTGCCAAGATATAGTACATAAATCGTTAAATCGTGACCACTTTTGGACTGATTAAAAAATAGGCTTTCATCACAAGAAAATTCAAACATTGATGCGAAATTTTATTAGCACGACAAGTTTTTTGGTATCCGCTGCTAGATTCAACGTGTTCTATACGGCGCTACGCACACTGAGTGTCAACTGGTATCCATATCAATTCAGATTTTAGTTGACGGGTTGCAGGACAAACTTCAAGAGCACAAGTGACAAAATTGAAAAGGAATTAATTTGGTAAGTACATTTGAACATCGTTCTGCAACCCATCAACTTAACTCTGAATGGAAACCAGTCTGCCCAGTTGATACCGATTTCACTGTCAACTAGTGCGTATCAGTCAATTAATGTAGCGGCACCTGGGTAATGAATGAATCAATGCATAGAACAGCCAAAAAAACATTTCGAGCTAATAAAACCTGGTCCCTGGTGTAAGATTTTGTGGTATATATGCACACAAAACCACCAAAATCAAGCAAAATTCGTGGGACAATATAGTAAGGGAAGGACGATACTTAGTCACACACAAAATAGAATTGCATTGCATTGCACGAGATACACGCTGTGCGTGCCAAGTGCCGCATGCCGCAGCACTCAAACTATTTTAATAGCGATGCAAATTTCCTGGGGCGTGGTTAAATGGATCACCATAAAAACGTTTCTGGAATTGGGAAGCTTTGGTTTATACAATAGATATCGGAAATCTACCAGAATTCTAGGAGTACCATTTGTACCTGAATTTGCACAGAAGTTGATTTAAGTCACTAATGTGTATCCAGAAAGGGACCGGAATTTAATGAAGATAAAAAATAGAACACTTCAGTTGTCTAACGAAGCATGTTTTGATTTTTCAATTTTTCTATTTCTCAGAATACATAATATCCAGAAATTTAGACAAAAATGACGTGGGGTCAATTCTGCATGTGGAGAAAAAATAAAAAGCAATTTTGAAGTGATAATTAAAAAGTTAAAAGGAAGGTTAAAAGTCTACTCTACTTTAACCTCTTACTTCTCACTTCAAAATAGTTTGTTTTTTTACTTCTGCACTTGCGGAATTGGTACCTGAACTTTAACTTAATTTAGGTTTCCAAAATTTGATACGCATGCTTCCAACCGAAGTATCGCAGTTTCAGATGAAATGAAATTCAGATAAAATAAAGTATCGTAAATCAAATGAAATTCAGATAAAAAGTATCGCGTAAGACCAAATGAAATTCAAGACATTGTTAAAAAATACCCGGTCCAACATCATAGACATAGATGGTCCAATAAAATTTTCACCTTTTTTCAAACAATGTCGGAAAAGGTGCCCTAAATTCATCAGATGGTTAACATTTCAGTTTGTCGAAGTGCAATGTAATTGGCCGCAAACAATGACCATACTTTTCAGTTTCTCTGAAGAAAACAGGTATATAAATACATGTGTTCAACCATTTCAAAACACAATGGGTTTCGAAAGCAAATATTGCATCAACACCTTCACTTTCTGTAAGCTAATGTGTAACATTTTCAACGGAACAGACAAGAACTCGTTCAGTTTTTGTAACTGGAACAAAATTTTGAACATAGAAGTCCAGTAGGATTCAATTTTTCGTCATTTCAAATGTCAAAAAAATTGTCAAGAAATTTAAAACTCAAGCCAACCAAAAATGCATGGATGATAAATAAATGTTTGACTAACACTTTCAAATCAATTTCTTTTCAAACAATTTGTTTTCTAGATTCTTAACATTTCTCTTGTCACTTGAAAAAATGTGAAATAGGATCCTGAAACACCCGAATTGCTTCAAAAGAAAATTCACAGTATAGAATACACCCGGGGTGCCAACTAATGGTGTGAATAAATACTTTACACAAAATCTGATTCACGTGAACTTCACCAGCGAAACATACTGATAAAAAAGGCGATGTAAAGAAACTTAAATAACACTCAAAATGCGATTGAAAAATGAAAATAAAAAAAAACCTTTTTTACAGAAAAAATGTCTAAAAATTCTCAAATAAAAATCTCCACTGGCCCAATTTGATACGCATTGAGGCAAAAATGAATAGACCAAGAAATGAGCAATTTTGGCACCTTCGAAATGCGGTTACATCGCGTTGGCACTTTCTCAAAACGAAGATAATCATATTTCACTTCATGGAGATGACTAAACCAATTCTCAGCTACTGGGGGTTCCCATGATTTTCAATCGTGGGGGCGGCTGATATATGAATACTTCCTTACATCTGCGATAAGTTCCCCTAAGGAATGTGATTTTCGTCAGACTTTTTTGAGGAACTTTATTAAAGTGAAGGAACTTTTCAAGGTGAGACATTATTTTTATGACAGAGCTTTCAACCCAAAAGAGACATCAAATAATTAAATTTTAAGAACACACTATAATATTCCGCAAATAAATTCCCACTTGGACGTTACCCCCTCCTTGGAGACCCCCCCCCTCCTGGGAGACCCCCGCTAAGTTACAAGTTGCAAAACTGTGCGGAAGCAGTGCTATACAATGATTTCCCAGTTTCCTGAAACTGATTGCAAAATCGCGTGTAAAAAGGCGGTTACCATAGTAAGAAAAACGATGGCAGGATATACGCCAAATTGGGATTTGATGAAAAAAGCTCCATTATTGAAAAAACCTTGTCAACAGACCTACATTAAACGAGAAATTGAATGGCGGTAGAATAGTGATTAAGGATCGACGTAAAATCGAATACATGCTCGAATTTCTTGTTCAAATGACCGCAGTCGAAATTGCGAGCGCCAAAAAAAACCACAATACGTGGCAGTGGCGCCAGCTAGTGGTGGGAAATAGCTAGTAAAATGGCGCCAATCGTCAAGTTGTCTTCCGACAAAATGGCGTCCGGGGTCAAAAATACCCTCATAGCCATCAATATTCAATTAGAACACAAGGCCCGGCCGCCGGACACGCGATTAAGCGTATGAAATTGCGCCTTGGCGAACAATTTCTAATTGAATTTGCGCCCTGGCGGATTTCCACCACTATCTGGATGCCTGCATAGCATCGAAATCGCAGCTCAGCGACCCCATCACTGGCTGACATTTTTACACTATCACACCCGACGACAAAAATGTCAATATGTATGCGATTTTGCATAGTTATCGCCGCACAGCATGACATTTTGGCGCCTGTTTTGTGCTTACATAGAGCGGGATGCATGCTTTGCACGGAATTTTACCGTAATTTGATGAACAAGGAAGTGTGATAAATTTTCATGCTAAATTTCATAGCGAAAGTACGTTATTATGGGGGGAATTTATTTTGCAAATTTTTGTCCATTATTCAGGTGGATTTGATAGATATATTTATGTGCTTGCAGTTCGTAAAATATAGTGAACAGAATATCGACAGTGAAAATAATGGCTAAGTGAACTACAAACACGTTTCAGGGCTACATGACATTGGCTTACAATATATACAATATATAGGTATTTCGAATTTTCAGGGTGGCTTAACAGCATTATTAGTCGAGAAACAAAATCAAATATTCTATTTAGTTAGCGCTGTCTCCAACCTTAATAATCTCGTTGTTTAGTATTTGAAGGGGCATTGTTTAAATTACCTAGGTGAAAACGGCATGCTTCCATTATGAAACTAATTTGTAAATATATTTAGTACAACCAGGGGTCAATTCCAAAGTAGACAAGTGACAAGAAACATAGGTAGGTAAGTAACTTGGTAAGTAGCGTTGTAATTGACAAGTAAAATGACAAGTGAAAATTTTCATTATGGCTATCTATCACCCACGAATTGATTTGTCAGTTACTTAAAACCACTAATATTTTACTTATAACTCCCCTTGTTACTTGTCCACTTGAATAATATGTACCAGGAGCCGAACGCGGACCATGTCAAATGACGAATAGAGTGAAAAGTTCCAATTAAACTTCACTCGTAACATTATGAAAAACTATAGCTATAATGAGGGCTTGAAACAGAAAAATTTGTGAAAATCTATCATTTGTCAGGCTGCAGGATTGGCAACAACTATAAGCTCAGCTATGCTAATCTATGTGCCACCTTATAGACGAAATATGTACTACTTACCATGAATGACATGTAAATGTCATTCATGAGTGAACTATTGTCTCAAGTAATATGTATTTACCGTATAAACGCATGTATAGCATGCTTGAATACATACTCTGATTCGAACGAATAACTGCGCACAATTAGATCTGTCTGTTTGAATACAGAAGTGCACATTACCTACATTCCATTTTTTATATTGATATGTTTTGATACAGAACGCCCAGGCTCAGCATAAAAACGTAATAATTCAGTAATGAATGTAACAATTCATACGCCACAGGGGCTGGATTTCTCTCCATTGTGTAAACGTCTACGGTATCAATTCAAGCATTTACGGTGAACTATTTAGTATCAAATTCGTGGACTTAAAATCTCGGATACCTCATCGAAAATAGACAAATAAAAATTTTAAAAAAATAGAAAAAGTAAAAACACACCTGTGGCAGAGCACCAACTATTTTCTGCTTAACATCCCACACTAATTGGTCCAGATGCACGTGAAGACATTTCTGTAAATGGGGTAAGGTGTTTGTAAAAAAATTCAAAAAATTCGGCAAAGATTAGATCATAAAAAATATACATGCGATCGCATTCACGCAAATCACGCAATAGAAAATCCACAGTTCAACGTTTAGCGGAGAAAATCTTTCAAGTACATCAATACACAAATACACACATCAGTACCACACCACAACTGTCAAGTGTCCACTAAAACCAGGCCACTTTAACACTTTAAAGTGACCTAACCATCCCACAATCACAATGACACCCTCCAGAATCCAACCACACAAAACATCCACACATGTTCCATTTCCCAGCGCAGTGCAGTACCCGTTGAAGGTTATATTTTTGTCACAGACGCGTTTCCACGGCGTCGTGGCGCTGTGGCCCAGCGCCAAGGTCACGCTCGGCTACGGCAAGATGGACAATGAGGTTTTGCATGGGCGCTGGGGCGGGGATAGAGATTGAGGTGGGGGTGGGATGGCGCCCTGGTGTTGGTGCTACTATGCACCTGACTATGTGAAATGCCCTGTGAAATGTGAAATGTTGTGCAAAGTGTCAAAAGCTATGTAAAATGTCATGTAAAATGGCAAAAAAATTCTCAAATTTTTTTACTGATCGCTTGACATTTTACTTGACTTTTGACAGTTTGCATTATTTTTGACACTTTACAGGCCACTTTACAGGGTCTGAGAGTGCCCCCTGAACTGAAGGTGCCTGGGGCGAGTAGACAAGTCACAATAAAAGTGGTAACTGCAAGTAAGTGGTAAGTCGAGTAATGGGCTAAATTATCCGTGACAAGTGTCTACATATACAAATTTACCTGTCACTTATAATGTTTCTCGTCACATACCTTTTTTGTCACTTGTCCACTTACCGAATTGGTGCCTAGAACTTTTTTAAGTAAAGCCAACGGGGATACGCATATTTCTCCTGCTAACTATCAGAACAATTCCAGAAAGAAGCAAAAAAAACAATATCGCAAACCCATAAACAAACTCATTAAAAATGAGTGTTTCTAAATTCCTACCTTTCTTTCACTTTCATTAGTGCGAAAATGCATTTGCGTTTCTTTCATCTACAACTACGCCATGGAGCTGTTGGCGCCAGCGCCATAATTATGGCGCCATGTTATCTCTATGCACTATCATTCGAAAATGTGTGAATCCATGCAGTAAGACAGGCCATCTTGAGATGCACAGAGAATGTCGCGGTGTATTTGGCATCATGCCAATGTGAAATGACAATTGAAAGTGTGAACATATTGCGGTGTTCGCGGGTTCATTTAAAGTTCACGTGGTCCACAGGGGAGTGAATGAAATACAGCGTTTATTGAACGTGATAACAGGTGCCAATCGGACGGTAAAAACGGGAAAATGATAAAAATGAAAGGCCAAATTCTATTTTGCCATAGTTTTCGAAAAAAAATCAAAAGCAAAGAGTATAAAAAATCGATGAGGATGGATCGATTTTGCAGAAAAAATCAGCGCAAATATCGATGTTTATATTTTAAACGAGTGCTGGGGTGGGGTCAATGGGGGATAATTCATGCAGAATATAGCACTTTATGGCATGCAGCACACTTTCGTTTTCATGCCACCGAAAATTTTGCCGCATTCAATCGAATCACTGCCGTGCCGATCATCGAGGAGATTTACAGCATCGATTGAAAAGTGCAATTTTTTTTGGAACTTCTGGCTCCACGGTTTGTCACTTTAGCAGCTTGTCAAGTGCCATGAAAAGTGAATGGAGAAGACAGAAGTGACAAGTGAATTAGAAGAGAAGTGACCAGAAGGAAACGTTGTTGTGACGCCTCACCCTGTGGAGCGTCAGGAGATAACCACCTGACACTACACAGGTGTGGGGTGTCAGTTGATTACTGAACAATAAATCAAAAATCTTATCACGTTACGTATACCGTGGTGGAATGGTTCAAATGACAAGTGTCTAGAAAACTGACAAATTGCCTGATCAAAATGGACAAAAATGCACTTTGACACACATCATTGACAAATGAGAACAAATTGTCATTTGGCAATCTGCTTTACCGACAACAATATCTTAATTCTGATAATAAGTAAATACACCGTTAATCAGTACCAAATAGCGCACTGGCAGCGCACTGCATTTGAAGAAAAAATGTAACAAAAAATATGTGCGATAAACGACAAATTTTCCGTCAACGAAACTGTTGTCACGAGGCAACACACATTTAAATCGGAAAAGACTCATGAAAACATTCTACATTTTATGCCCGCATTTGCAAAATGAGAGTGAAACGAAATCGTTTAGTGAGAAAAAGGTGCATTACATTCACACTTGTGGACGCATCGCAATGCAATAAATAGTGTGCATTTTTGGGCACTTGAAGAATTTAAAGTGTACTTGAAAGTGGCCAGTCTATCGGTTTCGTTAAATTGGGTAGCGAAATTGGAACCATTTCACCACATTGCTAATAATTATTCTATTTGTCGAAGTAAATTTTTATTTGCACCTTTCTGGGGACGGTATCTACAGAAAAACTTTATAGGCAACGCGCCTGAATTCGCTTAAAGTTACTCCGAATATGTTTTCAGTCGATTTTCAGCTAAAGAGCGTCAACTAGAGAACTAGAGTCAATTGTCAAGTAGCCATAAAAATAGGTAAATCATGGAAATGGCCATTTTCAAAGATGAAAATTGAAAGTAAATACCTATTAACATTCATTTAAAACATTAAGTATACTCGGCACACCTAGTACGGAATCCTACCATAATTTGATGAATAAAATCTTGTGATAAATTACGAAATAATTTATTCCATAGTAAAAATGCAATATTATGATGAAAAAACTGTAGAATTTTTGATCCATTATTCAGATAGGTTATGGTAGGTAATGTCCGTTGAGTACACGTATGAATTAAAATGATACTTTTTTAAAGTTTAAAAAAAATTTGTAGATAATGTTGCTGCACTATGTAGTTTACTTAGGTAAACTCACAAATCAACTTTAAATGCATTTGAATTTACCTGAAGGAGTTTTTCAGTCAACTGCAGTTCACAAGCACCTAATTCTGGTAAACTCAAATGCTTTCAAAGGAGATTCATTAGTTTCCTAAATTTTTATCTTTCTGGGATATATCAGGATATCTTACTGAGTCAATATACCATGACATGAAACACACCACCCTCAGAACACAGGATTCACACTGACAACATAATTCAATACACACCTCCACAAATCCAACAACCCTACCACACCCAAAAAACAATATCCACCATCCAAACCCCTCAAAAAACAAACAAAAACAAACAAACCTGTATCTGAAAATCGGGCACATAAACCTGCACGTTGATCGTGTCCGGCCCGTCAGCCGAGCCCGACAGCACCGACATGACGCCCGACAAAATGCAGCTGCGGTACCCCGAGAGAGTGTTGATCAGTTGATTGGCATGGTGCCAAGAATATCTGGGAAGGGTGGAGTTTGCGGTTAGAGTTGTTTTTGAAGGTAATGTCTGGGAAAAAGTGTGTAAATTTGAACACGGAAAATAGAATTTGCAGAGGTGTAAGAGAAAATTTAGAAGTTTTTCCGATAATGTTTTCCTGGTCATTCTCAGTATAATATGCATGGTACCGTTGTAGTGCATACAGAAAGCCATCTTTTAGAGCAACAATTTACAAAAGATTGTGATAATACCTATTAGCAATTTTGACAACACAAAGCTCGTTGACTTTTAAGCATGCAGATGCATCGACTAACCTAGACTAGGTAATCAAATTATACAATCAAGTATCAAATTGCATAAATATATTGGAAAATATATGCATGTAGTATTTGTGTTTCATCAATAATCAAAATCAACCAAACTTTACAGATCATAATCAACTCACCTAATCTGAAGAGAAAAAAATCAGCCGATCAAATAAAGCTGTAATCGAATAACACAGGTGAAAACATTCGACCGGTGCAGTAGGTTAATCCAGAATATTTGATGTGATATGATACGATGCGAAGTGAATTGTCGGCAGAAAATAAACTAGAAATAATTAATTATTATAGCTTCTCAGCCTGCCCCCATTCGATTACGGTACCTGTAAAGCGTGATAGTTTAATGAGTCATTTGAACTATGTAAGGTAAACATTCTAAATATTTTTGTGAGCTGTCACCTTATCAGAATGAATTTCGCCATTAAAAAGAACGAAAGGGAATTATTTATAATGACAGAAATTGTGTCAGCTGATTGGCGCTGTAATCATTCAGCTAGCAGTAATCTGTCAATTTTGCGCGAATTAAGAACGAGTATTTAGCCACTGACAAAAAAACGGGTCATAAAACGCTTACAAACGCGTTTAAACGCTTGAAAATAACGCTCATGACACGATTTCATTCTGCAAAAAAATCCAGAATAGTTAACAAAATCACTGACCCAACCAAAAGTTCACGAATATTAGAAAGGTGGTAGAAATCGCAAGGAGATTATAAAAACGAACATCATACCCACAACCATTGGGAAAAATACCGTATATTCTCGACTAAAGAACCACCTTGAACAACCCCCCCCTCTGAGTTAGCTATGGCATGTACAAAGCGTTAGGGTGGTGTAAATATGACCATTTAATATTTATTCCAAATAATTTTTACTGATTTTTGTGGAGAAATTACTCATTGTACCGGCTGTTGTTAATTCGCAGACGGTGAAAAAAAAATGGTGGATCTTTTGTAAAAGTTTCGATGTAAAATGAGTAGAAGACACCACAAAAAGAAGTTCTCTGACGAGATTAAAATCCCCCGGGGGCCTATTCAAGAATCCGGTATGCATAACTAGGGTTGGAAAAAAAACGTTTTTTTTTAACTCGATGTTTTTTTTAAAAAAAAAACGTTTTTTTTTAAAAAAAAACGTTTTTTTTAAAAGCTCCCAGATATGACCTAGTGTCAACATATATAGGTATATCAGACACTGGCAATACTCTGTGATGTTAAATATGACCATATAATGGCTGTGGAGCCATGGGATAGCATTATAAGTGGTGATTTGTGTCAAAAATATCCATTTTTCGTCGACATATCGTTCGTATATCGCCTTATAGTCGAATGTTCGTGACTTCAGGTAAAGTTTGGCACGGAATGGTGATCAAACAAGGTTATAAAAGGAGGTTGTTACTTTGGGAGTGAAGTTACACACTGTGGAGGTACATGGAAGCACATTACCTCAATATTATATATTACAGCAACATATGTCGGCTTATTCACCCATGGTAGCACATAGAAATGGATGCTTTGATACTAAAAATGCAACAAAACCAATGAAAACAACCACCAATGTCAATTTGTGTGTGAAATTGCGCGCTTGCGCGCAAAATTTTGCAAAATACCTAGTGCTTAGTACTAAAAATTTCGGCCGATGTTTTTTTTAAAAAAAAAACATTTCGGACGTCATGTTTTTTTAAAAAAAAAAAACGTTAAAAAAAAAAAAAAACGTTTTAAAAAAAACATCGGCCAACCCTATGCATAACTGCAGAAAGAGTGAACTTCGAACGACACGCGACGCCGCGTCAAAAATGCTCGTGGGCGATTCTTATCAAATTATCAACTTTTTTATCAATAGGGACGCCCAGCTGAAAAATTTGAAACATGTGCGTGAAAAGTATGGGGGTGAAAAAATTCTACGGTGACTAAAAAGTACAAATAGCCCGGGAGCCAGTTCCAATTTGTTGAATTTCAGCCAAAAAATGATACCATTTTCAAAGGAACCGATTCAAATGAAATACGGCCCCAAAACAAAAAAAACCCACGCGCGCGAGCCGCGAACGTGTTATCACATTCAAACAACTTTATTAACCAATTAGGATTCGGCACAACAAAAGCCGCGCTGTAAAATACAATATCGTAAGGCGTGTACAATTGTGCCGCCGACCCGAAAATTTCACCTCACAGAACGAAATTGCGTTTTATGGGCTAAAAATGGCATAAACATACAAAAATAAGAATGACCACAATCACCTGGTTGGAAAAATAGGTATAAATTTCCATATGCTGCCAGCCTAGTTCATTTTTTAGCAAATGGCAAAAGTCGCAGTGAATGGCAAATAGAAAACGACATTTATTTTAGACGTGACTGTAGTAGTGATGGAATGGCGCCATGGCGCTGGCGCCATTTGAGGGCGCCAAAGGGCGCCGCGCCATGGCGCCATTGGCGCTTGGCGCCCTTTTTCTGTGGCGCCCTTGGCGCCTGGCGCCCACATTCTGAAAGGCGCCATGGCGCCCTTGGCGCTTGGCGCCCTTTTTCCGTGGCGCCCTTGGCGCCTGGCGCCCTGCTTTAGAAGAGCGCCAAAAAGGCGCCAGCAGGGTTTCACGGTGAGTGCTGTGTAAACAAAAAAAAAGAAAAACGCATCTGTGGATGATCTAAATTCGCCAGAAAAATGGACGGAGTGGTGTGAGTGGGTGGAAATCTTTCATCCAACGGTTCATCAGATCTGTCTGACGGATCAGAAGACAATAATGATGGACCGTCTAACTTCCAAAATCATAAATAAACGGATTTAAATTGTTGCAATTAGGAAACATTGTTTGGAAAGGTCTATTTGTAATGAATGGATTGTTGTCAAATGACAATTTCCATTGCATTTGAATTTGTCATATGGATTTTATTCAAACTAATTTTGTTGCTAGCCTTGTTTTTGTTCATTACATCCTGGAGAACGCGAATTAAGAAGTGAATGCGCGTACAATGGCGCTGTAGAAACGTTTTTAGCACACGCATGGTGTTGAAGGCACTTTTTTATTCTGGCGCCCTTGGCGCCTGGCGCCCTATTTTCCAAATGGCGCCATGGCGCCCTTGGCGCTTGGCGCCCTTTTTCCGTGGCGCCCCTGGCGCCTGGCGCCCACTTTCTGAATGGCGCCATGGCGCCCTTGGCGCCTGGCGCCCTTGGCGCCTGGCGCCCTTTTTCTGTGGCGCCCTTGGCGCTTGGCGCCCACTTTCCGAATGGCGCCATGGCGCCCTTGGCGCCTGGCGCCATTTTTTCTGGCGCTTTTCCATCACTAGACTGTAGATATTTTACCTACATAAATATTGCACAATAAAGCATGGGATACAAAAGAGAATAGGAATGGGACATTTCCATTTTTTACCTGCAAGCGGGACCACCTATTTACATAAATGATATGTGTGATGTGTTCCAGAATTTCCTAGACAACTGAATTTTGTGGACAAAAGCAGTAATACTGAAAAATAGCTTTTCGAAAACTAGGATGCTTTTCTAATTTTATACAAAGTTTCAGGTCATCTCTTCAGTTTCATCTCGCTTCAATTTGGATCTGTAGCTAAAAAAGTGGAATCAATGCACCACATTGCCACTTCTCCTCTTGTGCGAATTCCACAATTGGACAAGTGCCAAGAAAAGTGGCAAGTGGTAAGAGTAGCAATAAGTGATGGGGCAAATAACAAGTTAAGTTGACTGAGAAGTAATATTGTAAATTAGGTACGTGTCACTTTATCACTTACCACTTTTCACTTGTTCACATGAGGAATTGGCCCCAGCTCTGCTTGTTACCAGCATTAATTAAATCGCAACATTTCCAGTGTCGATAAAATTGAGACAATAGGGAAATGTCCCTAGTTTTGTGTCACAACGGAAGCAAACGGTACAGAAGGCACACCTGTCTTATTCTCTCCACGGTAGTAGAATAAAATATAAAAATCGAACAAAGGAATAGACTAAAAATGCATTTGAATGGACCAATTTTTTAGTGATGCGACCAAATAGTGAACCCAGCATGTGTCCAAAATTGCGTAGCATCGGCAGTGGTTATTGAGCACAGGTGTGTTTTCATCATCTAGGGTTGCAGCAAGGATACATCGCATAAAAGATTATCGAAAATTTTGCACAAATATAGCGTGTCGCAAAGAATATACATTGATGGAACACTGTGCTACAAAATAAATTGACAGCACCACCGGCAGGGGTCTCTAAGGGGGTTAGTGGGTCCCTAAGGGGGTTAGGGAACCCCTTTTATCAGCGGAGAGTATTTTTAGAGCTAATTAGTTGCCCCCACCCCACGGAAGCACTAATTACCGTATTTGCTTGAATAATCCCCTGGGGATTACTATTTCGCCAGACTTTTTTGAGGGGGGAACTATTCGAGGGGGGAATTATTCGAGGGGAGGAATTATTCATTTGTCAAAATTTTCGAGCATCTTTCTACGAGATTTTACGAGATAAGTCATTTCACGACATATGCATTTTTAACACAAAAACGTGCCATTTCTGTTAAAATTTGGCACAACCAATTGATCAAATATCTTTAAGGGGGGATTATTCGACGGGGGGAATTATTATTTCCTCACTCGTCTTACAGGGGGGGGGGGATTATTCGAGGGGAGGAATTATTCAAGGGGGGAACTATTCAAGCAAATACGGTAGTATATTTATATTGGATAACCGAAAAGCATCCATCCATCCCCATGAAAAATTAAGGTACTGCAGACAGACTCAGAAGAATACGATATTAGCGAATGACAGATTTTTTCCTACACAACGATAATGGTGCAGTTATGGCTCAGTGTGAAATACATCAATTCATGGAAGTACAAAAGCACTTACCGTCAAAACACAAGAAACACTAGCGAACAAAAAACCTATTGTACAATAAAGTAAAATAAAAACTATAGTTAAGTCATGATGGATGTCATTGGCGCCAGTCAATACAAAGTGAAAAAGCGTGTCTAGTGTTCGAAAACCGTTTTTAGAATTAAAAGTTTTTCAAATGTCCTAGAAATGTATTTTTTTAAATCTACATATGAAAACTTAAACTTAAATGAATTCAAAGCTGTTTTATGAATTGTTCACATTTTTCTTGAAAATAGTGTGTGTAGGCTAGGCACAATATATTATTTCAGTATACAACAAAATAGCTGCATACTTTATTTCCTATAATAGAATGGCACCGCCAATAGAACGGTAGGTTTAGATACTTTTTCCACCATTGGAGAAAATAGAACGGCGGCCTCCAATAGAACAGCACCTCCAATAAAATGACAAATATAAATTATGTTGGGAGGGTGCCAAAACACACAAATATTGAAAATGGGTGGTGAGAACATCCAAGATGTCCAGAACGTTGATTCAGGGAAAGTTTTTACATTTGTTTGAATTGATGCTCTGATATTAAAATGTTGCTCATGTTTCATTTAAAATACTATGTTCAAATGAAAAATGTTCAAATGAAAAATGTGTAAAAAATGGTGAAAAATAGGAAACGCAGCCACCAATAGAATGGCACTCCAATAGAACATCAGATAAAAAAGTTGACGAAAAGAATAGAACGGCGCTCTTCTATTATAAGAAATACGGTAATAGGTATACACAATCCTCGGTTGCCAGCGTGTTAAGCTCCCGATTACTTCTTAAAACCGTTTTTTAAACCAAATTAAGTTTGAAAAAAAACATCTGCCAACGCTACAGCGCTGATGACACACGGAAGACGCAAAAATCGCCCCATGGCTGAGTCATGACATTTCAGGGTTATTCCAAAATGGAGCGACTGCGCAAGTCATGCAGCAATGTCATTTCCTTCATGCGAAAACTGCGAAGTGACGCGACGGACAGATTTTTTTGTTAGCGCTAACTTTTATTCAAATTGAATTAAAATTTTACGCAATTTTGGCCGTTTCGGAAGATATGAATAGTTACTGTGGTTTAGAGGTAATATAAAATTGACTATTTTGCGCAGAAAACCTGATACGCAGGTGTGTGCACCTGAAAGAATGAGTCATGATTTTAATATCGTAGTTGGCGACAAATCTGTTGAAATCTGCTGCAAATATTACCGATAGACGAATGACTAATGTATGCGATATGCAGCGAATTAAAATGCTATAAACCTAAGTTTGAAGTGAAATATCAGTGTCGAAAAATTGCGCACAGCGGCGTAAATCATCCACAATCCAGATAACTGAGATCCACGATTACAATGAGCGGGTGAACCTGTTCGATATTGAAAGAAGGAAACTTGGCAAAGGTCCAAAACTGTGAAATACTGAATGATTGGAAAGCGCCTCGCCGTACCTGTCAGCATTTTACGGTTAAAGAGAGTGCCAAAAATAGCTCAATCAGTCCACATCCGATGCAAAAAATTCCAATCTTTTCAGCTCCATGTAGCTTTCACGATCACAAAAAACACAAACAATACGCAGTCGCGCCAGCGCTGCGAACTCAAAAACTACGGGCATCAAGAAACCCGAGCGGAAGTGAGCAGGCGCGCTCAACGAGCACAATCACGCGCGGCATGAATCGACGTCGGGGGGGGGGGGGAGTCACCTCACAATTGAATGGCGGCACACTGTCGCCGCTACCTGTGCAGTCGCCGCGTCCCGACGACACAAGCCAAGCGCACGCGACCGCCGCCGGCTTGACCTTGCACCGGCCGCGCTGCACAACGCGCACATGCTGCCAGCACACGCAGCGGCTAGTGATGGAAAAGGCACCGGGAAATATGGCACCGCACCGCACAAGCACCGGTGCCATTCCTCAGAAAAGGCACCTAGCACCATGGGCACCGGCCAGTAAATGGCACCGCACTGCACCGGTGCCATTTTGAAAAAAATAGCACCGGCACCCTGGGGCACCGGCACCGGCTAGGCACCCTCGACAAATGGAACCGCACCGCACCGGCACCGGCTGGGCACCCTCGAAAAATGGCACCGCAATGCACCAGCCCCGTTGCTGGGTCCCTTCGGTGCCCAGCACCGGGGCACCGGTGCCTTTCCATCACTCCCAAGCGGCGGCGCGGCGGCATAACGCAGTCGGGCGGCCAGATAATTTCTGACCCCACTGCCGATCGGGACGCCTCGATTCGAAACGCAGCTGCGCTAGGAAGATTTTTACGGCGGATTTTTACGGCCGCGCAGGTGGTCTGCTTAGATTATTGGGCCATTTGTCGCTTTCTTATGGAGTGTAAATGGGGGCGGCCGGCAGAGGTCTTCGCAAGATTTGATAATGTGAGGGGGAATAGTGATAGCAAATGGCGTTAGCGGAAGTGTTGGCAAAATGTCTACAGATTTTTTCCTGGTTTGTTGGTCTTAGAGGTTTTTTTGCGGTAAAGAACTGCCCGGCAAGTTTGAAAGTCTAAAACACATTAGGAAAAACTACAAAATGCGATAAATGTTGGTAACAAGCGCTGGATACAAAAGGTGTGATATCATACATAAATTTGTAATAAAAAACCACCCCACAACTGGAGACCCCCGAAAACATGGAGGGGGGGGGGTGGTGACAAAACAAAAAATCAACAATTTCCCGCCCCACCCATACAGCTATCTGTTCAACTCGTTCAGCTGCAGCAGCTAAGGTAAGCGAGCTCACGCGCGCCAGCGCCATTTGCGACTATATGCAAGCCGTGTTTGGAATAGCAATGATTCACTAATGGCTTGCAGTGCACATTGCGACAGGATACTTTCTGACTGATTTTTGGGTGCGAGAATTGTGAAAAAATGTGAAAAATTTAAAAGAATGGAAATGTGATTATAGTGGTTTCAACTGTGTTTGTTCGTATTTATTATCAGTATACCGTATTACCTCGAATTAACCCCCTCGAATAACCCCCCTCAAATTTTGCTGGCGAGATAATCAACCCCCTGGGGGTATTTCGAGGTAATACGGTATATTTATTTATCAGAATTGACACGTGGCAAGAGATTTTTAAAAACTTTTTATTGTCAGAACCATTCTTAAATTTTGTTTCAAAACCGCAATTTTAGCTACCAATACCACAATACAAATTTAAGTTCCAATAATTTATTTAGCAATTAGAAAAAATAAAATAAAAATTTGGAAAAACGGGTACGCTAAAAAACTTGTTTCTTTTCAACTGACTAAAAGCATATCACCATTAGCTGTAATGTGAAACAGGCAGCTTTTAACGCTGAAATCAACCATGAAAAAATATTTATTTTTATGTATAGAGCAGTCGCTCAAATGGAACGACGAGCACACATTCTGTGATGGATAAATGTAGAATATTTTTTCACTGAAACCAAAGACTGGTTTCTGTAACAAAAATCCGATTTGATCCAAAAATGCTTCGGACACGGCGAAAATCGCTAAAAATCGAACGGTACGTTGCCGCTTAATGCTAAAAAACTGTTCCACCTACACGATAGCCATGTTTGAATTCGACTTTATAGAATAAGTCGCGTACTTGTGTTTTTTTCACAAGTTTGACACACTTGAGAAATGCATTCACACAACACAAGTGTTCTAAAAAAACTGAAATATACATTATATCGCGCGGATGCAACGTTGTAATGGCCCTACACACACTAGTTTTCACCGTGACCGATGTGAAAACTGAAATGGCCACATGGCCACATCCAGCCTACTCATTTTGTATGCTTTATGTGTTATAGTTTTCAAATTTTCAAAGTTTAACTATCATTTATTTAAACTCAAATTTAAATAAAATCAAATCATTCAACCGTGATTTTTAATTTGCGTTTGAAAAAATTTCAGTTTTCACACGAAGTCACGGTGAAAACTAGTGTGAGTAGGCACAATGCCGCAAAAAACGCCAATAAAAAAGACAGAAGGCAGTGACATCGAAAATGCCGGCAAAATACAATTTGGCGTGAAAAACTCAGGTAAAATGCACAAAAACGCCCCTTGCCCTGGTGCCAACACCTTGGCAAACGACGGGTGGGCTGCCTGGGAACAATCACGCATTTTGTCAAATGATGGGAAAAAGGATGTCATCATATAAAAAATAAAATAAGTGTCAGAAAAACGCAACTTTGTTAATGCTGGAAGTGCAATTTGGAAGCTTACTTTCGTATCAAATTTCCAAGCTATTTATCCTCAAAATTCACCGTTTGATAAAATTAGGAATTGGCTCCGAAAAGAAGCGCTCATTTCAATCCACATGACTTTTCTGGCAGCGGCGCAAGTATCGAATCTCATGAAAATCATGCGTAAATCATGCAAAATCAACTAGCAGCGAAATGTCAACATGACTACGGCCAAGTTTGTCACCTACGGCGAGCTATTTGTCCCACACTAGGTTTTATATATCGAAAATGTGTAGTAGTAAGCTTGCCGCATATTATTGTGCTGTTTAAAACAATGTGGGTGGAATGGTTCAAGTAAAATGGAGGGATATTTGTGTCAGGTGTGATTTTACCTTGATGTTGTGCATGTAAATAAATGGGGGGGGGGAATAAAGTGAAATGGATAAATCTATAACCTAACGTTGGTATCACGTATTTCTGTTGGGATTTGTGACACAAAAAACTCCAGTGGATCCACTTCCATGCACAATTGAATATATATGCTGTTTAAAGCGACCATTGAGAGAAAAAGATTACCCACTAACACACGCATTTACAACCCTAAACCTTCAATAACAACATACTTCTATCCATGTTTTTATAGAATATTTTAATAAAACATCGTGGTTATGGAATGATTAGATACGCAATGATAATCGGCCGCGCGCTGCGTAAATCTCGCGGCAAGGCGGCAGTGAAGAAGTAAAGAAATTTGACATGCCCTTCGAAATGGTGTCGAAAATCTCAGATGCCAAAAGTCTGCGTGAATTTTTCCCCATATATTTACATGCACAAGATCAAGGTGAAATAATATAAATTTAAAAATATTTCGCCATAGTGATACCTTTTCAGCAAGAAACATGAAAAAGTGTATGATGGACAATCTGGACAAATAAACTAAAAATACACCAGTAACCTTTGAAAGAAGTTACCTATTTACACATAAATAATTATGCATGGATGCATCTTGTGAGAGATGGACTTTAGGATGGTATGGGGAGTGAGGGCGTTTCAAAAAGTACACATGATATTTTGAAAATGAACTTCCATTGGCAATGCAAATTTTTACAAAATGAAAAATTAGACCATGCACTTTGGACACAAAGAATAACAGCCATGCAAACAAGATGCACTTTTCTTGAATTTTTACAAAGAAATCCATTAAAATATCTTCTATTTAGAGGACCACTATAGACCTCACCTAATTTTTTGAAAGGCACAAATTTCAAATACTTTTTCATAAACCTATTTTGCGGGCACACAATTGGGTAAAGATAAATAAATATTTACTCAACCCAAATAAAAAAGTGAAATCTTACAAAAGAAAACAGAATAACAGTTCGTGACCGCATTTAGAGGAATTAGGGTATTTACTGGATAAATCGAAAATTCTAAAGGATTATAAGCCTTCCATTGTAAATAAGAAATAACGAAGCGATTCAATATGTGTATTCAGACACAAATATCGATACTCTTCCAGTGACTAGTTTTTATGCCTGGCACCATACATTTTTACAAAATTTAGCATGGGTTTATTTGTGACCAGCAAAAAAACCTTGAAAGCCTTTTTAACCCCCCCCCCCGATAACATCCAAAACCACGTGATATTCTTTGACTCAAAATCCCCCCTGAGCAGGGTCCACACGATAAACACCAACAAAAATACTCCCCCCCCCCACCTCCAACAACAATTCAACACCCCCCCCCCCCACAATGGCTCAGTTCAGGGCACCCCCGTTAACCCAAACCAGCCCAAAAATGTCAAGTGTGGTTTACACTTACATAACCTGTCACCTCGCGTGGGGCGGCGCGACAAAAGGTTGCCGCCGCAGCTCCGAAAATTTTGTATGAAACGTCAATATAAAGTGACACTGACACATTTCGGTGGTGAAAACTGTAAGAGCCTTCGCGCGGCGACAAAATACGAAAAACCCGACATTTAAATAGAATACAAAATGGCGGTTGCATGCATTTATAATAAGAAAATCGACTGGGAGGTCTTTGGGGATAGCGCCGCACTAATGGCGTGTATTTTTTCACACAACACGAATGTAAATTTGATTAAAGAATAGGCCATGGTTGTTAAAACGTATGTACTTTCACTCGATAAATATTTATGTATACTCGAGTACAGAGTAAATACGTTTACGTTGTCTCCGAAACAAGTTACTGACTCGGATTAAATGAGGTACTCGAGTACAGAAAACGTGTTTCTGGTATTTATACAGATTTCTTCAATGCATGGAAGAGAGAACAAATTGGAAAAGTCTGAAAAGTACAAAAAATGGGTGCATGAGATCATATATAGCCCAAAAAGCTGAAAATAGAATAATTTGGAGGTCAAAATGGGCAAAAATATGAAAATTACTAATGTTGAGTGAAAATTGGAGCAAAATTTCACAAAAATACTCACTTTGACATGTCCTGGTGAAAAAGCATTTTACTCTCGTTAACTCATAAGTAAAGTAAAAAATCTACTTAACGTTTTCTGTACTCGGGGTGTCTAAAAATATTATACTTTATGTTTACGAATACTTTGAAAAAATGCGGTACTTTCAACAACTCTGGAATGGACCAGAATGTGCATTTCATTAAACTAAAACGTGTGTAAAAAATCACAATAAGGTGTAAAGTGTACTGAAATGATTGAAACATTAATCAAACAAGCTCAGAGAACATGTTCTCGGGGTGGAACATGTTCTGCCCAGTTGTGATGTATTGATGTACACATGACAATAGTGTGACAATACACTGTTCCAATGGCCAGTTTCAAGGACCAATATTACATTCAAGTACTTGTCACAAATCAGTGTGGGCACAGGCTTGAATTTGAACTTGCAAAACGAGCATGCCATGTTCTCACACTGATAATATTTATCAGTGATTAGATCTCAGGAGATGCAATAATGTAGTAAGGTAATTCTAATTAACAAGGTTATTCTGTGAGTTATAATGTGAGGTTGCGGGAAATTAGTTTCAAATTGTCGTGAGTCGTGAGTGAATAACATCCTTCAAGTATGTCAGTTGAAGGTGTTTTCTATCCTTCTTTCAATATTAGAGTTAAGATTTGTTTGTGGAATGTTGTGTGGGGTGAGAAAAAACCCATCCAATACCTATAGTTTTTCCCAAATGTAATTGATTGGGTATTCCACACTACCTGCTTCTACAACAGCAATTGCAATCAATAAAATGACATTTTACACCCGGAAAAAAGACATGTCAAACGCAACAAAAAAGACAACTTTAAAGATCACAAAACTCAAACTTCAAACTTGAAATTTCCCAGAAAAACGCAGTAAAAACAAAAAATATCGCCCAACCATTACTTTAACATCACAAAAACAACATCAAAATTCAAAGCATGATTAAAACAACTTCATAAACTCATCAAAATAATTATAAAAATCCCCCTACAGCGGCACCTATACCCAAGCAAAGCACAATATGGTTCGGTTGCTAGGACGACAGAAAGCTGCAGGCAGCCATGCTCAAATGATCATAACACAGTATTTTAATGGCGCTTCCCAGCGGCGTTAGCTTTAGAAGCTTGGGAATAGTGTTGGAAAGTTGCCACTGTGATAGGGTAGAGAATAGGGGTTTTTTTGGGGAAGAGCAGTATTTTTGATGAAGATGGAATGCAGCTTGATGTGTGGTGAAATGGCAGTCGGCCAAGAGCTAGAAATGACGCAATTTTTGCTCCATAATTGACATTTCTCACGACACATACTTCTTAACCCTGCACCTTTCAATGCCCTGTCAGGTAAAGCAGTCAATAATTTCCAATTACCAGTAAAGTTTCAAATGTCCAATCAAATTCAAACAATTTGTGGCAATTTTTCAACTGTACCCGCTATAGACAGGATACATGCAATTTTACTAAAATTTGTCCTTTGACAGAATATCGGTTTGACACCAAATATCAGGTAAAAAAATGGCGCAAATCTAACCACTGGTCTAAAGGATTGATGAAAATGGAAGCTTGATAAAAAGCAGCTCATTATTTAGCCAAATAAGTACCTAAGTTGAACCTTCCTGAAGATTGAAAGTGCTAGTTAAGGAGCTTCTTAACCATGTGATTATTTTCTGAAAAAAGCTGTTTCAGACCAATGGATAGGTGCGAGTGAGAAAAAATGGTGTCAGTGATTTAATAGGTGCCGAAATATTAACAACTATACTCTGCGTACATGATACTCTGTCGTCGCACTGATTTATGTCTCGTGTTGGAAGCGTGCCAATGATTGTTTAGTCATGCGATTTCCGTAAAAAGATGAAAATATTCATCGATGTGAATATGTTTATGAATAACATTATAACAACAATCAATTTTGTCATCTTTTTATGAAACTCGCATGCGCTAACCATCGTTGGCACACTTCCAGCGATAACCACGCGTGCAGGGTGTAAAGTAACCGGAGTATATCGTAGAAGAAACATTTTGTTTGCCAATAAATGTTAAACAGGTAGAGGTGTATTTGCACAGAACACGGACAAAATAAGAATGTACCAATCATATTCACCATACGCCTGTCTAAACTGATTTCAATTCCTGCAATGATCTCAGGTTAAAAACAATAACAATTACATTAATTAAAAATAATAAAAACAGAAAGACACCCGCAATTAACATAAATACGTTTTAATGCAAGTGTCACTTATTACAACGTCACGAAAACAGTTAAACAACCCCGCTGGCACTTTTCATTTCCAGTCATAGAGTGAGGAGACAAAATTAATTACCCCTAAAAGTTTTTTGGGTACCTGAATTAAGATTTACAAAATCGAGCAGCATTCGTTTCCCGACAAAATCACCTTATTCATTGATATTCACTTCATAACTGCAAATCTAGTAGGATCCACATAAAATCCTATTCCGATATAATTTTATCAATCGGGTAACCCGAAAATGGGCAAATAAAACCCGACCCGACGGACTATCAATAACAACTTTTACACTTCTGCGACAAAAATTGTCAACCCACACAAATCAGAGTAAAACTACTACAATCAGATGTAAACCGGACAGTATCATCTCGGGTACGCTATAAAATACAAAAATACATAAAAATATAAAATACTTGACGGCGGCGCGGCGGCGGCAGCTGCCGCTGCGACGGTGACAAAAAAGTGCCTGAAACACGACTGGAAAGTAAAGGCTGACCGAACGCTAAACCAGTTGCAATATGTGCGTAGATATTATACTACACATCGCGTATAGAACACTTACAATAGCAGTTCGCTGTAACTAGGGCAGCTTTAGCTGGGCTGTTTCCCAATTTGGGAGACATAGCAGCGAGTAACAAGTTATGAATGTGGAAAATTTAGAAACATTTGGCTCCAGAGACTATGACGAAATGAGGAGTCATTCAACTACGGTTAATAGTGATCAAAATGATGCATTCAGTAAAATGAAATCAATCAACAAAAAATTAATTACATTTAGTTCTAAACTCGTCTGTGTGGCCGCACCACAATATCTAAATACATATAAGAAAGTCTATGTATATCATTGAATACTTCACATCCTTAAAACAAACTTTTTGCATATTGAGTATAACCCAAAATAACTCCCCAATACATTAGAAACTTTATAAAATATTTTAAAATTACCTTATAAATATTTATGGGGATTAATGATTGCGCAGTTCAGTTCATAAATAAATTTGACGTATCGACGCAGATTCACACATTTTTAAAAATACAAAATGATAGACAATTTTTTATGCGAAAATTGATTACTTGCTGAACTTTGGTTGAAAAATTGGTTTGAGTCGATTTACTCGCCTAAACTTGGTTTCAGGACCCGAATGCGAATACTTGGAGAGTGACGATACCAAATGAATTTCACTTTCTATGCAATCATTTCCCCAGGACCCAGGTTGATCGACGACAAATCGATATTCCTTTTCGGCTAATAATATATATCAAAAATTTTCATAGCTTATATTACCGTGTGATGACGCAAATATAAAAATGTACAAAAAAAACAATTTTTTTAGAATTCCCACGTTTTTCATCAACTCAAACTTGCGCAGATTTATCAAACGGAGAAATTTACGACTGAATGGCGGGATCAGATTCCTCAAACTGTCAATTGACAAATCTAAGTGTCATGACTGCGACTAAATAAAATTTAGGTTGTGCACTTATTTAACAAATTACCTCACTAAATCAGTCACAATCAAAAGTTGATCTCTGTCAGCTTCATTGGGTTGACATTTTGATTGGCATGCAATTTGCAACTTGTCTACATTTTTGACACAACTTGACAAAAAGCGGAATTGGCCCCTAGTGTAAACTTCATTCGATTCTAATCAGCGTAAAGTTAAGTAAAAAAGTTCATACCGTGCGGTGGATGCATTAAAATAGATTTTTGCACAAATACAGCCTGAACTCAATTCAAGGGGTGATCGAACTTTTTATCAGGCCAGGGGCGAAATATAATTAGTCCGACTGCTTGTTTTTGGAGCCCAATTTTGTCACGATCCGATGTTGAAATGAAATATGTACCGCGGGTTACAAGCTTCTGATTACTGGACTCAATTCCGATACCGTATTTCCTCGAAATACCCCCCGGGGGGTGATTGTTTCATAGTGGTCCCGAGAGGGGGGGGGTCAAACGAGGGGGGGGGTATTTCGAGGGGGGGGGGTTATTATTTCACAAGAAAATTTTTGAAAACCAAGTACGAAATTGTCGTCTGAAACGTACGCAGACGTCGAAAAATGCAACAAAAACTGCCATTTATAAGGTTCTGTAGACTAATATTAGTACGTAGATGGTATAAACACTGTTCTAACGTGATTCCGACATTGTTTTAACGTGTGTTCTGCACTACGCAGAACATAAACTGCCGTATTTGTCATGTACGTTCTCTTTACACTCAATTTGGGGGGGGGTATTTCGAGGGGGGGGTGATTGTTTCATAGTGGTCTCGAGAGGGGGGGGGTCAAACGAGGGGGGGGGGGTATTTCAAGGGGGGGGGGTATTTCGAGGAAATACGGTATATCAAAGGACCATAAAAATGGCAAGTGATAATTTAAAGTGCCAAGTGAGCTATGACTTTGCGTTGGACTTACCACCACTACGTGAATATAATATTTCTTAATTTTTTTTAAATATAATACCATTTTTTCTTGCCACTTGTTCATTTGCGGAATTGGAAGCAGATGTCAATTTGTCTAAACTTCCGTACGACGGTGTAAATATAACATCCGACAACGTGCATATAACTTCCGATACAGAGAATAGGGCTGCCAGAAAAATTGTCGGGTTGATCTGATTCCAAAACAAAAATGTCATTCGGAAACGGAACATCCATTGCAAAGATTTACTGCTACTCATAAATGATGGATGACATTACTGCGCAGAAAGTGGCAGATCTCGTGTCGGGATTGAAAAAATAAGGTGGGATAAGTGAGGGGTTACCCTAGAAATTGGCTGCATGCCAAATATTCACAAATTATACTGCAATCTAAATGGCAGATACAAATATTTCCAAACAAGGGAACAAAAATACCTTAAAAATGCTATCCATGTAAATATTGAACACAGTTCAAACAAATTTCGCCTTGCCCCGAGAAAAAACCTCATTTTACGCAAGGCAGCGGAAATCCATTGCGTTCAGAAATCAAGACACAATATAATGTTTCGGTGAATTTCTGGACAACATCCGGCCACAGGTGGAAAATGTTTACCAAATCAATAGAATCACACTAATCGCGCACCTATACAAGAATGATATTAAAGTGCCCTGTAAATTTTCGACTTGAAAATTTGGCTGAACCTTTTCACATGACAGAGGGAACCTGACTAGTTGACTGTCGACCAACGATCGAGTGTAAAATTCGTCTGAGTTGACTGCGATTCAGATTTTTCCAGTTTTCAGTTTATGAATGTCAAAACAAAATTAAATTTCTGTTGACCGCTGGCTGGGGCTTTTTCCGCTAGTATTAGACACATGGCTTGCAAACGGACGAGTAAAGTTATAATTTATAAGTCAAGTGACAAGTGAACTTAAAGGTGACAAGCATTTCTTTGCAACTTTAGTTCACTTGTCACTTAACCATTTCCAACTTAACTTATAACTTTTCACTTGTCACTTTACCATAGAATTACAGAGTGAGCACCTGGCCGCCAGTCAACCATCATTCCTACCCGCAGTCACACAATCCAGTAATTTCCCACCAATGCATCTATTTATCGAGATGTCATTTTGCCGCCCCATGTCTCGCTGAGGTGGGGGCCAAATGGCACAGGTGCAACCACAATTAGAACGTAAGGCGCAGGTAGGGCGCCCACATGCAGGTGAACTATGGAAGTGTGCCCCCAATTCCTTGCGCTAAGGGCCCATACACCCTAGTTGACATCGCGAATTCGTGTCAACTGAATGTCAACTAAATAACACAATTTTAAAGCATAACACTTAACATAAACAGTGAAAATTAAGCATCACATTTATAAAATTAACTATGCTCTACCACAAAGGAAAGTTGAAACCACACAATTAACCAAAATTTGGTTGAATTTAGTTGACAAGAATTTTGACGTCAACTAAAGTGTGTGGGCCCTAACTCGCATATAATTAGGGCGCCTTACGATCTATTTGAATTTGGCCCCCGGTGCAACAGCAATAACACACTCTTACAAGGCAAAAGGTGATTTCGCATGGGATCAAATTTTTGGGCAATGACAAGAAATTGAAATCGCATGACCCCATTTGGGTGGGTTGTAAAAAAGAGATAAACGACTACAAATAAATACTATACAATACAACGTGAAGGTCAACTTTTGAAGGGGGTTGACATTAATTGACTATGGAGTTCACCGGATTTTCGGAACAATATTTTCTGAAGATTGCCAGTGTGCGGTGCTGTTGAAACTTTAATTAACTATGTAGGTAAATATTTTTATTACCTAAAAGCAAAACATTCAAATGTAAAAAAAGCTTTTTTACATATCGCATAATCGGAAATCTTAGAGCTGTGAATGTTCTTTTGAGCGACATTCACATCCTGTTTAAGGCCACTCTTTAAAGTTTATCAATTTTTGCCGAAGTATCATTCAAAACTGTTGTTGCTCTTGTAGGTGTTCAATCAAATTCGCTTTTAAAGGTTGCTGTTGTACAAAATCTGATGCAACATTATTGGACATTTGCCAATATTTCTTGTAGGAAAGTTTATTTTTTTCCGCAAATACTGCTCGGTTCCTTTAATCAGTTTCTTACTGTAACATTAAAATAAAGCAACTTGAAAAACTATATTTTATGTATAGAAAGACAGCTAATTACCACTGCAAGATTCATATATTACATGTAAAATCAGATGGGTAATATTCCGAACCACACAAAAACCTGCAAATCAGTAAATAAATTCCCTTTTTCCATGATAAATAACACGTGTGACGAATGCGTCATAAAAACGCGTCTTATCACCAAAGATTTATCTCGCCGCCCCAAGGTTAAATCTGCTCGGAAATCTTACGACTTCTGTTTTGACTTTATGAAAAGAAAGGGCATTTTCACGCACAAACAAAATTTCTACCGCATGGAATTTCTCTAGCATTTTACATAGAAAAGTAAAACTCAAATTTCAAGGTTGTGTCAAAACAATGGGCGTATTGAAAACGTAAAATGGGCAAGAAATCATTCCAGGGTCCAAATCTTCAATCTTGAAAGGAGCTTCATATCCAACAGCGCGTGAATATTTTTATTGATAAGAGCTTAATAATAAACAGATGGAGCTAAAAAATTCCTTAATGCAGTCAGAAAAATGACTAGTTATACAATTACAGTTTAGTGGCTGCACAATTGCACACAAATTCACCATATACCATCTGAATAAAGAACGAAAAATCAAAATGATTTTTCACCAATATGCATTGAGAAATTACCTTTGAAAAATCTAGGCACGTAATTTACCACACCACTTTATTCACCGAATTACGGTAAATTTCCTCGCAAAGCTCAGTTCGACAAAAATACGCCCATCATTCGAACGGCTGCAAGTGGCAGCGCAGCACTTATCAAAGCGGCAGTCGCAAAATGGGGGTACAAAATCACGGTCTATTTGATCAGGTGGCCGCTAATAAATTACAGCGGCGGGCATTTTTAAGTGGGGCGACACAAAAACGCGGGGGTATTTTGGAATGGAACAAAAACAAACAGTGACCTATCAGAATCGAAATCAGAGACACGCCTTATGTCAATTAAATGAAGCGCGCATGCATATAAATATGGGGGCAGGCCTGATACGCACATCTGCCCGTTACGCACATTTGCTCGTTTTTTTCACTTGACACTTTTTCAAGTGATTTTCAGATATAAGTGAAGTGAAAAAAAGTTGCGCAATGACATTAGTGAACTTTTTTCACTTCACTTACCTATATCTGAAAATCACTTGAAAAAGTGTCAAGTGAAAAAAACGGGCAAATGTGCGTAACGGGCAGATGTGCGTATCAGTGCACGCCCATAAATATGTATGTAATATGCATGACTCCGGTCGACATTGTAAAAGCAGTGTTTCATAGGTTGACCTTCTGGCAAAGGTGTGTTTTTCGCATGGCTGCACTTCCCATTGCAACACATCATATTTGCACGTGAGGTAGGGTTTGACATTGGCACATCACTAGTGATGTAAAACCGCAATGGCGCTAGCGCCAGAGTGGAAGCACAATAGCGCTTTTGGTGCTAGGCGCCATGCTGGCGTGGTGCTGGGTTGAGGCGTCCGAAAAGCATCATGATGCCTTCGGCGTTTGGCGCCAAGGCTTTGGAAGAGCCTGCACTATGTCGTCATAAACGGCTATGTCAAATTACTGTCAAGTCAAGTGTCAAAATTTTGAGATCAACTTTGCATTGCAAGTCTCAAGTCAAGTAACAAATTTTGGACAAAGTTCGAAATCCACGATATTGAACACTTTGAAATCGTACTTGTCACTTGGCAGACTTGGTGCCCCGCAATATCCGAATGCCCTACTTGCCAGATTATCTAAGATTGCCGAAGTCCAGATTCTAATACAGAACTGTATCACAAAAAAACAAAAGGAAGAAGAAAATGTACCCCACTCCTAAAATTCAAAATATACATAAAAAGGCATTTTCTGGCTCTGTGCCAAATTTGACAGTACAAAAATGGTATTGCACGGGAGCACCAAGTGAAAATGTCGCATTCAATTTTACGTATCAACGAACAAAAAAGCGAATTCATTACGAAGATGGATCGTTGAGCACTTAACTCGGGTGCAAATTTCAATCGCTGCAGAAAAAACGTGACCGCTGTAATTCGAGATGCCGTGAAATTTTGTTTGGACAAAGCCAAATATAAAATTGCCCGATATATTCACCTACCTACCGCATTTGCTTGAATAATTCCCGTGGGGAACTATTTTTTCGTCAGACATCTTGAGGGGGGAATTATTCGAGAGGGGGATTTATTCAAGGGGAGGAGTTATTACTTCGTCAAAACATATTTCTAACAACTCATTTCACGAAATATGCTTTATCAACACAATAACATGCCATATTCTTGTTAAAATTGGGTACAACAAATTGAACAAATCTCTTAAGGAGGAGTTATCCAAGGGGGATCATTTTTTCCCCACTCGTCTTAAGGGGGACCTATTCGAGAGGGGGGAATTATTCAAGGGGGACTATTCAAGCCAAATACGGTATGTATAAAAAAGTGTGACCAATGGGAATCCGATGACGACAATTTTGTTCGAAAAACACAAAGTCAGTCGACACCTGAAACTGTTTGCATAGCAAACAAATACAGTAGCCCTCTTCCTATTCACAAAAAAGTCAAAAACAATATCGACCTAGTTCAAACAAACATAACACGACAATAAAAAAAAGTAAACGTCACAAAAAGCTACCAAAATCTGAGTGTGAGCAGCTTCTCTACACGAATACCGTGAAATTTTCACTCTCGTTTTCACTGGTTTTCACGGTGTAAACTTCAACTTGAGGCAGAGTGGAAGTCTCAATTGTAGAGTTGTTAAAATATTTGTAGTTTTGGTGGGTGTAAATTTTAATAAGTTGCTAAACGTTAATTTTAAGTTACAGATTGATATGCCGGAAAAGGAGAATAAAAACGAAAAATAAACATAATAAATTATTTGACATTATAAGATAATTGAAATAAAATATTTGGCATTTTTATCACGAATAAACAATCACCAACATTTATAGAATACACATCAAAAATCAAATCACCCCAAAACAGAATTTCAAATACAGTGACACCCAGCTTTTCAAAATGGGGGGTATTTCAAGGGAAAAAAACAAGAGTAAAGATACCCAAATCACTCAAGTATTTCGCGTAAACGTAAAAACGTTTTGTCAACTGTGTCAAAAAGAAACCGGTTTGCGCAATTATTTCAGGAATCACATAAAGAACAGGAATGATTTGAAAGTGCCCCTATGTGTGTGGGTGATGCTTTTATGCATTAAAAGTAACGTTGAATAGAACAAAATGAAAACGTTGTTCTGATGTGAAACTTTGTGGAGCAGAACAAAAAAATAATCGTTATGAGAATGAATTTTATTGGAATGATACTGGAGAAACTCGGCGGGAATTGGATCAAATGTATTATATGTTAGAGAAGTTTTGAAAATGGTTTGAAATGTTTTGAAATTTTGTTTGAAAAATGTTTTGAATTTTCGTTTACGTTTTATTCGCGGGATATTTTGTGGTTCAGAATATTTTGATTTTTTATCAGAAAATTATAACCATCACTGGTTAAATGTGGTTCTAATGGGAAACCATGGTTACCAATCAAAAGCTGATTGAAAAACTTTTATCGGGCAGAATATAATTTCCGGGAAATTTTGGAATGAAAAACTGGTTGCCTGAAAGAAAGTTGTTGTGAAGCTATAACACCTGATTTAATTTCCTATTTTTGAACATGTGTTAATAGATAAATATTTATATCACAGCTACCTGTCATATGTACCTGAGCGTCACAGAAAAAGGTCATTAGCACCCTAAAACTGCCACACTGAAAAACAAAAAAAAAACAAAAAAAATTACCAGGCACCTACACAACACCAAAATTGATCCACACCCAGAACAAAAGAAGCGCATTCTATTTAGCTACAGCCAAACACAAAACGCAGATAACCGATAAATATTCGATGCTCACAGACAATGTTTGCCATTCTAGAGCTAAACCGAAAGCCACACACTATGCACAATGGATGTGCACAAAATGCTTAAAATGCGTAGAAACGTGTGCAGGTGGGGGGGGGGGGGGGCAGAAATCCGTGCTACACGAGCGACACCTTGTGCAAATAAAATAAATAGCAGAGCTGTCGGCGGACAGAAAGACAGAGTTGTAGGAATGGATGAATGGATGGATTGGTGTGACACGCGAAATTGTACACAGCTAGGCTGTCGGGTGAGAATGTTGGGCATCGGGTTCCGACATCGGGTCTTTCCGGGTCGGAATCGACTGGAATCGGGATTGATAGGATTTGGACTGGCATTTGGATCATTCGGGTAACGCTGTCGGGTATCGGGATCAGATTTAGTGTTTAATAAAATTAGGAATTACCGTATTACCTCGAATTATCCCCCCCCCCTTGAATTAACCCCCCCCCCCCCTCGAAATACCCCCCCCCCTTCGGAATGATGTACGTCATGTACATAATAAACACATCATGTACGCAATGTACATGATGTATATTACTGTTAATTTGCATTGCATCTACACATAGACTAGTTTGTGTAGCTATCTACGTTTTTATGTCCAAATATATCCTGTTTGGACACATTGATTATTTTACCTATTTTGGGTACGCAAATGCCTACTATTTACTACGATCCTTACGAAAATTTCTGACGAAATAATAAACCCCCCCCCTCGAATACCCCCCCCCCCTCGAATTAACCCCCCCTCAAATTTTGCTGGCGAAATAATAAACCCCCATGGGGGTATTTCGAGGTAATACGGTAATTGTGATTGGTATATTTATTTAGCGATTGGAATTTTGATGATTTGGGATGTGCATTGAGAAAATATTTGGGTGATTTATATTTGAGAAATATTGGAAAATATAAAAAATATAAAGTATATTTGTGTTTACCATGATTTCCCAAAGAGATTTAAACATAGTCTTATATTTTTGCAAAGATGTTAAAAAAAATCATAAAGTATTCAAAAATAAGATTCATAATTTTTATATATTTCCTGGCTTTTCTCATGAAGATTAATTTTTTTGAGACTTTTTTAGACATTTTAGAAACTATAACAAAATAAAATAGAAGGAAAACATAATTAAATAATAAAAACATAGGTAATATAATTGAGGCGTCTAATTCTAAAAGTCGACAAGTCCACAAAATGTGATTTTGAGTAAATCGCATTCTAAGTTTCCGATCCAATTCCAGGCCCGTGGTGCATGTCCAATTTGGCTCTCTCATGGTTTTCATAAAGTTCCATATGTTGACAATAAAGTGTCAAATTTTCAGCCCCTAATCTCAACGTATATGTGAAAAATGGGGTGTCCAAAAAATTCCATTCGGTCAGAGCAAAACTGTTTCGGGGAGGGAAATGGACTTGTCGCCTTCTTGCGCGCAAGAACATTTTTGTTCCCGGGGAAGCCGAGGCTGCCTTATTGGAAAATTATGGACTTGTCGCCCTTTAGAAATTGGTTTCCATAGTGGACTTATCACATTTCTTGCGTTTTTTTCCCATAAAAAAGGAAGCGGAGGATGGACTTGTCGCCTTTTAGCCCAAAACTAAGTGAACTTGTCGACTTCTTGCCCAAACTTTTTGCATTTTTCCCCCAAAATCTCAAATTTGGCACTTTGCCATATGGGCATGTGAGGTCAAAAAAATTATGGAAAATGATGAAAAATGTGCAGAAGTAGCCCCAGATGACGTTTCTGGGCCTAACTCGAAATTTTCATATTTTGGACTTGTCGACTTTTAGAATTGGACGCCTCAATAAAATATGTTTGAAAAAACGCACAGATGTATACATAAATATAAATAAAAGATTTTTATATTTTCGTTTTATAAAATAAATATAATTTAATCTCTCTGGAAAAAACCTGGAGAAAATATAAATAAGTACATAAAAGATTTATTATTTTTGTTATATTTTAAAAATATAAATCTTGAGAGATTTTTGGAACGCTATTCGGGATAACGATAAACCAGTCGGTATCAGTAACCGTACATAAATAAGTATACATAACTCTCCATACAAGGTTAATATCACCCATGATATATCAACCAGTGCATTGAAGCTGTGAAAATTTTCCAGCATTTTTTTGAGTCACACACATAGGAAATACCACAAGTTACGCTACACACCAGAGTTGCGAAAGTGTATTTACACTTACCCGAAATACCCGGGTAAATGGGTATTTATATTTACACTTACACTTACACTTTCATAAAATACCCATACACTTTTTTACACTTTCCTGGGCAAAATACCTGGGTACAGAAAGTGTATTTTTTTCTTTCAGATGGCCCTGTTTTATGCTTTCGAGAAAGCATAAAATAGGGTCATGTACAAAAAATGCATTGAATGTAGAAAATATGGCAAATGTACAAACTAGCATTTGATCTAAATACAACCTTTGATCAGTACTCATGGTCAGGGTTGGCAAAATCTCAGAAAAAAATAAAATTAAAATAAAATGGAAAATTAGAGAATAAAATAAAATAAAATAAAATGGAAAATTAATAAAATAAAAATACAATTTTACTAAAATTCGAATTTTTGTAAAATTTTAGTAAAATTGTACAATAATTCGAATTTTTGTATAATTTTAGTAAAATTTTACAAAAACTCAAGTGTCTGTTTAATTCTATTGAAAGTTTTCTATCATGTTGCTTAAGTTCCTAGCTGCCAATTTGTATAACTAGTGCCTTGTTGTATCTTTCATTGTTGTGATTGAAACATATGTTGCACAAAATTGAAAATTTTCACATTTTTAAAAATATTTTCACCTTAAAGATCACTAATTTATGTGATTTGTTTCCCATTTTCTTCGTTCCATACCTTGAAAAAGCCTATATATTGAACCCCGCAAGCCCTCCCCCCACCCAAAAAAACAACAACCAAATTTTAGGTATCTTCCCTTGGGAGGAGCAATTAGATGCATATATCCAGGACCTCCTGAGGGTCAAAATGCCTACCTCATAACTCGTGTCAAAAGTTTACATAAATTTTTTTTGTATTCATTTGCATGCTTCTAGCATGCACATTGTTTTATGTCCTTGCATCCAAGATTTCCGATTTTTTGTAAAATTTTTGTAAAATTTTTGTAAAATATTTGTAAAATTTTTGTAAAATGGTTTCATTTTATTTTATTAATGACATTTCAGAATAAAATAAAATAAAATAAACTGAAACATGAATAAAATAAAAATAAAATACAATTTTAATAAAAATAAAATACAATTTTAGTAAAAAGAATTTTACTAAAACCAACCATGCTCATGGTATTCTACAGTTTCATCATACTTTTGTAAAAAGGACAAGATCAATGGAAATTCACCAGCTGGACACAAAGTCAACTTTTGCATAGACATTTGCTGCATGTCCATTCTTGCATTTAAACAGTGTGTATCGCATTGCTTAATCAGTAAAATATCAACACCGAAAAAGTGCCATTATTAGGGAACTTCATACCACTACAGTATTTGTTACAGTCTGAAATGTTTCATAAAAGGCTGTAAAATGTGAAAAAGTGCATGAAAATGATAAATAAATTGATCTAAAGGTGAGAACAGCGGTGTTTTCTAATGCTCAACAGTGAGAGCTTTCTAAAAAATTTTTTTACACTTACACTTTTTTACACTTTCCTATGTATTTTTAAAATACCTTACACTTTTGGTATCCATACTCAAAATTTGGAAAGTGTATTTACACTTACACTTACACTTTCCAAAAATACCGGTATTTTAACAACTCTGCTACACACCACAAATCAGCACCTCACGCATTATCCACCAACAAAAAAAGCTATTCACACATTCATTCCGTTTCCCCAAAGGCCAATCCAATAATTATCATCGCAAAACTTTTCACCACCCCAAATAAGTTATAGCGTGGGATAAAAGGCGCGCGCGCGCGGCAAAGCGACAATAAACAAATGCGAAGTGAAAGGCAACTACATATTTATCTAGGCGTCGGCGTAAGTAGAGCGCGACGGCGACAAGCGGCGCGGCAAGGCGGCAGGTGAGTTGCAGTCGCGCCGCCCGACTGCAGGTGAGCTGCAAGACTGCCTTGCCGTTGGAAGTTGATGAGACTCGAATTTGACTCGAGTCAAGAAATTGGAAAAGCGACTCGAAACGGATGTTTTTTGTGGCAAATCGAATGGCGACTGGACATTTTTTACGTCCAATGTATTTGCTTCGAAAAGAAAGTTCATTTTCACGCCAGCAAATTTTAAGGGGGGTTTATTTGAGGGGAGTTAATTCTAGGAGGCTTATTCCGGCGGTGGTGGTTTTCTTAGGTCGCTCAGACATGGCTCAATTCGAGGGGGGATTCGAGAAATATTGTATTTATGTTGGATGGAATAATAACCAGAAGATATTTACTTACTCGACTCAATACTCTAGCTTCTTCCCGAGATTCACTGAAACTCAATATTTTATCCGTTTGACTCTAACCCGAGTTTTCAAAGTTTTGACAATGAACAATTTCGAGCTCTACCTACCGGCGCACAGCAGATAAACCAGAGTGCCGGTGCTTTGCCAAACTATTGAATATGCTATATAAATGGAATTGGATATGCCAAACTATTGCAAATGCAAAAGCACACCTGCAAAGTCATATCTGTAAATTCAATTCATAGGTATGTAGGATCTTGTTAAGCACATAAGAGTGGACATAATTATTTTATTGTAGAAATGCTTAGTCTCACGGTTTTGATTTGCATTGCAAGTTTTGCATTCGCATATAGTTTTGCATTCGCATACATTTCCGCACAACACCGTCTAAAGTGATCATTGCGCTGAAGCCAGCATTGATGAATTTGAATCGTGGTACTGTACGAAATCAGTGCAACGCACAACTATTTAGTAAAGCAAACGCACTACAAAGTGCAAGGCGAGCCACATTCAGCTGTGAGCCAATTTCGTATCGAAATGTACTCGAACTTTGAACGAAAAGCCAGGTGTCCCCGAATTGTTTAAATGCCTATGATGAAAACGGGGCAGGCCTGATACGCATATCTGCCCGTTACGCACATTTGCCTGTTTTTTCATGTGACACTTTTTCAAGTGATTTTCAGATATAAGTGAAGTGAAAAAAAGTTGCGCAATGACATTAGTGAACTTTTTTCACTTCACTCATATCTGAAAATCACTTGAAAATGTGTCAAGTGAAAAACAGTGAAAAATGGCTATTGTCATTGCGCAACTTTTTTTCACTTCACTTATATCTGAAAATCACTTGAAAAAGTGTCAAGTAAAAAACGGGCAAATGTGCGTAACGGGCAGATGTGCGTATCAGTGCACCCCCGATGATAACTACCAGGTCGATCTAAATATCCACAAGGGGTGGGTCCTCAGAATGAAGGGATGCTACTCAATGGGGATTATTTGAAGATTTCAGTAATCATTTGCATTTTATTTTCATGTATGTAAACCTTAAATAAATAATTTTATGAACCTCCATAAGTATACTGATCGGACAGAACGGTATACAAAGAGTGAGGCAGCATTTTGATGAAAAATTCATTGATGAAACAATTCATGAAAAACCAAATTCATTGATACTGAGAGCGGTGCAGTGTGATAAGAAAATTTATATTCAGATGGGATATGGTAGATTTCATTGTTAAGTGTACGGTCACTAAAATATAACCCATAACATTGAAACGAGAAACTCAAAATTCCACAAACTCTAGGATGCACAAAATCTGGGACGGCGGCAGGAAACTGCAGCAAGCAAAATATCGAAAATGCTAACAGAAATCAAATAAAATAGGTAGCCACTGTCCACTCAAACGGACTTGGGCAAATAAAGTGAAAGGAAGTATACATTCAGATGAAATAAATATGAACTTAACGTAACTAAATAATGTGAAAATGGATCGGTAGTTGCGAAATGGCGGTGGTCAAGGTCCACACAAGTGCATTTCAACTTTACTCAGTCAAAATGTCGTATATATTGCATTTCAAGTTGTGTTGAATTTGAGTTGTGTGTGTCTAACCAAGTGTATCTAAGACAAACTGAATGTGGTTTTACGGCGCGCCGGGATGTTTGGGGATATGCAAATTGCAAATGGGGGATGTAAAATATATTATGATGCATTATTCTAGGTATTTTACTTATGGCATGGGAGAAATTTCCTGGCTTCTGTTGTAAATTGGTAATTACAGCTGAGCAAATTTAAGCATATAAATGATGGGCAAGTTAAAAACCGGAAGAATAAGCCTAGAAACCACACCATTAGCACACACTTTCTTTCCATTTTTTTATCAAACAGATGTCAAATTTCCGGCGAAAACTAAATACGGAAAACTGGCAAAAATAAACATCCTCGGAAAAAACGCCGCATACTATTCCGCATTGCACTGCCAACAAACATACATAAAATATATAGTTACTCGCTCCAAAAGATGCACTGCACTGCGCATGCGTGCACATTTAGAATAGTATATTATAGGCAAGACATCAAACACGATCTGACATGTCACACAAGCGCTACGCACACTAGTTGACATTCGAATGTCAACTGGTTGATGTCAATTGACATTTTAGTTCCCGTGTCGCAGAACGTTTTCGAAATGCAAATGCCGCAACATTGAAAAATAAATATTGCGGCACGTGCATTTGAAGATCGCCATGCGGCGCGTGATCTAAAATCTGAGTTGAAATCAACCTGGTGGCAGTCCCAAGCCCTGTAAAGTGTAAAGTAAAGTGTCAAATGTAAAGTCAAATGCAAAGTAAACTGTCAATTGTCATGCAAAGTTCAGTAAAAAAACCTTTTCTTTTTTGTTTTGATTGACACTTTACTTTGTACTTGACTTTACATTTGACACTTTACTTAACACTTTACAGGGCTTGGGACTGCCCCCAGTTGACATTCAAATGTCAACTAGTGTGTGTGGCGCCATTGCACTCGTGCCTAACTGCATTTGTATAGTGTCTAGTATTTAGCACAGCTCTATACATCTACATTTTTACGCACTATATAAGGCTTGACTAAAATCGCGCTCAAGCTAGCATTTTACATTCACGCTGTCACTTCGTTTTGAACAAAATGAATGGCTTTATAAATTAGCACGCCCAGAAGAACTTGCAGCATGCATATTCATGGAACCCGGTGCCAGTTACCACCATGCAAGCATATCGAGTCTCGCCCAATAAAGTCCTGGGGCTAGATCCAATTAGAAGGTAAGGCGCCCGACGCGTGAGTACGCGCTGAAATTGTGCGTGTGTGTACTAGTGATGGAAAAGGGCCAGAAAAAATGGCGCCAGGCGCCATTCAGAAAGAGGGCGCCAAGCGCCAAGGGCGCCGCAGAAAAAGGGCGCCATGGCGCGGCGCCCTTTGGCGCCCTCAAATGGCGCTAGCGCCATAGCGCCATTCCATCACTAGCGTGTACTACAGGCGTGTAGTGCGCCCTACGTTTTAATTGAATCTTGGCCCTGGATACAAGTTAGGATAGAACCTGATGTTGTTGTTGTTTAATAATCAAAGATCGTAGTATTAAAGAAAATATCTATTAATTTCAATGGAAAGCAAACATGTACGCCAGACAAATAAATATATATTTACTAGACAAATATTTGACATACTTCGTACATATTTATTTATACAAACAAAAGCCAATTTTTTTGTGATAAAATAGTAAAAATAAAGAACTTTTCAGAGCCAACGATTAGGAAGGGATCTCCATCGAAATGCACCAGAAGCGGCACTTTATCAAAATGACCGGGTCACAAAGATGATCCAAAATGCAAAATAGATCCCAAATATCGTAGTAGTCGACTACCCCAAAAAATACGTCACTACACCTCCACGCAAACTTCACTTCCACTATACTTTCCCTCAACCTTCACCCAAAAGTGCAGTGCAACGCAGTCAAAATCAACACTCAAAATTCGCAAAATGCACTGCACTGCAGCCGAAATGTTCGCAAAAGCGCCCAAAACAGCACCGGGATCGAGTACCGTACCGGAAATGGGCTCTTATTTGTGAATCGGTTCTGGAAACCGGTCAAGCCGCATGCGCGGGGGTTCCGTGGGGAACGGCGCCATATAAATGGCTGGTAGTTAGCAAAGTGTAGAGTATATTTTGTAGTTGGAAAGGGGGAAGTAAGCGTCGCCTAGCATTCATGATTCGTTTGGAGCTGCAAAAATTTGGCAGCGAGTCAAGAGAGTCGCCGGGGAATATTGTAGAAATGTGCGCTAAGCGTACTACTAGGGTTGGGGACCCGAACCGACCCGAACCGAACCGAACCGAGAACCGAGCACTATTTTGGAACCGAGAACCGAGAACCGGAACCGAGCTTGAGAACCGAACCGGAACCGAGAACCGGCCCTTATACCCGGAACCGAAGTAAATACCCGAAAGAACCGAAATTTTTGAGTAATCTAAAGGTTAAAAAATTTTAAAGCGTTTTTTCAACACCTACATCTAAGCCATTTTTTAAACAGCAGCTAAAAATCTTGGTGCCTGTTCACTCTGTGTTATTATTGTACAGGAGCATCTGATTCCACACACACATTATCACTGGTGGTAGTTTTCACTGGTTTTGTTGCAGTTTTAATTATAGTTGGCAAAACGTTTTTACGTTTGTACCCAAAAAATATACGTACTCGCATACTTCGTAAGTACGTTTACGTTTCCTTCAGAAAAATACCAATACTCATTTATTTGTCTACTTTTTGAAAGTATGCGAGTACAGAAAACGTATACTTTCACGTTTACTCTTTTAAAAAATACCAGTATTCAACCAATGTATTATACTTACACATGTATAATTAGGTACCGCAAATCCTTGAATAAGACCCCAAACAAATAACTCTCCCTTGAATAAATCCCCGTTGGCGAGGTGAGGAAAAAATAACTCCCACCTTGAATAACTCCCCCCTCTTGAATAACTCCCCCTGTTGGATGACAACGATACAATACATGAATACAAAAGCATATAAGCCTACAGCAGCAACATCAGATACATGATGTGTATGCATGTTGTTGTTGGACAGTCAAATACATGAATTACATGAGTTTACAGATTACATCCATTCGATGAATTAAGTCCAAGGTTGCTGAGGAAAAAATAACCCCTCCTCGCATAACTCCCCCCTCCAAAACGGTTGAGGAAACAATAACTCCCCTGGGGTCTTATTCTAGGATTTAGGATATATTGTTTTTCTGTGTTTCAGCTGATTATTACCCGATACTCGGTTATTTTATTACCCGGAACCGATATTTTGATCATTTGAGAACCGAAAGAACCGAACCGGAACCGAGCTTAAGAACCGAACCGAGTACCGGAACCGAAAATTTTCAGGAACCGAGAACCGATACCCGAACCGAAATCTTTTGGAACCGAGAACCGGAACCGAAAATTTTGAAAATCCCAACCCTACATACTACTATGCAAATACACAAATAAATACGTGCACATGTAGGATCCCCATATGTAAATATGTGGTATAATAAGGATATGTAGAATATTTGCCGTATATCCTCGAATAAAGTCCCCGCTCGGTGATTTTTTTGTGGCAGCAGTATTTTTGGGGAGAGGGTTTTTGGTAATTTCCATAAACATAGACCTTCAGTGGCCTAACCAAAATTACTCCAAGATGAAATCGTACTTGTTAAAATCGTCATAAATATTTTACCATAATGATTTTATCATGAAAAAATTATTTATTTTATCATGACTTAAAAATTCCTGTTCACCAGCACTGTGATAATTATGCACAAAGTACATATCAAATATTCATATAAATTGCATCCGAGGGGTTTACTCAAGATTTCACGCTGCAGAGAAATTCAGTGCACTGCATCAGTTCATATTTATTTAGTTATTAAACAGCTAAATATTTAGGTCAGTCGGGCAGCGCGCTGCAGGCGACACGAATGCAAATCGCTCGGTTCCGTGAATACTCGTATTTAGGTATTCAGAACGTACCCAACGCTTTACACTGGATGCTACCATAATTTGATGAATAGAGACATGTTGAAAATTCTATGCTAGGTTATCATACTGTGAAAACAATTACTCATGGTGTAAAATTTATGTGAATCTTATGTTCACTATTCAGACCGCATATGGTAGATCTCAATGTACCTTTGTAAGCTTGTAATCGGTGGGCTGCAGATCTAGCTGCAGCGAGAGCGTCAAGAGCGCAATTCACGATGTTTCAATGGCAGCGTGTTCACACTGCGCCGCGCAATGACGCGTGAAAAGCGTTCGGCTTTCACTGTGCGCGGATGCTCATTTGGAACAGGCGACAGAATTGAAACGTTAATTATATGGCCAAATGGAAGTGACAGCGACAGGTAATACGGCGCTAGCCTTTTCAAAGCTGCCGTTCAGCGTAAAGCGACCAGAATTAGACTGCCAAAATAGAAAAATGGCAAAAATCAAACACATCCACGCCCAAAACAAAACAGAAACACACAGCACCCACCTGCACCCATTTGCCATTTGGCACGTAGCCGGGCACCCAGCGCATGTGAAGTGACCTCCGCGCTGAGTGGACACTGGTCACTCTCTACAGTCGCCACTCAATGAATTGTTATTGCCGCTGCGTGTGGACAGAATTTAGAGTGCGGTAAATAGTGGAATTATCGACGGGATATTTGCCGCAATCTGTGTTATTGATATTTACGTAGATAATGTAAAATGGGTTTATTTTATTAATACGTAATGGAGCAGTCCACCACACGCAGATTTCTATCTCAGTGAAAACAACCAGTGAAGGCGCCGCTGGACTATAACATGCCATTCGCAATCTCATTATCGCAAAAACATATTTTACCAGGAAATAAGAAATTGTTCTGGAAAAAAAACGAAAAATTATTCAGCAATTATTCGTAAAGTGAGAAGTATATTTACAACCAATTTAGAAGTGACAAGAAATAACTAAAAAGAAAGCTAATTTCATTAAACTAAACTCGGCAGACACTATAGGAGTCGAAATCTGGAAGGAACCACTCCATCATGACGTCATAAAGCGAACATCTTTGACCGAGCATTTTCATTGCATTTTCCGCCCAGTTGCTGCAACTGCAGTGCCGGTGAAATATTCAACGTGAATTTGCAGCGACTGCCTTGTGCATCTCGTCATGACAACTTTATGCGACAGTCATGGAGTTGACCAAATAATTTTTGACGGTGAATCATTTGCGGAAGTGAATAACCCAATTCTAAAAAATAAAATTAGGTAAATACATTCACCATGTAAACCTTCTCGTTATTAGTATTACACGTGATTTCGGGTGTAACTTTCCATGGCTTTAGAGGTTGACTGATTACGGTAATAAATAAAATGATAAACTAATTAACCATAATCGAAATGCAACAGCGACTGAACGCCGACCACAAATCAGGGACAATTTATCAAGTTTATTCCATGATCTCTTCCACGATATCACTTTATGAAAACAGTACATACATCGAAAACATTAAGTATGGTACATCTTGTATACAGTGCAGCGTAATAATTGTGAGAAAACAGAACACTAAACAACATTTGTTTAGTAACCAAAACGGAGAAACATTTAGATACAATTAACTCCATAGCTTTGAGATACTGCGTTTGCGCGACCTAAATTGAAAAATGCGTATGTTTCAAAACACGTAGGCTTCAAAATAATTAAAACAAAGCAATTAAGAGCATCCATCTATTTGTTGAGGAGATACACCAACAATTTGTTTCGTATGTGTTGCATGCAATTTTTCTGACAGAACGGAGTGTGATTATCTGTTTAAAGGTGCATATATTCCAAAAATACAATTTCGATGTGACAAAAAAACTAGAATATGGAGAAATGCAGCCATTTCTTAAGCGTGACTCGCAATCACAAGGGGCTAAACATAAAACGGAGGAAAACAGTAGACGTATTCATGGAAAAAATAGCAAGATAAAAACAAAAACGCATAATTACATCGACGACAAACCTGCCAATATCAAAGAACGATTTAGAACTCTGCTAACACAATTACACTGATAGATGCGATAGGACTATTTGCAATTCACCGCTACCGTAAAGCGCTGATCAAAAATCCCCAAGCAGGGGATACTGGGATACTTATTCACAACAATTCACTTCCTATCTTTTAAAATTCCCGGGGTCTAAAGCTCCGAAAAGCTGCCCAGTTGCCTAAAGCTGCGTTTACACTGCGACTTGTGCCGACAATTCGAAAAAGTTCCATAATTTTGTAATAAAGTTCGATATCTGCGAGAAATGCAGTGCACTAAAACTGCACTCACAATTTGCAGACAAATCGTCCATGTCGTTCCAGAGTTATAGTGAGTATGCTTCACTGCATTTTCTGGCATATATGGAACTTTATTCCACTTTTTCACTTTTGAAAATCATCCCACACCTCTTTGGGTTTCTCGACCAGTAACCTTCACGGAAGACACTCACAATTCCACACACATATCTATTAATCCACATTTTAATCACTTTCCATCTGGCAAAACGGGAGCGGCAGGTCCGTGGCTCTCATCGGCGCCGCTGACATTTTGCTGCTGCGTCGGCGCGCCGCCGCCGCCCGTCGAGTCGTCCAGCTCGTTGTCGCGCTCGCCGTACGCGTCCAGGGACATCATCATGACTCGGAACTGGGGGGAGATAGGGGGGATTATTTCGATAGAGGTTGATTGATTGTTGAAGTCAATGATGTCCGTAAAAGTCGGCATACATCACCACATGTAGGGTTGGCCGATGTTTTTTTTTAAACGTTTTTTTTAAAAAAACAACGTTTTTTTTAAAAAAAAAACATGACGTCCGAAATGTTTTTTTTTTAAAAAAAACATCGGCCAAAATTTTTAGTACTAAGCACTAGGTATTTTGCAAAATTTTTGCGCGCAAGCGCGCAATTTCACACACAAATTGACATTGGTGGTTGTTTTCATTGGTTTTGTTGCATTTTTAGTATCAAAACATCCATTTCTATGTGCTACCATGGGTGAATAAGCCGACATATGTTGCTGTAATATAGAATATTGAGGTAATGTGCTTCCATGTACCTCCACAGTGTGTATCTTCACTCCCAAAGTAACAACCTCCTTTTATAACCTTGTTTGATCACCATTCCGTGCCAAACTTTACCTGAAGTCACGAACATTCGACTATAAGGCGATATACAAACAATATGTCGACGAAAAATGGATATTTTTAACACAAATCACCACTTATAATGCTATCCCATGGCTCCACAGCCATTATATGGTCATATTTAACATCATTGAGTATTGCCAGTGTCTGATATACCTATATATGTTGACACTAGGTCATATCTGGGAGCTTTTAAAAAAAAACGTTTTTTTTTAAAAAAAACATTGAGTTAAAAAAAAACGTTTTTTTTCCAACCCTAACCACATGTCGACAAAAATGATTTTTAGGTAGAAATCACTGCTTACCATGCTATCCCAGGACTCCACGGTCATAATATGGCACAATATAAGCATTAAAATAAATTATGTGACACTTAACATCGACATATTTTTGCTCTCTACCCCCCATTTTAGACAATTTACAAAATCTGATTTTAATTTTAAAAAAATCAATCGATTTTTTATTGATCGAAACAATTGATTTTTGATCAAGGCGTTTAAAAAATTTTTTTACCAACCCTAGCGACAACACATCCATCAAAACAATCCACCAACCGAGACAAACTGCTGGCACAATCTCCACCTATCAACAGCAGTGGCCGACCGCTCGGCTCCGCCCCCATTCGCGTTTTCCTTTGCGCGCTGCGCAGCCGCCGCGGCACCTTCTGCATCGGCTTTGCGACGCTTCTCGATCTCGTCGAATGTGTGGCCGGGATTAAAGGCGCCGATCATGAGGCGTCTGGGTGGGGGGGGGGGGTGTCATATTTAGGTCGATTTGAATTTTAAAAAATCTGGAGTGATTCATATTTTTAAAAATCTCAGAAAACAACAACAACTATTTTCTATATTTACCCCGGAATTTTCCATGGAGATTTTATTATAGGTATTTTCGTTTTGAATAAAAACAAACAAACAGAAAATCTCCCAAAAACAAAGAATTCGTGTTTGCATGTATTTTCAAAGGGTTTTCACGAGATTTAAGTATATTTTGTCCAGAGATTTTCTCAGATTGTATTTGATTATATTTTTCAAAAATTACCCTTTTTGGAGCGCTTATTATTGCTTATTATAGTTTTCACTTTTCTGGTTAAAAAGCACATTTCAGGAGGGAAAATTGATTGATCGAACTAGCCCCTACTTATCCCCTGATCGTGTAACTTCTAAGTAGAAGTATAATTCATAATACGCAAACCTATTGACTGGTTTATCATACGCTTTAACGCTCTCAGTGGGCGTATATTCCTGAACCCTGGACTCCTGTATTCCATACAGCGCCTTCAAAAACTCCTTCAAGTAAAGCAGCAAAAAGCAAGTCTGCGCGGCGGTCATGCACTGATTTAGTGGGGATACGTCCTCGGGTAGACGCACGTAGATCTGGATATTGCAGGGAGATTGATCGAGTACATTTGATATAGTTAAAAATAATGAGGGAAGGGATTGGCTGAAAAAACGTGTGGCTGTTGGAAAAAAATGGGGGAAACGTAAAAAAAATTCAGGGTTACGCGTTACGCAGCCGAATTTTAGGTGGTCCAATTAACAAAATTTGCTGATACAATATCTTGACCCGACTTTTCAAGCGGCCGCGCACACTGGAAACATCGTTATTTGTTGAAACACCCTGGATAATTAGAGAATATTCTCCCGAGAAATCGCATACAATTACGTTTGACAAGTTTTTCTGAACTTGAACAGACCCTAAAAAATCTTTACGCACCCTAAACATTAACAAAACCCATACAACGCAATCAATATAACTCAGCCCCCTCCAGTATTTCCCCAAAAAACAATCTCCACGTGTCAACTCAAAACCCAATTCCATTTCCAATTCCCACCAGCAGCACCTGTTCCGCAGTTTCATCATCCTCATCAGCTCCGTCCTGCACTTCTACGCCCGTGTCTCGTTGGACGACTTTGGGCAGCAAATGCTCCTTGAACGACTGGATCACGTTGGGACCGCTGGTGCTGATTACAGAGTCCGCCTGGAGGGGGGTTAAAATGAGTGTGGTAGTGAGATGGGTTGTGTGATTGGAGTTGATCATTCTGGATGTCAACTGGTTTCGATGTCAATTCAGATTTTAGTTGAAAGGTTTCCGAAGGAGCTGCAAGATTGATTTTACTGCATTACGGCGTGAACATTTGAACTTCGTTCTGCAAGCTGTCAACTGAAATGCCAATTGACATCAAAAGTCAAAAACCCGGTTGGCACAGTGACAATATTACTCCTTGCACAGGAGGTTTGAATTGAATCGAAGCCGAATTTTCTCCTAGGGGACCGAAAATGAGCCGATTCTGGTGTGAAAATGGATGACCGCTATATGGTACGGTAAAACAGAAAATGGCAGTGCGCCAGCGATAGGAATAAAAAAATCCGTACCCCCCAAAACCCCCTCAAACCCAAATGTTCCACCCACCTGATGTATCACATACAGGGGCTCATCAATAGTGTGATACCCAAAAGTAGCCAAATTGTCGGTGATGAATATGAGCTCTTCCAACGTGAACTGCTTGGAGGGCTCGTCGAAGATGCGCAGCAAGTTCTGCAGAAAGTTGCGACGGGTTTGCCGGTGGCCGCGCAGAAGGCCGTACAGCGGCTGCAGTTTGGCCGTGCAGTCGCCGGCTGAAACTTCGTCGTTTTCCTGGGGGGTGGGGGTGATGATTAGGTATTTTATGCAGTGGTGCGTTTATGACATACTGTGAATGTAACATACTTTTACGGCTGGCACGAGTTTTTCGATTTTGGATCTATTTGGATAAAAACCGGGTCACATTCAAAAGCCTTTAGCAATTCCGAAGTGCAGTGCTCTGAAATTTATCTTTTTCTCATTCATGATTGGTGTTCTCCTATATAACCAGACGCACACTTATGTTCTACACATGTTTTTCACACTACCATTATGTTATTTTCACAACGTCGACCAGGTAACAACATTTCCATTATCCCCAAGAACCAAGAGACATTTTTTCCACCAATAACCAAAAACACACCTGTTTTCTCTGCACATAATACCCTCTAATCGGCGGTTTCTTTTCACTTTTCGCGTGCGTAGCTTCGTGCACTAAAGTAGCCAAGCGAAAAGACTGCCGCACGCCCGCCAACGCTTTGCTCTGCGAGATGGAAAGTAAATTGGGTATATAATTAGGTGTTTGCACTGATTAATAAAATGAACAAAAATGGGGCCAGTGAAGTGACAAAGTTTCAGAGTCTCAAATTTTGCGTCAAATATTTAAAACGTCGATATCATTTGAATTTTCATTGTCACTTTACAGAGCACTTGCTTATGCTAGCATTTCATTTAGCCGATAGTAGTTATATTGGGAATTAAAATCCTCGAGTGAAACATGTCAAATTATAGGGCACTTCACACAGTGCAGAAAGGAAACTTGTCAGCACTTTTCAGCCGATTTAAGTCCCTTAATCTCAACTGGACATTCTCACTCACAGCAATCATCCCAGGAAACTTAGACTCCACATCCTTCATCAGTGCATCCGTGCGATGTCTGATTCCAACATTGGGATCAGTAGACATGGCTATCAAAGTGGGAATGCTTGTTCCCGGCGTGACCAAACCTTGCGATAGTGTGGTCGCGATCACTCTGCGAAAAATGGGTGAGAATTGGAAGGGACTTTCTAACGAAAACATTTTGCAAAAGCAGGGGTCGGTTCCCCAATTGGCACGGTACTTTAACATTTACTCTTCAAGTTACTTTTCACTTAACTCTTTACAAGGACGTACGCAGGGCCCCCCCCCCCCCCGTTCCCGGGCCGGACATAATAATTTGTCAGGAATGGAACTTTTCTAAAGTGATTTTGTAGGCATTTTAAAAAATTTTTGCGCGCAAGCGCGCAAATCCCCACGCCATTGTTTAATATGTATTTTCGGGAGTCTAAACAGCATTTCAAAAAAGCCAAACATGGTCTTAGTACTATATATAGGTCTAAATATATACCTATATAGTATACGTTGGCGCCAGCGCCAACGCCAATATTGCCATGGCGCTGGCGCCTACAACTGGCACCAGCGACATGGCTCCATTCCTTTATTATAGGGCCAAATTTTAGGGGGGAGCGCCGCCCCCCCCCCGTTCGCCGGGCTCCGTATACAATCCGCCCCCCGCTCAAAAATCCTGCGTACGTCCTTGACTCTTTACACCTAATTTTCGTTTAGCATTTTACTTTATGTTTACCTTACTCTTTAATCTTTACTTTGCCACTTGCGGAACTGGTCCCAGGTGACGTTTATACACCTTTGGGGAACTCATGAACTTTGCATTTGATAAGGAAAGCGACAAAAAATTTCTCAAACTTTTCTGACAAAAGAAACCAATGTTCAGTGACAAATAAATGTTCTACATAAACTACAACTTTACTTCTCACTCTACCTATCACATACAATGGCACTTATCAAAAGCAACCTTTCTAGTGACCTGACAAGGTCAAAAACAAGCCCCAAAATCCCTCAAAAACCTGTGAGCAGCCTCCCGAATATTGGGCTCGTAGCAAAAGTACGCGTGCATAGTGGCGGCCCAATAAACTTGAATCACAGTCGACCCCAAGCCACCCGTAGTGTCCATTTCCTTCAAGTCGTCTTGTTCTTTGGTTTTTTGCCCTGGGTTTTTGAAAAGTTGAGTTTAACGAGGTTAATGGAGAGATAAAGATGCAAAAAGTGGGCCATCTCGGGTTCGAACGATAAAAAATATGTTGTGTTATCGGACGGGCGGTCGATCGGACGGTTTCTCATATAAAATATTTTCGAAAAAATCAACAAAAAAAGTAGAACCCGAACATTTTTATCAAATCGAATATCTACATCGAAAATTTTGAGAACAAAATCGAAAACAGACACTACAATGTCAGTACCGTCCGAACCCCACGCCCAATCATTTAAATAAGGTAAACGTACAATGCTCATAATTCTCCTGCGCTTTACGCTCTTCCGCATCGAGAAAATGCAGCAAATTAGCCAACGTGGTCATTTTCAGCAAAATGACGTCATTTTTCATCGGAAATTTCGACTCTTTCAAAATGCCAGTGTATAATTCCTTCATTTCGAATTCCAAAAGTTTGTCGCCGTGCGCGCAGCAAAAATGCCCGATGGCTGGCAAGGCGCGCGCTTGCACTTGCTGAAAGTTTTTTTTGGGTGTGATTTTTTGGGGTTGAATTCAGGGTGATTTTGTCATACGATAAATAATTTTGATTCTGTTGTGACAAGTAGATAACAATGCACATCAATGATTATTAAAGAATTCAAAAATAAGATTTATAATGAGGCCTAAATTTGGTTTCATAACATCGGAACAATCGAAGGTTCTACGGTTTTTAGATTTTTTTTGCACGAACTGGACAACTCAAATCCGACGTTAAGTCATTCCTTGAGATGAAGCTATCATAAAAAATCCAAACTAAATTTTTTTTTAAATACCACTGGGAGAAAAATGTGTTGAACTTTCCGATATTATATTTTGTACTACCGTATTTCCTCGAAATACCCCCCCTCGGGACCACTATGAAACAATCACCCCCCCCCCTCGAAATACCCCCCCAAATTGAGTGTAAAGGGAACGTACATGACAATAACTGTAGTTTGTGTTCTGTGTACTGCAGAACACACGTTAAAACAATGTCGGTGTCACGTTAGAACAGTGTACATACCATCTACATACTAATAATAAACCCCTGCTCACCTCTCTTACAACCCTTCAAATATTTTCAAGAGAAACTTAAAAACTCGTGAATGGGGCAACTTTCATGGCTAAGTTGGGTATAGACTTGTAGGGCAAATCATGCCCTACAAGTGTATACCCAACTTAGCCATGAAAGTTGCCCCATTCACGAGTTTTTAAGTTTCTCTTGAAAATATTTGAAGGGTTGTAAGAGAGGTGAGCAGGGGTTTAGTCTACAGAACCTTATAAATGGCGGTTTTTGTTGCATTTTTCGACGTCTGCGTACGTTTCAGACGACAATTTCGTACTTGGTTTTCAAAAATTTTCTTGTGAAATAATAACCCCCCCCCCTCGTTTAACCCCCCCCCTCTCGGGACCACTATGAAACAATCACCCCCAGGGGGGTATTTCGAGGAAATACGGTAAATAAGTTTCAATTGGGAAAAACCCCAAAAATACCTGGTCACTGTGTTGTCTGCACAGCTCGACTAGCACGCGGAAAACGTACTGGGACCACGTCCACGCCAGCCGGCCTTTATCCGTGTCATCGTCTGAAAATTGAGCGCAAAATTTTAAGAAAGAAATTTTAAGAAAAAGATTTTTTTAAATTTGACAAACCATTGTCACTTTGATCTTCATCGTCTTCATTTCGAGGTTCGGTTTTCGACTCCTCATTGGGCGCAGTTGATTCCTGGGTCACCGAGCCGCCGTCGCTGTGAATGTAAAAAGGGAGTAAACAATAACTCCAAACAAATCACTTTAATTCATCAGTGATTATGGCCCCACACACTCTAGTTGACATTGACACAAATGTCAACTGGTCCCGATCCCAATTCAATGCTTGCTGGAGAGCCAACGATCGACCTTCAAATACAAGCTTGGAATTGGGACCGGAACCAGTTGACATTTGTGTCAATGTCAACTAGCGTGTGTGGGGCCTATAGTGCTTTACACAATGATTCTCTGCACCACAGGCAATGATAAATCTATTTGGTACACTTGTGCAAAACTGATAAATATGCGTTTTTATAATAACAGAATGAATCATTTTCGATTTCCGTCAACTCAGTAGTTTACGAATTATTTTTTTCCGGTAAACTCAAATATCTCGCGTAGATGGATAGTGTTACCCCCCGGCAAACTTTGGATTGGGATAAGAATGGGGTGGAACGACTTTCCCTCAGAGCGACACTATTCTCAGCAGAAAGTGCTCAGTCCGCCCGTCGCGTCGCGTGCTCATCACAGGGAAATTCGAACCCAACAAATCAAATCACACACCGAACCAAACTTCACAACAAATAAAGACCCCACACACAAAACACCAACGAAATAAAAAACCATGTCGCACAAACCTGCCATGTTGCTGGAGCCCCTGTACAGCGTGTCCGCCGGGCGGCGGCATGAAACTGTCAAAGTCAAAATATCGACACAGCAAACCCACGGAAAATATGGATCGAAGAATGGTGGGCTTTTGGGAGGGCAGTAGGGGGTTTTCCTTGCGGACAGCGTGAAAGGCACCGAGCAGCGGGTCTGCGTAATTGGTGATGGAAATTGGCAATTTTGAGCCGAAATTCGGTGAAACCTTTTCTGAAGTTTTTGTAAATAGTTTTTTTTTTGTCTACTTGAATTGAAAACGAAAGTTGTCTAATTTTCCAAGATAAAATTTAGTCTAAATATAGCTTGGCCTTCGATCCTAAAGCGACTATTTAGTGGAGAAAATCAACTTTTTGGCAAACCGCTAGCGTTTATTGGGTCCCCACACACTGGATGTCAACTGAATTCGTGTCAACTAAATGTCAACTGAATTTAAGTGATACTGTGATTTCAACTTATCTATATGATAGAGCATAGTAAATTTTACATCATGACACTTCATTTTCATTGTTCCTGTTAAGTGTGATGCTTTTTACAAACTTCTTGTTTTATTCAATTGACGCTGAGTTGACGCGAATTTGCGATGTCAACTAGTGTGTGTGGGCCCATTCCCACAAGTTTTCAAAACAAGCCTATATATTTTTAGTTAAAAACAAAAATCAGCAACTCACTCATGAATCCTCTAAAAATAGCAATGACTTTCACGTGTGGTCTGTTGTGTTTCTTTATAACAGTAGCCAGGCAAGCGATCGCAGCTTTGACAACATTCGCCACCGCTGTTCTTATCAGTCTGATTAAACCTGAGAGGAGAATTTGATTGAATTTTGTCAACTGCCCTTTTTGCTGTCAATTGTCGATTTATAATTAACGCATTATAAATAAAAATACAAATTATTGAAAAAGTAGCGTCGAGTTCAAAATTCTACGCCATTCGCTATTCAAAAAACCCATCTTATACAAAACCAACCGTCCTCAATTCTCTCCAAAAACTGTTCAGAGGGGTGTTCAACCAGCGGAATGACCTTGTCCAATATGTTTATCACTTCGACTAGCACCAACTGCTCCTCTTCCCGGCTTGCCTGGGGTGGCAAAAAAAAACAAAGTATAAAGATCTGATACAAAGAGACTTCTAGGTACCAGTGCCGCACCCTGTAAAATGTAAAAGTCATGTAAAATTTTTTTTACATGTTATTTGACATTTTACAGGATGCGGCACGGGCGCCCGTGTGGTTGCCACGTAAACGCGCACGTATTGTATCTAATTTTACAAGACCTCCCATTAAAAAATCCTATTTTGCCAAAAAGCTGGCCACATCACAAACGCACCTTCATGCTCAAATATGGCTGCAATGTCTCCGCGTGGCTGACCAACATCTCCGGTCTGGTACGGCTAAAAACGCACAGCGCCGTCAAACACGACAGCAGTCTTTGATGGGGCGTGGCCTGATTTGGAGCCGTTTGCGAAGGGGGCGGACTTGTCGGTGGACTGCCCTGTTGCACTGGCTCTGTGAGTGTGAATGACGTTAAATTGGGTGGGATCTCTGTGATTGGGCACAATGGTGATGCGCACTCAGTGTACAGTTGGAAGGACACCGAAGGAATATAGGTGTTCCTGTCTTTGAGTTTGTCGTTTTTGAAATTCAGAGACATTGATCTTGAGTTGAGAGGGCAGGTTTCAGAGATAAAAAACTCTCATTTGACCCAAGCGGTTCATCTTATTTTATCCATTTTATCATTAAACTACCTAATTTAACTTATCATCACTATAAAAACGCAGAATTCTAATTCCCATCTCACACTCCCAAAACCCCCCAAAAACCAACCATCCAACTTCGCCTCCAAAGTCAGTATATTCTCCACCAAACAGTCCACAATCTGCTTCGCAGCCACCAGTGCCTGTTTGTCCGCATTGACTCCGCCCACCAAGGTGCTCATCAACGTGTGCATGCCGTCCATGGCGCCCTCGGCCTCGCACCAGGCCACCGTGTCGGTGATGTTTTGCACTTTGCGCCATAGGGTCGACGTGTCGTGTTGGGACACTGTAGTTGGTGGTTGAAGAACATTATTTAGTGAAAAGGTAGTGAAAAAGTAAATATAAAGCGTCGGGCTACCGTTAAGTAGAAAATATCCAGGCTGGGGCGGAGAAGCATAGTTTATAAAAAATGACCAGATTTAAAAAAAATTCCAGGTTTAAAAAAAAACTTGAAAAACTCGTGCCGCGGCGAGCGGGGCTATGAACTGCACACCATTTTTTACACACATAAATAGTCAAAGGTAGTTGAAGTCAAGTGTCGTGACTAAAGTAGAGAAATTCTGGGACTTAAAAAATGGCAAGAACAGTGATGGAAAAGCTGCAATCCTTTTCCATCACTAGCCAAGAAGTCTGCAAAAAGTTAAGCTGCGTTTCCACTGCGACTTGTGCCGACAATTCGAAAAGTGAAAAAGTTCCATAATTTTGGAATAAAGATCCATATATGCAAGAAAATGCAGTGAAGTATACTCACTAGTTAACTGCACCCATATGCCAATTTGCAGATAGATCGTCCATGTCGTTCCAGAGTTATAAGCATTTTAAAAATATTTCGGTTTTCGATCCAAAAAAGCGAACCGACAAGCGAAATATTTTTGAAATGCTTATAACTCTGGAACGACATAGACGATTTATCTGCAAATTGGTATGTGCACTTAACTAGTGAGTATACTTCACTGCATTTTCTTGTATATATGGAACTTTATTCCAAAATGATGGAACTTTTTCACTTTTTAAAATTTTAAGTCGCGGTGTAAACGCAGCTTTAGCGAATTAGACATAAAGCCTCTTATTTTCAGTCACAAATACAAATTTCAAAAGCAAAAAACACGCACCGGGCTGCAGCCAAAGCGCCTGGAAGGTTTCCAGCACCAATTTCTTGACTCCATCCTCATCGTTGACGCGCTTGGCCATCCTGTAGCACACCTCGGGAATCTTGGCGAACGTGGGCGCCTTCTCGCAGATGTCGCGTAAGATTTTGATCACCCGTTTGCGAACGGACACGCCGGTGTCCTGGGAGTTGAGGGGAGTTTTTAAATGGGAATGTACATGGGATTTTTCAGTAGGGAAAAATTTTTTTTGGGGTTTTTCTGGCGCCAAAATTTTCATAGGATAACGTTGTTGAATGTCGATACTAAAGATTCTCGATGTTAAAGAGGTTCGATATCCAATCTTCAACGACACGCAATATCCGAACCTCCTGATGTTGATATCCTTTAACAATATTCGACACCGATATCGATTTGCAACCAAGTACCGATCGTAAATACATATCATCTCAACCCCGAACCAACCAAAATTCTCTGCAGCAACAAGTCGCAGTAGGAGTGAATCAAGTGCTGCTTGGTGATCACGTACTTGCCGATCAAATCCACCGTGGCTTCACGAACGTTGCCAGAACTGTCCGTCAAACGTTGCGTCACCGTGGCGCGCACGTCGTTCTGAAAATAGCCCAACGTTTATGATTGATTAATCCATTAAATCAATCAGGGGCCGGTTCCGCAAGTGGTAAAGTAAAAAAGAAACGTCAACTCTTCACTCTACGTTACTTTTTAATTTTCCACTTGTGGAACCAGCGCCAGGGGGCACAGTCCCAAAGTGTCAACTGTGTATCCAAATCTTATTTTTGTATCCAGATCTTGTTTTTTTTGTATCCAAATCTGATTATGAAACATGAGATTCATATACAAAACATAAGATCTGGATACAAAAATATAAGATCCGGATACACAGTTGACAATTTGAAACTGCCCCCGGGTCTAATTCCACAAGTGGTAAAGTAAAGAATAAAGTAAAAAGTAAAGAGTAATTAGTCAAGTGAAGAGTCGACTTTTCCTTTTTACTTAACCACTTGCGGAACTGGCCCCAGGACACTAGCACATGACAATGCCCTGTTTAGACCGTCTTTTCTTGAATAAAGCCCGCATCCCCTCGAACTAGGGTTGGGGACCCGAACCGACCCGAACCGAACCGAACCGAGAACCGAGCACTATTTTGGAACCGAGAACCGGAACCGAGCTTGAGAACCGAACCGGAACCGAGAACCGGCCCTTATACCCGGAACCGAAGTAAATACCCGAAAGAACCGAAATTTTCGAGTAATCTAAAGTTTAAAAAAAATTTAAAGCGTTTTTCAACACCTACATCTAAACCATTTTTAAAACAGCAGCTAAAAATCTTGGTGCCTGTTCACCCTGTGTTATTTTTATACAGGAGCGTCTAATTTCACACACACATTATCACTGGTGGTAGTTTTCACTGGTTTTGTTGCAGTTTTAATTATAGTTGGCAAAACGTTTTTACGTTCGTACCTAAAAAATATGCGTACTCGCATACTTCGTAAATATGTTTACGTTTCCTTCAGAAAAAATACCAGTACTCATTTATTTGTCTACTTTTTGAAAGTACGCGGTACAGAAAACATACTTTTACGTTTACACTTTTAAAAATACCAGTATTATAAGAACTCTGATTTCTGCATTCTACCATGAAATAATAAGATGTGATATTTATGCTACTGTAGTATGAAATGTCCAACCAATGTATTATACTTACACATGTATAATTAGGTACCGCAAATTCTCGAATAAGACCCCCCTCAAGTAGTACCCTTGAGTAAATCCCCGTTGGCAAGGCGAGAAAAAAAATAACCCCCCTTGAATAACTCCCCCCGTTGGATGACAATGATACAATACATGAATACAAAAGCATATTAGCCTACAGCAGCAACAGCAGATACATGATGTGTATGCAGTGTATACACACTTTGTTGTGGTTGGACAGTTAAATACATGAATTACATGAGTTTACAGATTATATCAATGCAATGAATTAAGTCCAAAGTTGCTGAGGAAAAAATAACCCCTCCTCGAATAACTCCCCCCTCCAAAACGGCTGAGGAAACAATAACTCCCGTGGGGTCTTATTCGAGGATTTAGAATATATTGTTTTTCTGTGTTTCAGCTGATTATTACCCGATACCCGGTTATTTTATTACCCGGAACCGATATTTTGATCATTTGAGAACCGAAAGAACCGAACCGGAACCGAGCTTAAGAACCGAACCGAGAACCGGAACCGAAAATTTTCAGGAACCGAGAACCGATACCCGAACCGAAATCTTTTGGAACCGAGAACCTAGAACCGGAACCGAAAATTTTGAAAATCCCAACCCTACCTCGAACCCTCACAAATAATAATGAAAGTTTGATAAAATCTAAAATTGAACGAACCCTCGAAAGCACGCTAGAATCCGCTTCAATCACTTGCGTAAGACACTTCATAGCCTTGGTCCTCAGCCCAATGGCCGTATCGTGCAGGATCGTATTCAAAATACTCGCCAAATACTTGTCAAAACTCTGGCTGAAAACTCTCGACGCGGCCAAAAACTTGACCACGAAAGTAGCCTGATCATCAGTCAATCTAATAGTCCCGTTGGACATCTCATCCGTGCCGCCCTGGGGGCAGTCCCGGACCCTGTAAAATTCCCTGTAAAATGTAAAATGTCATGCAAAGTGTCAAAAGTCATGTAAAAATGGCAAACACGTTTGCCATTTTACCTGGCATTTTACATGAATTTTGACACTTTGCATGACATTTTACATTTTACAGGGCATTTTGCAGGGTCTGGGACTGGCACCTGGGTCATGCGGCCGTCGTCTTTGCCGCCGCGCCGCAGCAAGTCGCACAGAGTTTGTTTGGTTCTATTGGAGACTAGCCGTGCTCGCTGCTCATTGGCTGCCGTGTTTGAGGCGGTACGGTGCCCTGGGAAAGGATGAGTTGATGATTGGTTGCTTATTGGGGTGGAAGATGCGAAGAGAAAAATTAAAAGATGTGAAGCACGAAAATTTCTACTTGAAGGCTTTGAAAAATATTTTCGAGTAAGTTTTCTATGCGAAATTAAGCGTTATGTATAAACCGCCAATGTATTGACGAATAGTCAAAACGTCTCAAAAAAGTTAACAAATGTAAAAAGAAACTTATAGGTAAACAGCACAACCCCCCACCCCTTTACAAAAACAACTGTACGGCTTTACATGTGATTGTAGCCTTAGAAATATCATAGTTGTATTTTTCATCCAATATAATCTGACGTACCATCTTCCTGTTTTCGCATAGCCTTGTCCATCTCGTTTACGCAGTCCTTGTACCATTGCACGATATAGAACTGCCGCGCGTACTGCAAATGTTTTCGAAATAAATTATATTTATTATGCATACTTACAAAAAAAATATGCAACACAAGAAATGCAAACTGCTGCTGGTGATCAATGACGAATTGAGAAAGGATTCGTGTCAACGAAATAAGTTTCAATTAAATATGTGATTTCAACATTTCTATGTGATAGAGCATAGTTCATTTTATACTGTGACACTTAATTTTCATTGTTTAAGTGTGGTGCTTGAATTTTTAAAGTGTTAAAATAAGTGTTACGATTTTTGTCCGCCGTTCCACTGGCACCTTATGCCTAGAATTAATGTATTTCAATTTTGAAGCCACAAAAATATAAAATAACATACAAAAGTTAAACAATCGATGCCATGACGAGTTGATGAAGGTACTACACTATACGACCCCTAGTCAATATTGTTGTCAACTATAATGCAACAGTTGAGCCCCGCACGCTAGCTGATGTCAAAAAAGTGTCAACTAAATTTTCATTAATTTAATAAAGTTTTCACCCCGCGAACTCAAATGTCAACTCAACCAACCTCAACCAGCGGATCATTATCCCTCAATTCAAGTAAATAATCCACAAGTGCCCGCTGCAACATGGCCGTCTGCACGCTGGGCTTGAGCGCTTTGGTCATGTGCCGCCGCAATTCCGCGTCGTTGCAGCCGCCGCTGGTGCCGTCGCTGGATCGCTCTAAGACGTTGTCCAGGATTACTTCCAATTGCGAACTGTGCTGTTTTGAGTTGACGGCTTCGTGGCGGAGACGAGCGGCTATTGTGCCTGGAAGGGGGGAGTGAGAGGGATATTATTTTTAATTACGTGAAAATATGCAAATGGTGGGATATGCACTGGTGATGTAAATGAGCCATGGCGGCAAGATTTTGAGCAAAAATTATCTATTCAATTAGTTCTAGATATGTTTTGGTTTCAGTGATTACCGTGTTTCTTCGAATAAAAACAACGGCATACCCCAAATAGAACGGCACCTCTAATAGAACGGAAGGTTTTGAAATTTGGTACTTTTTTTCTCTCACGAAAAAAACAGAGCGGCAGCCTCCAATAGAACGGCACCTCCAATAGAAGGGCAGGTAGAAATTACGCTGGAAGGGTGCCCAAACACAAAAATATTTGAAAAATGGGTGTGAGAACATCTAAGCTATGATTTAGCGTTTTGATGAGCACAGATGCTTTACTATACTCGTCAATCCCTCCCACATTCACTCACCCAAATAATCCAAACTCGCCACTCGAAGACTCATATCCAACTGTTTATTGCGAAAGTTATTCAATAGCAGATGTCCCAGCAAAGTTAAGCACAATTCCGCCGCCGGCCATTCTGGTCGATGAACGGCCGCTAATAAATCGTGCAGGAATAAATCGAATAATGGTCGATAATCGTCGTCCGATTTGGCGGTGCATTTGCGTAGGAAAGTGTCCAAAAATGTCCGCGCGACTAGAGTTGCCTGTGACGGGGTAATTTTGATGGTTGGAGGAAAATACGCGTAAACGATTGAGGTAAAATGTTGGGTAATGTTTCTAAGGAAATTTCCGGGATTTTTGGTCTCATAATGCTGCCATGTTTTGCCAGGTACATCGTAGTGATGAAGTAATACCATTGTAATAAATATATCACCAATGTTTATTTTTATGTAAAATTTGAGAAAAAAATTGAAAAATACCTACTTAATCAGCACTGAAAATAAACGGCGCCATTTCAAAAACGGTTTAAAAACCTCCCAAAAAGTCCACCCCAACCCCATCAACCCCCCCCCCCAACCTGATCGTGCAATCTGAGCAGCTCGCTGGCGGCGACGGTGTGCGCGATGGACACGACCTGGTGCGGCGCGTCCGGCTGCTTGTGCCCCTGACTCGGCCCACTCTCATCCTCGTAATCAGAGTCGTCGTGCGCTCTCGCGTGCTTTTGTTTTCTCCTGTGTGAGAGGGGGTGTGGTGAAAGTGGTACATAGTGGAAAGTTTTAGAGTTGCACAAACCCCGCCCCCCCCCCTTGCTGTTGAGTGACGATTTCTAGAGGAACTTGTTAAACAGTCCCCATTTGGAGATGGCTCATGGGATAAACGATAAGGGAATACCAAAAGATAATGCCATTTTACAGGGCATGACTTTTGACACTTTGCATAACATTTGACATTTTACAGGGTCTGGAGGTGTAGCTGGGATGAGTGGCAGCAAAAGGGTACTCGATATGAACAGTTAATTTGGCATGGTGTGGAATTACGTCCATGTCAATTAACCGTAGGTTAATTTACCCCTACAAAAGACACCAAATCCACACAAAACCAACTTGTTGGGTGGTTGTTGGCCCGTTGCCAACATGAGTGCCTGAGTAGCTTGCTCCTCCTCCTTACCCAATACCTTCTCATCGATATTCGCAACAGAATGGACCATGTGCATCACTAGCGCGGTAATCATTTGAATGAAATCATTCGCTTTTAATCGGTATGATTGTTTTGAACCACGGCCTGTGGGCAACCTGTGAAGCCCGCTGAGCACGTCGGTCAGAATTGATTTTCTGTATTTGTCGTAGTAAGCGAATATGCCTGTGTAGGGGGGATTGGAGTTCGAGGAGAGGGTGTGATATTTTTGGAATATTGAATGTCAAGCACATTGCTTCTTATTATGTACAAATTTACAATACATTCAAATACAAATTCATTTGTTCGTTTTGTTTTGAAGTTCTGGCAATAGCTGAAATTCTGGCACAGTTCCAATTATAAAGTCACAAACTCAACAACCGCACAAACTCCAAATATTTCAAAAAGCCAGGCCAAATTGACCAGTAACTTCAAAATCAGTAAAAAGTCCCAAAAAGTTCCACCCCCACCCCCCTCCCCCCCAAACCAACCAGTAGTAAGCGGCAGGGCAGCCAGCTGCATCTCAACCACATGTTCCACAAAAAACGGCTCCGTAGTGAGCGCGGACAGCTGCACGATGGCGCCCTCGGCGAGGCGCCTGGAGGAAACGAGCTCGGCGAAGCACGTCATGATGTCGCACAGCCGCGCGAACGCTTCCTTGACGGTGCGCGTGCGGTGCGCAGAGAAGAGTTTGCGTTTGCGCTCTTTTTCTGCGGGGGGATTTTTTTTGGTTGACATGGATTGTGGCGAAATTCTTACATATCCGGCAACACTAGGGTTCAAACGGGATTGGCATTTCGGGATAGTTTTTTTTAGATTTGGAATCGGCATTGGGCTTTTGAGCTTTCTGGATTGGCATCGGGACTACAAAATCCCGGAATTTTTCGGGATTCGGGATAGGGTTGGCCGATGTTTTTTTTAAACGTTTTTTTTTAAACATGACGTCCGAAATGTTTGTTTTTTTAAAAACATCGGCCGAAATTTTTAGTACTAAGCACTAGGTATTTTGCAAAATTTTTGCGCACAAGCGCGCAATTTAACACACAAGTTGACATTCGTGGTTGTTTTCATTGGTTTTGTGGCATTTTTAGTGTCAAAGTATCCATTTCTATGTGCTACCATGGGTTAATAAGCCGTCATATGTTGCTGTACTATATAATATTGAGGTAATGTGCTTTTATGTACCTCCACAGTGTGTATCTTCACTCCCACAGTAACAACCTCCTTTTATAACCTTGTTTGATCACTATTCCTTGCCAAACTTTACCTGAAGTACGAACATTCGACTATAAGGCGATATACGAAAATGGATATTTTTGACACAAATCACCACTTATAATGCTATCCCGTGGCTCCACAGCCATTATATGGTCATATATAACATCACAGAGTATTGCCACTGTCTGATATACCTATATATGTTGACACAAGGTCATATCTGGGAGCTTTTAAAAAAACAACGTTTTTTATTATAAAAAAACGTGTGTTTTTTCAAAAAACATCGAGTTAAAAAAAACGTTTTTTTTCCAACCCTAATTCGGGATGGGATCTCGTTTGAACCATAGACAACACCTACAAAAAATTGATAAAAGATTGAATTGAATAAATCCATGAATATTATAAATATAGAGCGACTTCTCATTTAAAATCAATCAATTAATTTGTAATCAACCTATATTCCATTAACATTCGAACCCTGCTTCCGACATCACATCTATCTCAAACAATAAAAAAATACAAAAAAATAAACTGAGCACCTCTTCTCTTCTCTTTCGAAGTGCCAGGATCTTCCTTCCGCTCTTGTGTTTTTCTTTTCGTTGCATCGTAGGCGGGCCAAACGACGTGAATGTTCAATGTCTTGCACAATTGAATGCATCTTTCAACTGTGTCCTCGATGAATACCTCTCTGAAAATGTGATAATATTGTAATTTTGTTCAGACGTTTGTGTGAATTATAAAATTTGAGTGCGAGTAGATAAGTACAATGTACTTATTTTTAATACGATAAAAACATATCGAAAGAACATCTTGAAAATGGTATCGATCGAATGGGCAGAATGTTTGCAGCCGCCCCGTGTGCGTATACCAGAGCTTTGAAGCATACACTTCATAAATCATAAATAGACTGTCACTTTTTCTGACACCCAACCACTAAACTCCGCCCACAACCCGTGTTCTCAACTGAAAACAACTCAATAAACCAATCACCCCCCCCCCCCAAGACCCGAACCTAGGCATGTTGGCGCTGGTCATGACATTCAGGGCGGTCAGGGCGGCGTCGCAGGCGCGCACTATCCGCTCGTCGATCAAATCTCGATAAGTTTCGTCCATATCGTCCTCGTCTCTCTGTTTTTGAGGGGGGGGGGGTAAAGTTGCGAAATTTGGAACTTTATGTAAATGCTTGTCGGCGCGGGTATTAATTGAACTTGAGCTGGGAAACGTTTGAGGGGACAGTAGATTAAAAATGTGTATATAAATTTAGCTGATTGATATCGAGAGAAGATCACGAACTGGTGTCAATTTAGCGAGTGGACAAGCAATCAATAAGCGATGAGTATTTTCATTTACCAAATTTACTTGTCACTCACAACTTAGACCAGATGGCAGTCCCAAGCACTGTAAAGTGTAAAGTAAAGTGTCAAATGTCATGAAAAATTTCAATCAAAACAAAAGAAGAAGAAAATTTATCACTGAACTTTGCATGACGATTGACACTTTACTTTACATTTTACATGACATTTGACACTTGACTTTATACTTTACAGGGCTTGAGACTGCCCCTAGTTGTCACTTTTTACGTTACTTATCCCGCACTTTTCACATTACTCTCCACTTGCGGAATTGGCACCAGTTAAACGGTCAATAGTTTTGAAAATGGGTAGGGCCAATTATGGATAATGCGACGATATTTAAAAAAAGGTATATGTGAAAAAACACAAAAACGAAATATTACCTCATCAAAGAATGTGAACAGGCCTTCTTGCTGTATGCAATCTCTGACATTCTTCTCTAAGATTGTCAGCAATTTTGTCAGCTTTTCCACTGGCACCTTATACGTAGCATTCATGTATTTCAATTTTGAAGCCTGAAAAATATATTGAAAGCTAAATCGACGATGAGAGATTAGATTAGATTCATCGAACATAAAAAGTAAGAGATTTGAAAAAGTTGAACCAACTTGTCTGCACAGTTCCGACAGGGTGGCTTTAGAGATCAGGCACTCTTGAGGTATCATATCTTCGTCGTCTGAAAAAGAGAATTTGAAAAATTGACAATGTAACAGGTAAATATTTTACTTTCCCGTTAGTGTACAAAAGGTTTGCATTCCGTGGTTTCATTTTCAGTAAAATACTATGATTTACATTAAAAAGCCGTCTAAAAATGTTGTTTTTAAAACGCAGGCATCAAAATAACCATTCGATATTTTATGGCATGAATCACAACCTACGATGCAATTACAGGTTGAAAACCGTTCTCCAGCCATATTTTAAATGGCCGATTTTGTCAGCCATCAGATATAAATAAAAAAGGAACTAGAAAAACGGACCGCCGGCAGCGATGTCGATGTCCTCGACATTTTCGAAAATTGCGTCGATGTTGCCGCAGAAATCGCGCAGCGCCTCGTCCACGACCATTTCTGTAAATTTACAGTGCACGTTTTTTTCATTTAGATTTTTTATTATATGACTCGAGCTGCCTGAATAAGCTTAGCAAAAACATTCGGGTGAAGAAACGCAAAATTTCGGTGCGCTTAGCGTCACTGAGACTCACTGAAAATATTTATATTTACGTATCGGACAATTTCAGATATCGAGAATTTTTTCAAACGAAAATTTTGAAAAATATCGATATCGATAAATAAATGAAATCTTTGTAACACGGCCGGATTGGTATCACACATTAGTGGACACTCTACATCAACTGTCAACGCAGAACAAGGTGTGCAAAAATACTGCGACATGCGCATTATTAAATCGTTCAGCGACCAGTCAACTAAAATCTGCATTGACATCGAAACGTAACCGGTTGACTTGTTGTCAAATAGTGTCAACCAATTGTCAACTAATGTCAACCAATTGTCAACTAGTGTCAACCAGTGTCAACCAGTTGTCAACCAGTGTCAACCAGTTGTCAACTAGTGTGCAGCGCCAATAAAAACCCACCATCTGCATCCACAAACTGGTCGTCCATGCGGCGGCGCTTTAGTTTCTGATTTCGTCTCTCCCAAATTTCTTCCCATTCGCGATCGCGCTTTTTTATCAACTCGTCCGGAGTGAGCGCCCGTTCGATCGGCTCCACAATTACGGCCAGATTGCTGTCGTCAACCTGAGATTTTTAGTTGACATTTGAGTTGACAGGAAAAATTTGGGCGTGATTTGGGCGACTAACTATGGCGGATCGTTTTAGAATCATTCTCGAATATAGGAAAGTTCGAAAATTCAGGGGGAAATATAGTGTAGACACCAACGAATTGATCTGTGGCTTCCGGTCTGATCAGATAAAGAAAATCGGCATCAAAAATATTGAAAAAATATTGACACATAAAACTCCTAGGCTATGAACCCTCGTTACAGTAAAGTTAAATACTGTTACAGTTTACAACCCCACTTAATACAAAAGCGCAAGCCGCTAAGAAATGATGTTTGTATGATTTATAAACAATTATAACAGCACGGTCATTCATTATCCATTGCGCGCTACATCTGCACTTTCGGTGATAGCGGAATGAAAAGGTATAGATTTTAAGACATCTGGAAAAGTGACATGTCAATATTTCTCAGAGAAATTGATACCACCATAATATTGAGCTTATTCCCTATGTAGCTGATTCTTATCGTTATTAAAATTCGCGTTATCAAAATGATTCGAACAATCTACTGTACCAAATTTCAAATAGTTATAAATGTTGGGAAATTGCCGTTTCTTATTTTTAAAAACAACGACTATTTTTTTAAGTAGAGGTGAAGTGAATAAACATAATGCTACATTATCAGTTAGCGCAAGCGTAAAAGCGGATTGTATGAGTAATTCCCCATTGAATATCACACTCCCTTGACAGATTATTAAGGCTCCTTCATTAAATAATTATATCTTAAGAGTACGAAAAAGACGCTTCGCAAAGATTCCTGGACTTGCGACAACCTTTACAAAGGAAACCTAACAAGGGTTGGCCGATGTTTTTTTAAAAAAACGTTGTTTTTTATAATAAAAAAACATGACGTCCGAAATGTTTTTTTTTTAACATCGGCCGAAATTTTTAGTACTAAGCACTAGGTATTTTGCAAAATTTTTGGTGGTTGTTTTCATTGGTTTTGTGGCATTTTTAGTATCAAAGTATCCATTTCTATGTGGTACCATGGGTTAAGAAGCCGTCATATGTTGTTGTAGTATATAATATTGAGGTGATGTGCTCCCATGTACCTCCACAGTGTGTAACTTCACTCCCAAAGTAACAACCTCATTTTATAACCTTGTTTGATCACTATTCCGTGCCAAACTTTACCTGAAGTCACGAACATTCGACTATAAGGCGATATACGAACGATATGTCGATGAAAAATATATATTTTTGACACACATCACCACTTATAATGCTATCCCATGGCTCCACAGACATTATATGGTCATATATAACATCACAGAGTATTGCCACTGTCTGATATATTTACCTATATATGTTGACACAAGGTCATATCTGGGAGCTTTAAAAAAAACGTTTTTTATTTTGTTTTTTAAAATAACGTTGTTGTTTTTTAAACATCGAGTTTAAAAAAAAACTTTTTTTCCAACTCTAAACCTAACAAATAAAAGTCAGACTATTTCCAGCCGTTGCAGCTGAAACAAACAAACGCCCAATTCTCAATCCACCAAAATCTAAACTCCGCCCCCAAATCCCTCACCAGCTGTCCATCAGCCAGTTTCCGTTTCCTAGGCCCGCCCCACTGGCCGACAATCTCGTTGGCAGCTAGCTGCTGTTCGGCGAGCGATGCGCGCTGTGCGGCTTCGACGAGACGCTCTTCCTCCGTGAGGATGCGAGCCTTGCGTCGTCTGAGAGGATAAGTGTGATGTGAACGAAGAATGGGGTTTTAGGTTGTGTCGTGCATCACACTGGAAAAAAATCACAGCGGTACGGAATATATACCCTTTTATAGTTTTTCACCTTCAAAATCACTAGTTCATGTTTTATTGCCTATTTTCAGCTATTTTGTGTACTATATAATTTTACTCTCCTATTCTTTGCTATTTTTCACCTACTTTGAGCGATTTTTTTCTCCATTTTTCTTATTTCTAAATCTTACAAAAGCCTTTATATTTTACCCCCGCGAACCCCGTCCCCCAAAAATTTTGTTTTTTCAGTTATCTATCCCTCTGGAGAAACGATTTACTATCTATATGATGAACCCCCGCGGGAGTCCAAATCTACAAAACCCCTGAATCAAAGCATGTATAGCGTTGAAATGAGAAATGTCACTGACTTATTACGTCAAAAGAGGATGCAGTTGGTGGAGAAAGAGAGTTCGGATTGAAATGAACACATGCCAATTTATCAAAAGAAATTTTTCCTTCAATCAAACTCAGACAAAAGCATTCATCTACACATCTGCATCTGCCGCCACACGACCCTATACGACGGGAATTTTTTTCCAGCGTGCACAAAAACCACACCAGAAGAAATCCCAAGCACACCTATTCGCAGGGGCGAAATAACTAGCATCTGGCGTCAAAGAGTCGCACAGCTCGGCGACCTCGTCCCTCTTTCTGTTGGCCCTGTGCGCCTTGGGCTGCTTGCCCATGCTGGCGATCTGCCTGCGCAGCGCCGCCTCCCGCTGCTGCTTGGCCGCGTTCTCGGGCTGGGCGTCGCCGCCGCCGCCGCCGCTGCCGCCCGACGCGTCCGCGCCCGACGCGCACTGCTCGCCGTTTTGAAGGCCGGAGGTGGACGGGACTCTGGGTGTGGTTGGGTTTTGAGTTGAGTGGAATGAGGGAGGATGAAAGCTATTCGTCTCATCGCGAAATTTCCGGTGGGTCTCAAGAAAATCCGAATTTTTCGCAATTTTCACAAAAATTGAAAGAATTGTAGTTCATTCCATTCGCCTACCATACTTTTTAGCTATCTATTTATCTATCTCGAGTGAATTTTTTCAAAAATACTGCGAAAATATAACATGAGAGTGAAAAGAGCGAAAAAATCAAATATATATCAAAAGAATACGGGACTCGGAAAATAATTTTCATCAAATGATTTTATGATATTTACAATAGTGGAAAATAAAACATTATTAAGTTTTCATCGCTTCCGTTAGCGCTACGACAAAAAACCGGCCAGAGAAACAAACACGCATATATCCCCAAATCGCACTCAAACACTTAAATACATCCCTCAACACCAAACCCACCCCTGATCAGCATCAGCATCAACATCAGCATCGGCACCCTGAAACGTATTGGCGACGATCTGCTTCTGGTCCAATTCGAACGCGTCGCCGAGCACGTTGGCGTCGTGTCTGAGCACCGCCGACAGCAACGGCGTGCGCTTGATCACGTCCGACAAGTCCGAGCCGGCGGCGACGCCCTGCCGCGCGAACGAACTTCGCAGCACGCTGCGAGATGTGGTTTGGGTGTGAATAGTGAGTGGAATTTTTTGTGTGTGATCTATGGATGGCATGTGGCTTTTTACGTCTTCTTGAGAAACGTCCTTTTTAAAAAACACACAAGTCGAGACCGTCTTTTTCAGAAATATCAGCCAAAAAACATGGCAATTGTTCACTAGTTATTTTACAATTTTTTGCACGCGAGCGCGCAAATTGGCATGATTGTTTTTATGGAATTTTAGTGTCAAAGCTTTTTCAAGGTGTAGAAGGTAGAAAGGGGGAGAATTGTCAAAATCATGAGAATATAGCTAAAAAATTAGTATACAAGCACTATATAGGCAATAACAACATGAATTAGTAATTATAAATGTGAAAATGAGCAAAACGTCACTAAAATTAGCGATTTTGAGCAAAAATCGAGGCAAAATTCCCCAAAAATCGTCCACACCCCAAACCCCCAACGCACATATTGCCGGTGTCGCAGCAGCGCATGGCGTGCGCGATGGTGGCGGACAGCTGCTCGTTCTCGCAGTTGAGCAGCTGGCTGGCCATCTGCTGCGTCTGCGGGTGGTTGATCAGCGTCAAGCCGCCGCCCCCCAACGGCGTCGCTGACGGCAGCGGCAAGTCGGGCACGACTACGGGGGGGGGGGGTGTTTGGATTGGAGGGGGGTTGGGGTTAAGGTTCAAACGATATATCGTATCGGATATCGGATATCGACCATGTTTTAGTATCGAATATCGATATCGAGGTTCCATATCGTATCGATATACAATATCGAGTTTCAGAAAAATATATCGAATATCGATATCGAAAATTCATATCGTTCGAACCCTAGTTGGGGTAGGATGGTGGGGATGGTTTTGGTTGTGGTTTTTCATGTTAATAGTCATTTTCGTTCCAGGTCTCAAATATTCATTCAATCTTGATCGAAATCTGCCTGAAAAACGAGAAACACTCTTAAATACACAACAAATCCCCCAATATAACCCAAAAAGTCCATCAAAATCCACCAAACAAACTATTGGACAAAGTGATGATGCCAGCCAAGTGGATGGGCGGCACGGCGCTGGACGCCAGCTGCGGCTCAGGTTCCTGCTGCGCGGCGAGCTGCGCGACACTTTCCGGCTCCTTGGCGCCGTTGGTGATCACGGGCGGCGGCGGTGGCGCCACTGGCGGCTGAGGGGTGAAGTTTGAGTGAGCCAGGGGTTTGATTAGTCGATTACGGTACAGTGTCAGATGAGTGACGAGAAAATAGAACATGCAAAATCCATTCAATTTACCTTCTTGGACAGCAATGAAATGTTGATTTTGGCGAAAAATTTTTGAAGAATAAGCCTACACATAATAACCCAAAGCTAAAAAACATATGTCAAAAAATAACTACACTTGTTCGAGGATATACGGTATTTATTTAGTTCTCACGGCTTCTACGACTGAAAAGAGATTCTCACAGCGACGATAATTTCCCACACATTTGCATATAACAACCAAACATTACCAAAAGACATGCAAATACACAAGCCAACCGGCTGCTGTTGCATATCATCCAAACTCTCCACGCCCACCGGATTCCTAGTCTGGGCTCTGCTCTGCATGAGCGCCTGCATGGCGGCGGTGCTGTGCTGCGTGTTGGCCATCGTGCCGCGGTGGTGCTGCGGCGACGAGGCGGGCACCCGCGGCGACTGCTGCTGCGGCGGTTGCGGCTGTTGCAGCGCCGCCGCGGCGGGCAGGTGCTGCTGCGACTGCACGGCGGGTTGACTCATCTCGTGCTGACCCAGCGACGCGGCCGCCTGAGGGAGTGATGTGATGTCAAGTTATATAGAAACATATGAAACAGTCGTTTTCGAGTATCTTTTGCCGGTACTCATTATCAAAAAACACACAATTTAGCGAATTTCATGCATGTGCATGAAAGACCACCCTCTCGACGCGCAAGCCTCAAAGTTCAACTCAAACCATGGCGCACAAACCTGCTGCAAGTGCGTTCTCTCCAGATGTTGCTGCTGCGACTGCTGCAGCTGCTGCGCGTGCTGGTGCTGCTGCGGCGACACGACGTCGTTGTGCTGCTGCTGCGGTTGTTGCTGCTGCTGCATGTCGTGCGAGGTGGACGCGTGCGGCTGGTGCGCGTAAATGTGCTGCTGGCTTTGCGGCTGCTGACCGGCTACCTGAGACGCGGCGGCGCTGTTCACCTGCTGCGCTTGCATAGAACCCAGCTGCAAGGGGAGGGAACGTTGCTGACAGTGCATTCATTCACACATTCATTAATCGACAATGCAATCACATCGGATATCGACCTCCTATCGAATCGAAACTAAAAAAGTCGATATCTAATCGAAAAATCAAACCTCTCAAAACGAACTTCAGTCAACGCTCAACAACGCACCTGTTGACTAATTGCGTGAACGTGGTGTCGCGGCTGCACTTGGTGGTGTTCTGCCGCTGGATGCGTCGCGTGCTGTTGTTGTTGCTGCGGCTGCGGCTGCTGCTGCTGCTGCTGCGGCGTCTGACACTGCTGCTGCTGCTGCATTTGCTGCTGGGCTCGGCGAAGCGCCATCATCTGTTAGAAAGAATTCCATGTGGTCACTGGTTCAACATAAAGATAATTAGATTAATCAGATAAAGATAATGGACTTTACATATTTTCGATAGTCGATATAAATGTCTGAAATCCATCACTGAATAGTAAATGTGTTTTTTGTCACTGAGAAATGTGTAGGGAAACCTCCAGTGTTCATTTTACGTTACCTCTACGGCATTCAAGCTGGCTTGTAGCCCTTCTTGTGGAAAAATAGAAGAAAAAATTGAATACCAGAAATTTATGGAAAAATGCGATCCCGTTCCCAAAACCCTAATCCCGATCCCGAACATCCAAAAGACCAATCCCGAACCCGAAAACTCGATCCCAACCCACCTGCTCATACTGCTGCTGGTATTGCAGCACATTTGGATTGTGCTGCTGCTGCTGCCCGCCCTGCCCCTGGTCGCCGTGCTGCTGCTGGAAGAGGTGCTGCTGCATCACGTGCTGCAAGCTGTTCGCCTGCTGCGCGTCGCCGTGCGGCTGCTGCACTTGCTGTTGTGATTGTTGCTGTTGTTGTTGCTGCTGCTGCACCATGGCGTTGTGCACGGCCATCAGACGATTGGCGTTGGAGTTGGTTTGACCCACCTGAAGTCATCCCAATCCAATTGAAAAAAACAGATGCGAGCAAATGAGCATCAGCTTTAATGAAATAATGTATAAATCAAGCAAAAATATGCTTCGCAAACGCGGCTCACAAAAAAACTCACAAAATAGTTTTATAGATAATTTATGAATGATTTCATATCAATTCATTTTTATTTCAACTTCCGGGAGGGATGTCAATCACCACGTAAAGTGTTAAATCATGTGTCAAATGTCAATCAAAACAAAAAGATTTTCTTACTGAACTTTGACATTATGAATGACAACTGACAAATTTGTATGACACTTGAAACTTTACCTTACACTTCACTGCCCCACGTTTCCAACCCAGGTAACTCCATGTGTTAACGGTTAACCCCATCACAACCAATCAATCACCCACTCAACCCCAAACCCCCACTTACCCCATCGAGCATATTATTAGCCTGCTGCAGGAGGTACTGCTGCTGCACTGGCAGCAGCCCGGCGCCGTGCTGCATCTGCTGCTGCTGCTGCTGCGCGTACTGCCTCTGGTCGTACTGAGGTAGAAGTTGGTGCTGCATTTGCTGCGTTTGTCGCTGCGCCGCCGCCAGCAGCTGCGGGGGGCGTGGGGGGGGGGGGTGTTTGTAGGGGGTATTAAGGTGTGAATGTACTTTGGTGCGCAGGAAGCTGGAAGATTTGGTCCCGTGGCAGAATGGTATTTTGTAGGTATTAGCGGAATTCAAAATTGCTAACACAAACCGGCACAAGAGAAATCGGCTAACACAAACATGTTTAATGATTTAAAAATTAAGCTGACACGCATGCGAATCGCACGAAAGACTACAAATTCCTTCAATATTCAGCGGCAGGCATGTCTTTCTTCCAAAAGTTCCAATTTTTGAGAATACCATTACCGATGAAAAATGGGCAAACAATTTCTCAGTGTTCGTTTACTAATTGGCTTAATTCCAAGTGCCAAGTACACTCTTACCTCCTTCCACAGAATGAGCGCATCACCAAAACACTCAGACCTAAGCCTAAGCCTAAGCAGAGCCTAAAATATTGTGAAAATGTTACAAATTTGTATGTAAAGCATATCCAAACCAAATAAATGCAAAGTACGAACCGTATCCAAATCAATAATCCCAATCGAATTTTTGGCACATTATCAAAAAAGTCGCAAAAAGAATACCGATGAATTGAATCACTGAAAAATGTATGTAAATGTGCATCCACCATCCGTATTGATCTGTGTCGATAGATCTATGCTGAAGTGAACATTTTGTTTACTCGAAATACCACACGGTCCACAAATGCTTCAACTAAAACATATCCAACTATCAATCTATTCAGATTCAGTGGCCCTGTACAAATGTTCATATCCTTGGCTCAGGGCCAACAGTCAAAAAATTTAAATAAACGGCACGAGGATCGACAAAAAGGGTCAAAAAGCTTTCTTTTTCGTCGACGCGTTGCACATACCTGCGCGTATGCATCCTCGCTGCCCAACATTGTTGCAAACGTCTGCGAAATAGAAAAAATCCCGTGTATTGTAATTACAATAACTGCAAAAAGGGTGCAGCTAACGAACCTATCAGACCTTCTGAAGTTAAAATTGGTGCATCACATCTCCAAAATAGAAATTTTTATCTCAATTAACCGCCGCAGAGCCGCTATCCGCCAAATTACTCCAAATTCGTGACAAGAGCGCCAGTTTTATTTTTATCCCATCGATTTTTAAGCTACTCGCCCGTCGTAGTCATAATTTGGGGAAACACAAAATATTGGCATTGCTAGCGACATATTACAGCGAATATCTCTTGATTCAAGCGAACTTTTTCACGGCTGTATGATAGAAAAACTGATTGAATGCATTGAACATTTATTTTGTTGAGAAATTTCACACAACTTCACTAATCTACCATAATACTTTTCAACTTAAAGACGGTCTTTTGCCTGCGAGAACAAGTGTCTATTCAGGCTTTCGCGGAAGAAGCCTTTGGCATTGTGCCAACCCTGTATCTCAAGGTGTAATAACAACGAAATATCCAATTGTGACTCTTTCTGAGTACAGACACAGGTGCAAACTGTCTAAATTTTCTGTAAGCCAGTGTAAAGTTACAGAATGTCACATGATCAGTGCCTGAAGCACTTCAAGCCTGATTTTCATTCAGTCATGTCTTAAACGAACAAAAAGGACTTGAAAATAAATACTCTAGAACACCCTGATACTCAAAATGAACCAAAAAATGGACACATCTGAACACTCAGTGGAGGCAGCATACCATGTATCAGAATTTGATGACCCCTTGTCAATGGAAGATTTGACAGATGATTGTTTGGTGCACATTCTTCTAAATTTGCCACTTCATGAACGCCTGAGACTGGAATGTATATCTAGAAAATGGTATATACTCATGCCATATTTTGATATAAAGTTTTTTTCTTTGGATCAATTAAAGTGGAGAACCAGACACATTTATGAGATGGAATACAGCAAAAATAATTTGACACATTGCCAGAAGGTGGGTTTTCCTTTAAATTATTTTACTTGAATGAATTTATAATTTTTTGAATTTGCTGGTTTCACTGTAAGAAGTTTTTGTAAACATAACCTCTGAGCACATTGAGTTTTTTATTCTCTGAACAAGGTATCCAAAAGTGAAGGAAAAGTCATTTAAATGAGCATTATAAGATGATTTTGGTCACATTTGATTGTAATTTGCAACCCTTCATAACTTGTCACTTTCATTTTTATTTGAAACTTTTCCATTAACCTGACAAAATATGAAATTGGTTCTCATACACATTGCAGGTAATGAGGCCAAAATGGTTCCATCGATACATGGAAACACTTTTGTGCCGGTTTGGGCAATCACTAAAGATGTTAAAATTATCCTCAGATGTTTTTCGTCCAATTGTCACTGAAGAACTGATGGAAATAATTTCAGAATGGGCACCAAATTTGAAGCATTTATCTATTGGCAACTCCATAATTCACATTGAGGTATTTGTTTGATCTTTGTGTTGTTATTCTAGTTGATTTTCTTGTTGATTTGTTGAAGTGTTTTATAGCAAGTACACTGAATTTCAATAAACTTTAATTTAAAAAAATTCACTTAATAATAAATTCTACTAATTTTTATGAATTAATTAACAATTTGAAAAAAATTCATTCCGATAATTTTAGGCATTGCAGTCACTGAAGGGGTTATCGAAACTGTCAGTGTTAAATGCTCAAAATGTCATCTATCTGGAGTCTGAAAGTAACCAACCACCAGCTGATTATGGAGAACTTTCAAACCAAATTGAAGATATGTTGGCACATTTTTCCCAGCAAATGATTGCAGTGAATTTTGCTCAATCTCCTGGTAAGATTTGGATTCATGTCAAATGTCAAATGTAGAAATGTTCTGAAAAACTTAAAATACATCAAATATCGATAAGCCATATCATTGTAGCCTTATTCACCAATTGTAGATTACAACAAGTATTCATTTATTTATGTAAATAATATGTAGGTATGTAAATATATATTGCTACACTCCAACATAAAATACATATAATACAATCAAACATTGCAGCCAACTTCCACATGGAAATGCCACAGTTGCAAAAGGCATTCTTAGACTTCACACAAATCGATGACATTGGGCTTGAAGCTCTTTGCAATGGCTGTCCAAATTTGGACACAGTTAGCCTGAGTAATTGCAGAACTTTGACGCGATTTTTACCATTGGCGAGGCTGCAGATGAAAAGTCTTTTGTTGAATGGTACTAAGGTTGGTGTGGATATCATTTGCGTCTGTATGTTATATCTGTACATGTATGTTTATTGTTCCATTTTTATTTAGATGTTTTTTTGCATTACAGGTGAATGCGATGGAGTTACAAAATATTTTATCAGTGCAAACAGGCCTAACATGTTTGCGCATTGACAACTGTCAGAATATCAACAATTTTGCTTGCTTAAGGTCATTGAAACATTTGGATAGTCTCTGGGTTGGGCCATCACTCGGATTTGGTTGGTTTTAATTGTGTGACTAAGGAGATCATTTTATATTTCAAAAGTTTTTAGTGAAAGATATGAAAAGTTATGTCTCATTTTTTGTTGTCATTTTTTGTAATCTTTATTTATTTTATATTTGATGTAGTTTCAAACCTTTCAGTGTCTATCTCAGATATTGGAAAAGCACATGCCACTCCATATTTTGTATGATTTTATCATTCCAATCCCACTCACTAAATATTATCTCAACCTCAAAGGTGATGCCGATCTCGCACGTGTGAGCAAACATGGCAAGCTTCAGAATGTTGTTGTTTCTGGGTGCCAAGTCACTGATGCAGGACTCAGATATTTGGCCACTCACAGTGCATGTTTGAAGGAACTTAGTGTATGCCATACTACTGTGACTGATGAAGGTTGGGAATGGACTGGGAGCTAATTTTGGAAGTGGAGAAGTGACAAGAAAAGTGGTAATATAGTAAGCAATAGTTTAAAACGATAAGTAAAGTGACAAGTGTTTTTAAAATATAGCTTTCCTTCTCGCTAGTAGTTTACTTGTCACTTACCACGTACCCTCTTACTTGCTACTTGTCCATTAGTGGAATCAGGACCTGGATTGTTTGGCAAATACATACAGGGGTGGGCATCTTCAGTTACCGCTGGAAAAACGCGATAGCTTGAGCTACGGTTGAGCTATCACAGTGAAATTTTAACACAATAGAGTAGACTCCATAGGACACCTATTCTGAAGTTTGCAACCCAAACGGCCACATTTTGGGTGAGTAGTGGAACACACCGTTTTTAGTGTAATTTTGTGACTAGGCGTCACCCATAGGATAAATCGAGGGTGGCATTTGAGGGGGGGGGGTCACCGGTCTTTGGTGTTGTCCCATTCTGTCGTACATTGGCCGATTTGGATGCCCTTTGAGTATGTTGGGGTTTGGGGTCGGGGCTACAACCAAATTCTTTGTTTTTCTCGAATAGTCCCCCAGTCCTGAGATAACGGGGGTCAAGTCACAAAATTACACTAAAAACTGTGTGTTCCACAACTCACCCAAAATGTGGCCGTTTGGGTTGCAAACTTCAGAATAGGTGTCCTATGGAGTCTACTCTATTGTGCTAAAATTTCACTGCGATAGCTCAACCGTAGCTCAAGCTATCGCGTTTTTCCAGCGGTAACTGAAAATGCCCATCCCTGTAATATACCATTGAGTTTGGTTTTTTGAACACCCAGGAATTAAGTGCATCCTTAATGAATGTCATGAACTTTGCTTACTGAACATGCAAGCTACAAACATCACCAGTGCTACCATTCACAACTTTGGTGCAAGAAGTGCCCCAAAGTCTCTGAGATGTGTCTATGTGCAGAACTGTGCTGAGGTAAATATCTCAATGCTTCATTTCAATACTTGCATGTAAAATCAGACCATCTTAGTTATATTTACGACTCAGAAATTCATTTTATACAGGTAGATGAGTCTGGCTTCACTGCTCTGCTCCATGCCAGAATGCAAAATCCTACAAATAACCCACTGATGATTATGGCAGGGGCACATGGTGGTTTGAACATTGCTGAACATGTTCTGGCAAGCTTGAGAGATGTTGCTGTAGATTTGCATCTGCAGTTGCCATTATTGGCATTGCCATTCATACAAGATTAGGTGAACATCAATATATTTATCATCCAGTGTTATGACTGCGAAATTGCGGTCATAAATATTTTAATTTAATTTGTTGATTTTTTAAGGAGCCAAGGCCAACGGGTCCAAACCGGCGCTTCATTTAGCGATATCGGTTCACAGGATATAAGTTGGGGGCGAAAATCATAGGTAGAACTTTAGGGAAAAATATTGAGTCGAAAATATGTAAACATTGACTGCCAGCCGATGGGAAAAATCGGCTGGCGATGGAAAGAAGAGGGGGCACATAAATGCCTAAAAAGCGCACACAACAATAAGAGATGCCCTTGTGTGCGGGCACTTATTTACGTCACACGCAATATCACAATACTACGCGGCGTGTGTGAAACATAGGCAAGGGGGGCATGAAAACTGGTATTTCAAACCTACAGTAAGAAACGAATGTAAAAATACTTAAAATAAATGGCGCTGTATGGCGGCGTAACAGCCCCTCCCATGACAACAGTTACACTACCTACAACTGGAAAAAAACTAGTGGAACTGGAAGTCAGATAAAAGCTTACATAAAAGCTACAAAAATTTCAACAACATAAAATTCAGTGGAATATTTGAGTTACCCAAATGTAATATGACCAGTAACAAAAAAACATATCCAGAATCACAAATGGATCAGATTGAGATATAGTTGTTGAGAAAAAAAACAATTTAGAAAGTTCATTTTGGACACATGCACACCCTACAATCATGGCGGCACTCTTTAGCCTGGATTCCACTGGGTGCTGGAGCTAAGCCTTGCCTTGTGCTTGCGGCGCATGCAGGGCTCGCCCCGAGGGTTGGTCACCAGTTGACCATCGGATTTTCCAGGGTTCACCAACATGAACTCGGCATGTGGTGAAATGCGTTTGGCAGAATTGAGAAAACATTTGGTTGCAGACTTTTTGCGTGGGGGCCTGCCATAGACCTTGCTGCCCTTGGCGCGTGGCAGTATAGTGGGCTTTGACGAGTGCGATTTTCGAATGCCAGTAATTGGTGCCAATTCACGATGTGACAGTTTAGTGACCACCGATTGTGTTAGCATTTCCCCCTTAGTCAGAGACCGGCAGGCGCAAATCGATTCACCCATGGCCCTGGGCGTGAAATTGGCTTCGAGTTGCTGGAGCTCAGAAATAGCTGTGCGATTCATTTTTAGAGTGCCATAGAGTGCCTCATGGCCAAACAATAGTGGGCTTGATGTGCGCGGGAAGTGCGGTTTTCGTTTAACCACAGCCCAGATGTCTGCCGATTGCTGTTGTCCACCGGGTGTGGTATGCAGCAAATGCATTTTGTAGAGCGCCAGGTGATGCCCCGGAATAGGCTTGCCAGCAGTCCCCAAGCTTGAATCAGGGTATGACCGGTACTTTGCCTTCTCCATGCTGGCATTGCACTGTGCGCGTTTCCAAACATCCTTGAGCAGGTGCTCCTCGATGATGATCCCCTCCTCACAGCCACTATCGAGTGTGCCTGTGAGTGTGCAGCCCATGAAGTCCACCTTGGCCAGTGGGCGATCACAGTGGGTGTGTCGCACACTTGACTGGTTCATGGCGCAACCCATCTGCTTGTGAGCTGCGTAGCCGCTAGGGAACCACGTTTCAAAATCATCAGGCTTGGAATCGGATGGCGGATTAGAAACATTTTTGGTCAATTTAGTAGACGGATTACCACTAGGTTCAGTGTCAGATTCAGGGGCACTATAGATGTGCTCATCTACTTTCAGATTGAGTTTGCCACACTCAATGCGCATATTTTTCTGAGCATCGTGCTCAGTCTTGCCGGCCTTACGCAGGAAGTCTCGGGCCCGTTCCGCCCGATCCAGTCGATAGGCAGGAGAATCAGGATTCAAATAGCATTTTGCCGGCTCATGCGGCATGGGTGCACGATGCATGAAATAGGTGCACCATGGACCCTGATGCGTCATTGGGTCAAATTTTGACTGCCTATCCCAGCCATCATTTTGATTGCCAGATTGACCCGAGGCATTTCTGGATGCAGCCACAGCTGGTGGGTCATTGGACCATGCAGCATTTCCACCGTTCGACGGATTCAGTGCACGATTAGCATTACGCTGCTCATTTTGTTCAGCCCGATAATGCAGATTTTCCTCGCGCGTGATGTCGAGGCGTCCAACGGCATCAGCCAATTCGATTTGACCATCTTGCCATTTCTCGCGCCACGGATACCAAAGAGACATTGGCAACATTCCTCCAATCTCGAGGAACAATTTATCACCAATCATTTTCTCACGTTGTGAGTCGTCAATCTGCTCACTAATATAGTGGAATGTGCTGCACAATCTGCTGTACAGGGTGGCCACAGAATCAGTAGGTTTAGCAGAAATTCGGTACCACTCAGCGACTGAATGCACCTTGCGGTCAACTCGAAAAACACGTGCCAACTTGTCAAGAACATATAGCACAGTGTTGCGCTTGTCCAGGCGAATAGAAATGTAGTGTGCCTGCGCACTTCCCTTCAAACATTGCTGGAAAACATTGGTCCAGAACAAATGTTGATATGGAAGGGGAACATTCAGAGCCTGTAGCGCCACGTTGTGAAGCCAAAATTTAAATGGCCCCGATGGCGCGCTCGAATCCCCATTGAATGGTGTCTGCTTGCTAGCGACAGTGGCTACATGGACACCACTCATGCGATCACTGGATGAAATTTGTGCCAGCGCATCCACGAGCGACGGAAAACCATCGGCCGGTGCCATGACGTATTTGTCAACGTAGGCAGCAATTTGGCCGATCAGGCCACCTGGGGCAGACGAAATTGCCTGCAACCGGCTTTCAGTTGAATCCACCGGCAGGTTGGTGGATGACATTGACGGGGTGCTCGATGAAGTTCGATTTGGCACGCCCAATGCAGGACCCAAGTTTGGGCTCACACTTGGATTAGGTGGCACAATGGGTGCCAGTGTCGCTTGCACAGCCGATAGTTGAGCAACTTGTGCCCCAAGCTGCTGGATGGCTGCCAAAAGATCAGCCATGACTGGCGCAGCGGGCGCCACCGCAGCTGGCAGGTTGGCGACAACCCCGGGAGGTGGCAAAATGCCCCTATTATCACCCGCAGCGGGTACCTCGTCGTCGGGGTCCAGCGCCAATTCCAGCGAATCATCCGGTTCAGTGAAATATAGGTCCATACAGCGCCATACTTGGCGGACCAACGCCACATTGCTCAAACGCGGCGGATCACTGATCGTGGGCCATTTGTCGTTGTCGTCATTGCGATATTGCAGAAGTGTGGTCAGCAATTGCATTAGCTTTTGCCGCTGGCCACGATCAATCCACGCTTCGACGATTGGCTCCAACTCGGGGCGCGTGTATTGCAACATTTTCCCGATTGCAAAGCCACTAGATCAGCACACACAAAATTTGCAAGAAATGGTGCTGGAGTGGCTGAATGCAGCAGAATGGCACCAGGACAATGTAGCGCCAATTCCCTCTAACTGTGCCTGCACAATTTCAGTGCAAAAATTGGCACAGGAGGGACTCAGTGCAGATAGGCACTGAGTAGATGGTGCGGTGGCGGTAGGCCAATGTCACACCAATTGCACTTGGCAAAATATTTCCCAAGTGCAAAAACGTGTCGCGGCAGATGCGGCACGCCAAATACGCTGCAGCGATTGGCCACTGCAGCGCCAAAAGTACTGCACGCACAGCGTCAGCTTCACCAGTGCAAAACGACGCGGTAATGGCCGCGTGCAGCTGGGCGAGAGCGCCCCTTTGCTTGGCACGGATCACAATTCAAATTTCGATCAGCCCCAGTGGCTGATCGAATGGTGCAGGTGCCTCGCAGGACTGTCACTGGCCCCAGTGGCACAGCGACACGAGAAAAAAATTCAATTCCGGTCAGCCCCAGTGGTTGATCGGGTCCGAAAACCGGCGCGTAGCGTTGTCGCTATACCGCTAGCCCCAGTGGCAAAGCGGCACAAATAAAAATTTCGATCAGTCCCAGTGGCTGATCGAAACAAGCGTTTGGCTGCGCAGCCCCAGTGGCTGATAAGCGACTGCGGCCCAGAGTCAAGTGCTGCGCAGCACCGAAACGCGGCAGCGAGGCGGATCGTCGCTTGCCCCAGTGGCACAGCGGCGAAAACGATAATTTCGATCAGCCCCAGTGGCTGATCGGACTGGAAATGTGGCCGCCGGGATCTGGCGGCGCTGCAACACGGCGAGGTGCGTGGCGGCGCGTCAAAGTGCGTCGCGACGCGTCGATAAAATGTCGCTGGCCCCAGTGGCTCAGCGACAGCGAAAAAACGTGAATTTCCGGTCAGCCCCAGTGGCTGATCGGAAAGCGAGACGGCCAGGCGATCAGGAGCCTGGGATCGAAAAATCTGGGAGCGAAATTAATCGCTCCCAGTACAGTCACCATGTTATGACCGCGAAATTGCGGTCATAAATATTTTAATTTAATTTGTTGATTTTTTAAGGAGCCAAGGCCAACGGGTCCAAACCGGCGCTTCATTTAGCGATATCGGTTCACAGGATATAAGTTGGGGGCGAAAATCATAGGTAGAACTTTAGGGAAAAATATTGAGTCGAAAATATGTAAACATTGACTGCCAGCCGATGGGAAAAATCGGCTGGCGATGGAAAGAAGAGGGGGCACATAAATGCCTAAAAAGCGCACACAACAATAAGAGATGCCCTTGTGTGCGGGCACTTATTTACGTCACACGCAATATCACAATACTACGCGGCGTGTGTGAAACATAGGCAATGGGGGCATGAAAACTGGTATTTCAAACCTACAGTAAGAAACGAATGTAAAAATACTTAAAATAAATGGCGCTGTATGGCGGCGTAACACCAGGTGTTCACTTCTTTTTATGTACATAATTTATATATATATATATATATATATATATATGTGTGTGTGTGCTTATTTATTAAAATATTTTATGAAATTCTGTGCATACATATATTCTATTAACAAATATTTCTGCCATTTTTTCTATCATGCTGTGCATATGTTTATTATTTTTATGTCAGATGCTGATTATATAGTGCATTGTCGCATTTTTAGTTGTGGAGAAAGCACACCATGATACTCACAAGGATGTTGATCAATATATACTGCAAACTCTGCTGTTTATAATATCTATTTACAAAATTTGGCAGCTATTTCTTTACCGTTTTTACAGCATTTTGCACCATTTTCTGTTGTTTATCTGTGATTGACTCATAGAACATCTTTTTTTGGTGTAAATATAATTAAATTCTTATCACATCATATTAGGTATAACGTTTTTGATAATTTTTTGATCAAACTTCAATCCATTTTATTTGTATGCCTGGCACTTGCAGGCTGCAGTTGTATAAAATTTGTCAATGCTCAATGAAAATCTGTACATATTTTTTTGGAATGATGCCATTACTGTCATTTACCATCTCCATGTGCAACAGAGAGGCATCTATTGAATATAAAGCCACACTGCTGACTGTAGACAGATGCAATTTCAACACACAAATTCACTTTCAAAAATTATTTTCTCCATTTTTTGTTGTTGTTTTTTCTTGAGGAACCATGGTGAATGTAGAGGTATTGGAAAAGCATTGCTCATTCTGAATTGGCTGGAACCTTCAAAACAACCATTTTAATAAAAGCAAGTAGGTATGCTCAAGCATAGCTGAGCATGCATAGACTAGAGTCTCCCTCTGTTTGTGAAGTGTTTATCAGACATGCATGTACACGCACATTTAGATATCATTGCCTATGTATTTACATTGGAAGTTTGATATACCGTATTCCCTCGAATTACCACCCCCTTGAATTAACACCACCCCCTCGAAATACCCCCATGTGTTTTCGGGCTGAGGAAAAAATACCCCCCCCCCTCGAAATATGTCTGGAATGATGTACATCATATATGCACTGTACATGATGTATTTATTGACGCCAATTTTCATCGCAGATGCACATACACGCTAACATGTATACAGATGTACGTCTATATACCCGATATGTCCGAATATATCCTACATTCTCGCGTTTATTACCGGCTTTGGGTATGAAAACGCGTACTCTTTACTATCATATTCATGAAAATTTCTGCCGAAATAATAACCCCCCCCTCGAATAAGCCCCCCTCTCGAAATATCCTCCCCCCTCAAAATTTCCACTCTGAAAAACTAAACCTCCTGGGGCCAGATTTAATACTCCCTACAGATTTGTAGGGTAGGGCGTACGCCCGATAGATTTTTCAAAGTTCAGCCGCATCGACGCACATGCACCGAGAGCAAGGCGGTTCATAAAATACACGAAACTATCCCTTAAGGTCGCCGATATTGCAATATGACGGTTATCGCTTCGATTTTGGCTCGGAAATCATGATTTCGTCATTTCGTGGCCGTCTGCCAATTCGTTTTTTATTTTATATTGTCGGGCAGGTTACTCGCATAAGTCGCGCATTTGTACGCTCGTGCATGCATTTCTTTCTTGTCGCTGCCCTCATGGTTTCGGTTGCAGACAGTGAACACTAAAAAAGTGACCTCCTGACTACACAAAAGCGTGACCTATGCGAGTAACCCGCCCGACAAAATAAAATAAAAAACTAATTGGCAGACGGCCAAGAAATGACGAAATCATGATTTCCGGGCCAAAATCGAAGTGATATACGTCATATTGCAATATCGGCAACCTTAAGGGATGGTTTCGTATATTTTACGAACCGCCTTGCTCTCGGTGCATGTGCGTCGATGCGGCTAAACTTTAAAAAATCTGTCGGGCGTATGCCCTACCCTACAAATCTGTAGGGAGTATTAAATCTGGCCCCTGGGGGTATTTCTAGGAAATACGGTATGTCTGACATGTGAAATGCATGTTTTAGTGATGACTTTCTCAGCAGTGCAACATCATCTTTCATCATTGATGATTGTTTATAAGTACACATCAGAAAAAGGGAAAATATTGGAATTCACGCAATTCCTACATTCTATATGCAATTCAATCTGCATAAAAGGGTATTTACATACAACAGTAGCACAATAAGACACAATAATTGAAAGAATGATAATTAGCAAAGTGCCATTTCAGGATGACAGCTTCATGGGTATTATACTGAGAATACAAAGCATTATAATGTGAAAGATGACTAGATAAAAAATTTATGCTCAACACAACTCAGTGTAAAATAAATTATATCTCCAGAGACAAAAGTTAAATGGGAAGGATTGCACCGATATATTTTTAGAACTTTGTGATGAATATAAAGAAAACAGATAAATACCTAAAATACTAATTTCTGTCTGTTTTCCTAATGTAACACATTGTAAAAGCACTAATAAAAGTATAAACCAACAATCCCATGGTGTGTTTTTTACTTTTCAATGCATTAATTAAAAAACAACGAGCTATATATCTAGTTTTGTCGCTGCGACTTTGCAACATTCAAATGCCGTTTTCATTTTTCGCTACAATACGAACCTACCGTATTTCCTCGAATTACCCGCCCGGGGGAGAGAGAGTTATTTTTTCAGAGTGAAAATTTTGAGAGAAAAACGGAAAAAAATGCAATAATAACCACCATTTATAAGTTTTTACAGCCTTGTATAAGGATGTAGATGGTATAAACGATGTTCTAACGTAACACAGTAAGTGTTTTGAACGTCTGTTATGCATTTCCCTGACCACAAATTCATAGTGCCCATTTTGAAGGGGGTATTTCGAGTAAATACGGTAAATACAATTTCAAACCATGTCTGCAAACAATCTCAACAATATTTACCACACTCTAGTACAATCTAAATAACTGCGTGCATTATGTCAAGTGACACAAAGCTTATGAGTGACAAGTAAAAATTTACTTGTCAGCTCATAAATTCACCAGACTAGATAAAATCCTCATAAAATCCCCCCCCCCCTCCAAAAAAAGTAAATAGATATTTAAATCACACCCTAATTAGCTCCAGTGTAAACGGTTTTCTCCTTAAAATAAACCTCCTCATGTTCCTTATCGCAAATCAGCAGAATATCACCTCCGAAAGCCACCAAAGTGCCGATCCAGCTAATAACGTACGAAACATGAAAATACCAGCTGGGCCGGCCCAATTCCTTCATTTCCAGGTAGAAACACACGGGCATCGTGAGGGCGGAGGTCAGGTTTAGGAGAACTGGGGGGGGGGTATTTGAGTTGACTGGGGGAGTTTGGGGAAGTAGAACGAATACACGAGAAAATGGCGCCAGACAGTAATGTCGCTTGATATAATATGGAGGGTTGGCGCCATTTTTACTGGATTCTACGCCAGAAAAAAGGGCGCAGCGCGCCATGGCGTCTTGCTGAAATGGCGCCGGGCGCTACAGAAAAGGGGTGACAAGCGCCAATGCCAATCGCGCCTTCGAAAGGCACCAGCGCCGTGGTGCCGTTTTATCGCTGTTTCTGAGTATCAGAAGTCAGGCGCTAACTTTCTACATACCGTATATCCCCGAATAAGCCCTCTCGAATAACTCCTACTGTTTGCCGCTGATAAAAAATACCCCCTCGAATAAACTCCCCCCTTAAATTCCCCCACTTAGTAAATATGTAACCTTCATATTTTTGCGAATGACGTCCACTAACATTGATTTCATCAATTGAATTAGGAATTTCATTCTGACTCACAGGTTTATGGAACTAAATAATGATCATCGGTATTTCATCAATTGATATTCAATTGATCATGATCATTGATAAAATTTATCATTTAATTGTTATTGATCATTAATTTTACTAATATTCTGAGTAAAAATAACTCCTCCCCTCGAATAACTCACCAATAAAAACTTCTCACGAAAGAATACCTCCCCTTGAGTCTTATTCTATGATATACGGTAAGTAAAATGTGAAAACTAACCAGCAAAGAGGGAGAAATACAGCGCCAGTCGATAATACAGGTACTTTTTGCCGAACTCTATCGCATTCAATCCCATCACCATAAGGACGATTGCAGCGATGAACAAGAAAAATGCGATTATGCAGAACGCTGCCACCACTTTGACGAAGGCTGGAAAGTAGGTTGAGATTTTTGGGAGGTTTAAGGTTGAACCTTTTGTAGTTGAGGTTGACGGTTGTGTGAATTTTTTGTCGTTGCCCAGTATTCATTGCACAGATGTTCCCATGTCTGTACTGTACCAATTTTCATTTACTGCTGCTCCGGGAGTTTTTGAAATTATTTTTCAAAGAACAAGTTGTCAACATTGGAGTGGGTCAGAAAAATACTATTAAATTTATGCAGAATTAACACCCAGCATATGCTGCTTGTGAAAAAGCTTGCGATAGCTCTGTACTGCAGCATAAAATGATAAACTGTCGTTTTCGTTAAAATTTTTATTTCATAACACGTTACACGTTTAAACGGCGTTCGTCTTTGTATTTTTCATGTTTTTTTGTCGGTAAATAAAAACTCAGTCACCAGACCAGAGTCGCAAAACCCCTCTCCCAGATTTCAATAATATCCCCACTTTACCTTTTCTTTCTAAGCTAAGGTATTCTCAAATAACAAGAGGCAAACACATTTGGCTTAGTGAGTGCACCGCAGCCAAACTATATTTTACCCAAAAGCTGCAACAAAATCTACTCGCAGCCCGCGGCTAGCCCAGAAAACACTCGACTGCAGGAGCCATGTTTAATTTGCCCGACAGTTGTTGTTTTTCTTTCGGGCAACCCGATTCGTTTGATCGGAACAAAAAACCTCGCGTCGGAAATACATTGGAACAAACTGCCAGTAAACTCGGATTTTGGTAAACTCATAAATCGGCTACGAACTCATTTTAGTTTACCAGAATAAGGTGTGTGTCAACTACAGTTTAAAATGACTCATTGTGGTATACTCAAATTTGTTCAAAGCTGATTTATGAGCACCGGATTTGAGTTGCTTCTTTTAGTGAACTAGTCTGTGTGTGGCAACATTTAGTCGAATTTAGGCGAGGCAGCGTAAATGTACCTAAGTTCCTATACATTTGCGATTTTATGATACGGCGGTTCAAAACGCAACCTGTCGGGCTAATCAAATAAGGTGCCAGAAAATAAATCGCTGGTACATTACCCATCCTCACTTTTCAGTTAATATACATGTAAATACTACAGTTATGTATGCATCTACACATACAATAAGTACTCAAGTATTTACTTTTATATAGCGGAACTGTGACCAAATGGCTAACTTTTACGCAGCTTCGAAAGTCTGACAAAAAGCTGCGTATATTTTACTAGAATTCGCATCAAAAGAGTGGTTTCAGGGCGCAGCTGTGAGTACGATTGTTGCCGCAAATGTGACAGGATTTGGCAAAGGAAAGCGTGCTGTCATTATGAAACTTGAAAAAATTGATTCAGTAGTCATTAACGCTAGAATTTTTCCTATTTTCTAGAGTTTATCAAAAGTTTCTGATCCAGCGATGACAAAAAATTCTGAACTTTTCGGGGTATTTTATGTCGTAAATGCACGCATTGTGCAAATTCCAGACCGTAGTAAATGCCCTGTAAAATGTTAAATGTCACGCAAATTGTCAAAAGTCGTGTAAATGCTTTCGAAAATGTTAAACTTTCTTTCTTCTTCACCGGCCATTTCACCTTCTTCATGATATCATACTGACTTTTGATACGTTGCATGACATTTCACATTTCACAGGGTATTATTTTACAGGGTCGGAGAATGGCTGAATGAACGCAGTTGAAGTGGGGAAAAATAAAATGCAATGTACATTCGACTACAGGCGAAGAGGTATTCAAAACATAATATTTATGAAAGTTGTCCAAAAAAATTGAAAATCCAGAATCTCATCGCAACCACGCAGAACTACCCCAAAAATAAGTAAAGTCTGTTTGAAAAATAGAATTTGACAACTGAACACAAAGACATTTAAAAGCACCTCTACAGAGAGCATTCCCATCCACCCCCACCCATTTCGTGATCAATTTCAATCGCAATTAATCAATGAAACCATGCCAAAACTTACCCCACTCTGGGCGGACGGCCATGCACTCGCCGGGCACGGGTCCGTCGTCCAACATGCCCTGGTCAGCCAGCAATTCGGGGTCCAGGCCTGTGGCGAAGCAGTTTTTGTTATTAGGTGCCGAATTTAATAAGGACATAGCTATACTCCGGTTACTTTACACCTAGCACGCGTGGTTCCAGCTGGAAGTATGCCAACGATGGTTAACGCGTCCGAGTTTCATAAAAAGATGACAAAATTGATTGTGGTTATAATGTTATTCATTAACATATTCACATTGATGAATTTTTTTCATATTTTTACGGAAATCGCATGATTTGATAATCATTGGCACGCTTCCAACACGAGACATAAATCAGTGCGAGGGCAGAGTATCATGTACGCTGACTATACCTACCTATTAAAGGCGCCCGACACGCGAGTGTTGCCTTCTAGTTGAATATGGGGACAGGGGATTAGGTAACTACACAAGGACGATTGGAACCTTACCCCGATACCCGACAATTTTTTGTACCCGATGCCCGATACCTCAACCGAACAGTGCTACAGGGCCCGATCACAGTACACGATACAAACACCCGAAAAAAACAACCGAGGCTAAAATTCTCCCATCAAACTTCAATGAGTTCTGGCGCCAGTTCCGCAAGTGGCAAAGTATTTTACCCTTTACTCTTCAATTTACTCTTCACTCTTTACTTTCTGTTTATCATTTCACTTAATTTTTAACTTTACTCTTTAATCTTTACGTTATTCTTCACTTAAAACCTTACTCTTTACTTTGCCACTTGCGTAACTGGCGCCAGGTTTCATATTTAGTTACAAAGTGGCAAATCCGACCCACTGGTGCACTCCTCGAACAGGCCCAATCTGGTGGCGCCGGTGCCCACCCAGAAGGTCATCATGATGGCCATGAACTGCGCGATGGCCGCCACGCCGAACGTCTGCAGCGCCACGATCTGCGACATTGGGCAATGGGTCACTGGTGGGCAATATAGTGATGGGAAAGCACCGGGAAAGTGGCGGCTTTCGAATGGCGGGCGCCGGGCGCCATAAAAAGAGCGCCAGGCGCCAATGTGCGCCACAGAAACATGTTTTCTTTACCGCCCTTGGACGGCGCCTGCGCTGTGGCGCCATTCCAGCCCTAATTAAATATGTAAAGTTTAGATGCACGCTCTGGATATCTTAAAACAAATTACAAGTTTCACTGTCTAAGGGGCCACCTTGTAGGTCGATAAGTGATAGAAAAATAGTGAGAAGAAGTGTGTAAGAACTAATAAATACCCTAATAGGAATAAGTGCTTTCAAAAAAATTTGTTTAAAAGGAGTTACCACTTTTCTTCACACATTTTATGATGTAAATGCTCCAACAAACTCCCGAAGTTTAAGTGTTTAAACGTGCATATGCAGAAAAACGCGAAAAAAACACCCGCGGTTGTAAATGTGAAAAAGTGTCGTTAAAATGATCGAGCCAAACATAGAAAAACATCAGCATTTTTTGTGGAAGGAATTCACTAGGCTGTGATTTTAGAGTATGTAAAGTCTGGTTTGTAAATTCAAACAGTAAATTCTAACTTCAGAGAAGTGAACCTATCAAAATTTGTGTATTGACATGGCGGCCGCCGCCTAGCGCTTACAACCAAACATCCCAGGAAAGTATGGTAGCAGCAATATATTGTAATCAAATTACACTGGCGCTTTAAAAAGAGCGTTCACAAGTCTGTGCCAGAAAAAAAGAGGTAGTCTACCTAACATAGATCTTCATGCGAAATTTCACGACCGAAAAATCACAATCGACGTAAAGTTGTCACTTGCAACTTTCCCTCACTCTTAACACTCGATTTGTCACTTACTTGACAAAGTCCCTAACCGCGCCCGACATGCTTACCTTGAGCGGCCTGACCGTGTTGACCGGCTCCATGGCCGACGTAGGCGCGCCCCCCTCGTTGTCCTCGCCCATGTTGAAAAAAATAAAAAATGTCTAAAAATAAAATTAGAATTGAAGATTTAACTTTTTAGGTAATTTTTGGTATAATATATAGCTGCGGGTGCAGCGGCGAAAGTTGTCAAAAGTACAAACAACCGTTGGGTAGAGTGTGGGTGCTCGAGTGCAGTGCTGTGCAGTGTGGCGATGGGAAAATTACTGAAATAAAGTACGTATTGAATCTTGAAAGGATTTCTGAATGAGTCTTTTTATTTACCCCAAATTTTTTTATGTGAAATACTTTTTGAAATAGGTATTTAAAAAGTTATTGTTTTTACATTTAGGTATAGCTATTTCCAAGAAATACCCCAGGGGGTTTATTATTTCAACAGCATATTTTGAGGGGGTTAATTCAAGGGGGCTTATTCGAGGGGGTTAAAATTTTGCCAGAAGTTTTGCAAAATTCCATTATTCGTAACATACTCAGATGCAAAACATCTAACAATAACATTACACAAATGCAACAATATCGCTCGAAAAAGTTTTCGTTTTGTTTGTGGAAAATAATGAAGTTTTTCTCTGATACATAGGTATTTAAAATATTTACTTAACAGATTCAAAGAAAACAATTGAAAAATTTATTTTAAAAACGTTTTCGAATTTCTGTTTGCCATCGTTAGTGCAGCGCGGAGGTAAAGTCAATGCACTGAGTGTGCCGTTCTGCCTGGAAGTTTTCACAACTGTTTTGTTAGCTACCCAATTGACTTTTCGTGCTTTCAGGGGGCGGAGCTACTCATTAAAATCATTCTCAACCTGGCAAAGTGCCAAGATCACGTAAAGTAATTTACAATAAACCGGAATTCGCAGCGCAAAAAACTTAAGACGTATTGAAAACGATCAATCAACACAACGACCCCTCCCCCGCTTTCAACTTCCATCATTAAAATGGGGACCGTTTTCACAAGGGGACAAGTGTCGAGACAACTAGTCTGTGTTTAACTAAAGGTTTGGTTGGCAACTTACCGTATTTCCTCGAAATACCCCCCGGGGGGTGATTGTTTCATAGTGGTCCCGAGAGGGGGGGGGGGTAAACGAGGGGGGGGGTATTTCGAGGAAATACGGTAGGTAAGTAACAAGTTGTGATATATCTGACAATGACAATTTGCAATCATTTGCAAATTTACTTGTCACTTGACTTTTCAGTTATTACATCCCACATTTCTTGTCACTTGTCTACTTGAGAAATTGGCACCAGGGAGAATATTGATTTGATATTTACACACAGCGTCGGCACGGTCATGATTGGAAAATGTTGTAAAAAACAATAGCCAAAGGTTTGTTTCAACTCTATTTTTGTCAATGTGTCGTGTGCCAGTCAATCAATGATCACTCGACTGAATTGTATCGACAGAATTTTGCGCCACCGGTTTTTTTTTAAACGCACACTGTCAACACTATTTTATTTTTATATTTTACTACTCAGATCACGCATATTGATTTGTGTACTGGTATAAAATGGATAAATTTATCACACTATCAATGTTGTGCAGTGTATTCGTCTGCGCCGCTGGGCAGATAAACTTATCGCCGCTTGAAGCAAAGTAATTTGTGTTACTTGACTTTTTTATTTTTAAGGCCGGAATTAGAGCTCAGCGTCGATTCGACGTGAAATGATGACGTGAAATGTCGTCGTGAAATTAATTACACGAGTGTGGATCATGCTACGGGTCTACAATTTTCTAAGGATAATATATGAATCAATAGCTTAATCGTGTCCAATACTGAGTGTTATCAGCCACAACTAGAGCGAATTGAAAAATTCAATTTTTATCATTCCACGTCATCATCATTTCACGTCACAGTGTCAGGGAACAACTTGACATTTCACGTCAGACTGCTGCTTGCACTGTGACGTGAAATGATGATGACGTGGAATGATAAAAATTGAATTTTTCAATTCGCTCTAGTTGTGGCTGATAACACTCAGTATTGGACACGATTAAGGTATTGATTCATATATTATCCTTAGAAAATTGTAGACCCGTAGCATGATCCACACTCGTGTAATTAATTTCACGACGACATTTCACGTCATCATTTCACGTCGAATCGACGCTGAGCTCTAATTCCCGCTTAACTGAGATTATCGGCTTAAAATATTTTCCTCTGGAATAACACCCCAGTATCAGCATAAGTGAACAAAAAACTCCCATTGGGTAGGTAACTTCATTGAAGGGATGTGTGCCAAATCCAATGCCATATATTGATTGAAAAACGACCATAATTTTGATTGCCCTATGGCGTAAATGCCGATGAGTATCGCCCTTTGAATCAATCCACAGTATTATACAAAGTTTACGTAAAATACCCCCATCTAAAAAACACCCTAAGATTAAAAAGCTATTACACCCAACATACACAAATACCCCCCCCCCCCCCTCAAAAAAAGTGAAAGACCGGTCCTGCCGCGGCATCGCGGCGACCTGCCGCCGGTGGGCCAGCCGCCAGAATCGGGCGTCAACATACCCGGCAGACCCACGCTGCAGCGACACAGACTCGGCTGGCCTCATGTGAGTCGGGCTGATTCACCCGACGGTGTTTTTTGTCGGGCAACCCGATTTATTGTGAATAGGTTTTTGTGGAGCGTGAACCGCGGTGAAGGGAGCTGAAGGGTCTTCATGCTACCCGACGCTGACGCTTCATGCAGATAGAATGTTCTTAAATCACTTCAAATATTTACCTATTGAAGAAACTCCGTGGATATTACTATGATGCTGAGATTTAACAAACTTTTTTAAAGAAACTCCATGGACATCACGCTGACATCAAAATCTATAATTTAGTGACGTGAGTGGAGTCACCAGCATCGTGAAGGAAGTATCCTTTGGATTAAAAAACCGTGAATTGCATTTGTCCACCATCTCGACCACCCAAACCCTCAGGACAACAAGCCAGCCAAGGGTCAAGCCCTCGGCCATGGTCAAATCGACCCGCCCGCACCGCCGCACTGCCTCAAACACCCGTTCTACGAGCCGTGCACCAGGCAAGACGACGCCAGCGCGGCTGCCGAGAGATGCTGCATCGAGTTTAAGTCGTTGCCCAGCGGGTGTTCAAAGTTGTGCAATTTGGATGTGACGCTCGATGATGTCGGTGGTGGGGATGGGGGTGTTCACGTATTTATTTTGGGATTGTTAGGTCTGTGAGTTGCGTGGTCGGCTATAAATATGAGTTTAGGGCACTGTCAAGTTCAATTTAATGTTCTTTGCCAAGTCACGGGTAATCAAATTCTAACTCTGAACAATACGTCAGCCGTTCAAGCGTGAGATTGGTCGCTTAAAGCCTGACAGTCATTTAAATCTTTACTTGTGTCACCTGGGATTGGCGGGGACAGTGCTGCACTCTGTAAAGTGGCAAATGTCATGCAAAATGTCAAAAGTTAAATAAAATCTTCTCTTTTTGCTTTTTCACACTTTACATGGCGCGTGACTGCCACTTGAGAGAAAAATGGACCAGATCGGTCGCCAAGTGAACAAATATAGGGTTCCCAACCAGAAAACCATGTTACATTTCACACATTTGTTGTCGCATCAAAAACTTTTTGCCTAACCGTCCGCAGATCAGCATCGCAGTGACTGGCAGCGAGTGCCCGTTCGACTCCATAAAAGATGTCCTCAGCTGCTTGGGAAGTATGTTCCTTGCAAATATTTACATTTTTCATTAGCTCCCCCTTGAAAAACTCCCAGACCTTGTAAAAGGCCCTGTAGAATGTCAAATGTCATGCAAAGTGTCAAAAGTCCCATGACTAGTGATGTAAAAGCGCCATGGCGCTTGGCGCTATTTTCCTGTGGCGCCATTGGCGCTTGGCGCCATGCCTATGAAAAGCGCCATGGCGCTTGACGTTATTTTTGACCGGCGCCAGGAACAAAATGCCTGGCGCTGGCGCTTGGCGCTAGCGCCAAAGCAAAAAGCGCCATGGCGCTTGGCGCCATTTTGCTCTGGCGCCATTGGCGCTTGGCGCCAAAGTTCTGGCGCTTTTCACATCACTACCCATGACTTTTGACACTTTGCATGACATCTGACATTTTACAGGGTATGGTATTGGCACCAGAGAATTGGTGTTGGCCTGGTATTGGTATTGGCCCACCGACTAAAACGCTCTGCGGATTTGAGGTTCGGCGGTAAAATATATTATGCAATTACACCGCATTCCACCATATGGCAATCCCAAGCCCTGTAAAGTGTAAAGTAAAGTGTCAAATGTAAAGTCAAATGCAAAGTTAAGTGTCAAATGTAAATTCAAGTGCAAAGTAAAGTGTCAATTGTCATGCAAAGTTCAGTAATAAAATCTTTTCTTTGTTTGTATTGACTGACACTTTACTTTGCATTTGACTTTACATTCGACACTTTACTTTACACTTTACAGGGCTTGGGACTCACACCAGAAAGTCAAATAACTCCCCAAACCTCGCCACTTAAAAAGTCCCCCCCCCACCCAGACCAACAAGACGTGCGGGACTGCTGCGGGACCTTAGGAGTGGGACACTCCGCCCACAGCGAGCCCTGCATGCAGATGTGCGCCGGGGATGAGGACCCCCAGTTGTTTCCCAGATTTGAATTGGAACTGGTCAAGTGTCTGGAGGTGTTCGACACTGTCAAGAAGTGTCTACATGCGGGACATCCCGGTGGGTCGATTGGGGGGGGGGGGGTGGGAGTTTTGGGAAGTTGAATGGGCTGATTTTTGTGCGTGCTTTATTTACTTCATGGACACCGCAGTTTACATGCGCGCACAAGTTTTACTTGTGCAACCCGCAACAAGAGGCAAACGCAGCGTTTTTGTCCCACATTCCTATCTATCAGGTGCTTTCATTTTTATCTGAATCCCTGGGGCCAGTTCCGCAAGTGGAAAAGTTAAGAGTTAAAATTTAAGAGTTGAGTAAACTGACAAATGACAAGTTATGAGTAAAGTTAGGAGTGAAGAGTTGAGTAAAACTACAAATGATTTTACTCAACTCTTAACTTTTAACTTTACTCTTAACTTATCATTTATCATTATACTCAACTCTTAAGTTTTAACTCTTAACTTTTTCACGTGCGGAACCGGCACCTGGTCTAAAATTTGTCACTAAACAGGGCACTTTTCATAGTGGTCTAAAATAAAAAACGCACCCCACAGACCCCTTAGCTGAAGAGAAGGGCAACTCGCCCGACAAACTCGACAGATTGGCGGAGTTGCTGCAGGGCGCCAACCAGGCGGGCAGGGGTTTCGGTGGACCCGATTTGGAGTATTGATTCCATTTGTGCACGTTTTAACGTAGAATTGACGTTTTTCAAGTGGTTACGTTGTACAATACGTTTCGACAATTCACTGATGTACGTGTTTCATGAACGGATAAGATTAAGGTTGTAAGCACGCCGGAACTTGTCCAGCAAATCATTTGAAAATGAAATACCCTAAATATCTTCTTCATACAGTTGAATGAAAAAGCTCACAGCAGTAATTACAATCTGAGACCTGGCGCCGTCGACTTCAAGCTTTTTCTAAGTAGAATATTCGATATAAAAACAATGCTCCATATTTCAATAGCAATATAAACATTTCAGGTACAATAAAAATATACAAAAATATGAAGTAGGGTAGATAGACTAAGCAACACAATAAACAAATATTTTATGTGCCTAAATACGCCCATCTGTACAAGCACATTACTGAGACCGATACCACACTTTGTCAAGCGACGAGACAAGTTGAAAGAAAAAACTTGAATAATTTCGGCTCGTGTCAATTTTCAATCAAAAATGGGTCCGTTATTGTAAAACAAATGTATTGTAAGGTTTTTAGACACATATTTATTCATCTGCTTCGCACAATTTTGCAGTCTTTTCATCTAAACTTGGCAAAATGTGGAATTGTGTCCAGGTGATCAAAGAAAAATTTCTTGGGTACATGTCAACCGATGTAACAAAAATTAGCTAGTTACAAAGTAAAAGTTCACAGAACAATAACCTAAGTTAAATTTTTGCAAAATAATGGGAAAAATAGGCAGATTTGTGGATGCATTGGTGCCATAAGCGTGAAAACTCAAACCGATGGAATACTGGAATTTCAAAAAACATCAAAGTGAATGTCGCACAAATACAGAGAATACCACAACTCAACCAGGAGGTTGAAAAATCCAAAAATTATTTTTCAGATTAACATCTAACGAGATTTTTTTAAAGTACCCTATCGTAGACAAACTATTTTACATAAAAAGGAAACCAACAATAATATTCACAAGAATCATCTTTCAACCCAATGAAAAAAACACCTCCTAAATAGCCCATAAAAAACTGGACATCCGGGGTGGCCGGGCGGCAGCAAAGACTAGTGACAAAGTAAAATACACGGGTAATGTTCAGCCAAAAAACCGTCATCCCCACGCAATGTCGGGCAAAAAACCGTGCCCGACTGCCCAACAACCCGGGAAATCGGGCAGATTTATACCCAACTGTCGCCGGCGGCCGGCGCGGCGCTGGGAGACTGCATTTTGTTAACGCGCGCGTACGTTTGCTCGCCGCCGCCGCCGTTGTACTGCGAGAAATTAACCATTTTTGTCGATCAATTGGTGGAAAAATTAAAGTGAGAAGTTGGAAGGATTGTGTAGGAGTACGGGCAATTTGACTGCACGCTTTACAATGAAATGCACCATATCCCATCTGAATGCAGGACCAATAGTTAATGTTTTTCATCCCATTACATTGTCCTCACCTCACCATGGGTGAATTTGGTGTATAATTTTTCACGTGATTTTTTTTTGCATCTTTTGCTTTTTGCAAAGCGTGCAGTCCGGTCAGTTGTGGGGGCGGAACGATATTAGTTTTCGACATATCCAAAAAATTTGTTCATTTTGATGGCAACAATCTGTCGATTGTCGATATCAACATCCAATCACCGATAATCAGGTACCAATATTCGAATTAAGTACCGATGTTTTAAAAACCTTCAATCTGGCTATTCAAAACCATATATTGTTCCGGCCCAAGTTGAGGACAGGAGTGTGATTAAAGGAGGGAGTTATCAGCTAAATGCAATAATTGCAAACGCTCAAACAGTAGGCTTTGAATGCTTTTTTTTTACACTTAAATCATGCAGTGCTGCTTTTATACGTTTTTCCCCAAAAAAGAAGAGACATTTGCAACGAAATATTTACGTAAATATTTTTATCTTTACTACAGCTCTGAAAAAAAGATTTTTTTAACAAAAAAAGTTGATATGCTACATACAGATTACAGGGCACCCGAAGTGGCAGGTCATGCACTTTCCATAAAATGTGAATACCTACTCCGCACAGAGTTGTGCACAGCTACAAAATTATGAAAAATAAATGAATCTACACAGACATCAGTGACCAGTGCTGGATATCATAAAGAAAGATGAATATTGTTATGCAAATTATTTTTTGAAATAAATGTAAACATTGCCTGTCTACAATGTAGAAACCCTCGAAAATTCTAAATGAGATACGTTGTTATCACATTGAATGACATGTACAAAAACAAAAGTTAATTTCTAACTAATTTCCATGTCAAATCAGTTCACCAATCGATATCCACCACCGAAGTCACCCAAATACCGAGAAGACATGTCTACTTTTAAAAACAAATACACATCTAAAACGTACTCTGCTTTCCTCATCTCTTCTGCATTAATTTGCAAGCATTCTAAAAATTATTAGTCAACTTTTTTAAGAAAAAAAAAAGAAAAAAACGCACGGTGGCGTGGTGTTGCGGCTGGCCGCCGCGCGCACTGTACCGCCCGTGTTGCGGCTCCTCTGCGAACATTGGCGCATGTTTTTTGTCGGCGTTCACATGGTTTTGATCGGGCGACAAAAAGGTTTGAGGTTGAGAAAATTGGTCAAATTACATAATAAAAATATGGTAAAATGTCAATACAAAGAAAATTATTATTTGGGATACAAACGTATGGCCAGTTTGCGCTCAATGCATCAGAATTCACAATATACCGTATTTCCTCGAAATACCCCCAGAGGGTTTATTTTTCAGAGTGGAAATTTTGAGAGAGAAACGTGAAAAATGCAACAATAACCACCATTTATAAGTTTTTACAGCCTTATATAAGGATGTAGATGTTATAAATGATGTTCTAACGTAACACAGTAAGTGTTTTGAACGTCTGTTATGCATTTCCCGGACCACAAATACGTAGTGCCCATTTTGAGGGGGGGTATTTCGAGGGAGGGGGTATTTCGAGGAAATACGGTAGACAAATGACAAGTTTTGCAGATGCACTTTTGTCGGCGTCGACAAAAAGTAAACAAGGCTTCTTGTCGGCGCAGGCAAGAGTGTACGTGCAAAAATTGTTATTTGTTGATATTTTGAAAAAGTAGCACTAGTGGCGCCTATAACACAATCGGACATAATCTGAAACTGGACTTCAACGGGAAATATAGACTATTCATCGATATTCTCAACTTGAACGTTGTCGTGACATCAAACCCGTGTGAACGCCGCTTTATAAAACAAATGACTGCTACCTTGTGGGGTAAATCCCGTCATTTATTAGAACCGAGTTGCGACTACAAATCAAGTTTTAAATATTTAATATAAAAATCAAAAGTATAAAATGAGCAAATAAGACAGAAATGCATAAATATTCTAATACCTATCATATGAGCTAGAATGCGGCGACACACACTAAATGGTTGACCGTGAGCGAGCCGTCAACTGAAAAACCTACTTTGGAAACTGTCAAGTATATAGTAATGCAAGCAAAATATATAGTTACCACTTCCATCCACTACTCTTTGTTGTGTTTAAAAATTACATTCAAATTTCGAATAGGTACGCGTTAATTACGGTAATTCATAATTTTCAGTTGACCTCTAGCCAACAGTCAACTAGTCTGCGCAGCTCTAACACCATTCCTAAATCCGCTACACATTACAAAAAAACAAACAGCCTAAAACCAAATCCAATCACAAACCAGTAACAATATCCGGTCGAATATTAGTTCTGGGCCTTTCCGCACCCTGCGTACTAATGGGTCTATGCAGCGTAGCGGAATCAGGCGGGTGTCTACCTTGCCCGACGCCCGACGTGCCCGACTGATGTTGGGTAAGTCGCAGTCGGGCAGTTACGAAGTCGGGTTCTGTGTAGCCGGCCCGACGGAAGGTGTCGTGCAGTTCCCGGTGCTGCCACATGGCGTAGAGAACCTGGGGGGTTTTGGTAGGTGTTTTTTGGTGAGTTGTGGTTTGGTGCCCGTCCCAGACCCTGAAAAATGTCAAACGTGTTTGCCATTTTACATGACTTTTGACACGTTGCATGACATTTGACATTTTACAGGGTCTGGGATTGTCCCCAGGGGGTAGTGAAAAGTTCAATGATTTTTGGCGAAAAACTTCAATACAGCTGATCGGAAATTTGCCAGTTTTTGAAATTTCTCACCCCGCTGAATATTTTACAGGGTCACTGGGATCAGTGGCTAACTCTGAAAGTTGTGAAGTGATACGAAACGTCATAAAAGACAGGCAAAGTTGCATTTAGTTAGTCAAGTGAAAGTAATTTGTTGACGTAAACTTCCCTACCACAACTTTTATCACCACTTGCCACTTTACAACTTTAGAAAATGGCCTGAACATTTATATCCACTCAAAAAACTACTAAAAACTAAACTACGCAATAGGGTTCAAGCGGGACCACTTTATCACGTCGGGACCGGGACCAGAAATTTTTTTTATCATGACCGGGACCAGAAATTTTTCTTGTCGGAACCGGGACCAGGGGATCGTACTGGGACCGGAACTGGCATATTTGTTTATCGCGACCGGGACCGGGTGTGGGATGTCAGGACCGGGACCGGTACTGCCTCTGTCCCGGAATTCTGCCGAACCATCTACTGGGACCGTGGTCCCGTTTGAATATTACTACCCAACCCCCCACTCCAAATCAACGCACATGGGCGGCATATCGCATGACTCTAGTAGCATAGACAACTGCCTGCTGCTGCGGCGGCTGGACGTCGGGCGGCGCGGAGGCCACCAGCGGCCGGACGATGTGCATCAAACGCTCCGTGCCGCCCTTCTCGTGCAGAGACCTGAGGGAAAGTGGGGGGTTGTTAGATGATAAGTTACTGTCAATGGGCTCTACACACACTAGTTCTCGAAGTTTGAGAGCTCATAAATCAGTTTTAAACATGTTTGAGTTTACTGAAATGAGATATTTCTTAACTCCAGTTGATGGCGCCCACTGCGCATCTAGGCGCTCGCTCAGCGATTGATCGATAATCGCTTGCTTATTGCCCATCTACGGGCTCCATAGATGTGCAATGGGTATAGATGGACAGTGGGCAGAATTAGATGCGCGGCGGGACTAGATGTGCAGTGGGATTATATGTGCACCGAAAAAGGCTAAAAAACCTCCCTTTGCGCACCTTGCAAACTCGACACTACTCCGCACAGTCTCATTGAGACAGGCGATTACGGCAGATAAAGTGGCGTCGCAGGCGGCGGAGTGCCGGTTGACTGGCTGCCCCACCGCTGGCAGCTTGCCAACTAAATCGGCCATCGCGTATTTACCTGATTTTGCGTGTGTGGGAGTGTTGATGATTTTTTTGGTTGAGTTGGCGATATTGGCGCTATGGCTATTGGCCAGTATGTAAACAAAAATCCGATTTTTTGGTATTTTCGAATTTTTATTCCGCCACTAGAAAGAATAACTTTTGAATCTTTAAACATTTTTAGAAAAATTCGAATATTTTATAATTGTTTATGAATTTTCTGGTATTTTTTGGTTGATTATCTGAGCATGATCTATTTATATATACACGAAATAGTGATACCGTCTGAACCTCGCAGTGTAGCAGGGTTTCTGGTGCAAGAACTATATTTAAAAGAATCATTCCCATTTTTTTCTGGCATTATGCCATCAACTAGTGACACACCAATCATTCCCATTTTTTTCTGGCACTATGCCATCAACTAGTGACACACCAATCATTCTGAATCATTCCCATTTTTTTCTGGCATTATGCCATCAACGAGTGACACACCAATCATTCTGAATCATTCCATTTTTTTCTGGCATTATGCCATCAACTAGTGACACACCAATCATTCTGAATCATCCACTATCACCCACCGATGAGATCTCTATTACTGGGGTCGATCGCCAAATTCCGCAGCGCAGTGGCCACGGCGGCGCACACTCGCTCGTCGGGCAATCGCAAAAGTTCCACCAGCACCGGCAGACATTTCACTTTGCGCATGGCGCACCGAAAGTCGATCGAAGGCTGGAAAAACTGAGAAAGATTAATGGAAAAACAGTCGAATTAAGTCGAACCCCGCATACCGAACTTTTATACAATTTACAGTACCGTGTCGTTTACCGACCTCCTGCCAAACCTGTGATTAGAGAGATTAGAGAAGAAATCTCTAGAGATTGTATTTTTTAAATACTAGAAAATATCAGAAAAATCTTAGTTTTATTTATATGTTCTCCGGGTTTTTACAGATATTTAATTATATTTTATTTATAAGGAGAAAATGAAAAATACCTTATGAATATATTGATATTTCCTTTGCTTTTTCGCAGAGATTTAATCAATTTTCTTTTTGAGAGATTTTCGGGGAATAAATTAAATAATATTTTCTCAAAATCACCCCTTTTCAACGCTACCCAAAATCACTCCCCCCCCAAAAAAACCACCTGCCAATAACACGCGGCCAAATTGTGTATAGTGCCAGCGGTAGCCTCCAACACGGTGCTGTTGCTCGACTCGGACAACAGCTTGTAGTAGATCTTGGCCATGTAATCCTGCCACAAGTGCGCCAGTCCCGTGGGCGGCTTGCGCATGTAAAACGGCTGGTTGGCAGGGTCCGTTGAGGGCGCCGCTTGTTGTTGAGTCTTGTCGCGGTCTTTCGACTTTTTGCCGCCGAAAATCTTGGATTCTGTGGGTATGCGGGCGAGAGTTGACTAAATAGTTGACAATATACCTAAATACTAAATGTTCACAAAATGGCGACTTTTATTTTTAGGGTTGAAGGAATTCCGGTGCGGGAAAAATACAGTAAAAATATGGCTTTAGAACCACCTTAGCGCAAAGACAAATGGAAAATACAAAGAAACAATTAACATAAAGAAAAATATTCAAACAAATTTAAGCATACGTCAATAATTTTTCGTCCAATTCACCTTCACTTCACAATTTTTATTTCTGTATTTCCCATCTCAAAACAAAAAGCCAAACCTCCCAAACAACCCAGCCCCAATTTTTATCAACCCCCTAAACCGACTCGGCTTGGGACTGCCACTGGGCGCGGATTTGGATCTAGACGTCTGCGGTAAAGTCAACTGAGAGTGACTGGGCTTCTGATCGTATAGAGGATCGTCCAATTCTTGGCACCTGAATGAGGGGAATTTTGTAAATTTCGGTAAACGTTGAGAAGCTTGAAATCGGCGGTAACCGGTATGGTAAACCTTGAAAATTGCGGTAACCAGTATGTGGGTAACTTTGAACATTACAGTAAGCGCATGCAAAATATTACGGTCTTGAAAATTACGGTACAAGGTCCGGTAAGTTTCCCAATACAATACAGCGCACCCAACCCACCTATAGGACACATTCCTCAACACGCAGACCACGTTCTCCACCACGGTGGTGTCCACCTCCCTCCTCGTGTCCACGGCCACCTGCAAGTAGTGCACCAGCGCGTCCAGACACTGCGCCATGTCGCGTAGCAGTTTGCGAGCCGCGTCTGACGCTGCTGACACGTTTCTGAGGGGGTGGGGGGGGGGGTGAGGGGATTTTGGGAGGATTTAGGTTTTTAAAAGTTTTTTTTGCCTAGACCGATTTATAGTGTCTGTACCGTATTTCCTAGAAATACCCGCAGGGGGTTTCATTTTTCAGAGTGGGGGTGTAAATATATTGAGGTTTTAATGTATCAATACATTGAGGGGGTGTTAATTCAAGGGGGTATTTCGCGGAAATACGTTAAACAGATTATTATGTTTCGACTGGAAGCAAAGATGCGAATAAAATTGAGTTTGCAGCATCGTAGTTTGCAGATAACCGATTCTGTCCGAAAAATGTACAGTTTTCTCAACTCCAATCCCACATCCCAGATAAATCCAACACTTTTCATTCTTCATTACCACCCATCCCCCCCCCACAAAAAACCTCACCTCAAAACACCGGTGCCATTTCTAAACACATTCGTATTATACATCCTTCCATCAGAAGAGGCAGCCGCGGCGGCGGCCACGTTTTGTTGATTGGCGCCGGGCGTCCAGCCGGAGCCGGGCAGGAGCACCTGCTTCACGATCGACTCGCTGCACTGCTCCAAGATGGGCTGTTTGAGCGCCTGGGGGGATTGGGGGGGGTTGTGATTTGAGGGCTTTTGGTTGTGGGGAGTGAGTGGTATGTGAAACTAGAGGCATAAACAGGGTATGAGTTCAAACAGGGAAGATTTTATTGCTGAAGTTTTGACATTTTGCATGATGCTTAACAAATTTGTATGACATTTTACATCACATTTGATAAATTTGTCTGAAATTATACATAACATTCGATAAAATTTGAATGAAATTTTACACTTGACACTTTACAGGGTGCGGCGGTACTGGCACCAGAGCGGAGTTCTCGAATCGGGAAATTGGCGGCATTTCGCCCTCGTTTGAACCCTACTAAATGTAGCTGAAAATGGTTTTGCACGGGCAAATAGTAGGATAGTTGAGTGATGCAAATTAGTAAAGTCGGCAGACGTATCGCCATACAAACATTTGCGTCAATCTCTCCAGTGGAGAGTGCATGACGGCATTAAGTATTGTGACGCAATATTTTAACGATTGGAATAGATCGGGTCACGTATGAAAACTTGGCCCTTATCCCAGTTACCAGTTGCGTATTATACAAATGAGGGTGAAAACTGAAAGTTAGCTAAAAATCGTTAAAATTTGCTTCGCTCTGCCAATTTCCACCTTCATAATCGCTTTTTTATATACATGGTTATATAGCTATTGTGAGCCTAATTTATTCATATTAATAGAGGATTTCGTAATTTTGGCCAGCTGCCAAGTTCTCTTCTGTTGGAACGGAGCCAACGAATGAAAAATAAAATAAAAACAAAAACGGTAGTTTGAACGGTAGAACGGTAGTTTGAACGGTCAAATTCTTTACGAGCAACGTTGAAAGTGTAGATAACTAGGGCGCAGCACGCACGGACGCAGCGAAACGTCCATTTTTCTTTTAATATGATTTTCTTTTTCAATTTCTAGCGTCCGCGTGGGACACAAGTTTCGTTGTTCGCTCTATTCACGAGCGGATTCTAACTCTCCGATTTTGTAGGGTGAAATGTCCGCCGACTTTATCTAAACTACATGAAAGCAGGTAGAGGCGTATAAAATGAGTCACACTAAAATGTATACACACAGAATCTGGGGGTTCGCCCAATCCCTCCCACTTCCAAACAGACTCAGCTAAACAAACTAAACAAAAAATAGGAAACTCAAATGACTCACATCGCACGAGCTGAGATTCCACAAAGCACCAGTAATCTCCTCCTTGACTTGCATGTCGGGAGTTTTGTTCAATAATGAGACTAAACTGGTAATGCCGCCGGCGGCCCTGAAAACAACACAGTTGAAAATATTATTTTCTGAAATGAAAACGTTTATATAAAAATTACACACACCTGATGGCGTGTTTATTTTCGTCATTATCGCGTCCGAAAGATAAATTTCTGAGACAGCCGCAGGCGTTTTTCTGAATCTCGGGAACCTCGGAATTGAGCATGTCCAAAAGTCGGGGAATTCCGCCGAGCTCCCTGCAAATATTTAGATTTGTTTCATTAAATTGATAAATAGTAAAAATAGAAAAAAAAACTCTAAAAAATAAAAAAAAAAGTAAAAACCAACCTAGTTCTTCTCTTCATTTCATTGTCGTTGTAGGTGAGGTGCTGCAAATATCCAGCAGCGTTCATTCTTATCAAATTGTTCGGACTCGACAGGTACTCGAGCACCTCGGGCAGCGTGGGGTCGCGCCAATGCACTGCGACGCAATTTATTTTTGGTACTACTAAACTAATACCATGTGGGATTGAAATTAAAACTGAATTTTTGTAGTCCATGTGCATGAATATATTAATTCCAAATGCTTTTAATCCGTTTACATTTAATTCAGCACAGCTGGCGCGCGATGATGAATGAATGATGGAGAATTGATGAATGTACATTGGCGGCCCACACACTAGTTGACACACGTGTGTCAACTGGTCTGTAGGGTTCAAACGATATATCGTATCGAATATCGAATATCGGATATCGACCATTTTTTAATATCGAATATCGAATATCGATATCGAAAATTTTGAAAAAATATCGAATATCGAATATCGATATCGAAAAGTTTGAAAAAATATCGAATATCGATATCGAATATCGACCATACGTTTGATATATCGAACCTGTATAATGTCCTTAATTAAGTTATTATTTTTGTTTTGAGATATTTGTGATTAATTTGATTTGCTTATAGTATCTAAGTTGATGAGTAAAAGTAAAGTACTTAATGTCGTCTTTGTTGGAGTGCTTACTCCACATCTCTTGTATTTGGCTTGGCCACATATTTACCTACTGAACTACCTACCTCAAATTTGAAGCCAGAAAATGCTGATATGCTGCTTTTTTGCAACATGCCCTTAATCAATTGGGTTATAAGTATGAATTGTAATATCTACCAATTTTTGTTTGTCTGATACAATTTGATTCGTCATGTTTTTTCTTCAATTTTCTCATTCTGACCATTGTAAACCTTGTTAAAATCAATTGTACTTTTCAGTAAAGAGATAATCAACCATGTTTGCAACCATATGAAAATACAATATGCTGCTTAAAATATGCCTTGCTATACCAAAAGCTAAATATCGAATATCGAAAATATCGAAATATCGATATCGAATATCGACCATTTTTTAGTATCGAATATCGAATATCGATATCGAGGGTCCATATCGTATCGAATATCGATATCGAAAATTTTGAAAAAATATCGAATATCGAATATCGATATCGAAAATTTTGAAAAAATATCGAATATCGAATATCGATATCGAAAAGTGATATCGTTTGAACCCTACTGGTCTGTGTCAACTCAGATTTCGGCGTGTTACAGAGTGATCTTCCAATGCACTGTCTGTAATATTTGTTTTTCAACATTGCCAAAATCCGGGTTGACAGACCGGTTGACCCAGTGTACGGGCCGCCATTGGGGTAGGATAAACGGCACACCAGTAAACGACGGTTCGATCAACGTAAACAATCGGAAACCAGCCACACTACCGTAACTCCATCAAATTCCGGTAAGCCCACTTCCGGTACGGTACCCCCCCCCCCCACCAACCCCCCTCAACTGGCGCAAAGGGCGGCCTGTGTATGGGCGGGGGGCTGTCGTCTCTGTCGGGCAGCGGCGGCGACTCCCTGGTGCGGGCCAACTCTTCCTGCAGCCCGCCCGCCGGCCCCGCCCCGCCGTAGTTGTAGGGCCCGTCTGGGGGGGGGAATTGATGGTAGGGTTTGTGACAGGGTAATGTGAAAGGATGAAGGGATTTATTCTTCTCGAAGTGTAGGGGCCCTAAAATGTGAGGGCGCTTTTTTAATACTCATTTTCCAATGTTGCCGGCTCCAATCAGGTTAAATTTTCTAGTTTAACGGGGGTAAATACAACATGTGAACAAACCCTCATCGGGCGACTTGCTCAATTGGCCATTTGCCAAGTTTGGATGGCGCTGCGGCGGCGCCACGGCCGACTGCATGTCAGGCTGATCGACTGCAGTTGATGAGCAGGCTGAAAAAATGTTGAGTGGTTGTGAGAGTAAAAATCTTGCGGATTTGGCTGATTTTAAATTGAATATGAAATAAGTGGCGACTAGCGAGTTATTAAAAAAAAATTGAAACGGTCCGAGTGAAAAAAAAGATTTTTTAATACACAGCGCCAGATTACGGAAGGCTGTTAGCCCAGTGACGGCGGCAAATGTCAAAGTGATAAGTAACAAAAACAGAATATTTACATTCGTTACGAATGACACACCCACACACACACATTGCTTCTACATAGGGTTACAAAAAACTACCCATTTATATACTCAGCAGTATAAATAATTATGATGATTCAATTACACAAGAACTAAATAGAAACACTATTAACAGGCAGTGCAGCCGCTGTAATCACAGAATGATATTTATATTTGAACACACAAGGTATGACACATCGGAAATTCCAATGATATTACATCATCGCATGCCATTCAATGTTTACTCACTGTGGGGCGGATAAACTTTTAACTATCACTGGGGCTGCATGCCAATGGCCGCGCGACAGTAGAGACAATACTTTTGTTTTGTACGTGTCTGCGATGCAACTTTCCATTGGCACAAACAATACGCACACGTGCGTGCATATTTTATATACCAATATTATACTACTTGCATAGTAAATTGTTAATAAGTTGTATCTAAACTTGATAACAGTTTGTGGTTTCTTTAAGCAAAAGTAAAAATAAGCAATTTTCAGAGAAAATTGGGCAAAATTTCTCAAAAATCGCTCCAGATAAATGCATAGCTGGCAAGGGTTCAGTATGGGGGGGGGGGGGTAACCCCCCACCACACCCGCCAGCTATCATCTATCCTGGAGGCCGCTCAGCTATCTATCTATCCCAGAGGCAAATTTTTTGGCTACTATCACTACCCCCCCCCCCCCCCCTCCCCAATCGTCCAACTATCTATCTGGAGCTATTTTTGAGAAATTTTACCCCGATATTCAATCAAAATCGCTTTTTTTCATAACTTTTTATAGTTGTTCACCTTCAAAATCGCTAGTTCGTGTGTTTATTGCCTATTTTCAGCTATTTTGTGCACTATATATGTTTATATACCTATTTTGAGCTGATTTTCACACACTTTTAGCGATTTTTCTCTATTTTCTTCCTTCTATACCTCGGAAAAGCCTACATATTGAACCCCCGCGAACCCCCCCCCCCAAAAAAAAAAAACACCGGTATATATTTTTATCAGCTATCTATCACTCCGGGGGAGCGATTTACTATCTATATGAACCCCAGGAGGAGTCGAAATCCACTTAACCCCTGATAGCTGGTCAAAGTTTTTGTTGGGCCGGGGGGGCGTGTTCAGGGGATAGAATAGTAGTTTATTTTTTTTTTCAAAATTAAAAACAATATTGCATGTTGTTGTCATGATTTATTAAACATCAATGCAACAAAACAATCTTTTTAAACCAACGCATTTGTTTCGTCATGAGAGTTGCAACAATGAATGCAGCTGCACATTTAACAGGGCCATTAAAATGGCGACACGACAAACAAAACGACAATAAATAAAGTACAATTTCTCCACATTAAATCAGGTGAACAAACTAGGTAACTGGCATGGTTGAGTTTTTAATTTACTCGCAAACTGTGTACTCAACTATTTATTGCAGAAACAATCATTAGATTAACGTGACATGAAGTGCGTGTTCACGCATTGCAACTTTGTCAACGTGTATGCAAATTTTGCATATATTGACAAACCTGCAGTGCCATCAGCATCAATAGTAAATGTCGCCGTGTTTTTGAATCTGAAATAAAATTTCAATGAAATAGATAAGTGAAAACTACAATTTTTTATGGTGGAAACTTCACATTCACAAAATTGAGATGTAAATCAATGGATTCCATCAGGGGTTTAGTGGATTTGGACCCCTGCGGGGGTTCATATAGATAGTAAATCGGTCCTCTGGAGGGACAGATAGCTGAAAAAACAACTTTTATTTTGGGGGGGTTGGGGGTTGGGTTGGCCGATGTTTTTTTTAAACGTTTTTTTTTTTTAAAAACAACGTTTTTTTTTTAAAAAAAAACATGACGTCCGAAATGTTTTTTTTTTTAAAAAAAAACATCGGCCGAAATTTTTAGTACTAAGCACTAGGTATTTTGCAAAATTTTTGCGCGCAAGCGCGCAATTTCACACACAAATTGACATTGGTGGTTGTTTTCATTAGTTTTGTTGCATTTTTAGTATCAAAACATCCATTTCTATGTGCTACCATGGGTGAATAAGCCGACATATGTTGCTGTAATATATAATATTGAGGTAATGTGCTTCCATGTACCTCCACAGTGTGTAACTTAACCCAAAGTAACAACCTCCTTTTATAACCTTGTTTGATCACCATTCCGTGCCAAACTTTACCTGAAGTCACGAACATTTGACTATAAGGTGATATACGAACAATATGTCGACGAAAAATGGATATTTTTGACACAAATCACCACTTATAATGCTATCCCATGGCTCCACAGCCATTGTATGGTCATATTTAACATCACAGAGTATTGCCAGTGTCTGATATACCTATATATGTTGACACTAGGTCATATCTGGGAGCTTTTAAAAAAAAACGTTTAAAAAAAAAAAACGTTTTTTTTTAAAAAAAAACATCGAGTTAAAAAAAACGTTTTTTTTCCAACCCTAGTTGGGGGGAGTTTGGGTGGGGGGTTCGCGGGGGTTCGCGGGGGTTCAATATATAGGCTTTTCGAGGGTATAGAATGAACAAAAGAGAAAAAATCGTTAAAAGTAGGAGAAAAACTGCTAAAAATAGGTTTATAAGTACATATAGTAAAAAATAGCTGAAAATAAGCAATATAATTAGAATTATGAATTAGAATTTTGAAGGTAAAAAACTATAAGAAGGTACAAAAATTATTGATTTTGAGTGAAAATTGGGGCCAAATTTCTTGAAAATCACTCCAGATAGATAGATAGCTGGCCAATTTGGGGGGGTAGGGAATAGTAGCCGAAATTTTCACCTCAGGATAGATAGATAGAGCAGCCTCCAGGATAGATAGATAGCTGGAGCGTTTGGGAGGGGGGTAACCCCCCATACTGAACCCCTGGATTTGATGGAGGCAATCTCAAACCGTGTAATGTGTAACATCAATTTACAAATGTCATAAATTCATCAAATATCATGCAAAATGTCAAAAGTTCAATAAAACAATCTTTTCTTTTTTCTTTTGAGAGATATTTGACTTACATGACACTTGACACTTGCCTTTACACTTTCTAGGCTGCAAGATGGTTGCCATATCCGATATTATCTTGGCTTGTGCCTGCCCAATAAAAAGCAGCAGTTTTTTCTCTGATACTATTTATGCGCTTATGTGTGCTAGCATTTGTGTAAATAGTTTTTAAAATAACACATCTTACATAAACTTCTGCTGAGAACCTACAAAATTGATGAAGGCACAATCTCAGTAAAAAATCCCATAAAACATGTGCATAAAACACTTAGGGGCATTCTGGTTGACATCAAATTTGCAAAGCACGTGTGACTCTCTATATTTATATTTTACAAAATTAACATCAATTTTGACAGAAAATGGCGAAAAGTGCCGCAATACGACACATCTCATGTATGGCACTGGTTTTATTCATTGGCAGCTAGCAATCAAATCCTGGATGAATGCCAAATAATTATCTAAGATTTTCAGGTTGCATGATGTTTGCATAGATTATGATACGCTGCCCTGAAATAGGATACATGGAACGCAGCATGCACTAAGTGATCATGAATATTTTATTAAAAGACAGCTAATTTTGAGGAAGGAATGTACCTATTTAATATGCGTGCAAGCCGTAAGATTTATTATGTGCATATTTATGCGGACAATTTCAAGTCAAAGTGAAAGAATATGGCAGAAAATGTGAGACACTTCAGCAGTTGACAAATTTGCGAACGTTTAAACGTTCCATCGCAATAACTGCGAGACAATTTTCGATGCATTCCTCCCGCGGCACGACAAACAGACACTTCCTCACACTAAATTGTTGTCATATTCATGCCTGTGCAAATAAAATGCACAGACGAGCCGTAGTAAAACGATATTCGAGCTTAGTCTGTCAACAAAATAGTGCAAATCGGATCCAATACTGCGCACACCTGCGATGTACGAATTTTCAACGCTGCTATACATACCTGGCAAGCTTACCTGGCATATTTTACATATTTGCACACATAACATGCTGAAAATGCATAAATATATTTACATGCGTTAGGTATCCGGTTGGGGTCTCCAAGATTTGTACCGGAGACCGGTCCCGCAACCTGTCATTAGTCATGTAAAATGTCAGGTAAATTTGTCAAATGTCATGTAAAATTGTAACCGACATTTTACAGGGTGTGGGACTGGCCCCTGTACTGTGTAGGGTATACTGTGGAGTTTTTAAGCTTAGAAATGTCTTAAGATGATTGCTCAAAATAGCCAAATAACAAGACAAAAGTAAACGGAAGCAATCAAATGGCAAAAAGTGAAAAAACCTTGAGCAGGGGTATCTTGAATTTTGACCCTCCGAGTGGTTGGATAAATAGCAAATCGCTCCTCCGGAGGGATAGATAGCTGAAAAATTTTCTTGGGGGGGGGGGTTGGGGGGGGGGGTTTGGGGGGGGGTTTGGGGGGGGGGTTGTGGTGGTTCGATATATAGGCTTTTTCGGGGCATAGAAGGAAGAAAAGGGAGAAAAATCGCTAAAAGTAGGTGTAAAACAGCTCAAAATGGGTATACAAGATCATATAGTACTTAAAATAGCTGAAAATAGGCAGTTAGACGCATGAACCAGTGATTTTGGAGGTGAAAATCTATATATAGGTATGAAAAATAGCGATTTTGAGCGAAAATTGGGGTATAGTTTCTGAAAAATCGCTCCAGATAGCTGAGCGATTTGGGGGGGGGTTTTACTGGGTAGTAGCCCAAAATTTTGCCTCCGGGATAGATAGATAGCTGAGCGGCCTCCAGGATAGATAGATAGCTGGGCGGTTTGGGGGGGGGGTAACCCCCCCCCCCCATTCGAGACCCCTGACCGTGAGTTTGGACAATTAGCACGAAATCACTTAAAATAGTTGCACATGACTTGCAGTGGGGATTTATTGAAGGGGTGAGTCAGCTTAAACTTCAGCACGAAATCACTGAAAATCATTTCATAGTAGCGCGGTAAATTAGTTTAAAATAAGTTTAATGCTCACATTTTCAAAATGGGCGTATTTCCAATTGTTTCACATGAAACGGGGGGGGCAACACAACACATGTTTCAAACACGCGGAAGCCATGCATGAAAATATGCAAGATAACACCGAGAAGGTTATACCAATCAATCAATCAATCAGACTGCACATTCATTTTCGATCCATCGCGCTAACTTACTATTCAAAGGATAACAATTATCCATCACAAAGGCGGTATGAATAAAATCGTTTGTTGTCACAATCTACCTTCGATAACCTCGAAAGTGTGCGTTTTGCAATTCTATGGACGGTTTTATTTAAAATTCCTCACATGTTGTCCGATTTTTTTTGAAACGGTACACGGACAAATTCCGGGCCAATTTTTCACAAACAATTTCGTTTGACCTTGTTAGAAGTTCACAGCGTGATACTGACAACTAAATTCACAACAGAAACGTTTTTCATCGAAAAACCATGAAAATGTAAAAGTGGGCGCACAACAATTTCGTTGCGTAACATGAATTTCCAAAATATTTAAATACACTTTTACGTTGCGTACACACATTGTTCATAGTTCACATAGAGAAACCCGGCTTACTAAAGCACAAAAGACATTCATCATTGATGCTATCGCATGCAAAGTTTACGATAGATAGCCACCGGGTGCAAATAATAAGCCCAAGAGATACATACGTAAATTCAGTGTAGTGCACCGCCCTCAACATACATACACAAAAGTACACAGGGATGGGAGGGAATGTACTGCTATGCAGCGCTGTATGACTATGAGAGGTGCACCTATTGAGAAGTGATGTAAATGGCGCGAAAACGCCATGGCGTTTCTTCGTTTGGCGCTAGCGGGTGTGATGCCTGGCGCCATGGAAAAATGACGTAGCGCCAGTGGCGCCATAAAGAATTTCGCAATGGCGCTTTCACTGCACTACTTGGGATGCGTTTGAGGATAAGCAGATGAGCAGTTTAAACAAAGTCTTCCATGAACCCTAAATGTAACCTTTCTGGAATGTGGCAGTGACGTGTACCAATTCAATACACTGTCAAGTGACAATCATCCGGGTAGGTGTATTAAAAACTGTCAAGTGTCATGTCAATCGAGAATTCATTTCGAAGTGATTTGCGCAACTTTTCATTATTATTGACACTATTCGCTCAAGTTGACAGGGCGCGTAATCGGACACCAGTCAAATAAAAATTGCCAAATTTAAAACAGCAAGGCAGTATTTACTTTCGCTTTTGCTTTGAAAAAACAGTTTCTACGCTGCATGGAAGTTTCTCTTGCGGCCGGTGGTGATAGATAAAAAACAAACAAGAAAAAACGAAACAAATTATAAAAAAAAATTCCTTATGCCTAGAATAAAATTTTGCATAGAAACCCAACAACTACAAATCAAAAACTGACCAGTGACATCCACTGGAACCACATCGGACGGAACGGAAGGCTCTGAATAACCCATCGCATTTTTCGCTATCACTCTGAATTGATAACTGTGCCCGGGCGACAGGTCACCGACTATAATTCAATTAAAATTTGTAATTATAAATATCGCCTGTGACGAAACGCAACGTGCCCAAAGTGGAGTACACGAAAACACCAACTTGTCATTTTGCACGTGTGCATGAGGATATCGTTGACTTTGTACCAAAGTCTGTCGTCGGCGGTGATGTCGACGAATTCCACGTCGTAGCCGTGCACGGGCAGCGGGGAGTGCGCCGGCAGCCAGCATAATGTCACCTGCGCGCGATTTGTGGTTGCCAAGATTAGCGGTATTATTGCGCATATTCACACAAAAATGGTACCAGGAGCGTAGTCAGGGGGCGGGGGGAGAAATGCCAGAAGTGGAAATTTCCGGTACCATTTTGCGGTGTAAAAATTTTTGCGTGTAATTTTAGGTAAACCAGAAAACAGCGGTACCGGTAGCGGTAATTAACGGTACGGTAACGATCCCCAGCCACAGGTCAACCAAACTCCCTCACCTGATCTTCGGTCCTATCGAGTATTTCCGGTGGGTTCGGCCGCGCGGGCACCCCCTTCACTTGCCCATGTAATTTCGGTCGCAACTGCACCAACTCCGACACATCAGAGGGTTCAGAAACGCCCAAAGTGGTGCGGCAGGCGACACGAAATTCGTAAGTAGAATTGGGCCTCAGATTGTGAACTGTTAGCTGAGTGCCGGCCACCAGGGGGCACTCACGGACCCAATAAAGTGCACTGGAAAGTGTCAAGTGTCACGCAAAGTGTCAAAAGCCATGTAAAATGCCCTGGAAAATGACAAACCGGGTTGCCATTTCACCGGGCATTTTGCATGACTTTTGACACTTCACACAACATCTGACACCTTCCAGACCACTTCACAGGATCCGCAAGTGCCCACCACGCGTTCAGTAGCGTTTCGCCACTGCGGGTCGCCGATCTCGCGGCTCTGCACCACGTAGCCCAACAAGTTGGCGCCGAGGCTGGCCGCGGGCGACCATTCAGGCGCCGCCCAGCACAATGTCGCCCAGTCGCTGTCCGCGTCCACGATGCGGGGGGCTGATGGACGCAGGCCGACCCGCCAGGAGCCTGAAATGTGTGAGATGGTTTTCTAAATAATCGCTTCTATGAGATTATTCCGAAACGGGGATTTTTTATATCGGGGTCATTCGCGGGCTGAAAATTTGAATATTTTTCAATAATTTTCAAATTTTATTTAAAATATATAGATTGCAATTTTCTGGACCAGCAATTGATAAGCAATTGTTAAAAACGACAACTCATTTTTTTTAAAACACAAACTTGGAAACTAATTTTTAACTTACAAATTCCCACTCTTCACAATTGGAAATCACATGTCGATGTCATGAAGATGTATAGATTAACAACAATCCCACCCACAGAAAAACCACACCACAAACCTCCATCGAAGGGTTCCTTCACATGCCCGACCTCTCCATAGGGGCTGGTATCAAACCCGGGACCGTTTGGCGCCAAAACCCGACCCGGACCCGCCGGCGCAATTATAACCGGGTTTGACGGGCGAGAAGGCTCGGAGTAGCCGAAATCGGCGTTGCGGGCGGACACCCGGAACTCGTAGGTGCACATGGGCAACAAGTTGGTCACTGGAAATGTGTGAAATGTTGACCTTGTTTTTTACTGGCGAAACTAGTTTGACATAGATATTTAGAGACAATAATCGTAGAAGCGTAGACGATTTCATTACACAGACGAGTTGTGTTCGAATAGCCCTGTTCATTAGCCGTCATTCAGAACGAAATGAAACGGGGAGCGTATACCTCATTTTAGATATTAGATACGCACAAAAAACTGACAGGCAAAAATTGATGTTATCATTTGAAAATGATCACATAATTACCAAATTCCAGATCAGAATAGTGAAAAAATTGGTCAAGACGCACTCAGCATAATCATGTACACCTCCATTGGTCATCAATATTTATATCCGAGCCCACATTTCAAACACAAAATCCCAACCCAAAACCCCAACCCCACACCCCAAAACCCACCTTCAAAATGGCACTCCTTAATAGGATAATCATTCGCAGGGGTCCACACATTCTCCCCACTGGTCTTAGCGTGATGGTGCGCGTCGGCGGGCGTGACGGGTCTGAACTCGATCAGGTAGCCCGATATGGCGCCGGGGGCCATACTGGGCGGCTCCCAGGTGAGGGTGCAGGCGCTCGTAGACACGCTGATGATTCGAGGGCAGGATGGAGGGTAGGGGACGCCTGGGGGTTGTTTGGGGGTGGGGGGAGTTTGTGGTCAGTTTATTGGTTTTACTTGCAAAGGGAGCTATTGTAATGAGCACAGATTGAATTTGGGTGGAGGTGTCAAATTACCCGATTGTCCGAGTAGGTAAACATTTTTATTTATTTAATAATTTCGGAAATAAAACTCCGACACTTTGTAGCCGAAGAACTGAACCGGAACTGAAATCGATAACCGAAACAGATGCCCGAAACGAATTTTTTTGAAACCGAAACCCGGAACCACAAATTTTGAAAATTCCCAACTCTAGCACCGATTCACAATAGCATAACAATTAGGTATTTAGATCTCAATTCACACAAAAAAAACCCACCAGTATGCGCGGGCGCCAGTCCGCTATTAGTGCTAGCCGAGGCACTATTATAATCACTAGTGCCCATGCCCAGCGCGTGCGTCTGCTGCGGCCCCTTGGGGCTCGTCGGGCCGCCCTTCAACACTGCGGGGGCGCAGGGCGCGCCGGGCGGCCCGAAGCCGCACTCGTTCTTGGCGCACACGCGGAATTGGACCGGGGTCCAGGGGTCCAGGTTGGAGACTGGGAGTTTGGAGGGTGGGTGTCGATTTTGGTGTGTCAATTAACGAGGGATTCTATTAATCTATCGAGATATGAAAAATACAAGAATATCGATATCGATCAAAGGTTTTATCGTCCGAACCCTGCAATATTCGCGTGACTAAATTACCCGAACAACGAGGCGTAATTTTCCAATAATAATAATGGTTCATGCTGCTTAAATGAAACGTGTTTAAAACAGATTCAACCAGCCGTCTTTCAAATTCAGATTCAAACAGCCGTCAACTAATGTATAAAGCCACAATGTCGATAGCACATAACACACAACACATCATCAGATCGCACCAAAAACACAAAAATACAATGCACAGAAAAAGGCACCATTCTCGCCAGTCTCCTCAATTCCAGAGACCAAGGTGTTCTCCTTGACGGAGCTGCACTTGGCGCTCGCCGCCCCCTTCGAGCTGTGCGGCCGGCGGCGTCTAGCGGACGGCGACCGGGCGTATCGACTCACCAGGGGCGGGATTCAATTGACCCGACAGGGTTTTGTGTTTAGAGTGCCATGATTGATTGTATTTGAAAAACCTAGTACCCAGGGGACACTCCCGAGCCTGTCAAGTGTAAAGTAAAGTGTAAAATGTCATGTAAAACGACAATCAAAACAAAAAATGACATTTTGACACTTTGCACGACAATTGATAAATTTGTATGACATTTGTGATTACATACAATTGACAAGTTTCGATGACACTTGACATTTTTAAAACATTGTAAGACATTTGACACTCTACTTTACACTTTACAGGGCTCGGAACTGGTAAAAAGTCAACTCGGCCTGGTTCCAAACAGAACCACGTATTTAGAATTTCAGACGCAATCAAATCGGGTACCCGAAAAAAACCCGTCGGGCCAATCAAATCCCGCACCGGAACGGGTTCGGTGCACGCGGAGCTGTTCAAGAGGAACGAGTTAGTAGAATCGGTGAACGTGCTGCTGTAAGTCTGCTGTTCTCTGCGCCAAAATGTCGTCTCCACTGAGCTCCGTCGCATTTCGCTGGAGTAAGAAGATTGGGCGTGTGATTTTTGGCTCTGTGCCAGTGACGCACCGCGGTTGAGCATTTTCCGCCGCCGCTGCCGTAAGTGATGAAAAAGTGTTATTTTTAGGTAGGTAGAGAAGCTGGGCAAAAATCGGGAATAAATAGATGATGAAAGAATAAAAAGATGATGCGAGAATAAATAGTTGTTTGATAATAAAAAGTGATGCGTTAATAAGTCCGGCACGTTTTTTTTGCCGGGCAGCTCGAAACTTCAGAAACTTAAGCTGCCCGATTAAGCTTCAGATATAATCGAAAAGCTTGACGGGCCAATTAAATTTCGCACCAGTTCAGAACAGAAATGGCTCTACTATTTATTTACATCGAAATATATGAGCATTTTCCCGCACAAATTGCCGAGCTACTGATAAATGGCGCGCGGCAAATCAAACACGTTCAAACTGCGCTTTCAAATGGCATTCCCAATCATGGAGCGACATATGGGAAGGAACAGGATGGGAGGAACAAATTGTTATGATTTCTCACACGCAGCGGCGCATTTAGCCGCGCGACACATGAAACGGCCGCTGGTGCCAGATCCAATTAGGATGTAAGGCGCCCGACATGCTAGAAAATGCAGCGTTGAGTGGCGTGCCGGACGCCTTACACGCGCCTTAAGTTCTAATTGGGTCTGGCCCCAGGGCTACGCAGCTATGCAGCCAGCTAATGCATAATGCATGCTTCCCACTCTAAACGGGCGGGCGGTAATTGGAACTGTAGTGCACCAGCCACGGCCGCACGTTCATATGCATACAGTAAACGTATATTCTTGAATAGAACCCCCCGCTCGAATAGGGCCCCAGCGAAGGTAAGTGACGAGCGAAAACTTGCACCTTGAATAACAGTTCGAATGATACAGGTAAATCTTGCACAAAGTATTAATGTAACAGAATCAATATAATAAAATGTGCTTCAAATGGGAAAAAGTGTGAAGATGCAGGGGTTTAGTAGGGGGGTTGGGGTGGGTTACCCCCCCCCCAAATCCGCCAGCTATCTATCTATCACGGAGGCAAAATTTTGGGCTACTATCCCCTAAACCCCCCCCCCAAATCCGCCAGCTATCTATCTATGTGGAGTATCTATGCGTCTAACTGCCTATTTTCAGCCATTTTTAGTACTATATGTCCTTAAATACCTATTTTTCACTTACTTTTAGCGATTTTTCTCCTTTTCCTCCCTTCTATGCCTATATTTTGAACCCCCGCGAACCCCCCCCCCCAACCCCCCCCAGAAAATTTTCAGCTATCTATCCCTCCGGAGGAGCGATTTGCTATCGATATGAACCCCCGCGGGGGTCCAAATCTACAAAACCCCTGTGAAGATGTAACCAGTCCCAGTTTGATGATTTATATAAAAGTAATTAATATTTATGTATGTAAAATTTACTGCAATTAAGGTGCTCCACACGGTGATTGACATTCGAATGTCAACTGGTTGATGTCAACTCATATTTTAGTTCACGTGTCACAGAGCGATCTTCAATTGCACATGTCGTCGTTGCAGCACCGGCAATTGAAGATCGCTCTGTGACACATGAACTAAAATATGAGTTGAAATCAACCAGTTGACATTCGAATGTCAACTACCGTGTGGAGCGCCTAAGTAATTGCAGAAATGATGATAAATGAAACTCCCTACGCAAGTAACTTAACTCAACGGCCAGCTTGGTGTGACACAATAAAAAACTCCCGGGGACTTATTCAAGGGAATGTAATATATATTTAAATATTTACATTGGATAAGTAAAAATGAATGGATGCTGCATAAACAGTTATGAACAGGTGCCACCCCCAGACCCTGTAAAATGCCCTGACAAATGTCAAATGTAAAGTTTCAAAAATCATGTAAAATATTGTGAAAACTATCTAACGTACACAAAGATTTTACAGGGTTTCGGAGTGATCCGGGGACGGTTGGTAATCATAATCAGATTTTGAGTGTTGATATCCATTTGAAATTTGACTCTGGCAGATTTATGATTGAAAAAGTTATCAAATCAACAAAATAAATAAGTGTGGGCATGAATACATGTAATGTAAATACTTCATTTCGCATATATTTATCACGTTCATAATGAACCTCACCTAGGCTCAGCAAACTGAAACTGACCGTGAGATTGATTTTCACTCATTAACAAAATCTAAGATTTCTTCAGCACCCGAAGCAACAACAGCTGGCGACATGAGATAAAACGTCAGCAGACCGCAAGGTATGCGCCCAAAGTTACTTATGTCTTAGTCGAAAACGTGCTAGGAGGGTACTTATGTATAGGGTTGGCCGATGTTTTTTTTAAACGTTTTTTTTTTTTTTTAAACGTTTTTTTTTAAAAAAAAAACATGACGTCCGAAATGTTTTTTTTTAAAAAAAAACATCGGCCGAAATTTTTAGTACTAAGCACTAGGTATTTTGCAAAATTTTTGCGCGCAAGCGCGCAATTTCACACACAAATTGACATTGGTGGTTGTTTTCATTGGTTTTGTTGCATTTTTAGTATCAAAACATCCATTTCTATGCGCTACCATGGGTGAATAAGCCGACATATGTCGCTGTAATATATAATATTGAGGTAATGTGCTTCCATGTACCTCCACAGTGTGTAACTTCACTCCCAAAGTAACAACCTCCTTTTATAACCTTGTTTGATCACCATTCCGTGCCAAACTTTACCTGAAGTCACGAACATTCGACTATAAGGCAATATACAAACGATATGTCGACGAAAAATGGATATTTTTGACACAAATCACCACTTATAATGCTATCCCATGGCTCCACAGCCATTATATGGTCATATTTAACATCACAGAGTATTGCCAGTGTCTGATATACCTATATATGTTGACATTAGGTCATATCTGGGAGCTTTTAAAAAAAACGTTTTTTTATATAAAAAAACGTTTTTTTTTTTTAAAAAAACATCGAGTTAAAAAAAAAACGTTTTTTTTTCCAACCCTACTTATGTATGCACTTTCACAAAAAAAAGAGAAAAAATTAAAAAGGCGGAGTCAAATACAAGCAACTAGGGTTCGGATGATATGACTTTCGCTATCGATATTTGATATTCGATATTTTTTTCTGAAACTAGATATCTGTTATTCGATATTCGATATTTTGTTCTGAAACTCGATATTCGATATCGATATGATATGAACCCACGATATCGATATTCAATATTAAAAAATGCTCGATATTCGATATCGATATTTCGATATTTTGCTTTGGGTACAGCAAGGCATATTTTAAGTGGTATATTGTATTTTCATGTGGTTGTAAACATGGTCATGTAACAGATCATCTCTATACTGAAATGTAAATGGTGATTTAAACAGGTTCACAACCGTCAAAATGAGAAAATGGAATAAAAACACAGAAAGTTAAACACTGGTCATTCAAGTAAAATGAAACCTTGGCGCTGGGTGTGGACTGCCATTGCTCTGACCCATGCCCACAACATCATGTTGCAAGAAAAGTAGCATATCCATCTTTTCTGGTAGGTAGGAAACCAAACGAAATACAAGAAATGTGAAGAAAGCACTCCAACCAAAACGAAATTGTAAATATTTAAATTTTACTTATCAACTAAAAACATCAATTATAAACACCTCACATCAATCACAAATATCTCAAAGTGAAAATAATAGCTTAATTTGGGGACACAATACAGGTTTCGATATATCAGAAAATGGTCGATATTCGATATCGATATTCAAAAATGGTCGATATCGATATTCGAATATGGTCGATATTCAATATCGATACTTGATATTTTCTCAAAATTCTCGATATCGATATTCGATATGAAAAAACAGTCGATATCCGATATTCAATACGATATATCGTCCGAACCCTACAAGCAACATATGTTTCGAGCCTGAAATCTTTCTTTTTCTGGAATAATTTTAATCATTATTTATGATGACGTCATGCTGGATTGTTTCCTTCAGAAAATTGCGTAAAAATCTCTAATCTCACCACATGATTAGCAAAAACCAACGATGCGTTACGATCAATAAGCTTTTCTGCTTTTTCAATTTACCTTCGGATGTATTTAACCTGTGATAATTACCATGAAGTTTCCCCAAATGGATATTTACCTAGTCGTGGCGATCTTAATCTTAGGAGAGTTGATCGAAATGGGCGTTTCTCAATGTCGAAAGTACAGAAATTTGAAAATTGAAAATGGATCAAAGCGCCTATTTTCCACCAATTTTCAAACTATTTAAAAAAAAAATATTTGGAGACAATTTTTTTTGCACTCTCGATAATTATGTCTAAAATTTGGCCAATAACTTATACGTCCACCCTCGGGATCAAAGTTGTGGAAAAAATGCATGAATGTTGATATTTATTGTTAGAGTTTTTCAGGTCAATTGAAAAGTACCTATCTACATATTCACCATACATTTAAATTTATCTTGGTAAATATGAAAGAGATGTTTAAGGCAGCTATATTCCCAGTATGAAAGCTTGATTTTTCGCTACGTGGGAAGGGAAACATGATGCCTGGAAAATGTTTTTCAAGCATATTCCAAAAACAGTTCTGCATATTTGATTGCCGCGCTACAAGCGCGGGAGAAGCTTTTTTAAAATCGGGAATTAGGTTTCTTTGTATCGAGAATGGAATCCGGCATTGACTGTTGGGAGCGTGATGAGGTCGCCACGTAATATCTTAAGGATTTTTTTGAGTAGGGGTTTATTCTTCACATTTTTCAGGCTTTTTCAGGTGCCTATCTATCGGATCCGGTATTAGCTTTAGGATAAAGAATCTCTGTCAGTATGAGTATCATTCAAAATACAAAAATTTGCCGCAATTTACCAATTTGTCTGTTCGAAATATACCGTATTACCAGGGCCGTATCCAGGGGGGGGGGGCGGGGGGGCTGCAGCCCCCCCCCCCTCCCGGGGCGAGACCAGAAAGTGACCGGAAAATGCGACTTTTTCAACGTCAGCGTAAAAAATTTTGCGCGCAATCGCGCATTCTTCACCAGACATTAAGGTATTATCATCAGATTTGCTCCATGAGGCCGCAAATCGTTGTAAATAGACTCAATGTTGTGCTTTTTGCTGTTTTGTATGTATATTTACATACATATACAGCGTTCCATGGCGCTGACGCCAACGCCAGTAGCGCCATGGCGTGGCGCCTACTGATGGCGCCAGCGCCATAGCGCCATTCCGCCACAATTTAGCTAAAATTTTAGGGGGGGGGGGCTGAGCCCCCCCCCCTCGCCGGCCTCCGTAAACAAGCAGCCCCCCCGCTCAAAAATCCTGGATACGTCCCTGCGTATTACCTCGAAATACCCCCATGGGGGTTTATTTTTTCGCCAGCAAAATTTGAGGGGGGATCAATTCGAGGGGGGGGGGGTTTATTATTACGTCAGAAATTTTCGTAAGGATCGTAGTAAATAGTAGGCATTAGCATACCCAAAACAGGTAATAAATGTGTCCAAACAGGATATATTTAGACATAAAAAAGTAGATATCTACACAAACTAGTCCATGTGTAGCTGCAATGCAAATTAACAGTAATATACATCATGTACATTGCATACATGACGTATTTATTATGTACATGACGTACATCATTGGGGGTATTTCGAGGGGGGTTATTATTTCCCCAGCCCATTTTGAGGGGGTTTATTCGAGGGGGGGGGGGTTAATTCAAGGGGGGGGGGGATAGTTCGAGGTAATACGGTAAGCAGACAAAAATAAATGCGCAAAATTGGTTAAGAAAACATTCAGCATTGGACGAAAGAGAGCCAATGGAGTTAACTAGTAAAATTAGTACAACGAAAATTTACAAACTCAACTACCGAGTATAAATATTTACATATGCGCCGTATGTTCGCATTTATTTTTACAAAAATAAGATAGTTATAAGCATTTTCCAGCCTATTTACAAAAGCAGCAGAAAAAACTTATCAAGCCTATAAAGTTCAGTTAGCTTGCAGAAAAGCTTCACACACCAATGTAGTGTATTTTTATGTGTATAGCATACAAACACTTGGCAAACAAACGGGCACACGTGCATTTACAAGGAGAGAAATGTAGCTACGGCGCACTGTTAACAGCGGAAAATAAATGTTTACATAAATAATAAAAGGAATTTTGAGTTCAAATGAAACATTAACTATTTACATAGCTAAAGAGATTCGGTACGGGGTTTAATTGGACGGGCGCGTTACATCCATGATAATTTTTAGGCACACTCTTATTTTTTGTACAAAAATCTGGGCGCCGGTAAAAATCATCACGATAACACGTAAATTGAATTTCGCAATACATTGTAACGAAAAAGCAGGGTTAGCTACCACATCTCTTTGAGAAATCGCGTAAAATTCTTACTACAAAACAAACAGAAAGTTGGCAAAATTCATCGGCGCGATAATAAGTCCCTAAACGTAAGCGGATTTGACAACGTAAAACGCTTTCCTGTCTCAACGTAAATACGCAATTATGCCATGTGTTATGTATAGCTGGCACTTATCCCCGCCGCACATTGCGTTTGATACAAGTTACAATAAATTTTACATAAGCGTCAATATTTGCTCAATGGATAAGTAAATAAATGAGACACATTGTGCACATGTTGCCAACTTTTCACCGCCGTTTAAACGTTTATAGATTACGCCATTTTCACACCACACGAGTAGGGTTCAAACGGGACAAGTTTTTCGGAATTGGTACAGGGACTGACATTTTGGAAAATGCCGATTTTCAGTCGGGATTAGCATTGATCAGTTGCTTTTCAAATTTGACAGGATCGGAATATGCATTTTTATTGTCAATACAAGAATCCGGGTCTGAAAAGCCCCGAACGAAATCATGATAGGGATGGGTATACCATTTCAACCCTACACTCGACGGACAATGTAACTCAGGCACACTCAAATTCTATTCCGACGATATGACCTTCCGATATCTTTGATATTTAAAAATCGATCGAAACTCGCACTCAAAATAAATACAAAACATGAAGAAAAAAACACAGAAAAACTCCAGAAAAAACTCACTAGTACACTGTTCATCCGCAATCAAATCGTCATGCGCCCTACTCCAAGGTATCCTATCCCAACTGGCATCCGCACTGCCCAATCTATATTGCACCTGGTAACCCAAAATGGGGCCGCAGGTGCCTTCAGATTGGGGCCTGCCCCAGACCAATGTCACTTGAGCACCGGAACTCTGGTGCGGGCTGGCCGCCTCTGATAGCATTAATTCGGTGATTTGTGGTGCGGTTGGTGTCGATGGTAGGGCTGTGGGTGATGTTTTTGATGTGATGTTTTTGAGGAAATTTTTTTTTGGACAAGTTTTGGATACTTGGAATGAAAACGGGTTTCGCGAAACGGCGCAATAGATTATTTTGTTTGTTCCTTTCTTTTCTTTTCAGGCTAGTTATTGGAACAAAAGGAATATTGATATACTCCGGTTACTTTACACCCTGCACGCGTGGTTCCCGCTGGAAGTGTGCCAACGATGGTTAACGCGTCCGAGTTTCATAAAAAGATGACAAATTTGATTGTTGTTATAATGTTATTCATTAACATATTCACAACGATGAATTTTTTTCATATTTTTACGGAAATCGCATGATTTAATAATCATTGGCACGCTTCCAACACGAGATGTAAATCAGTGCGAGGGCAGAGTATCACGTACGCCGAGTATATCTGGTAATAAGTACCGTCCCGATAACAATCCTACACTCTGCCAAATGCCTTGAACGCGAACAATTTTTAGAGGATAAATTGAAAACATTATTTCATGCGTTGGTGAAAATTCGAGATAAATTGTCAAAAAAGAATGTTGAAAATATCTAAAAGACTTTTTACTCGTTTTCCACCAAAACAAATTGCAAATAGAAATGGGAAACACCATCACATCATCAAATCTCTAGCCCACCCAAAACCCACCAAAATCGTGGGGATAGGCATTCTGATCCGAAAGTCTCACAGCACTAAAATCATTCAGCACAGTCTGCCCATCAGCCTCCTCATAAGCAGAAGTTGCAACTTGTTGAGTATATAACAAAGTGTTTCCAGGGTCCCCCGCACCACCCTGGGGGCAGTCACAGACACTGTAAAATGCCCTGTAAAATGTCAAATGTCATGCAAAGTCTCAAAAGTCATGTAAAGTGCCCTGTAAAATGGCGGACCATATTCCAGGGCATTTTACATGACTTTGACACTTTACATGGCATTTGACATTTACAGGACAGTTTACAGGGTCTGGGATTGGCACCTGGTGAGCTTGTTGCTGACTGGTCGGAAGCACCAAACCGGAATTTGGGTCGAAACAATAGCGCTCTACAGCTTCTACGGGACTTTTTACCGGCACTTGTTTTACACTGTGCGTTGTGGTCATTTTCGTGACTCGGGTTACCTGGGATGGGGGGGGGGGGTAATTTGGGTAGTGGTGCATGGGTCAAGAAGCTACCCCTGCTACGGGCGCTGGCTATTTTCAATGTTTATAATATTCATTGTTTACGAACCCTCGAATAAAAATTCAGCTTTTATAACAAACGCCTTTCCCGGAACCTGCCAATCAGTATACGAAAACCAACCACAAAGCCTATCAAAACTTTTTATCTACCTATCGAAGTGTTCAAAATGTAACTAGGTAATCAATATCAATGCAAAAAAACCCACAAAAATTCAACCCCAAAACCCAAAACCCCCCGCCCACCTTCTTAGTCTCAGTAGCCCGGCGTTCAATATTCGGGTCATGAGGATCCTGCAGCCACTGCTCAGTACCGGGCGCGGGCTCGGGCAGCGCGTGCTGGCCGTCGGGCGGCGGCACGTCGTAGCAACTCTCGTACGTGTACGAGTAGGCGGTGCTGTGCGCGCTCAAGGGGTCGTTCATGGTGTGCGGGTGGTCGCCGACCTGGGGTGATACTTCCGGACACTGTGAAGTGCCTGGTAGATGGAAAATGTCAAGCAAAGTGTCAAAAGTCACGTAAAATGGCCTGGAAAATGGCAAACTAACGTTTGCCATTTTATGTGACTTTTGACACTTTGCGTGACATTTTCCATCTTCCAGGGCGTTTTACAGGGTCTGGGAGCGGCACCTGGGCGACTTGTGCCGCGGCGGCGGGCTCGAGCGACTGGTGCGGCGGCGCGTCGGGCGCGTAGCTGCCGCGCGCGCCCGACGCGGTCACGATGGACGAGGGCTCGTCGGGTTCCGCGTAGCCGCCCGCCTCCGGCGTTTGCCTGAGATGAGACTGTCAATGAAGGATGATACGGTATTTGTTGAGCCGGACACTTTTTCAGGCGGTTCGACTCGTTGAATGTGAATTTCTATGCCGCTAGTGTAGGTAAAGCAGCAATTTATAATAGCCGTAGTGTAGTTAAATTCAAACTCGGTTTAAATTCAGTTTATAGTGTCAAACTATTTTAATATCGGGCAGCCCGACAAAATTTGTCGGGCTAACAATGTCACACCGTGTTACTCGAGAATCAGTGCATACCAGGGTCCACCGCTACGCGTGGCGCACTCGCAAATGGGCATATTTTGCGGCCAATAGACAATGCCGACAGCATTAAAATATCCATAGCGATAATTTTGGTTCATTTCTCTTGTTTATTAAATTTACATTTTTGCCGAAAAACGTTTGACAAATTTGCTCAACACGCGGGGAAAAATACAGATAACTCGAATGTCATATTTTTAGCTAGCGGCAAGACCTGCTCAAGCCAAATACTCCAAGAAAGAAGATTTGTGAATAGGACACCGCCAGGACAAAATTCAATTAACCAGCTTCTCTTTTCAAGCTCCAACGAAATAGTCAATCAAATAACTGGAAGTAAAGTGACCAGTCAAATATAGTTTTCATACTTTGCCATTGCGGTGTAATCTCCAATGGCTTAGAAGCCGGCAAATTCGCAACCGCTACGGTATGGAATACTTGGAAACACTAGTAAATAGGGCAGTCCGGTACATTTTTATGTGCAAAGGAGACACCAGATACCGATACAGTACTAGCGGTGGAAAAGCGCCAAAAAAGGGCGCCACCAATGGCGCCATTCGGAAACAGAGCGCCAAGAAAGCGGGCTCCTACTTAACTACTTACTTTAGCAAATTTCAGTTTAAAAAATCGATTTTTAATGAACGTAAATAAAATAAAATATTTTACAAGTTTTATCGTTTTTGCAAAACGTAAATAAAAGTAAATATTTTACAAGTTTTATCGTTTTTGCAAAACGTAAATAAAAGTAAACAACCACAATCCCACAATCAACTCAAACAACCAAAAAACCCAACAACCCCCCCAAAAACCACCCACCAATCAGCCTGCTCCGGTCTAAGAACACGCTGCGAAGTGGACTCGCTGGCGGTGGTGATCACGGGCTGGGGGCGGTGGCCGAAGTCGAACTGCAGCTGGGCCACGCACGACTCGGGTACAGTTCTGGGGGGGGGGGGTTAATGGGTGTGGATTTGAATGGGGGGCTAGTTAAAAGGGGGGCTAAAAGTGACTGGCTCACTGGGCACCAATCTCGGCTCAATAGAAAATATTTATTGTTTTAAAAGTTTATAATCGAGCTCTCATGTCGGGCAAATGCAAAAATTGACAAGAGACTCACCTCTTGCTCCCTACCTACAGAGCGCTTCTGCGACTCGAATAAGCTCCCAGACAATATTGAAGCTAGGTAAAAAGAATACATAAATAAATCACACAAACGCGATTTAATATCCACAGAGCATTACATAAAGGGCTTACGACTCGACTTACACTTAAGTTCGGCACTAATTGCAAATTAGCTAACTTTTTGCAAATAATGTGCCGAACTTGAGTCGGAAGCAGTTTATATGACCTCCAAAGGCCCCAATGTAGGATACCCCTTTCAACACAGCATTCACAATTGGGCGGGGGGGGGGGGCGCATCGCACTGCCAAATCTCGCACCTAACACTAGTATCAACTCGCTCGCACGAGTACACCTCCCTCAACTTGGTGGTGTGCTCGGCGCTGGTCACCGTCATGTCGCCATCGTGATAAGTCTCGATTTTCGGCTGCTGAGAGACCCCATCAAATTGGTGGCCCCCCTCTAGAAGCCTCTGCTGATATTCAGCCGTGCTTAATTCGGCATCTTCCGGTATAGTTTCCATGGCTAATTTTTGGGGGGTCACCCGGCGCGACGAATGTTTTTGTCACATTTCGGTAGTTTTAGAGGCGATAAAATTATCTATTCGTAGCGAATGGAGCGTTGCGAAATTGCCATCTTTTATCATCGGATTTGCGCTGTGATTGAAATTCGAATAGTGGATGTGTGAAAAAATCTTCCAACATTGTGCGGGGTTTTTTTTGCGGTCGGGAACAAGAAAAACCCGGCGTGAAACATTTGAGGTCGTTTGCGACAAACGAGAAAACGGTGCCCTAGATTTTGCGCGATTTCCTACTATAGAACGAAATTGTGCGCACCTTCATCGCCACACAAATTCAAATCGGGAACAATGCGATTTCACACATTTTTTTAATGTTTATACGAGGAGAATTCCGCATATTGTTAACTGACGTGAAAATTGGTAAGAAAAGACAAACTAAAAAATCAATGTTCCAAGTAACAAGGAGAGTTGCCAGGGACGGGAAAAGTGACAAGTGGGGTTGCAAGTGATAAAAAAAGTGTCAAGTGGTGAGACATGGCTGAAGCTTATTGTTAAGTAAAACCTACAAGAGAAAAATTTAGTGTCAATAAATATAGGTAGCACATAAATATGTAGCTAAACGAAGTTGTAGAAGTCTAAGCAGCAGTTGAAATAACATAACCACATTAGAGGTCAAAACGGAAATGAGGGTGTCAAGTAGATTACTTAACAATCCATTTAATAGTGTGTGTAGGTACTAGGTCTACCTAAATATGCACGTACAATATGTATTGTGCTTGTATTTATATCTGCCAATATACAGCTGCAGTGCAGTGCCATGTAAATATAAATATGTCCACGTGCTAAATCTTCACGCTTGCATGAGTCTGTCATACAAATAAACTGAAAATCCATCAGGGATTGAAATGGTCGGCAAAAGGTAACCTTTCTTGTTTAGATAACTGGGAGCAGTCCCAGGCCCTGTAAAATGCCCTGTCAAATGTAAAATGTCATGCAAAGTCAAGGGTCTCCTAGGGGGGGGGGGGGGGGGCTGGGGGGGGCTGCCCCCCCCAAATCCGCCAGCTATCTATCTATCCCGGAGGCCGCTCAGCTATCTATCTATCCCGAGGCGAAATTTTTGGCTACTACCCCCAAACACCCCCCCCCCCCAAATCGCTCAGCTATCTATCTATCTGGAGTGGTTTTTGAGAAATTTTGCCCCAATTTTTGCTCAAATTCTCCAATTTTCGCACCTTTTTATAGTTTTTCACCTTCAAAATCGTGCTCTCCGGCTATATACATGGTTATATACCTATTTTTAGCCACTTTATAGCTACTTTTGGCTACTTTTAACTGATTATTAGCGATTTTTTCCCCTTTCTGCCTTCTTAACCGTGAAAAAGCCTATATATTGTGCCCCCGCCAGCCCCCCCCCCAGAAAAATTTTCCGGCTATCTATCCCTCCGGAGGAGCGATTTGCTATCTATCCAGCCCCCGCGAGGGCCAAAATCCTGGAGACCCCTGTGCAAAGTGTCAGAAGTCATGGAAAATTCCCGGTAAAATGGCAAACGTACGTTTGCCATTTTACCGGGTATTTTCCATGACTTTTGACACTTTGCAGTACATTTGAAATTTTACAGGGCATTTTACAAGGTCTGGGACTGGCACCTGAAGCAAACTCAAAGTGTTTGTAATTCAGTGTATCGGAATTCCTTTGTGTCACGTCGCAAGTGCACCCACATTAGGGATGTACAAATAGATAGTTACACACTGGAAAAATCCTAGCTGGAAACAAATGACCCACATAAAATGGCCAGAGAAGATGTTATGTAGGGATCTATTTTGTGCAGAGACCACGTACCTACCAGATAAATAATAATACAAATACTACAAGTTTCGAAAATTATATTCTTCACAACAACAGCATACCTCGAATGAGTCAGGTATGCGCCACGGCGATTTTGAAGGTCAAAATGGTGGAAAAAAGCGATTTTGAGTGAAAATTGAAGCACAAAAATTTGCTCGTCATACGGGTAGATACATAGTGACCGGGATTAACAAATCCGGACATTTTACCAGAATCGATATAAATATCTACCTGAATACAGTTTGTACGCCGTGCGTATTTTCCACTGAATACTCAATATCTAGCATGACATTCCATGAACACACCGAGACAAAACGGCTAGCGAGCTACACGCAGAGTTCATGTGCATTCAGCGCGGAGACACATACGCGCATTCCTGGGGGATTTCGTCGCTGCCGCCCAGCGTCGCCGACGGAACATAACATAACCTACAAGTGAAACACGGCAGCGAAGGGAGACAATAGCGTCATTTAAGTGACAAATTTAAGAGATAAAGTTTCGGATTTGATGTCAACGGCGGGGTTCCGAAAATTTTGCAACTTTATTGAGCGGGCGGGCGGGCGGCTGGTGTATCAGGAAGATGCAAATATTGGGAATCTTCGCCCGGTTTAGCAGAAAACTTCCAAACGCCCCGAAAATCACTTCACCAACAACCCGACTCATTCACAAACTCCTCACTTGACACTTGACACTTGACACTTGACACTTGACACAAACACAGCACTACACAAGCGGAAACTCAACGCAACTCAACTCAACGCACGCCGGTGCTCATGCAGTGCAACGGCATGGGCTCGCATATGACCCAGCCCACGTCCCATGGGGAACACCTCGGGCAGTTCGCTATGGCTGCGCGTTCCGACCAGTATAAATATACTTAGTTGACTGGAATAGACTCGACTGCGGAAAAAGCTAGTTGGTTGTGGAATTGGAATGGGCATAAAAGGGGTTTAAGTTATGCGGCGAAGTGACGAGATGAAATATGTTAGTGTGGTAGTCGATTGGGCTATTTTTTTTCTACAGCAGAAAAAGTGCCGAGCATCACAGGTGCTCCCAAACCCTGTAAAAGACCCTGTAAAGTGTCAAAGATTCTCTAAAGTGTAAAAGACCCTGTAAAATGTCATGTGTTATGTAAAAGACCCTGTGAAGTGTCAAATGCCATGTAAAAGACACTGTAGAGTGTCATGTGTATCCAAAAAAATTTTTATCTTATCCAAATCTGATGTTTTTGTATACAAATCTTACCTTTTGAATACAACAACATAAGATTTGGATACGATAAAATAAGAGTTGGATACATGCCACTTTACAGGGTCTTTTACATGACATTTGACATTTGACAGGGCATTTAACATGACACATGACATTTTACAGGGACTTTTACATGACTCATGACATTTTACAGGGTCTTTTACACTTTACAGGGTCTTTTACAGGGTCCGGGAGTGCCCCCAGGTGTACATTTTTGTGCATCCGTAGATGCAATCAAAAATAATGGAAAATGAATACTAAATACAACATAAAACAACATCGGGATTTGGGGGCACGTTTTCTAATTACATCGCACATTGTATAAATCACTGTACAGATGCAATCAAAATAATGAAACTAGTCAATCGGTGAAATTAATGTGCCCGAGATTTAGATTTACGGTCTTTGCAAGCGTAAACGAATGAAACCGTAAAATCTACACATTAGTTCAAAATGTCACATACCGTATTTACTCGAATAATTCCCCCCACTTGAATAAATCCCCCCCTCGAATAATTCCCCCCTGTTAGATGAGTGAGGAAAAAATAATTCCCCCGCTTGAATAATTTCCCCCCCCCCCCCAATGACGGAGGGTAGAAAATGCTCATTCTTTAACAAAACACAATCCATGAAGTCAAAGCATGCAAAAGATCTGTGTGTACTTTGATTCACGGAGTGGAAATGCAGTACATCGGAGTGCAAAGATGCATCGTTATGTGCACTACCAATGGAAACAGGGCATACATGTGTATTTAATGTGATAAAACCATGCTTAAAAATTGTGATGAAATAATAATCCCCCACTTGAATAAATCCCCCCTCGAATAATTCCCCCCTCAAAAATGTCTGACGAAAAAAAAATTCCCCGGGGGAATTATTCGAGTAAATACGGTAGATTATTTACTTCAAAGCAAATGTAAAATTCCCATTAAAAAATTTTTAAAAATTCAAATTACCAGTCCACTAGAAGCTATTTTGAAACAGCTCTAAAATTCAGCATGGCAAACTGAAAATACCACCCAAAAACGTTCCATTCCCTCATCACGAAATGAACACAACCGCAATTCCACTAAAACGGAATTCACTCAACCCCGACAGTAAATGGCAATGGTTCGTTTCGACGGTCGTGTGCCCAATTCAAATAAATGGACTGGAACTCTACTGAAATGGGAAAAAGTGTATGTTGCACTTTGTAATTGCATGATAAACTTTATCCATAAAAGAAATGATAAATTTTACCGATAAAAAGTGCAAATGGATAGTATAAGTGCGGATAATAAGGGAGTAATCTGCCTGTCAAAAAAAAATTTTGCCCGGTACGCTTTTCCGCCAACTCGATAGGGTGCACTGAATGTCAAAAACTAAAATGTTCTTCATGAGATCAAAATCGGGTTTCCCGAAAAACCCGTCGGGCGATTTACACGTCTTCCCAAGTACAAATTTCAAAATGTGAAATTGTAAAAATAGAAGCTCACCCATTACCCAGAAAATCCAATAAATAAATCACTACAAATTCCCCGTCAGTGTGGCGTGAAAAGCAATTCCGAGCACTTGAGATTTCAATATACGTTTTAGAAGCTGGACCGAGCAGTTTGCAATGGAACCGGCGGTGTGGCACTGGGGTTTGAAACCCGACTCGACACTGACCCGATTTGAAGTGGGGAATTCAGATCAAAAATCATGACCACGACTTAGATCTGGACATAACTCAAGTGTCCGTAATGATCAAAAATCGTGTCCTCCTAAGCAAAAATCTGGATTCTGGATGTGGGATTTGGGTATCCCTGTGACTTGACGACATGCATTTTTTCATTGTTTTACGGTATCTGCATGCGTTCGTTGTCGTTGGCTCGCTGACAACAAGAACTGAGCGTGCATGGCAATGCGTCACTTGAGTTTAAGTTTCTTTATACGGGTAGCCATCGAGTCAAGTCGAGTCGAATGTCGAGTCAAAGAGTTGCGGTGCACGGCCGTTTGCCGCAGTGCACCGCAGCGAGCCAATGAGTTGAGTGGCTAGGAAATTGGCCCCACGACTAAATCTACGATGCACATATGTACCTCAATAGTTCGCATGCGCTGCAGAAAACAAATATACGCGAGTGGGAGTGCATAGTAGCCGCCAGCTAATCAGTGTGGTGATCAGAATCTGGGGCTATTTACAACTCGTGTACATATGTACTTTGTAAATATGCTGATGGATACATGAATAGGTATGTTTGCTGCTCGTACTATTTACGAGGAAATAAATGGCTGGTATTTTAGGACAACGTGTATAGACATTGAGCTATACTCGGCGGACCGCAAAGTATGCGCCCAAAATTATTTATTATGTATTTATGCACTTTCACAAACAAAAAAAATATTTAAAAAAGGCGGAGTCTTGTACAAACGACGAACGTTTTGTCCTGAAATCTTTTTTTCGGTAATATTTGATAGTCATGATGGAGTGTTGCCTTCAGAAATGCATGCATAGCGTATACAAAACGTATACAAGAATGTAGTATACTAAAAGAACAAAAAAACACACATCCAACCAAAAATTCACCGCCAAACAATCACACGAAAATGAAAATATTCCACGCAGCACATCCACACACACATCCACATTCACTCTCAAGACAGCTAGCCTCAAGTGTCATCCAAAATCACTGCACAAATCCACGCACGAACGGCAAATGGAACGTGCCGCGCAGCCCCAAGGGCTTGATAATTGCATTTCCCACGCATTTTGTTGTGCCGCGCAGCTCACATAAACGACGTATTTACATGCGGCGGCGACAGCCATTCCATGTTAATGAACTAAATGAGTGCGGGGCATGCAAATTGATTGCGACATGGATATGCTGGCTAGAAGAGTGGAATGTGGGTGCTGTGAATGCATATTTATGTAATCTGATGTCTCAAGAATTTTATGTGAGAAATAGTGGTTTTTGGAAGCAGGGGTCTCCTAGGGGGGGCTGGGGGGGGCTGCCCCCACAAATCCGCCAGCTTTCTATCTATCGCGGAGGCCGCTCAGCTATCTATCTATCCCGAGGCAAAATTTTTGGCTACTACCCCCAAAGACCCCCCCCCCCAAATCGCTCAGCTATCTATCTATCTGGAGTGGTTTTTGAGAAATTTTGCCCCAATTTTCGCACAAAATCCATAATTTTCGCACCTTTTTATAGTTTTTCACCTTCAAAATCGGGCTCTGGCTAAATACATGGTGATATGCCATTTTTAGCCATTTTAAACCTACTTTTAACTGAGTATTAGAGATTTTTTTTCCCTTTCGGCCTTCTATGCACTGAAAAAGCCTATATATTTTGCCCCCGCGAGCCCCCCCCCCCAGAAAATTTTTTCAGCTATCTAACCCTCCGGAGGAGCGATTTGCTATCTATCCAGCCCCCGCGAGGGCCAAAATCTTGGAGACCCCTGGTTGGAAGCTGTAATTTTTGAGATATAATACTATTGCTCTCTATAAACATGGCTTTGAAGTGACGGTCCCACAGAAATGATGGGCCAATTAAAGATAAATAATATATGTGAAAAAGTTTAAATGACAAAAAACACAATCTCAGGGGTACACTTATCACAAAATCTCAAAGTGGAAAATACCTATGAAAATGAGGATTGTAATATTGAAAGGGAAGATAAAAAGTAAAAAATTCCCATCATCTTGAGTCCATCAAAAAATATACATTCCACCTGAATATATAAAAAAACAAGCCAAAACTGACAATCCTAACAAATGGGACTATACCTAGATTCAAAATACATTTTGCCAATTTCAAACCGAGTAGATGCTACCTACACCTACTGGCACAGAAACGGAGCTAACTTTGGCACTCATAAAGCCACTGGCAAATAAAAGTGGCAGTAAAAAATAATTGAATTGCATATTTTCATGGCTACAGGCAGTCATTCGCAAGTCGCTCCGCTGCATAAGCATAAAAATGTGTGAAAGGAACAAAATTTGCAAAAATTTGCAAAAATTTGGGTCATTTTGAAGAATAAAAAAAATTGCACCCGAAGCGGTTGAAAACGCCCATAATTCACGCGCACTACTGCGAAATACCCCGACAGGCGATAATTTATGAGTGCGTAAAAGCGTCATGCATACATAGACCAAATCAAAAAAATCGGAACGATGCAATGAATCTGAATTAGGTAGGTGCAAGGAAATAATGGCCACCACAGAATATGGGCACCATAGAATGTAAGCGGGGGGGGGGGGGACAATTCCGCACAGAAAACGTGTTAGCTGAGAAGAAAGTGGCAAAAACGGCCAGTGTGCATCGAGCGCTCATGGCTGCCGCCAGCCGCTGGTACAAGCATCCGGCGGCCGCGCGGCAGCTAGCACAGCGGCCTCTTCAGTGCCGCGCATGTGATCAATAAATGCACGCGGGCGGGCACTCACTCAGCGAGGGAAACCCATTATTTAACCACAGCGACTCGTAACCCATCGACTCGCAAGCCAAAGTACATCAAGATTAAAGCCAAAGTGCCTCGTCTCTAAAGCCGCAGTCAATCAATCGACCCATCACCAAAAGTGTATCATTATTTAACCCCATTGTGTCATTATTAAAGCCATGCGTACATAATGCATATTTTGTGTCATTATTAAAGCCATGCGTACATAGTGCATATTTTGTGTCATTATTAAAGCCATGCGTACATAGTGCATATTTTGTGTCATTATTAAAGCCATGTGTACATTATATTTACTTCATATTTATATGTATTTATTTACATGCCAGAGGATACATGAAAATCACTCATTGAAAAAAACACATTTTTTATTTAAAAAATAGGCATGAAAACAGTGTTTTTAAAGAACCTCAGCCAAAAAGTTTAGTACTGAAACAGGTATTTAGTAATTTTTAGTATGCAAGCATGCATATTCATTAGTTTTGAGACATTTTTAGTATAAAACTATTACATGGTCATCAGTATTTTTTCCAAAGGTGGCGCCAGCCATTCCTGTGGAATTTTATAGATAAAAAATTGATAGTTGAACAAAATCGATGAAAAAATGCAAAACAGACACGAAAATACAAGGGAAAGTAATGCAGCAGAATATAAAAGAAACCGTTTCTTTCTCTGTATGATGCTCTCATGCAGGATATGCCATTTACGTCTGTTATCCATCTCTTTGTTCACACCGAAATTCTCCATGATCCACTTCATCGAGCCAAACAGAAATAAGCCACACGTGTCCATTCAAAAGCGGATTACCCCAAAAATGGAAGTGAACTTACCACCACATGTATTTAAAAACTATACATCCATTTTGTATGTGTATCATTATAAGTATTTCCCTGTATTGCGGCTTGCGAGTCGACATATTGGCTTTAATAATGACACACAATGGCTTTAATAATGACACATTTTTTATGACAGTTTTGGCTTTAATGTCGCTATACTTTGGCTTACCTAGCGAGGTATTTTGGCTTTACAGTCGATGGGTTAAATCTCGGGTAGCTTTAATCTCGCTATACTCTCTCACTCAGCAGCTCTATGGTCTAGGTATTTATGCATGTGAGTATGGCGCTGCGAGGTACCGTTGCGTATCTTATCAGTGCGTATCCTTATTTTTGGAGTGATGCACATCTGTGATTTGTGGAGATATGCAAATGTAAATGTATTGATGTGTACAGGGACGTAGCTAGGATTTTTGAGCGGGGGGCTGGGCGGATTGTATATGAAGGCCAGGGAATGGGGGGGGCACCCCTAAACTTTGCCCCAGTGGAAAAAAAATTGTGCCTTGGCGCCAGTGCCATTCCTAGGTACCACACCATGGTGCCATTGGCACCAAATACTGCTGTACATGTATGTATTTTACATACATTTACAGCCCCCTGGCTACATTGTTGGATGTGCACCCTATTCCTAGTTTTATATGCATAAAGTCACCATGTCTGATACATTATTTTTGATCATCAATATCATAGCAATAAGTAAATTTATCTCGAAATCTGATATGTGATATGATAAGTGCTGATGTTATGACAATCTCCATTTGCTGATGCAGTGTATGCAAAGTTTAAGCTTGCAGCATTCACCACAGTTGGATTACATGGACTACGATCTGTGATAGATGGGGATTTGCAATGGTACATGTCATTAGATGCTTTTCAGCCCGTTCTTCCGTCAACCCATCATCATTTACAAGTCCATATCCCAGTGGGGTACGCAATGACACTGCACGCAAAGAGAACCTCCTCATGTACATGTACGCATTCGTGCTTCAGCTAGACAGAACTGGGAAATCTGTCCATTATTTCAGGCGTTCAAGATGCCCGATCAGAACATTTTCAGCGCGCAGAACGAAAGAATTCGGCGGTTTCAAATTCCGAAATGACTAGATAAATAACACGGAATGTTGCAAACATTCCGATGACAAACCTCCACGAGGCAGTGGTCTCTGTATAGTGAAACATGCGACAATGTACCCTTTCATGCAGAATGGAAATGGAATTGCGCTTATGCAAAGCTGAGAGTATAGAAAGCTAGCTGGCTTTCAAAGCAGCTAGAAAAAATGTTGGTGCAGTTTGTAGCATACAGCCTCAAGGGAAAAATATTGTATGGAAGAAAACCATCCAAGAATGGGGGGGCGTTTGTCGCCCCCCCCCTCATTCTAATTAAATCCTAAATATTTGTTAAATTATGTTATTTAATTTGTTTCAAAATATTAATTAATTTGTTTCAATATGCATTCGATATTTAAAAATAGCAGACATTTCATACGATAGAAATCTGTTTGTAAAACTATGTAGACCCCTCTCCCTAACCCAACCCAGAACCCCAAAAATATTTTCCAAATACACACGGCACCACCCCAAAAAAAAAGTTTTTTTCGGATGCAGCCTGACTAAATATGCTTTAAAAAAGTTACGGAATGTACATATACGACGTTCAACACTGTGCCGCGAAAATTACAGAAATATAATTATAAGAGCAAGAATCAAATTTAATTTGCGCCGCGTGCCGCAAATCTCATTTCGTTCTCAACGGGAACAAATTCAATTTAGCATCCAAAGGGGAAAACTCTGAATGGGCGTGAAATTGCGCTAGCTAACATCTTTACAGTTTTTTTATCACACGACTGTCTACAAAAACAATTTTTGTACGCGGTCGCACTGCTCAAATTGTATAGGCAGCGCTAAGCCAAAATATTGGATCACTTCACTGCTACTTTGCCACTTTATACAAGAGTTTTGTACAAACAAACAAGGTAGATACAGCCAGAAACACCGAGAAATCAGCCCCAGACTATGTAAAATGTCATGTAAAATGTCAAATGCAAATATTGCTGCCTATATTGCATTTGAGATTCAACATGAAATAAATGGCACATAGCACATGGCATTTTACAGGGTCTGGGACTGGCCCCAGGCAAAACAAATATGAAATGAAAAAACGACTGACCGAGTATTTTTATGCAGTCCACTCAAAAATCAGCTGAAACACCGTGTAAGCTGGATATAGTTATTGAGCTGAGCAGCACACAAAAATTTGTCAAAATAGTAGCATTGCATTTCAATTTGCACCTGTGAATGTGGGGGGTAAAAATTGATGAAAAACATGGAAAAGACACGGCATGGATAGGAAAATACAAGTGACGGAAAAACTGGTCCCATGTGGCGCTTCTGTAACGGTAATGATAGATTGCATGAGCTTTTTCCAATTTCAGTTGGTATGAGCCATGTAAATTTATCATGCATTGAGCCAGCCAAATGAATAACCTACCTATTTTGCATACCTGTTTGAAAGGGGGAAGGTACTTTCTGGGAACTTTTAGGGTAGGAGTACCCAGGGGGGAGTACCCCAGGAGTACCCAGTTACAAGTTAACAACTACCCTAAATTCTCTAATAAGACCCCAGGGGCCAGATTTAATACTCCCTACAGATTTGTAGGGTAGGGCGTATGCCCGATAGATTTTTTAAAGTTCAGCCGCATCGACGCACATGCACCGAGAGCAAGGCTGTTCATAAAATACACGAAACTATCCCTTAAGGTCGCCGATATTGCAATATGACGTATATCGCTTCGATTTTGGCTCGGAAATCACGATTTCGTCATTTCTCGGCCGTCTGCCAATTCGTTTTTTATTTTATTTTGTCGGGCAGGTTACTCGCATAAGTCGCGCTTTTGTACGCTCGTGCATGCATTTCTTTCTTGTCGCTGCCCTCATGGTTTCGGTTGCAGACAGTGAACACTAAAAAAGTGACCACCTGACTACACAAAAGCGTGACCTATGCGAGTAACCCGCCCGACAAAATAAAAAGAAAAACGAATTGGGAGACGGCCAAGAAATGACGAAATCGCGATTTCCGGGCCAAAATCGAAGTGATATACGTCATATTGCAATATAGGCAACCTTAAGGGATGGTTTCGTATATTTTACGAACCGCCTTGCTCTCGGTGCATGTGCGTCGATGCGGCTAAACTTTAAAAAATCTGTCGGGCGTACGCCCTACCCTACAAATCTGTAGGGAGTATTAAATCTGGCCCCAGGGGAATTATTTTTTCCTCGGACGTTTTTGAGGGGGAGTTATTCAAGGGGGTGTTATGCGAGGGAGGAGTTATTTTCTCCTCGTAAAACTTCGACTTGATTCATTGTATGGGTGCAGTCTGTAAACTCATGTAATTAAGGTATTTACCTGCCCAACAACAGTAAAAACATGTGTATACATAATGTATCTGCTGTCACTACTCTAGGCTGATATACTTTTGTATTTTTGTATTGTATCGTTCTCATCCAGAGGGGGGGAGTTATTAGAGGGGAGTTATTTTTTCCTCACCTCGCAAACAGGATGGGGGGTTATTCAAGGTGGGGTTATTCGATGGGGGCTTATTCAAGGGGGGTTATTCGAGTGGGGTCTTATTCGAAGATTTGCGGTATTCAGAGTTTTCGGCTACGATGCCAGTTTTTAACCAATATTTCTTATTTATCACAATATCTCCTATCTGAACTGTCAAAAATTACTTCAAAAAACAATGCAGAAATTGAAATTAATGACCCCTACAAAGGCCCATCAGTTGGAGTGGAAAATTGGAGCATGGTTTACACCTATTTTTCTACCTAGAAAATATGAAAAACACGTTTATTTATGTAGGTATGTAAATATTTACAGCACGCTATTTATTTTTGTAATGTTTTGTCTATTCAGTGCGTGCTGGATCTGATATCATGTTTAGCATTCAAAAAATCACCCGTAATTTATTTTTGAAAATCGCAATGAACATAAATATATATAAGATTTATAAATATTTATATTTATTGTAAACTGGAAATTTTCGGGATTAACAGTGCCGATCCCGATCCTGAAATGCTAAGCGCAATCCCGATCCCAAACCTTTTCAAATCCCAAACCCTATCCGGTCATTCGGTCAATTTGTCAAATTTTTCCGGGATCGGGATTTGAAAACTTTTGGGTTCGTTCGATATCCAAATCCCAAATGGGTTCGCAAAATCCAAAAATTTTCGGGATACGGGATCCCGTTTCAACCCTATCCCGATCGAAAAAATTTGAAATGCTAATCCCGATACTAGTAATTTATATATATTCCGAAAACTGATTACCTAGGCTAGGGATGGAAAAAAGCGGTTTTTTCAACGACCCCGCCTTTTTTAAAAAAAAAGCGCTTTTTTCGCTTTTTTTCAAAAAATGTCGAGACATTACCTAAAAAGCTCCCAAATATGGTTCTAGGTAAATATATACACGTATATCAGACAAGTAGCAGTACTTGTGATTATACATAGCCATAGAATGGCACTGTAGTCATGGGACATTATTGTGCTGATTTCTGCCAAAAAATCCACTTTTAGGTCGACTCGACTTTTATTGCCGTTTGTGAATGTTTTGTGACTCTAAGTGAAGTTAGGCATGGAATAGTGCTCAAAGAAGGTTATAAGAGAAGGCTAATACATTGAGACTTATGTTTCCAACTGTGAAAAAGTGTGTGGAAGCACATTGGCCTGATATTATATACTACAATGACATATCACAACTTATTATTACATCATAGCTTGCAGGAATCGAAGGAATGCCACTAAAAATGCTTCAAAACCAATTCAAACCATAACCGATGGTAATGTGCGTGTGAAATTGCGCGCTTGTGCGCAAAAAATTGCAAAATACCTAGTGCATGAGTACCAAAAATTTTGCCAGCGCTTTTTTATAAAAAAAAGCGCTGGGACCCTTGCGCTTTTTTTAAAAAAAAAGCGGCGGTTTTTTTATAGAAAAAAGCGCTTGAAAAAAAGCGCTGGCCATCCTTAACCTAGGCATATCAACCAAGGTATAATCTTTTAAAGCGACCATATTTATATGATTTTTCCGGAAAAATAGACATTTTTCTAATACTAATCATGCTGCAGTTTTCCCGCGTGACAGATCACGCGGGATAACATGAAAATGTAACAAATTTCTATGCATTCAGCATAACAAATAGTGGTAGATCATAGGCGATTAAAGGTAGATAGATCACTGATTGGACCGCATGATTTACAGACAATGTTACTGTATTTTGATGAATAAAATCACTTGATAAACTGAGCACCGAAGTCACCGATTGTGAAAACAACGCGATTTAAGGAAAGATAGGTAAAATTTATGGGTCACATAGGGTTGGCCGATGTTTTTTTCAAACGTTTTTTATTTTAAAAAAAACATTGGCCGAAATTTTTAGTACTAAGCACTAGTGTTGGCCGATGTTTTTTAAACGTTTTATTAAAAAAACGTTGTTGTTTTTAAAAAACACGAGGTCCGAAACGTTTTTAAAAAAAACATCGGCCGAAATTTTTAGTACTTGTTTTGCAAAAAATTTTGCGTGCAAGCGAGCAATTTCACACAGAAATTGACATTGGTGGTTGTTTTCATTGGTTTTGTGGGACTTTTAGTATCAAAGCATCCATTTCTATGTGCTACCATGGGTTAATAAGCCATCGCTGTTAGGGTTCAAACGATATCACTTTTCGATATCGATATTCGATATTTTTTCAAAATTTTCGATATCGATATTCGATATTCAATATTTTTTCAAAATTTTCGATATCGATATTCGATACGATATGGACCCTCGATATCGATATTCGATATTCGATACTAAAAAATGGTCGATATTCGATATCGATATTTCGATATTTTCGATATTCGATATTTAGCTTTTGGATTAGCAAGGCATATTTCAAGCAGCATATTGTACTTTCTTATGGTTGCAAACCTGACATGAAAAACATGACGAATCAAATTGTATCAGACAAACAAAAATTGGTAGATATTACAATTCATACTTATAACCCAATTGATTAAGGGCATGTTGCAAAAAAGCAGCATATCAGCATTTTCTGGCTTCAAATTTGAGGTAGGTAGTTCAGTAGGTATGTGGCCAAGCCAAATACAAGAAATGTGGAGTAAGCACTCCAACAAAGATGACATTAAATACTTTACTTTTACTCATCAACTTAGATACTATAAGCAAATCAAATTAATCACAAATATCTCAAAACAAAAATAATAACTTAATTAAGGACATTATACAGGTTTGATATATCGAAAATATGTTCGATATTCGATATCGATATTCGATATTTTTTCACAATTTTCGATATCGATATTCGATATTTTTTCAAAATTTTCGATATCGATATTCGATATTAAAAAATGGTCGATATCCGATATTCGATATTCGATACGATATATCGTTTGAACCCTAATCGCTGTAGTATAAAATATTCAGGTAATGTGCTTCCATGTACCTCCACATTGTGTGACATTACTCCCAAAGTAACAACATCCTTTTATAACTTTGTTTGATCACTATTCCGTGCCAAACTTTACCTGAAGTCACGAACATTTGACTATAAGGCGATATATGAACGATATGTCGACGAAAAATGGATATTTTTGACACAAATCACCACTGTTAATGCTATCTCGTGGTTCCACAGACATTATATGGTCATATATAACATCACAGAGTATTGCCGCTTGTTTGATATACCTATATATGTTGACACAAGGCCATATCTGGGAGCTTTTAAAAAACGTTTTTTTTATAAAAAACATTTTTAGTTAAAACATGAGAGTTAAAAAAACATGAGAGCTAAAAAAACGTTTTTTTTTTCAACCCTACTAAGCACTAGGAATTTTGCAAAAAAAATGTTTTCGTGCAAGCGCGCAATTTCACACACAATTTGACATTGGTGGTTGTTTTCATTGGTTTTGTGGCATTTTTAGTATCAAAGCATCCATTTCTATGTGCTACCATGGGTTAATATAGGGTGGCAGACGGTACGGCCTTGCGGTAAACCGTACGGTACGGTAAATTTCCCATTTTGCGGTAAACGGTACGGTACGGTAAATCTTCAATTTTGCGGTAAACGGTACGGTACGGTAAATCTGAAAAGTGCGGTACGCGGTACGGTACGGTAAATTTCCAATGTCAGAAATGTATCAATGCGGAACTATGTAGGGGCTTATTTATTGTGTAGAAGGAAGAAATGGAGAAAACGTTGCAAAAAGTGGGTGAAAAAATGCAGTAGCTGAAAATAGTTGAAAATGAGTATATGACCATACATCAAACCTATCATTGCAACAACAAAGCTCATAAAAGAAAGTAAATACATTGAGGGTGATGTTTCACACCTTGATGCTTCCATGTACCTCCACAGTGTGTAACATCACTCCCAAAGTAACAACCTCCTTTTAAAACATTGTTTGATCACTATTCCGTGCCAAACTTTACCTGAAGTCACGAACATTCGACTATAAGGCGATATATGAACGATATGTCGATGAAAAATGGATATTTTTGACACAAATCACCACTGTTAATGCTATCTCGTTGTTCCACAGACATTATATGGTCATATATAACATCACAGAGTATTGCCGCTTGTTTGATATACCTATATATGTTGACACAAGGCCATATCTGGGAGCTTTGAAAAAAAACGTTTAAAATTAAAAAACAACTTTAAAAAAACATTGAGTTGAAAAAAAACGTTTTTTTCAACCCTAGTCACATACCATACCGGGAATAGATTTGATAGTCAATTTCACTATATTTGGAGACATCGTAATAAACAATCTAAGCAACTTTAACTTAAATCCGTTTAACGGTAGTTGAAAAAAGCATTAAATACACAACTACACCATACCACAAGTGTATCCACTTCACAAAACCAACAAGCAGCGAAAAACCGCACCTTGGAAAAGCCGCGATTTTCATGTACCTATACACATCGACATTATTCATACGGCTTTTTTACGGTGGCACAACTCAACCGTGAATTTTATGTTTATGTTTGCCATCCGGAAAAAGTGCACCGGCCGCGCGGAATGAATGTATTTATCTACATTTTTACGGGTGCAGCGGGCAGATTTTGAAGTAAAATTTTAAAAGGGAGGAAATGAATGGCGCCAAATTTGAATGTAAAAAAAGTTGTGAATAAAACGGATAGGATGCATGATTAATTGACTTTTGGAATGTTGCACACAGTTCTATTCACACATTTACACAGCCTTTGAACGTTTTTCTTAGAAGCTTAATAAACAATTTCGGCACAAAATATTGAGCAAAACGAAATCAACGCCATGCACTATGTTTCTTTAACGCAATTTTGTGGTCAAACCATCTCCGAAAAAATCCACTTGACCTCCCAGAATTCTCTGAATGGTGTCCGGGTCAATTTACCACTCAAACGCGTGCGCTAAAGGCGAGATTTTGTTGTCGCGAGAATTGGCACTTTTTTTAACTTAAAAATGTAATCCCATTTGCGGAGGCAGATATGTCAAGTTGGTTTTTATCCGTATTGACATGTTTTCCGGTGTCATTAAAGTTTGCTTTTGTCATTCAATTTGTCACAAATTAGTCATTCGTCACAAGCCGATGTGACTACCAGAATATAAATACTATAGGTACTTCATACAAACGATTCCGTTGTCTTTTTCAAATTATTACAATTTCCAAATTTATTGAAAATACGGCGGAAAACTAGTGTATATCTGGAGCAGTTATACTGTGACGACATGAACTAATGTGAACCGGCAAACATGAATAACCGACCCATATGTATTTTGGATGGAACACACTGTAAATTAGTGTTCCGACGGGTAAACACGAACAGATACCACAAGTTCCAATCAGACCATCGGTATACGCCATGCATGACCGAAAGTGATAAATTCACATGGAACTAGTGTTGGCCGATGTTTTTTTAAAACGTTTTTTTTAATAAAAAAACATGACGTCCGAAATGTTGTTTTTTTTTAAAAACATCGCCCAAATTTTTAGTACTAAGCACTAGGTATTTTGCAAAATTTTTGCGCGCAAGCGCGCAATTTCACACACAAATTGACACTGTTGGTTGTTTTCGTTGGTTTTGCAGCATTTCTAGTATCAAACCATGCATTTCTATGTGCTAACATAGGTGAATAAGCCGTCATATGTTGCTGTAGTATATAATATTGAGGTAATGTGCTTCCATGTACCTCCACAGTGTGTAACATCACTCCCAAAGTAACAACCTCCTTTTATAACCTTGTTTGATCACTATTCCGTGCCAAACTTCACTCGAAGTCACGAACATTCGACTATAAGCCGATATACGAACATGTCGACAAAAAATGGATATTTTTGATACAAATCACCACTTATAATGCGATCCCATGGCTCCACAGCCATCATATGGTCATATATAACATCACAGAGTATTGCCACTGTCTGATATACCTATATATGTTGACACAAGGTGATATCTGGGAGCTTTAAAAAAACGTTTAAAAAAAACGTTTTAAAAAAAACATAGTTAAAAAAAACGTTTTTTTCCAACCCTACATGGAACACCCACAAAAAGCGCCAGGCAGCACCAAAACGAGAACACTTAACACGCACTGAACACAACCAAAAAACAACAACAAAAACTTACCTTTTCTGCCAAAATACTGCAAATAAATGTGGGTAGTTGCGAGCCCTGCCAAAAGGAATCCAACAGCTGTAGTTATCAAAACTGCGAAAACACCAACATCAATTGATTAATTAATTAATTGGGTAGATTAATTACACCATAGGCATGCAGGTAAGGTTCTTTCTAGGGTTCGTTAGAAACACCCACATGCAGTGTTAAGTGATGCAGAGAACAGCACAAACGCACACGCAGTGCTTTCCAGACGTAAAAAAAGTTATGGTGCATAGAATGCGATTTTATTGCCGATGTTACGACGTCATAAAGAAAAAAGCTATAAAAAAGCTGGTAAATATGACATGAGAATAGAACTGCAGAATATCACTTGTCATTACAGGAAATTCGCTTTGCGGCTATTAGCAAGCATATTTAATGTGAATAATCCATATTTTAGATCTATAAACATCGAACAAAGCATCCATGTATACGAAATAGAAAACAAAGTTGGCACAGTGACAACTAGAAATATATTTATAATAGCTAAATGTTTTAGTTTCGCCAAAACACAGCATACCAACTTGAAATATATTTAGAATCCCTGACCATAAATGATCACAAAAGCAGGGAAGAAGTAAACAACAATAGATTAACTCACCATAATTATGAAATGGCATTTACGAGTGACTAAAATGTTTCCGACTATATCAATCTTGTAGTCGACTGCAGTGACATTTACACTGAATGTACCATATTCCATCTGAATAAAGAACCAACAAAAATAAATGTTGTATTACCACATTAGACTGCTTCCGCTATGGATGAATTCAGTGGATGATTTCTCACGCGGTAAATCTTTACAGATGAAAAATTTCTTTATTCATCAATATTTATATGGTAACATTATCCGTAAAGCAGAACGCAGTATATAAAAAACACAACGTATATAATACCATGAGTGGAAAAGCGCCACAAAAACATGCAAAGGCGCCATTCAAAATAAAAGGGCAGGGCACCAGCCAGAAAAAGTGCCATACCATCCAATCACCACATATTCAGGTATCTTGCGGCGTTCCAAAAATTATGAGACAGTGCGCTGAGCTAACTGATGGCGCAATTGTCGTAATATTAATTTAACATTGGGGTTAACATTTTGGACAAAGTTCTGCTATCTAAATAGTGTTGTTCTCTAAGTTTTCACAAACAAACGTTTAAAACACACACATAAGTGGCACAAAATGCACACTGGCAGGGACGTATCCAGGATTTTTGAGCGGGGGGGGGCTGCTTGTTTACGGAGGCCGGCGAGGGGGGGGGGCTCAGCCCCCCCCTAAAATTTTAGCTACATAGTGGCGGAATAGCACCATGGCGCTGGCGCCATTAGTAGGCGCCACGCCATGGCGCAATTGGCGTTGGCGTCAGCGCCATGGAATGCTGTATATGTATGTAAATATACATACAAAACAGTAACAAACACAACATTGAGTGTATTTATAACGATTTGTGGCCACATGGAGCAAATCTGATGTTAATACCATATGTCTGGTGAAGAATGCGCGCTTGCGCGCAAAATTTTTTACGCTGACGTTCTAAAAGTCGCATTTTCCGGCCACTTTTTGGTCTCGCCCCGGGAGGGGGGGGGGCTGCAGCCCCCCCCGCCCCCCCTGGATACGGCCCTGCACACTGGAGGTTTCTCAGTGCAATTCTCAGTGCACATTTCGCGGTGCAAAAAGTCACTTGGCAAACTTGGAAAAAAATTCCGGGATCGGGATTTGGGAAATTTTATCGCCATCGGTATTGGCAGTTCAAATGTTCGGGATCGGAATAGGGTCCCCGGGTCGTGATTGCTGTCGGGATCTCATTTAAACCCTACTTCGCATGAGAGATTGCATTAGTGTAATTCCACGATAAATTTTAATACTTCCATTATTTTAGAAACTTGCATTTACAATAAATACTAACACAGTAGCAAAACACCAAAATTTAAAAATGTGCGACATTCAATCCAACGGGGTGCCATCTTCAATCCCTCCATTTCCCATCTCAAATTTGAGCAAATTCGACATGGAATACTTCTGCGCAGTTTCATTTCCCGATCGAAGTTTCGTCACGGCGGCCAGGAGATCCTTTTGGCATATCGGTCGTTCCCCATTCAAATGACCATCACTGCGAAAGAATAGTGCGATAATGACGATTTAGAAGGGATTGAATCGAGAACGCTACTAGTAAACGCTAAAGATTAGACAGCGTTTACACTGTGACGACTGTGACGACAAAAATGCGATTTTTCAGCCATTTTTGTGCGATACATATGAAATATTTTGAATGTGTGAAGCCTCAATTGATCATGACTTGATCAGCCCCACTGCCTAAGAAAAACATAAAATTTTATACATTGCGTGTTCATGCACACTAGATCACACTTTTTTCTTGTTGTCGGAGGTAGTTGCTGATTTGTTGTCGCCAGCCCCTTTTTACGAGGCCGTCGACAACGCCCCTTTAACGGCGCTGAGCCGGTGCGCAAGTAAAACCGGTGCCCAAGTACGCCCGGTGCCCAAGTATAATTTCCGGTGCCCAAGTACGCCCGGTGCACAAGTAAAGTGTCCGTACTTGGGCACCGGGCGGCTCTTTACTTGGGCACCGGGCGGATGTTTACTTGGGCACCGGCGGGGGGCTACTTGTGCACCGGCCAGGCCGGTGCACAAGTACAACGATGAAAAATGAAAAGCAAACAATAGAACGGCAGGCTCCAATAGAACGCGAAAATGCGGTGTAAAATATTATGCGAAGTGTCAAGTCATGGAAAATGCCCTTCAAAATGTCAAAAGTCACGCGAAGTGCAAAAGTAATGGAAAATGCCCTGTAAAATGTCACGCGAAGTGTCAAAAGTCATGGAAAATGCCGTGTAAAATGTCATGCGAAGTGTCAAAGTAATGGAAATTGCTCTTCAAAATGTCAAATGTCACACGAAGTGTCAAAATTCATGGAAAATGCCTTGTAAAATGTCACGCGAAGTGACAAAAGTCGTGGAAAATGCCGTGGAAAATGTCATGGGAAGTGCGAAGCTCCAGTAAACCCGGCCGCCCCGGCCCGACGCAACCGTGCCCAATTAATGCACAAGTGTTGCCCATGTGTTGCCCAAGTAAACAGCCGCCCGGTGCACAAGTAAAGTGCACAAGTACGGGCACTTTACTTGGGCACCGGGCGTACTTGGGCACCGGTCTTTATACTTGGGCACCGGGCGTACTTGGGCACCGGTTTTACTTGGGCACCGACCCACGCCCCCCTTTAACAAATACAGCGACAGCCTCCAACAACAGAAAAAGTGTGATCTGGTGTGCATAAACACACAATGTATATAATTTTATGTTTGTCTTAGGCAGTGGAACTGATCAAAACATGATCGATTGAGGCTTCACACATGTAAAATATTTCATATGCATCCAACAAAAATGGCTGAAAAATTGCATTTTTTGTCGTCACAGTGTAAAAGGCGCATTAGTGTTTAAATAAGACCGCGGTGTCGATTCCCGGTCTCGGACTTGTTTCACCCTAACTGGTATTTAGATTTTTGGGGTTTGGGAGTTGAGCTCCAGGATCGAGATTGTCTTTTCGATTTTTGTTGCAGGTTGTGGCCGTTGTCGGGAATTTCACGTGATTTCAAAACTTCCAAGTTCCATTTCAACATCGATAAACCCGACAAAAATTCGAATGAAACCGGTATCCCGACCAGGGTATAGGGATCGATCACACCAAGCCATACAACCAGTGGCGTAGCCAGGGGGCGGGAGGACGGCCGCGTTCTCGTGCAACGATCTTGGGGTGAAAATCAAAATTTTTTCGCGCAAGCGCGCATTTTTACTTCACATTACAGGCAGTTTTACTACACAGGTCACGATTGCCACAAGCTGGGTGAAAATGCACTTAATTGTGTCCATGCCGCTGTGAATGTATGTAAAATACATAGATTTACAGTGGTCTGTGGCGCCATGGCGTGGCTTTTACGAATGGCGCCAACACCATGACGTGGCGCCTACGAATAGCGCCAGCGCCATGGCGCAAATTCCCTACTACAGAGTACAGGGGTCAAATTTAAGGGGGGGGGGGCGCCGCCCCCCCCCCGTTCGCCGGGCTCCGTAAACAATCCCCCCACGTCAAAAATACTGGCTACGCCACTGCATACAACTCCAAAATTCAGTGCAACAGAAAAAAACCAACACAGCATTGCCGTCGAGCACCAAATCGGTGGCTCTGAGCAGCGCGGCCGATCTGCACAGCTCGCGCAGCACGCTGCCGTCCATCCCGCTGGACATCTTGGCCACCTCTTTCAAATCGACATCGGAGGACAACTGAAGGTGGGTTGTTCAATGGTTGATTTTTCAAACGTTTTCAAAAATGACAATAAAAAACAGGCAGTAGATGTTTACCGGCTCAGTTTTCAAAATGACTTGCATAATTCTTTCGCGCTGCTCGACATCCTGCGTGTTTGAGATAAATGCTGCTCAGGGGGGTGTTAGTTGCCGAGCGCATCAGTTCACGTCGAAATAATTGAAGCTTGTGGTCAACTGCAAAATTAATTTTCTTCTCGCCAAGAGAACAAAATACTTCAACGATCTTGTACTTTTTCGCCCGCAAACAAAGCATAAGCAGCATCACTTTCAAAAGTGTCCAAATTACAACTACACATTGAACAGCGCAAACCGTCTCCACAATGAAAGCGCAAGCAGAACGGTCTCCAAAAAAATCAAATCCCATAAACACCCTTCCAAACCAACACCCAAACCCTAAAACCCCCTAACCGGAAGCGGCACGTGCAGTTTAACAGGCATCCTTCTCAGTATAGCATCATCCACTTGCTCGGGTCTATTCGTAGCCCCCAGGACAACCACCTTGCACCCGTGGTCGGTGGTGAAGCCGTCCCATTGGGTCATGAATTGAGCCTTCATCATGCCCGTGGCCTCGTGATCGGAGCGACCTCTAGCGCGTAGAAAGGTGTCTAGGGGGGTTGGGGGTGGAGTGTAGGGTTGGGACGATATATCGTATCGAATATCGGATATCGACCATTTTTTCATATCGAATATCGATATCGAAAATTTTGAAAAAATATCGAATATCGATATCGAATATCGACCATTTTTTCGATATTTTTCGATATTCTGGTATTCTTTTTGAGGTATTTGTGATCCCATAAAAAATGGCTGAAGCCAACAAAAAGTGGATGCTGCAGCCAAACACGTATGCTTATGAATGCACAAAGTAGGATATCAAGGGTAATGTATACACATCTTTATAAAATAAATGATATTAACACAGCAAACAACATCACAAGGAAACCATTTCACCAAACCTTTGCATGGCAGCATGGCTCAAAAATTTGGCTGTTTATTTTAAAATAACAACCTTTTAAAAATGTAAAAAGCCAGCCACCCCTAGTCACAAGTATGACCTGAAGTGTTTGCTTAATAATTTTTCACCTTATATAAATTGATTCATCCTGTTTTTATTTCATTACCTCATTTCAACTGTTGTGAGCCTCATTTTAAAAGATTATCAACCATGTTTGTGTCCAAATGGAAATACAATATGCCCCACTGTACTAAAATATCGAAATATCGAAAATATCGAAATATCGATATCGAATATCGAGCATATTTTCATATCGAATATCGATATCGAATATCGAGGGTCCATATCGTATCGATATCGAATATCGACCTTCAGAAAAAAATATCGAATATCGAATATCGATATCGAAAAGTCATATCGTCCCAACCCTAGTGGAGTGTAATGGATTAGATGGAATAGAATATGGGTGATGGGTGGAGCCCCACCCCCAAAATTACAGCTATATAACTCGAGGAGAAAATTCGTCCGCTGTCAATCTCTCTGAAACAATATGCGATAAAAACAGTCCATTCTTCAAGCAAACAATAATGGTCAATTTTAATGTCTAAACGTTTCTAAAGGTCAATGAAGTCATTCGATACGCCCTCCATCCCCAAATTTTACCTATCTATACCCTCCATATTAGGGTGTCAAAAATTATCTTACGAAAAATAGAAAGATAAAATGTTTCACTTGCTGTAAAACAGAAAGGTAAAACATTTTCAACTCAAATGTATAGGTGAAAAACTTCATATAAAAAGGAAAAAACCCCTCCCCACACCCTCCCATCCAACCACTCACCAATTTCATCGATAAAAACAATACACGGCTGCAATTTCTTGGCCAACGTAAAAACGGCGGTGGCGAGCTTGTTGCTCTCGCCGTACCACATGTTCGTGAGCGTGGACGTCTGCAAGTTGAGAAAACGGGCGTTTGCAGATCGGGCCACAGCGCGCGCCAAAAGAGTTTTGCCGCAGCCAGGTGGGCCGTATAAAAGCACGCCTGAAAGTGGGTTTTGAGGTTTGACTTTTGAGAGTGAGTAGGGTAGGATAGGAAACTGTGTGGCTAGATGAGGTGTAAGCCATTGTGTTAAATGAGTCCTCACGGGAGTTATTCAAGCATCGGAGCCACTCCTAGACCCTGTAAAATGTCAGATGTCACGCGAAAAGTGCCAAATGTGATCGAAAATTTCAAGAAAAATGTCAAATGACCAGTAATTTTTTTCAGTATCAGTCAATGTAGAGTTTTTTCAGAATGCAGGAGGTCAATTTTTTAGTCAGAATTTGACAAATACGATTGGACTATGTATATCGCTCAACATATTAACATGTGTTTATACATTTCTCTTTCGTGATCAGGGACGTATACAGGATTTTTGAGCGGGGGGGGGGGGGGGGCTGCTTGTTTACGGGGGCCGGCGAACGGGGGGGCTCAGCCCCCCCCCCTAAAATTTTTCCCTATATAGGGGCGGAAAGGTGTTTTGGCGCTGGCGCCATACAAAGGCGCCACGCCATGGCGCTATTGGCGTTGGCGCCAGCGCCAGGAACCGCTTTAAATGTATGTAAATATGCATACATATACAGCGAAAGTCGCAAATATGTGTGCATTTCCAAGTATATTGGTTTACAGGGACCGATCCGCTGAAAATACCATGCATGGGGAAGAAATTGCGCGCTTGCGCGCAAAATTTTTAAGAAACATCGAAAAATATTAGGAAAAGTTGCATTTTCCGGGACTTTTTAGGTCTCACCCCGGGAAGGGGGGGGGCTGCAGCCCCCCCCCCCGCCCCCCCCCCTGGATACGTCCTTGTTCGTGATACATGTATGAAGTAATGAAGTAAAAACGAGCAAATGTGCCACCAACCTTTGGGTGGTGCAAGCAATTCTGATTTGAGATGGCCGGCGATTTTCAACGGCATGATCAGACGCTCGTACAGTTCTCTCTGCACGAAATAAAGCAATGTAGCTTCAAATATAAAATTATATGACACTCCAATTCTAGACGAGCAACAACAAAACTTATTCATACATTTCCGCACGCACAATAGTTGACAACGACACCAAATGTCAACTGGTTCCCATCCCAATTCAATGATGCTGACAACTAACACCACGCATTATTGCAGGGGTCTCCAAGATTTTGGCCCTCACGGGGGCTGAATAGATAGCAAATCGCTCCTCCGGAGGGATAGAAAGCTGAAAAAATTTTCAGGGGGGGGGGGGCTGGGAGGGGGGGGCTCGCGGGGGCAAAATATATAGGCTTTTTCAGTCCATAGAAGGCGGAAAGGGGAAAAATCGCCAATAATCGGTTAAAAGGAGGGTTGGAAAAAAACGTTTTTTTTTAACTCGATGTTTTTTTAAAAAAAAACGGTTTTTTTTAAAAGCTCCCAGATATGACCTAGTGTCAACATATATAGGTATATCAGACACTGGCAATACTCTGTGATGTTAAATATGACCATATAATGGCTGTGGAGCCATGGGATAGCATTATAAGTGGTGATTTGTGTCAAAAATATCCATTTTTTGTTGACATATCGTTCGTATATCGCCTTATAGCTGAATGTTTGTGACTTCAGGTAAAGTTTGGCACGGAATGGTGATCAAACAAGGTTATAAAAGGAGGTTGTTACTTTGGGAGTGAAGTTACACACTGTGGAGGTACATGGAAGCACATTACCTCAATATTATATATTACAGCAACATATGTCGGCTTATTCACCCATGGTAGCACATAGAAATGGATGTTTTGATACTAAAAATGCAACAAAACCAATGAAAACAACCACCAATGTCAATTTGTGTGTGAAACTGCGCGCTTGCGCGCAAAAATTTTGCTAAATACCTAGTGCTTAGTACTAAAAATTTCGGCCGATGTTTTTTTTTGAAAAAAACATTTCGGACGTCATGTTTTTTTTTTTAAAAAGCGTTGTTTTTTTTTAAAAAACGTTTTAAAAAAACATCGGCCAACCCTAGTTAAAAGTGGCCAAAAGTAGGTTTAAATGGCTAAAAACAGGCATATAACCATGCATTTAGCCGGAGAGTACGATTTTGAAGGTGAAAAACTATAAAGGGTGTGAAAATTAGTGATTTTTAGCGAAAATTGGGGCAAAATTTCTCAAAAACCACTCCAGATAGATAGATAGCTGAGCGATTTGGGGGGGGGGGGGTCTTTGGGGGTAGTAGCCAAAAATTTTGCCTCGGGATTGATAGATAGCTGAGCAGCCTCTGGGATAGATAGATAGCTGGCGGATTTGGGGGGGGGGCAGCCCCCCCCCCCCTAGGAGACCCCTGCATTATTGTATACACACATACTTCATGCTGGCCTGGTAAATGCACGCATAGCAAAATTCTTACATGATCCAACACTTTTGCATTTGAACGTCGTTCACCAGTTAGTCAGCAAGCTTTAAATTGGGATCGGACCCAGTTAACATCTGGTGTCCTTGTCAACTAGTGTGTAGACCCAATATCCAACAACAACCCCAATCCCACCTTCAACCCCTCGTGGCCGCCAATGTCGGTCCAGTCGACGCCGTGTTTGTGGTGCAGCACGAGACTGGAGGCGATCTGTGCCTCGTGCTCGCTCAGCTGCAGCTTGCTGTCGTCCGCCATGCCCAACGATTCCAGTAGAGCTTTCGCCTGCAAGGGGGTGCGTTTGTGAAGGGGGGTTACTAGGGTTTGACTCGCGCGGGGTGGGATAGGTAGGAAGTCGGAGCAACCCCACTATATTGGAGACCCCCGGGAATCTGTATACTTGCCCACCCCAGCAAAAGTGACGCTTTCAAGTGGCTTGGGTGACTCTTTTCCACCTTTGATGTCTTCCGTAATGCGAGCCGCGTCGATGCGCTCACATTACAAATGACTCAGTCCCCTAAAGTGTACATTCACTCGCCACCTTCACTTTTAATTTTGGCTGGCGGCACAGCCCTTTTTGCGTGGACAGCACTAAATGAACTGACAGATAATCCGGCGTGCACACAACATTATACACATGTTTTTTACACAAATATGATAGATAACACACAATTTTAAGTGGCGACGGAAGTCAATTGTCGGCTGCGGCATATTTGATCGGTTGTCAATTATCAGATAAATTGTGGAAAATCACTAATTCCGGGGGAGGGGGGTGAAGTGGGTGGAATATGGCACAATAGCCACCGTTATCAATTTATTCAGTCATTTCTCACTTTTTGAATGTGTTTTACATTTATCCCATTTATGTTTTTTTTCTATGTCATGTAAAATTTGTCTTTTATCATGAAAATTTGCAAACATGGCATCCCAGCCTTGTTTGCATGATAACGGGGAGCCTCTTATTGCCATATTCCACCCTAGTAAATACTATGGCAATATTCCTGCTGATATGCTTGGCGGCGGTGTCGGCGAGCCCAATTTCGTGGCCAAATCACTATGCATTTTGTATGTAAAACATTGAAACAATTGATGTGATAAATATTTAAAAATATCTCAATTTATACCTAAATACATCGGTAACATAAAGGCAATATTGAATGTGTGCAAGTCATAGTGGCATTAGTAATAGTGGCATAGTCACAGTGTGGCAAATAGATAACATAAAAGCCCTTTGATACGAGCCGTCCCAACACCTAACCAACAAATGTCAATGGGCATCTTTGTAAACCATTCCAAGACAGGGTAGGTCATATTACGGTGGGAACACACGTATCAAAACGTTCTCAAGCGACGTGCTTGGCGTCTATTTTCCCATGGTGGGCAAGTACACATAACGACCCCCGGTTTGTGTAGATACATATTTGTGTACACGTGTGGTGTTGTAATGCCATGTGTAACCTGATTCAAGGATGATTCATGAAAAAACAACAATGGAGATCCAGTCAGACAGTGCATTAGCGTTTAGAGTTGAATAAATAGTCATGTATTAAAACAACCACACAAAAAGTTTGTCTTGACAAAAACAGCGCACTAGCAATCACTTCCAGCTGAAAGAAATGTTTCCAACGAGAGAATCACTTCAATTATTGTTCAACAACGAGCAGACATTACCTTGGATAAGGTACTGGATCAGCTATCAAGTTAAATGAAACAAACAAACCACTTTCTTATCTTTCTCCCTTTGTCCATAATTCGGATCCATAAATTTCGTCATATACCTAATCGTGAAGTACGAAATCGCAGCGGCGCCAGCTAGCCGCAACAAAATCGAGATTAACTCAGCGCGAAGTATCGCGTTCGAACTTTGGGCTCTGCGCGCGGCGTAAACATTATTTTGGCACAGTGCCAAAATACAAAAGGTATGAAACACTCACGTCTGGGCGCCCTGCGACCAAGCTGAGTAACCTATAACAGCTTTTGGCTCCTGTTCGATTGCAAAGGGAGACCGTTCGAACAAGCTTCGTAAGGCTTCCATCAACATTTTCGGCTAGAAAATGCCTGCGCCAAGCGCAAGCAACACGAGCGGTTTCGAATTTTTGTTTGGTTTTACTCAGTCGTATCGATATTCCGGCAAGTGTCCAATGTTTCGGACGTGTGCTTTTGACAGCTTATGACAAAACCGCTAGATGTTTTTCAGACTGTAGAATCACTTTGTTGGGGAATATCAGTTGTATTGTAGTCTCAATGTGAATCAAATCACAAGTGTGACATGCGCGTGTTTTTAATTAGATTTCGTCGATAAATTCGATCAGGGGCATACTCAATAATTCACCATATAGCATTTGCATCACAAAAATGCTCAATCAGTCCTTGCCTTGAATAATCCCGCCCCAAAAGTGCGATGAAAGAATACCGTAGATGCTCCAATAAGGCGACGGTCAGTTTATTGTTTTCAGCACATTTTTGGGGGTCGCATTATTGGAGGGGTCGCTTTATTGGAGAGGTATTGTATTGTATTTTTCAATTGTACTTTATTGTATTTTTCAAAAACTCACTTTTCATTTGACGCGTATGAGCATGGCACCGTAAATGCAATAGGTAATCACATCAAAGCATGAACGGGGAATCTTGTAATGTCGCGCCACCGCACACTTTGATGTGCATTCGGTTTCTTCAACCAGCCGCAGCTTCTCCTCCAGTGAATAGTGGCGGTGGTGCGGCTTTTTGCACTCTTGCGAACTGCCCGCCGACCCTTGCGAACTGCCCGCCAGCTCTTGTGAATTGTCCGCTGGCTCTGGCGAACTGGCTGCCAATTTGTCCGTCAAATTAGCAGCGTCCGAAGATTGCGACATTTTTCTTTGGGGGTCGGATTATTGGAGGGTCGCTTTATACTTACACAACGTGCCAAAGGGGGTCGTACTATTGGAGAGGTCGCTTTATTGGAGGAGTGTCGTCCTAATAGAGCATTTACGGTAATTATCCAGTATTACCCGAGGATTTACTGTTAAGGCCCACAGGCGTTATAGTCGGGGGTAGGGTTGGGAATTTCAAAATTATCGGTTCCGGTTCTCAGTTCGGTTCTCAAGCTCGGTTCCGGTTCGGTTCTTTTGGTTCTAAAATGATAAAAATCTCGGTTCCGGGTAATAAAACAACTGGGTATCGGGTAATATATAGCCATAATTTGGTCGTGGAGCCATGGGATAGCATTTTAAGTTGTAATTTCTGCATAAAATGTGATTTTTTGTCATCTCATAATGTATATCACCATTTGTCCAATATTTGTGACTCCAAGTGATGTTGGGCATGGAAAAATACTCAAATGACTTTATATTCGAAAATTCAATTTAGGAAAAACACTTTAAAAATTTAAATACTTTTTTCTGGGAGGTTTGCCATCGTTAGATGGGTATGGTATATAAATATGTACATGATCCGCTGAAAAGTCCCCGGGCAGTGCTCGCCATTCACGCTAGGGGTAAGCTACGGTCATAAAATTATAACACGTTAATATATCAGGTGTTTTGAGTTTTCACCCAAAATTTCACCCCTCTAGCTCCACCCACTGTGGAACTGTGGGGGTTACAATTTCGGTCATTTTGTACTGATGTACAAATGGTGCTCTAGCTCAATGCTGCTTTAAGTTGTGATCATGAAACTTTGCCTAGTGTAAGCCACCAGTGTTGGTAATGTGCTGATAATATTCAACACTTTTATCAACTAGGGTGTCAAATTTCTGTTTCCATTTTCCATTTCCGCCTTTCTACAGGAAATTTTTTTACCTTTCCGTTTTCCGTTTTCCGGCAGCTGAAAATTTTTTACCTTTCCGTTTTCTGTTTTCTGGCATCCGAAAATTTTTTACCTTTCCGTTTTCTGTCAGCTGAAAATTTTTTACCTTTCTGTTTCCGTTTTTCTGGCCCATTTTTCCATTTTCCAGCTAAAATTTTTTTACCTTTCCATTTCCGTTTTACCAGGCCATTTTTCCATTTTCTGGCTCAATTTTCAGTTTTCTGGCATTTTTCCATTGTTTTTCCAATCTGTATTTATCTTTTTCCACTATGGTGTTTTTAACTACAAGGTTCTTCTGTCATTCATAATTTTTATCTGTATCCAAATTAGCATTGAAAAAATCTCTGGGAGATTTATGTTAAAAAAATCTCAGAAAATCTCAGAAAATATAAGATTTTCTGAGATTTATATTTTTTCCATGATTTTCCAGAGAGATTTAATTATATTTTCTTCTGATTGAGAAAATCTCTCAAGAAAATCTCTCTATATTTGCCCATTTTCACCTTCAAATTCACTAGTTCATGTTCTTTTTGCCAATTTTCATCTATTTTTAACTATTTATATATTTGCTCATATACCAATTTTTGGCTATTTTCCCTCCATTTGTTGTTTTTCCTTCCTTTTTCTGTTCTATGGCAAGAAAGAGCCAATAAAAAGTTATCTGAAATACATTTTCTGTATTCAAGTACTTTCAGGAAGTATACCGTATTTCCTCGAAATACCCCCCGGGGGGTGATTGTTTCATAGTGGTCCCGAGAGGGGGGGAAATAAGTACGAAATTGTCGCCTGAAACGTACGCAGACGTCGAAAAATGCAACAAAAACCGCCATTTATAAGGTTCTGTAGACTAATATTAGTATGTAGATGGTATGTACACTGTTCTAACGTGACACCGACATTGTTTTAACGTGTGTTCTGCACTACGCAGAACACAAACTGCCGTATTTGTCATGTACTTTCTCTTTACACTCAATTTGGGGGGGGGGGGTATTTTGAGGGGGGGGGGGTGATTGTTTCATAGTGGTCTCGAGAGGGGGGGGGGGTCAAACGAGGGGGGGGGGGGGTATTTCAAGGGGGGGTATTTCGAGGAAATACGGTACATAAATGAGAGTACTGGTACGTTTTCAGAGAAAATTTAGATGTATTTACTTAGTGCTCAAGTATTTGTTTTTTTTGAGTAAACGTAAGTATGTTTAACCCCTGGACCATACTGAACCCCTGCAGTCCCATGAAAACCCAGTGCTCAAGTATGGGGCTGTATTTAAGAGCTGAGTCTGAATTGGCGCTGGGTATTGCTACTTGTGCAACGGGTAAACTTATGCACTGGGTTCTAGCCGTTTTAACAACTAAAGAGTTGACAGCATGTTTTGGAAATATAGTGATCAAATTTTGGTGAAAAAGTCATCTGATAAATTCTGTGGGGATCATCACATGTGTAGGGTGTCAAATTTCCGTTTTCCGTTTTCCGTTTCCGTTTTCCGCAGGCAATTTTTTTCTCCGTTTTCCGTTCCGTTTTCCGGCTGCTGATATTTTTTTCCGTTTTCCGTTCCGTTTTCTGGCAACTTTTTTTTTCCGTTTCCGTTTTTCCGGCTCATTTTCCGTTTTCTGGCTAAATTTTCAGTTTTTCCGCCTTTTTTTCCGTTTTCCGCCTCAATTTCCAGATTTTCTGCCTTTTTTCCATTTTCCGCCTCAATTTCCCATTTTTCCGCCTCATTTTACCTTTTTCTGGCTCAACTTTCTGTTTTCTGATCAGCCAAACTGGTAAAAAATCATGCAGATTGTCCATGATGTAAAATTTTTTCTGTTTCCAACATAATTACTGCAAATTTTTTCCACTTCCAGCACAATTTCAGCAAATTTTATCTGTATTGCGGCAAAATTTCAGCAAGTTTTTCCATTTATGCGCAAATTTGATTTTTCCGTTTCCGTTTTTCCGGCCTCTTTTTCCGTTTTCCGTCCGCTGAAATTTTTTTTCCATCCCGTTTCCGTTTTCCGCCAAGTACAAATTTTTTTTCCGTTTTCTGTTCCGTTTTCCGGCTGCTGAAAATTTTTTTTCCGTTTCCGTTTTCCTTAAAAAAATTTTTTTGACACCCTACACATGTGAAAGTAATTTGTAAAAATCTGTAAAAAACACAAAGTACTTTTGGACACATACTTTGCAGTCTGCTGAGTATACTTTTTACTGTTCAGTTACATCAAAGTTCACTTTTGCTAAATTCTTTTTGTTGTTGTAGTGTATTTTTGCTACCTTTTGATGATTTTTTGTTGGTTCAGTTAAGCTTGAACTACAAGTGAAGTAACTGGAATGATCCATAGTTGCAGAATGTACAGCTACCACAATCAAAGCCAAACAGGCAAACCTGCATGCAGGTTTTCCTTCTGCAAATTTGTCTATTACTGTGCAAATTTCACTTTATTTTTTTGTTTCCATGAAAATTTCACTTTCCGTTTCTGTTTTCCGGCATTTCATTTTTCCGTTTTCTGTTTTCCGGCTGACAATTTTTTTACCTTTCCGTTTTCCGTTTTCCGTTGAGTGAAATTTTTTTACCTTTCCGTTTTCCGTTTTCCAGCAGAAATTTTTTTTTACCTTTCCGTTTTCCGTTTTCCGTAAAGTGAAAAAATTGACCTTTCCGTTTTCTGTAAAAAAATTTTTTTTGACACCCTATATATAGGTAATCTTTATTTCAACAATTGTTTGACAGCTTCTATGAAGCAGGGTAAGATTGATATGAAATTTTACAATTGACACATTCTACACATTCCAGCATGTATCGTTCATTGAAGAAATATATTTTTGCATAATCGCCACATGTATTATTGACGTCATTCAGTCACATTTACATGTCTATTTATTTGGACATCATTTTACAAATGAATAAATTCCAATGTGGATGGCTGAAACAAAGTTGAATGGGCGTAATTTTGTCGCACAAACTAGGGTAGTTTACTATAACAGAAGGCAACCCTAATTGGATGGTCATAAGTAGCTTTTAACGCATCTGAGTTTACTATTATGTGTTACCTAATTTAAATATTCGTCAACTGTAGTTGACAGACGCCTCATTATGGTAAACTCAAATGCATTCAAAACCGATTTATGCATTGAGTGCTAGAAGTGCACTTATAACCATGTCGGGTATGTTGGGCAATTCCACAATAAAAAGGAAGCCACCACCAACATGCATCGAAAAGTGACAAAGACCCTCATGGCAGATCAAAATTAATCTGGTGTCGGACAGTTGCCCTCACCTGTTTGGGACCAAGAAATAGCCTACAAAATCAGTTTAAGCGAGTTCAAACAGTTTATGATAAACTGCTTATTTTATTTTCACTGGGTCTGGTAGCTGAACATCACCAGTCAAGTGAAATCTAGTTTTCAACTGTCACTGCTGCAGTATGCAACGCCCCATAAGGGAGCCTGTTTTCCGCTGTGTTTGGTGACAGCCATGTATCAGTCTCTGAATCCCAGTGCTCAACCAACATCTGTGGGGCATCACTAGCAGAAATGGCCGCTTTCCCACCGATAAAGTACAGCTTGTCTGAAAAATATAACATTGGTATTTTATTGTGATGGACAAGCGCCAGGAAAAATGGCGCCTGGCGCCATGGCGCCATTTGAAATGGCGCCAGGCGCCAGATGGCGGCAAGCGCCATTGGCTCCTTGGTGCTAGCGCCCTTTGGCGCTATTTAAGGCCGTCAGCGCCATGGCGCCAATCTATCACTAGTATTCTAGTGTACCAAAACCACCTAAAAGCTGTCCTGTATATCTTTATAATATTATATATTTTTATATATTAAAAAATACAGAAAATCTTTAAAAAGAAAA
>OZ038457.1:5259931-5471858 GCA_964036195.1 Sphaerolaimus hirsutus
TTTCGAAAAATCATATTGCCAGCGACCTTCCAGTGTGCACTACCGCATTATTTCTTGTATTTATCAAATGAACTTATTTTTGATAAAAATTATTTGGTAAGAAAATGGGACAAATAACATCACTTGAGTGCATGGGGTTTTGGTTTGGGGAATTTTTGTGTAGTGAACTTGTTATCTAATGCACACACATTTACGGGGGTGGGGGCTTGTTATTCTGCATCCACCCAACGGCTAAGCTTTATACAAAGTTATTTGAACTTTTGCAAATGTTTTAGGCCCAATTGAAAACATCAAACAAACTATTTGATTTGTAAGTAGTATGACGTCCACCCATGTAATAAAAAAGTCCATTCAGTTCCACACTAGACCCAGAGTGCCTTTTAGTGCCTGGAATTCCAGCAAAATGCCTGATGTAACCTTCAATCAGTCGCCCTTCGCCCGGAACATAGACATAGCAAGTGGATTGCCAGCCAGAGGGATTAATTCCAGCACAAATGTAAATTCTGTTCTGGTAGGTAACGCCATAGAAATGGACTCTTTCTGACTGCAAAGGTGAGAAGTGCTGTTATAATGATTATTTGCAATTTTGGAGGTAAAATTTGCGCAAATTTGAAAAATAAGTTCTGACTAAAATAGCTATACTGTTGAATAACAACAACATAATGCGTGTGTACACGCTAGTTTACCAATGCGGCACGCGAAACAAAAATGTAAACTGAAACGCGACGCGTCGCGAGTCGGTTTACCTTTATGATCGACGTGTTAAAATTAGTTTATTTTTGTGTTTCACTTTCTGGGGTGAGTGGTTTCGGCAAGTCACAGAAATGTGACGCGTTGCCAGATTATTTTTTATGTGAAACGTAATGGGCAAACTGAATGCAATTTTTGGCGACGCGTCGCTGGCAACGCATGCGACGCAGAAAGTGTTGCACATAAGATGTAAACTACTGTTTTTTGAGTTTCATCTGAATCACTTAATTTGTGCTTGTTATAGCATTTATGTCTTATTTTGATGCTTATAATGATTGTTAATTAGCATTCTGCTGATAAAGTTGTTACTTTTTGCACTTAAACAGTAAGATAGTTGCGTGAAATGCACCGGTAAACTGAACGACTTTTGCAACGCTTGCGACGCTACCGTAACCCTGCTAAATTAAAAAAGGTGATGCATCGCCAGTTTACTTTTACTGTTTTACTCTAAATTAAACTGTCGTAAATCATCACGAGAGTCGCCAAAAACGTCGCAAAACGTCGCTTTTTGACTCAGTTTGACACCAACCCCCACCGATGAAAAAGTAACTTCATTTGTCACTCGTAGGTCAGATTTGAGCCATTTTTTCACTGACATGTGCAGAAATAAGTCGCTGTTTCAATGGTGTTTTTTACAAGTCCTAACTTTCCAAAAAAATTTTATGAATTATTTAAAATTTTGCCATAAATTGTGGCGACGCAGAAAAATGTATAAATTCAAACATAGTGAACTAAAAAATGGAATTCATGTAAAAGTTCATACATATAGTAAACTTAAAAAAGGAATACATATAAGATGTTTGTTTGAGGAATACATATAAGAGTAACCAACAGCTAATAATGTGAGAATACAACTAGAAGAATTTCAAGCATAGTGGAACAACATACTAGTGCTACAAGCAGTATTTTTGTTTAAATCTGCATATTCTGACTCAAATTGACTCAGCCTGATGATGTCCCTCCAGTGTAAATACAAATGTACATTGACAAGAGAGAAGCCAGCCACATGAGGAGAATGATCAAGAATTGTATGCTTACTCCAGCTGGTTGTGTTGCATTGGTAAATCCTTTATATTGTTGAATTTACAACTATGTTTTATGTTAAAATCAAATTGAAAAATTGCTGTAAAAATGGCAGTTTGCAATTCAGTCACATACTCACGTTAAACTTGAATGAAAAATTTAAAAAAATCATTTGCATGCTATGTGCCACACTTACAGTCAATTTTTCAAGTGCAATTAGTTACAATGGTAACAAGCGAACAACCTGTCATTTCATTGACAAGTTTTGGTCATTTTTCATTTTTTACAGACTTCTCTAATTATAAAAATGAAAAAATCATAAGTTGAAAAGTCCTTCATTTTACACTGTGAAAATTGTGTTATGTGTGCATCTTATGGTTGTCTTTCATGTGTCCAATTTTTGAATGATTCGTGCATTCCATTGAATTTTTATTGATTAAAATGTATTTTTATGAAATAAATTCATGAAAAATCCAATTTTCATTTTTAATGTCTGTCGTGTATACCAATCGATAGCTGAATGAAAACTGTTCATTTCCATCATTAAATAAACAAATAAACAAAACGGTTGATTTTATATGAATTTTTATCTGCCAAAAATAAATAAATTCAATAAAAAATCCAATTTTGCACTTTAAAATATTTTGAAAATTTTGACAACATCTACAGGACGTACTGTACACGATGACAAAAAAAAATTGCATGAACAATGCTCTGTTCTTCCACAATTAAAGAAAATAAATATTAACGTTTACAAGGTAAATTCACAGCACTGGCAAACTTGAAAAAAATAAAGATGGCGGCCTAAACTCCGCCCACTTTTACAATGCGTGAATTTAGCCAGTAAACTAAAAAATTGAGTTTACCACCAGTAAACTGAAAACGCCAGTAAACTAGTGTGCGCGGGGCCAATTGGTCCTGGTAGCTGGAGCATAATGAGAATATGTAAAAGCCAAAAAACCCTGTTTGGCTCAACATTCTCCATTTTTCTTATTGCTTGTCACCTCATAGAATTCAATCAGAATGAAGTAAATCTAAAAAAGCATGTTCAAAACCCTTGCCTGAGATTCTTTAAGTGGCACATCCCTTGTTACCATTCCATTAAGTAGATTGTAAACATAGACATTTCTGTTGTTTGTCCGTGTATTCCAATCATATCCAGCAATAAGATATATCTTACAACATCCAATGTATGTTGCATAAGGCCTTCCAAGTGTTGGAAGGACACTTACATCATGTTCCACAACCCAGGAATCTCCTGAGTAAAAGTCAAATCACTTTCAGTAAATCAGTGAAGTGAATGAATCCTGTTCAATGTTTGGTTTTCAGAGATATTGATCAGATCCCTGCCTCCAATTTCAAAATATAGTGTAAGTCACCCAACGCAAAAGTGAAGTGCTGAAATTTTACATGTTCACAAACAACTTGGCTTGAATCTACATTTCAGTCACTTTATGATCTAATTGAATTTGGAGCCAGGAATAATATTTATTTAGAGGGTCATATTCAGATATATGGCTCTTTTCTGAAATACTGTATTTGGGTGAACTTTCGATTTGGAATTCAGATATATGTAGAGTTGAACTTCGAATACATTGCAGAAATTTTTTTGATTGTCAGCAAAAAATAGTGTGAGGTAGATATTTACTGAGTCAGTTCTTTTAAAATGGAGAAATTCTAATGCATACATAGCATTTGAAAAATAACCCGTCATTTTTATTTTCGAAAATCACAATAAATATAAATAACCCGTGATTTATATATATTTATATTTTTTCCAAATTCTGAGTGATATATTTATATATATATTTTAAATTTGAAAAAAAAATCACTGAGAAAATCACTCATACTTGATACATTGTGGTGCAATGATTGCGCTTTATGACTAAAACATGCAATCTGTGCTAGAGAAATTTGCAGGGATTTTCTCCAGAAAATCTCTCTGTTCATGTAGAGCATTATTGGGATAAAATTGTATTTGAAGCAGGTAAATATTGTTAGCCTACACACACTAGTTTTCACCCTGACTTTTTTGAAAAATGAAATACGGTAGCCAAAAATGGTGACATGTTTCCATCTGTGATGAAGCCACCGAAGTCAGCGTCTTCTACCACCGAATCCGGCAACTCCAAGACCGTAGTGAGAAACGGCCTTTAGAGTGGTTGATTTCCCGTTGTAGCCGAACGTCCACTTGTCGACAGCCAAGTTGAGTTTATTTCGTGGTTGCGTGTTGAAAGGGGTTCGAAATTGTTTCAGGTACTTTATTTGATCAGATACAGCCAAATATAAAAGTGCAAAGCCTAGCGAGCTTCCTAGTCGAAGTTTCTATCGCTAGCTTATTTTCGTTCAGAAGCTTGGGGTCCGCAGACTGAAGTAAAAACTTCCAAAGTAGCTAAGACACAGAAATCATGTATAGAAAAACAGCTACAGTAATTTCCTAATACAAATACACAAATAAGTCACAAATGCAACAAATAAACACATCTAGCCGAAACAGTTGCCTCATACTGCGTGTGCATACATTCAAACAATTATGGTAAAGAAATACCAGGTACAAATTGGGCTAATGGAAAAACTATTAATCTTGAGAGGCGCGAAGTCGGCAAACTCAGCCAATTTACTAATTTGCTTCAATTTGTCAGAAAACATTGACGCACATTGGAACTAATATAATAGGGTTCGAAACTGTAAATAGTAGTGCAAATGTTCCTAATGACGTAAATAGAGCAAGGTATATTCAATATAATAATAACAATCACTTCCTGGAAACGTATATTTCATAATGGACAAATTGGGACTTACTTAAGTAAATGGGTATAATAATTGAGCAGGGTTTGTAATATATTCTTTGGTATAATTTGAGTAGGGTATTTACCATAATGACAAAGTAAATATAATATAACTTGTGAGCAGGGTTATAATAATTATGCCTACGCGAAGGGCTTCATAAATACGTACAGTAAATGCTAGTTGCACACAGGGCACTATTTCTCTATTAGGACGCTGGCCTAAGTACATACGTAGTACATAAATATTTACAAGTTTTGACTTTCCCAAATTGCAAGTAAACTATGTAAATGTATATATAATAATGGTCAGAAAATTACGGCGAGTTGAATGAGCCTAATTTCATGTTAATACACCTAATAATAACTTATTTGACCTTTAAACCTAAATATTCCACATAAATGTTTCGATAACTTATAAAACACTTTCCTAATTAAATATTCTCCATGGATAAATAATATAGTGCAAGAAATATATTTTGCGTGGTAAATAAATATAGTGCATGAAAAGTAAAATAGTGCAAATAAGTAAATGTGCAAATATGAGCCTAATTATCAATTCTCTGTATTTCTTTATCCATCCATTTTGCCACGGTCAGCACACTCCGGGCGGAAGAGTTGCTGCACCCCGTTGTTGCAGCAACGTCACATGCTGGTGGTGGTGGGCGCCAAAGTGATGAGTGGCGTTTCCACAGTTGCCTCGGTGGTGAACGTGGTTGTGCGCGAAGTTGTAGGCGTGCGTGAAGTCGTAGGTCCAGTTGCTGGTGATGCCAACGCCGACCTAGCCTGATGATGAAGCAGGTAGTTGCCCGTGTCGCTTCCTGCGCGTTTGCGTGAGGTGAATTTGCGGATATCAGGCATGTGAACACTGTCTCTGTTCCTGGCTCTGACTTGTCCCTCATCAGCTGAACTTTCATCTGGCTGAACGTATGCTGATAGTGACTTTGCCATTCTGTCCTCGGTTTCTGCTCTCCTGGCAAATCTGACGGACTGTGTTGAGTTGGATCTGGCTCTCCTCTTGATTGCTGGTCTCAACTCTGTCTTACGTACTTTTCTTTGTGGATAATTGGTCTCTTTCTGAGTTGATTTCTTGATAGTATATCTGATGGCTCTGAAGCATAGCCATATGCATTTGAACGGGCACACTATGCATTTCCATATGCATGTATATACGCATGGTGGAATCACTGGCTTCCCTGTGGCAATTCTCCAATTGTACCACAGGTATCCTGCAGCTACGATTCCAGCTATCAGGATTGTGATTCCCAGCAGCATTGCGATTGTGTTGATGATCACTTGAAAGGGTCCTTTCAACATTCCTCCCATAAAGTTAGTGTACCCTTTTGATACTCCAGATATATAGTGACCATATGCCTTGCCGATTCCTGCTGCCGTCTGCCCAATTCCAGCTCCAATGCCTTCTATTGAATTTCTGATCACTCTGGGATCCAATGACATATCTGCTGTGTAATCGATCAACTGGTTCTGCGCATGCTCCAAATTCTGTAGTCTCTGAATCTGGCCTCTGACATCCATGAAATTAATCGCTCTGTTGACAATGTTGGTGAACAGGTGAGGCGCGTCAAACGTGAAGGCCTGCCACTGTCCTTTCCATGTCATTTCAATTGGCGTCTCTGTGACATGCACCATTCCATGTGCGGACTTCCACTGTCCATGTTCATTTCTGTACAGGTGCGGTGTGGTGTGGCTGCAGTCCTCTTCTGGTGATTTCTCCACCAAATCTCTGCTGCCTGGACTCTTGAACCACAAGGGCCCGTCTTTGTCCAATCTCATTGGTGTGTACTTGTAACATGTCTCTCCCACTTTTCCTGTCTGATAAATTATGTATGGCTGCACTTCCTTGCATTCCCAAAACATAATTGCTTCTCCAGCCCATTCTGCATGAACATCCTGTCTTCCCAGCATGGCTCGAATCCCCAATGTTGGATCAATGCGGAAAAGCTGAGTCAACATGTCCAGCTGGTTCTTGCGAAGTTGACATAGCTGATGCCATACAATCGCAAATTGTGCCTGAGTCATCTCTCTGACCACATGTTGCAGGAACTGAAACTTGGAGTTTCTGTCGTCCAATCTGGCATACAATGTTCCACTGATTGTTGACTCTCTTGCCTCCACTATCTTTCCTGGCATTGCCCATTCCACAGGCACATCTTCTCTTCTGTCAAACTGGATGAATACACCTCCTTGATCGGTATAGTATGTGTCTCCCGGAACACATTCTGAACCAATTGGCCTCTTCGTCTTGTTGCTGTGGGAGTATGCTGCTTGCAATTTTGATACAATAATTGTCTGGCCAGATATTTCTGATTTGAATCTGCCAATTCTCTCACATGCACATTGATGCTTGAAGTTCTCTGTATCCCACACTGTGATTCCATAATTGTGGTCTTTGCAATGTCCCATCATGGCTCTGCACTGGCTGAAATCTTGCAAGTCGCTGATTACAGTCTTTCCATCGAGTGAAGCCACGGTTCCTTCTTCCATGTAGAAGTTACTGACAACATTCTCTTTGTCATGGCAACACCATGAATATTCCACATTCAAGGTTTGATTGGTTGTCCACACTCTGGGCTCCATTTCCACCAAAGGTGTTCCTCTGAACATCTTGTGAATTCTTGCATAGTTACAGGCTACCACGCCAACTTGCTGGTATTTCTCAAAATTGCCTGTAATGCCTTTCGCTCCCCAGAAACTGGTGTGTGTGATGATCTCTTTGATTCTGATGTAGCATCTGTATGCTTTCTCTTTCTGTGGAATCTGTCTCTGTGCGTAAAGTGTAACTTTCATTGCCATGACAAAATTCCTTGGTGGGATATGGCACTGCACTTCTTCAGGAACTGTAAGTGCATGTCCATGCCTCCCACTGGTACAAATTTGGTACTTCTGGCTTTGTGAACTGATCACCTGTTCCACAGGATGATCCTTAATTGCATCCTTGAATCTCTATTAAGTCTGCATTTCTCTGACAGATTTTGGTGGCCATTCTGAAGGCAAAGGCGGCAATCCATGATGCGCTGCCAATGATGGTGGCCTTACTGTCGAGGTTTCTAGAACGTATGTTCTGGAAAATACTTCGCTGTAAGCTTTGCCAGCTTTTCTCAGCGTTGCTGACTCTGACATGCCTGTCAGCATCAATACCATGCACAGCATTCCAATCACCAGACTGCTGGTGGTTGCTGTGGCTTTCCCTGTTGCACTTCTCAGGACTCTATCCGATGCTGAGTTCCTCTGAGCAGGGTTTTGAGCAGGGTTTGGTACAGAGTCTCTGTTCGAGCTCTGATTTCTGACATGTTTCTGGACAATTGCTGGGTCCAGTAAATCCACTTTGACTGTCACTGCTGTCTCTGGGATATCCATTGTTTTTGAATTGATTTCCAGTGGATACAATTGATTGAGTGGTCTGCTGACCACATTTCTGTTGGCAGTTCTGACTTTTGCTGAGCGAATCTGTCCATCTTTGCTGGGCTCTAACTGCTCGATGCGACCCATCCTCCATGCACCTCTGGGCATGTTTTCTTCATAAATCAGCACAACTTCATTCACTTTGGGTTCTTGAGTTGCTGTCAATCTGCCATGTTTGTGTGTCACCTGAGTCCTTTCCCTCAAGCTCGGGATATACTCTTGATGCCACAAGTCCCAGAACTTATCCAAAGTTTGCTGGGTTGTCTCCCAATATTTCTGCAGTTTCGCTGCGTTATCCATTCTGGGCACAAATTCTTCATCTTTGTCTGCGTCAAACTGTGGTGCTCCAATCTGACCTTCCTGACTGACTGAAGTGCTTGTGCTGAGCACTTTCTCTGTCAATTTGAATTGCGTAGCATTGTCTGAAATCACTGCCTCAGGCTTTCCACGCCTGGCGATGAATCTCCTGACTGCGTTCAGGAATTCCTGTGCTGTCATGTCCAGCACACTTTCCAGGTGAACTGCACGTGTCACCATACATGTGAACAAACAGATCCACATTTTCCTGTGATCTTTGTCCATTTTGTACCAAACTGGTCCCAAATAATCCAAGCCCGTGTACTGGAACGGTCTGGCTCTCTGAACTCTGGTTTCTGGCAAATCTGGCATTGGTGGAAGCTGGTACGGCTTCGCTCCCAATTTCTTACAAGTTGGGCAGGTTCTGGTCACATTGTAGATCACCCGTCTGCCCTGTGTAATCCAGTACTTTTGTCTGATCGCTGCCAATGTGTGTTGCACTCCTGCGTGCATCAATTTCTCATGCTGGTCTCTGACGATCAGCTGAGTCACTGTAGCCATTGCTGGCAACAGTATGAGTGGCACTGTGACCTCCTGTGGGTCTGTATGCTCCATTCTGCTGTGGCACTTCAGGATTCCATCCTGATGCATTTGCACATTGAGCCATTTGATCAACTGCTGGTCTGCAGCTGTTTTCTTGCTATTCTGGCTGCCTCTGCTGTGGCCTGTTGCCAGAATCTCTGCCACTCTTTTGTAATGATTTTGTTGCGTCACTTTGATCCAATATTTCAACGCAATCTCTCTCTCTTCAATACTGATAATTCCCTGTGGTTTTATTGTACCACAGATACTTTTCATGATTTCTGACAATCCATTCTGACTGTCATTTTTGCTGCGCTTTTTGTGCATCTGTCGCACAAATCTCATCACGTATACTGTTGCATCCAGTAATTTTGTCAGTGATGAGAATCTCTGAATCTCAATTCCCAATGGGTTGCTTTGCTTGCTTTCATCAGCTTGCACATTGCTGGCATCTGGGTCACTGACCACTTGCTGTGTGGCGCCCAAGTAAATTGGACTGGCTTTTGGGAACTTGAGCTCTTCTTTCTTGATTTCTGCCATTACTTCTGGCGTAACTGGCTCCACTTTCGGCTCTGGCCATTCTCCAGTCATTAGCCATTCTGGCCCCTTCCACCACAGGTTACTGCCTTCCAACTCTGACATATTCATGCCTCTTGTGGCCATGTCAGCTGGGTTCTCCAGTCCTGCGATGTGTCTGATGTGCATGTTTTCTGTCTCACTCTGAATTTTCCTGATTTCATCCAATCTGTTCTTGACAAAACATGCCAGTGGCTTCGCTGTTGTTAGCCACTTCAGACAACAGGTTGAATCTGACCATACAACTGTTTGACTGAATTTGACGTCCTTGAGCTCTTTGTGAATAAACTTTGACATTCTGCTGCCGATCAACATTGCTAACAATTCCAGCCGTGGAATTGTCACTTCTGGTTTCTTTGGAGCTAGTCTCAATCTGGAGTACAGCAGGCTTGATGTGCCGCTGTCATTTTCCGTTTTCTGGCATATGTATGCCGCTGCGCTGTATGCCATTGCTGAGGCATCAACGAAAATGTGCAGTTGTGCATCTGCACTACTCTGATAATTCAGATTTCTGTTGAACTTGATCTGTCCAACCTTGAGCAATTCTGTCTCTAATTGCTGCCAAATTGCTGTCTGTTCCTCAGACAGGGGAGTATCCCATTCTTTGGCACTTGGTCCTGAATGCCATAACGTTTGCAAAAATCTCTTTGCTGGCAGTAGGACAGGACTGACGAGTCCCATTGGATCAAAACATCCCGCAGTCACCTTCGCAACTGTCCTTTTCGTGGGAAGTTTGATTTTCTGGTCAGTTTCTGATAATTGTGATTGCTGGACTGTCTTTGGCGTTTTCAGCCACATCTGGTCGCTTTCTGTGTCCCATTTCATTCCTAGGACTGTTGTGACAATTTCCTTGGCTACATCTGACTCTGCCAATTGCCAAGTAAAGTTCTTATTGTTGCTGTTCCATTCTCTCAGATTCATCTGTGCCTCTGTGAACAGCACTTTGGATTCCTGGTACAATTTGATTGCTTTCTGCTCTGTGTCCACACTGAGGATCAAATTATCCACATACAGATTTTCATCGATCAATTTTGCATTTTCTGTGCCAGCTTGATTCAGGTGGTATCTGACTGTCAGCGCCAGCAGCGCTGGGCTGCAGATTATACCAAATGGTACTCTGGCAAATCTGTAAATCTGAATGTTGTCCTCCATAGATGGTTTCGTGGGATCCTTGTACCACAGAAATCTTGTCACATCTCTGTCACTGTCCTGCAGACTAATCTGCAGAAACGCTTTCTCTATGTCTGCGACCAGTGCAATTCCATGCAATCGGAATCGCATCAGCATCCCTACCAGCTGTGGTAGTATAACTGGACCGCGGTACATGCACTCATTCAAGCTTGGCATGCCTGGCGGTTTCGCTGAGGCATCATATACCTCTCTGACCTTTGTGGTAGTTTTCTCTGGCGTTATCACTGGTTGATGAGGCAATATATGGAACTTTCTGCCATCCATAATATCCTCTTGGACTTTCTCAATTACTCCTTGCTCCTCTTGTGCTTTCATGATTGCCTGAATTTTCTCCAGTAATTCTGGGTCTCTCTTGAGCCTGTTGGTGAGGTACCTGAACCTCTTGAACGCCATTGCTTTGTTATCTGGGAGTTCATGCAAATTTGGTTTGTACATGAACTTTACAGAGTACCGTCCATCTGGGTTTCTCTGTACACTCTCATTGAATTGCTTGATGGCCTCATCGTCCTCGACGAGGTCTGGCTGGTCCATTATGCCAATGGTATCCAGTCTGTCCATGTCTTTGACATTTGGTACAGGAGCAATTGACAACGGTGCTTCCTCGTACCACTTTTCTTTCTGAATTTGATGCACAATTGTGTTGACCACCACCGGATATGCGCCATCCGTGGTCCATTGATTTCTGTTGCTCGTCAGCTGCCCACCTCCCATCAGCAATCCCAATTCTGATGGAATGACATACAATCCTGACGGAAGTCTGGTGGTGCTGGTGTTTCTGGACATCAAGTCCCAGAAATAATTCAAGCCTACTATAATGTCTGGCTTGAACTTGCACTCTGTCCCTTTTTCCTTGGGAATTCTGTCTGCAAAGTAACTCTCATCCGGGAAGTACTTCTGCAGGTACTTTTCATCCTGTTCTGACACAGGCACTTTGACTTGTTCTGTGGTCAACGTCGGGACCACATCAGCCACCATATCAACTTTCTGGCCATTTCTGTGCAGCATTCTGAATTCCACTTGCTGTACTACTTTATAGTGCGGCTTTTCATTTCCGAATGTGTACACCTGGATGTGGTGTTCACCTGTACTCTTCAAATTGAGTTTCTTGGCCACTTTCTCTGACATGTACGTTCCCTGGGATCCTGTGTCCAGGAACGCTTGAATCTGTAGTGGTGGCTGTTCAGGCTCCACTATCTTTCCTGGCATTGCCCATTCCACAGGCACATCTTCTCTTCTGTCAAACTGGATGAATACACCTCCTTGATCGGTATAGTATGTGTCTCCCGGAACACATTCTGAACCAATTGGCCTCTTCGTCTTGTTGCTGTGGGAGTATGCTGCTTGCAATTTTGATACAATAATTGTCTGGCCAGATATTTCTGATTTGAATCTGCCAATTCTCTCACATGCACATTGATGCTTGAAGTTCTCTGTATCCCACACTGTGATTCCATAATTGTGGTCTTTGCAATGTCCCATCATGGCTCTGCACTGGCTGAAATCTTGCAAGTCGCTGATTACAGTCTTTCCATCGAGTGAAGCCACGGTTCCTTCTTCCATGTAGAAGTTACTGACGACATTCTCTTTGTCATGGCAACACCATGAATATTCCACATTCAAGGTTTGATTGGTTGTCCACACTCTGGGCTCCATTTCCACCAAAGGTGTTCCTCTGAACATCTTGTGAATTCTTGCATAGTTACAGGCTACCACGCCAACTTGCTGGTATTTCTCAAAATTGCCTGTAATGCCTTTCGCTCCCCAGAAACTGGTGTGTGTGATGATCTCTTTGATTCTGATGTAGCATCTGTATGCTTTCTCTTTCTGTGGAATCTGTCTCTGTGCGTAAAGTGTAACTTTCATTGCCATGACAAAATTCCTTGGTGGGATATGGCACTGCACTTCTTCAGGAACTGTAAGTGCATGTCCATGCCTCCCACTGGTACAAATTTGGTACTTCTGGCTTTGTGAACTGATCACCTGTTCCACAGGATGATCCTTAATTGCATCCTTGAATCTCTCATAAGTCTGCATTTCTCTGACAGATTTTGGTGGCCATTCTGAAGGCAAAGGCGGCAATCCATGATGCGCTGCCAATGATGGTGGCCTTACTGTCGAGGTTTCTAGAACGTATGTTCTGGAAAATACTTCGCTGTAAGCTTTGCCAGCTTTTCTCAGCGTTGCTGACTCTGACATGCCTGTTGGTGAGGTACCTGAACCTCTTGAACGCCATTGCTTTGTTATCTGGGAGTTCATGCAAATTTGGTTTGTACATGAACTTTACAGAGTACCGTCCATCTGGGTTTCTCTGTACACTCTCATTGAATTGCTTGATGGCCTCATCGTCCTCGACGAGGTCTGGCTGGTCCATTATGCCAATGGTATCCAGTCTGTCCATGTCTTTGACATTTGGTACAGGAGCAATTGACAACGGTGCTTCCTCGTACCACTTTTCTTTCTGAATTTGATGCACAATTGTGTTGACCACCACCGGATATGCGCCATCCGTGGTCCATTGATTTCTGTTGCTCGTCAGCTGCCCACCTCCCATCAGCAATCCCAATTCTGATGGAATGACATACAATCCTGACGGAAGTCTGGTGGTGCTGGTGTTTCTGGACATCAAGTCCCAGAAATAATTCAAGCCTACTATAATGTCTGGCTTGAACTTGCACTCTGTCCCTTTTTCCTTGGGAATTCTGTCTGCAAAGTAACTCTCATCCGGGAAGTACTTCTGCAGGTACTTTTCATCCTGTTCTGACACAGGCACTTTGACTTGTTCTGTGGTCAACGTCGGGACCACATCAGCCACCATATCAACTTTCTGGCCATTTCTGTGCAGCATTCTGAATTCCACTTGCTGTACTACTTTATAGTGCGGCTTTTCATTTCCGAATGTGTACACCTGGATGTGGTGTTCACCTGTACTCTTCAAATTGAGTTTCTTGGCCACTTTCTCTGACATGTACGTTCCCTGGGATCCTGTGTCCAGGAACGCTTGAATCTGTAGTGGTGGCTGTTGGCTCCACTATCCATCTCTGTATCCATTTCTGAAGCCTCAATCACGGTTCTGGCTGTCATCAACATTGACATATTCCTGTTTACTGACAGGTTCACTGACGTATTTTGTTGCTTTGTATTTGGTTTTGTAACCACTGTGCTGGATATGGTTTCTGTCTCTACCACTTCTGGTCCAGCTTCTTCCACAGTGACACAATTCACTGTGGCCTTTCTCTGTTGGCTCTGTGCTGGTCGACCGGCCGTCGGCACAGACTTTCTGCCATTGTTTGCTGATTGCTGGCCATTCTGTTGACCATTCGCTCTGAACGCTGGAATTTGCCGTCCAGCGTTTCCTTTGCCATTGTCACCAAATTTCTCTGGGCAAACTGCCGTGTGGTGCCTATTGGACTTGCAATAGAAACAATTTCTTGTAAATTGACATTGATTCATGTAATGCCCTTTCTTTAGGCATCTCAGGCATCGCTCTGCCTTTGACAAAATCACTCTCCTTTCTCTGGTAGTTCTGAACTTTGGACACTTATCATTAAAGTGTAATTGCTGTGTGTCATTGCAGAACACACACGGTCTCCCAGGATTCATAAATCCAGCCTGTGGTGCACTCTGACCATTCTGGATCACAGACATGCTCCCTGTGCTGGTCCTTGGGTTCTCTGGCCCTCTGAATCGATTCCCATTGCCTTGGAACCGATTATTGAATTGCTGTGCGCGTGGATTATTCCCGAATCCCTGGCGCGATTGCTGAACTGGTGCCTCAGTTTGCTGTGCGTGCTGTACAGCCTCACTGAGCGCTAGCTGCTTGCCAAACAGCTTTCTGAATATCTCCACCATCAAGGCTTCCTCAGTTCCCTGTTCCTTCTGGATTTCTCTGAGAACCTCGGGTGGCACTTTCTGTTGCAGCTGGCTCAACAGCATTGGATGCTCCACTGATTCTCCCAGTGACTCCAACTGCTGGAGCAGCCTTTCAATTGCATCAAACAAAATTCTCATATCCTGACAGGTATTCCTGGCCTGTCGCAGTTTCATGATATTACTCATCAGCGTGTTTCTGACCACAACTGGCTGGTCATATCTTTTCTTGAGCATTGCAATTGCGGGTGCATAATTCTCTGCGGTCACACTCAATCCACTGATCATGCCAAATGCTGAGCCTTTCAGCAAGCTCCTCAAGTATGAGAACTTGGAAATGTCCTCCAAATCTGTTCGATTATGGATGTGGGATTCGAACATTTGCCACCATGATCGAAATTTGACAATTTCCCCAGTAAACTGTTCCACTTCCAGTTTCTGTAATTTGACGCTCTTTGCTGTGGTTGCATTGGTTGAACTGGCCCCCGGAGCAGCTCCCTGAGCTGTCAGAGCCATCTGGGCAGCCATCTGCTGTATGAATGCTGTATTGACTTCATACATGGTATTTCCGCTCTGTTGCTGGATCATGTCTTGTAACTCTTCGATGTATACATTCATGGCTGCAACTTTCTGTGTCACCAAGTCTGACATATTCGCATATTCCTCATATGAGTCTTGGTATATCTTCTGTTCTTGTTCCATCTGGTCGGGTTCGTCAATGTCCTTGACGACATCCCTCCATGCGTCAAATTGAGTTCTCACTGCAGTCATTGCACTTTCCAATTTTGCACCCTCCTGTTTGACAGATGCAATCACTCTTCTCATTTCTGTTCTCTTTTCTTCCTTTGTTGCTCCCGCAAATATCTCTGGGTCATATTTGGCATATTCTCTTGCCAATCTGCTGTCCACCCTGTGCTTTGCCGGCCCCAGGGTCTTTCTGATGTGACCCGTTGGTGAAACCATTCTTGCTGATGAATTTTCCTTCACTGTTTCTCTTTATAGTGCGTCTCCTGTGACGCTTGTGACGCTTCTCTGCGTCTTTCTGTGTAGTGCTCTGTGCACCACGGATTTGTTGTGCCACGCACAATACCAATGCAGTCCTACAGGCCCCTGACGTGTTCTCACGCGTTGACCTTTACTGCACTGGCACCAGGTGTGTTCCTAAAGCCCCTGACGTGATTGTTTATACGCGTTGACTTCAACACACCGGTCAAATCCACCTGGACAATAAATCAGTTATTTGCCCAGCAGTGTGCGCCCAAAGAGGGTCCGTACACACTTTTCCTGAGCGCTCTGGCGCTCTTTCTGGCACGCCTGTGTGCCCCGTGACCACGCCGGCCACTTGCTTTCCTGAGCGGCTCCTGTGCCGCTGTGCGCAGTGCTGCGCTTGCCGTGTCGCCTGTGACACGTTTCTGTGCACTCTGGTGCACTTTCTGATTCTGGGCAGTGAGCTGTACACTGTTCTGCAATTGCGCCTGTGCAATGCAGAATTCTGGCACTTTTGTGCTGTCTGATCTGATGGTACCGAGCAGGCACAGCGTGTATATTTGATGGGAGCTCCGCAAAGCCCCTACACGCTACCAAGTATCCTAATACTTGGTTTTCAAATCCACTCTCTGTCAGCTACAGCCCTCTGTCAGCTACAGCCCTTTGTACACTGATACCCCTACTTTTGCACTTCCGAGGTATGAGTCCACTCTTACCCAGTGGAGCGAGGGACCTCCGCGAATGCCCAAAAACAGCCCTTTGACTAGCGTGGCTCTGTGGCGATCCTGTCTCCGTCAGGTCACCCTCCCTTGGCATAGGAAGGACGTGCGAGCGGTCACTGGCGTCCGGATGTCCAGGAGCGTCCAGTAAAAGTTTGACTACCGTCCGACAATGACTCCTTGTCAAATGCCGGTGCCGCCCAGCGTCTAGCACCTTGCCAGAACACTGGTGAAAGCTGCCTGAAATCCTGACAGGCTTGTCAGAACTCCAGTGTCCTCCGCGCATGAGCGTAGAACCGCTCCCAGGATGTAGACAGGAGTGCCGTGACTTTGGCACAATGCTGTCTGCAAATCAACAGCCAACGCTCAGCCAAGGCCAATTGATGTTCAGCAGGACTTTTGAAGTTCTGCCAACTGCCGCACAATGTCCGTTCCGGCTTGGTGATAGCACAATGTCATGCAATCACCCTGCTCGCTGCGCCATGTGATGAAGCCACCGAAGTCAGCGTCTTCTACCACCGAATCCGGCAACTCCAAGACCGTAGTGAGAAACGGCCTTTAGAGTGGTTGATTTCCCGTTGTAGCCGAACGTCCACTTGTCGACAGCCAAGTTGAGTTTATTTCGTGGTTGCGTGTTGAAAGGGGTTCGAAATTGTTTCAGGTACTTTATTTGATCAGATACAGCCAAATATAAAAGTGCAAAGCCTAGCGAGCTTCCTAGTCGAAGTTTCTATCGCTAGCTTATTTTCGTTCAGAAGCTTGGGGTCCGCAGACTGAAGTAAAAACTTCCAAAGTAGCTAAGACACGGAAATCATGTATAGAAAAACAGCTACAGTAATTTCCTAATACAAATACACAAATAAGTCACAAATGCAACAAATAAACACATCTAGCCGAAACAGTTGCCTCATACTGCGCGTGCATACATTCAAACAATTATGGTAAAGAAATACCGGGTACAAATTGGGCTAATGGAAAAACTATTAATCTTGAGAGGCGCGAAGTCGGCAAACTCGGCCGATTTACTTATTTGCTTCAATTTGTCAGAAAACATTGACGCACATTGGAACTAATATAATAGGGTTCGAAACTGTAAATAGTAGTGCAAATGTTCCTAATGACGTAAATAGAGCAAGGTATATTCAATATAATAATAACAATCACTTCCTGGAAACGTATATTTCATAATGGACAAATTGGGACTTACCTAAGTAAATGGGTATAATAATTGAGCAGGGTTTGTAATATATTCTTTGGTATAATTTGAGTAGGGTATTTACCATAATGACAAAGTAAATATAATATAACTTGTGAGCAGGGTTATAATAATTATGCCTACGCGAAGGGCTTCATAAATACGTACAGTAAATGCTAGTTGCACACAGGGCACTATTTCTCTATTAGGACGCTGGCCTAAGTACATACGTAGTACATAAATATTTACAAGTTTTGACTTTCCCAAATTGCAAGTAAACTATGTAAATGTATATATAATAATGGTCAGAAAATTATGGCGAGTTGAATGAGTCTAATTTCATGTTAATACACCTAATAATAACTTATTTGACCTTTAAACCTAAATATTCCACATAAATGTTTCGATAACTTATAAAACACTTTCCTAATTAAATATTCTCCATGGATAAATAATATAGTGCAAGAAATATATTTTGCGTGGTAAATAAATATAGTGCATGAAAAGTAAAATAGTGCAAATAAGTAAATGTGCGAATATGAGCCTAATTATCAATTCTCTGTATTTCTTTATCCATCCATTTTGCCACGGTCAGCACACCATCAAGTTTTCCACTACTGAATGCTATATACCATATTTCCTCAAAATACCCCCCCCCCTTCGAAATACCACCTGTTGAGAAATACCCCCCTCAAAATGGGTACTATGAACTTATAACCCCTCTCGAAATACCCCACCCCAATTTACTGAACAGAGAACATAATGCGGTTTGTGATCCGGGAAACGCAGAACACATGTTAAAACCAATAACTGTGTGATGTTGGAACTGGTTATATACTGTCTACATACATATATAAGTCCATAGTGTGATAAATGGCTGTTTCTGTTGCATTTTTTGACGTTTGTGTACATTTCAAACAACAATTTAGTAATGGGATTTGAAAAATTTCTGGCAAAATGATGACCGCCCCCCTTGAAATACCCCCCTCGTTTGACCCCCCTCAAAATTTCCACTCTGAAAAAATAAACCCCCAGGGGGTAATTCGAGGAAATACAGTATGTTCAGTTTTCACAAATGGCATGAATTTTGGTGGGGTGGTGTTGGCAAATCACTAGTTTGATCACAACTCAAACTCAAATGATGGAAAATGGTGACATCACTATCAATTAGTTTTCATTTTGTATGTGACAAAAATGTAAACTGTCTTAGTAACTTTTTTTATGTCATCCTGCTATGAATTCTATGGTTATGTTTTAGGTATTAAGCATCTCTCTATCTTTTAACATACTTTTCTGGAAAAAACATGACTTTTAATAAAAAAATACCAATTTGATGTGATCAAAATTTTTCTACAGTGATTGCAAGCTCAGTTTCATCACCAATGAATCAGTGCAAGCCAGGGTTGGCTAAATCTCAGAAAAAAATAAAAATAAAATAAAAATATAATAGAAAATTAAAGAATAAAATAAAAATAAAATGTAAAATTGAAGAATAAAATAAAAATAAAATACAATTTTAATAAAAATAAAATACAATTTTAGTAAAAAGAATTTTACTTAAATCAATCCTGGTCACAAACTAAAATAAAAAATAAAAATAAAATAAAAATAAAATGAAAAATTGAAGAATAAAATAAAAATAAAATGGAAAATTGAAGAATAAAATAAAAATAAAATACAATTTTAATAAAAATAAAATACAATTTTAGTAAAAATAATTTTACTAAAACCAACCCTGGTGCAATAAGCACATCACAAATGAAAAAGTGCTGAGCATGAGCACCTATTTGGTCAAACGTCCATTGCCACAACCAGGCGCTATAAGTTGAGAGCTAAATATTTGCAGTGAAAAATATTTTTGAAGTTTTCATTGAGGTTGAACTGAAGGTTGAATTTTTCTGTGATATTTGCTTGATGTTTTCACTTGTAAAATACTGTATAAATGAATACTGTTTGTGGAATGATAATAAATGTACTGTGGTATCCTAGAGTACATTTTTTGCGCTTGCAAATGGTAAATAAAGCCCAGAATATTGCTTGAAATTGAAATAAAGCGCAAGTGATTTTTTGAGATTTTTTTCGAGCTTAGAGTTATTTTTTCAGGTATTTAATTATATTTTCTGGAGAGCTAGAGTGATTTATATATATTTATATTTTTTCCAATATTGGAGTGATATATTTATATATATTTTCCAAAAAATCGGTGATTTTTTTGAATGCTATGCATACATAGTAAATACATACAGAGAGAACTCGGCCGTAAAGTCAACTCGGCCGTAAAGTAAATCCGGCAGTAATGCATAGTTGTACAAACGTATTTACGTTTACTCGATAAATACGTATACTCGAGTGCTGCGTAAATACGTTTACGTTTCCTCCCGAAAAATACTGGTACTCAGTTACTCGCGTACTTTTTGAAAGTATGCGAGTAGAGAAAACGAGTATTTACAGATATTTACGTTTACTCACCTTTTACACAGCCTAAAACTAGAAAATTTTTACTTTAAGTTTTCTGTATTCAAGTGTGACTAAAAATAAAATACTTGACGTTTACGTTTACTTTGAAAAAAGTTCAGTACTTAAAACAACTCTGCCGTAATGATGCCCGGCGTAAAGTAGCACCCTCTACTTTACGGCCGGGTTTACTTTAAGGCCGGACCATTCCCAATACATACCTGCACCATCATTGGCAAATGGGTCAAAAACCTGGTGAGCAGTTTTAGCTGCTCTGCTTTGATGTGCCCCAAATACCAGGTGTTGCAAATTTTTCTATGTATAGAAAACCAACAAAATATTCTAAATGATTTATAATAGTCCTTGAACTTTTGATCTGAGTGCTACATCAATACATTTTTAATCAGAATCAATTTTTTTATCAGAAAAATGTGACACCAGGTACATGTATCTTTCCTCCTCCAATGGATGTGTCAAATTTGATGACACCTGGATCATCTGAAACATTGGAATGGTCTTTGTTGAGGCTCTGAATTCATTAAAAATCTGAATGTGGTATTATCTAGGTATTTGCATGTGTAATGTGTGTACAAAGTGATTTTCCCATGCAAAGTGGCACATTTTGTAAATGCTACTTGTAAGCTACAAGCATTTTCTATGATTTGATAACTACTACCGTATTTACTCGAATAATTCCCCGCACTTGAATAATTCCCCCACTCGAAAAATTCCCCCCTGTTAGGCGAGTGAGGAAAATATAATTCCCCCACTTGAATAATCCCCCCCCCAAATGATGGAAGGTAGTGTAAATATGCACATTTATTAAAAAAACTATCGATGAAGTCAACCCAAGCAAAAGAGCTGTGTGTGGTTTGATTCACAGAATGTAAATGCAGTACATACGGTGTTCAAAGATGCAATGTAATGCGCACTACCAGTGGAAACAGGATGTGTATTTAGTGTGATAGAAACATGGCTAAAAAATTTGACGAAATAATAATCCCCCCACTTGAATAATTCCCCCCTTGAATAGTTCCCCCCTCAAAAATGTCTGACGAAAAAATAATTCCCCGGGGGAATTATTCGAGTAAATACGGTATATAACTAATATATATCAAACATGTTAAATCACCTTGAAAAAGTAGCATTTTGAATCTGAGATACACTGAGATATTGTAGTAGTTGATTGAACTTACTATGTTCAATCAACTACTACACTATGACATCTCCAGAAAATTGAATTCAAACTCACGAGGCAAAACAATGCACATCTTGGCATTCTGCCATTCAACAAAATCTGCTGTATCATGCAGCAGACATGTCTTGTTGTCAAAAAAGTATGTACTTGCAACACAGAATTCATTGCTCATGCAGTACTGTGAACATATTCCTGATGTCTGGACAATTTCCACCAAAAGTACATTGGTTTTTGAAAGACTTGGATCACCAGAAATGTGTGAGAGATTGAAAATGGATACTATATACATTTTTACTTCACAGAGCATGGCACACAAAAAATAGAACAGGGAATCTAAGCTTAGTGATAAGTTTTCCTGAGATACTCTAAGAGTACCATAATGATAAGTTAACAGTGTGCATTTTTACATTTTTCAGGAAGTGGCATTTTTCAGCACATGGCAGTAAATAACCCACACTCACACATCCACATGAAGTGCACTATAAATAGAATGATTGAAAGTATTGATCTTGAAAGCAGGATGGAAAATCCATTCATAAATTTACTGATTTACCTATGTATGTTTCCTATCATTTCATCATTTTTCACTTGTCCATTTTCCAATCTCTCCACCTGAAAATCCCCTTCTGCAGTGGTATCCAACTGAAATTCAAAGTTGTTTTAACATTGAATATACATTTCTATTCCTTAGAATTTCTTCTTGGCAATGAATGACTAGGGTGTCAAATTTCCGTTTTCCAAAGATAAATGTTTTTCTGTTTTCCATTCCGTTTTCCGGCCGCTGAATTTTGTTCTTCCGTTTTATAAATTCTAAGTTCCTAATCCCACTAAAAAATTTCCGGTTCGGTTTCCAATTTTCCGGCTCATTTTCCGTTTTCTGGCTCAATTTTCAGTTTTTCTGCCTTTTTCCGTTTTCCAGCTCAATTTTCTGTTTTTCCACCTTTTTTCCATTTTCTGGCTCACTTTTCTGTTTTTCTGCCTCATATGTACTGTATTACCTCGAATTATCCCCCTTGAATTAACCCCCCCCCCTCGAATTAACCCGCCCTCAAAATGGGCTGGGGAAATAATAAACCTCCCCCTCGAAATACCCCCCCCTTTCGGAATGATGTACGTCATGTACATAATAAATACGTCATGTACGCAATGTACATGATGTATATTATTGTTAATTTGCATTGCAGCTACACATAGAGTAGTTTGTGTAGCTATCTACGTTTTTTTGTCCAAATATATCCTGTTTGGACACATTTATTACCGATTTTGGGTACGCAAATGCCTACTATTTGCTACGATCCTTACGAAAATTTCTGACGAAATAATAACCCCCCCCCTCGAATAATCCCCCCCCCCTCGAATTAACCCCCCCCCCTCAAATTTTGCTGGCGAAATAATAAACCCCCATGGGGGTATTTCGAGGTAATACGGTATGTCCTTATTCTGGCTCAACTGTCTCTTTTCTGTTTTAGCCAAACTGGTAAACATGCATGCAGGTTTTCAATTATGTGAATTTTTTACATTTTTCGCAATTTCGCAATCGAATCAAACTTTTCGCAATTTTTTACCATTTCCAGCTAATTTCAGCTAATTTTTTTCATTTTCCAGCAAAATTTCACCAATTCAGAAAATTTTTATTTTTCCGTTTCCGATTTTCTGGCGTTGTTTTTCGTTTTCCGGTGGCGTTTTTACCCTTCCGTTTCCGTTTTCTGGCAAGTGTAAATGTTTTCCGTTTCCGTTGCCGTTTTCCGGCAAGTGCAAGAAATTTTCCGTAAAATTTTTTTTGACACCCTAGAAGTTCATACTTCTATAACCCGTAAAGCTGACGATATGGCACTCGTGAAAATACAAAATTGGTGATGTGAAAGCAGTTCACATGATTACCACTAGGTATATATTGATTTTTGTTTTAGTGGTATACTGTTTTCAGTGTGAACTGTACATTTACACTTTTGAAGCATTGTTCAGAAGACTATACTTACCCGACTCACATCCAATCAGTCCAACAGAAAAAAATATTGCTGTGACAACTTTCATCTTTTTTTTCAATTTTTAGCTGACATTCTAATATCTGTAGTTGCCATTTGCATGCATCGTCAAGTGATAGTAAAATTTTCAACGTGGGAATCAAAACAAGTTAAAACAAAAAACATAATGATTAGAAGTCAAGAGAAAACACTACAATAGAGTCATGAGATGAGATGAGATGATGTATGAAAACAGTTATCTGAGCAAACATTACTTTTTTTGATACATTCAAAAAACAAATACCTAGCTTCCACCAACAGAAAGTCCTTGCAGTCAAAAGGTATTACAAAAAGCATATATCACTTTATGGCCGTTTTATATTGAGGCCACAAAAGAACCACTGAACAAATAATGAATTGATTGTTATCTTTTTGGGAATGTTCTACAGTCATTACTAGTGATAACAATGAAACAATAGCGATACTCACGAATTGCTATGTGTTTGAGCTATACTCCGCTTACTTTACACCTTGCACGCGTGGTTCCAGCTGGAAGTGTGCCAACGATGGTTAACGCGTGCGAGTTTCATAAAAAGATGACAAAATTGTTGTTGTTATAGTGTTATTCATTAACATATACACATCGATGAATTTTTTCATCTTTTTACGGAAATCGCATGACTTAACAATCATTGGCACGCTTCCAACACGAGACATAAATCAGTGCGAGGGCAGAGTATCATGTACGCCGAGTATAAGAGTTTACCACAATGAATTATTTTTGATGGCCGTCAACAGTAGTCAACGGTCTCCAGACTCTGGTGAACTCAAAAGTGTTAAAAACAGATTTGAGTTTCCCAAATTTCTGTGCTGTGCGTCAGTGTGCGCAGCGCCTGTGTGCAATGATGGGTGAGTTCTCAAAATAAAAACACTTTCTGTATTTTGAGTTTTTCAAAAATGAATATCTGTGTTTTGAGTTTTTTTCACGAAAAAAACTCGAGTTTCCGTGTTTCATTTCTGTGTTTTTTGAAAAAACTTGAGTTTCTCATAAAAACTCAAGTTTTTTGATAAAAACTCAAGTTTTTTTAGTAAAAACTCGAGTTGTTTAACAAGAAGTTGCATTTTACAGCATTTTACTGTTGAAACAGTGGTTTTCTTATCAAATATAGGTTTTGCATACGTTTTGTCGTGTATTGAAAAATTTTCATAAGTTCACTGGAGGTAGTTGCAAATGGGTGACCAATACCTTTGACAGCTTGGGAGGTGAGGAGCCCTCAGCTGTTTGAGCTAGCAGACCCTGGTGGACACTCCTCAACACTTCGATCACAGTCCCTAATGTTGTCGAAACCACCAGGAGATGCGGACACTATTATTTTTTGAATACTTATTTCATCGTTAAACTTGGATACTATGTACATATTTACACACTATACATACATACATACCTTATGTATGCACCATAGTTGTACAAATACTGGTATTTTCGGAAAACGTAAACGTAAACGTAAATACCTTTTCTAAATTGTGAGTATTAATACTGAAAACGTAAAATACTTTTAAAATACACGGGTAAACGTAAAAAAAACGTAAACGTAAAAATTTCTTTTAAGTGCACAACCCATGATCAGATGCATTGAAAAACACCTTTGTTTTTCCTATTTCAAGCATTTCTCTGCTAATACGATCACATTTTTGCTTACCTATGTTATTTATCAAACAATTAAGCAGCTAATTGGCCAAAAATATAAATTGCACTTATTGTATCAGAAAAAAGTTCAAAAATGCACCGTTTTTGTGCATTTTCCATACGATTTTTACGTTTTCTCTGGTACCCGGGTAATTGTGCCAGGAAAACGTAACAAAACGTAATGGTATTTTTGGAAAACGTAAACGTAAACGTAAATATAAATACCCAAATAACCGGGTATTTCGGGTAAACGTAAATACGTTTTTCCAACTCTGGTATGCACATACACACATTGTTCAGTTCAAATCTTGTGCCTTCAATTGCTTGGATAAAAAAAAACTCAAAAAAACATTTCCGTATTTTCTGTGTTTCCGTGTTCTCCAAAAAAGAACTCATTTGAGTTTCCGTGTTTTTCAAAATGGTTGAGTTTCCGTGTTTCTGTGTTAAACAAAAACACGGAAACTCAATGAGTTTCCGTATTTAATATGTGTGTTTTTGCCATCGTTGCCTGTGTGACATTGTTTTTACATCACATCGACACTCGATCAAGTGGCCATGTGTAGTGATGGAAAAAGCGCCAGACTTTTGGCGCCAAGCGCCAAAAGCGCCATGGCGCTTTTCTTAACCTCAGCGCCAAGCGCCAATGGCGCCAGAGAGTAATGGCGCTAAGCGCCAATAGCGCCAGCGCCAAAATTTTTTTTCCTGTACGTCGTTTGACGCACCGGCACTAGTGATGTTAAAGGCACCGGGAAAAATGGCACCGCACCGCACCGGCACCTTTGCCAACGCATGAAAAGGGCACCTGGCACCCTGGGGCACCGGCCAGAAAATGGCACCGCACCGCACCGGCACCGGTGCCATTGGAAAAAAATGGCACCGGCACCGAAGGGCACCGGCGGGTTGCCGGTGCTAGCACCGAAAGGCACCGCACCGGGCTGGAATTTCCGAAGTAAATATCGGGCAGTTTCTCAGTGGCCACACCTTCGGAAGTGCATATATCCATGAATTTTCAACCGATTTTGATGGTTGAACCCTTAAAATGATCAGAATGATGTGGCGATCACTTTTATCAAGCAATTAAAATACAATGATTACAAATGAATGATAAAATATTTGATTCACTACAATGTCTATAGCCACTATTGTCTACTGATCGGAGTCGTTGCTGTACAGAGAATGGAACTATCGCTGTCATAAACTGACAACAAATTTTGAGCAAAAAAGTAAGAGAAATATAAAAATGTTTTCAAATTCAACAAAATTTTAGATTCGCTCATCACATCACATATCGGGTATAATGGATTTCACAGTAGGTATATTTATTTGATGGGATGTTTACAAAATAGGCAAAAAACGGTTGGGTAAATATATTGCTGTTTTTTTGAAATATGAATAAGCACATACTATGGACACAATTGCACAGCACATGAAGCCTTGGCCGGTGCCTTTTCCGGTGCCTTTACTTTGGCCCTGGTGCTAGCACCTTTGGCACCGGCAAAAAATGGCACCGCACCGCACCGGCACCGGTGCTATTCTGAAAAAAATAGCACCGGCACCGGCATGGCACCTCTGAATATTGCAATGGCACCGCACCAGCACCGGTGCTGGTGCCCTTCGGTGCCCAGCACCGGGGCACCGGTAGTGATGGAAAAGCGCCAGAAAAAATGGCGCCAGGTGCCAAGGGCGCCATGGCGCCATTCGGAAAGTGGGCGCCAAGCGCCAGGGGCGCCACAAAAAAAGGGCGCCAGGCGCCAAGGGCGCCATGGCGCCATTCGGAAAGTGGGCGCCAAGCGCCAGGGGCGCCACAAAAAAAGGGCGCCAGGCGCCAAGAACGCCATGGCGCCATTGAGAAAGTGGGCGCCAGGCGCCAGGGGCGCCACGGAAAGAGGGCGCCAAGCGCCAAGGGCGCCATGGCGCCATTTGGAAAATAGGGCACCAGGCGCCAAGGGCGCCAGGATAAAAAAAGTGCCTACAACACCATGCGTGTGCTAAAAATGTTTCTCCAGCACCATTATACGCGCATTCAGATCTTAATTCGCGTTCTCCAGGATGTAATGACAAAAAACAAGGCTAGGAACAAAAAAAATTTGAATAAAATCCACATGACGAATTCAAACGTAATGGAAATTGTCATTTGACAACAATCCATTCATTACAAATAGACCTTTCCAAACAATGTTTCCTAATTGCAACGATTTTAATCCATTTATTTGTGATTTTGCAAGTTAGACGGTCCATCATTCTTGTCTTCTGATCCGTCAGACAGATCTGATGAACTGTTGGACGAGAGATTTCCACCCACTCACACCACTCCGTCCATTTTTCTGGCGAATTTAGATCATCCACGGATGCGGCTTTCTTTTTTTTTGGTTTACACAGCACTCACCGTGAAACCTTGCTGGCGCCTTTTTGGCGCCCTTCTAAAGCAGGGCGCCAGGCGCCAAGGGCGCCACGGAAAAAGGGCGCCAAGCGCCAATGGCGCCATGGCGCGGCGCCCTTTGGCGCCCTCAAATGGCGCCAGCGCCATGGCGCCATTCCATCACTAGGCACCGGTGCCCGGGTGCCTTTACATCACTAACCGGCACCGCACCACTGATGTCGTAGTAGTCGATTGAACTTCCGCCATTGAAGTTCAATCAACCACTACAATGTTTTTACATTGTTAAAATCCCCTCGGTTTCCGCCCATGGGGGTTTATTTTTAATTTATTCAAAGGGGGAATATTTCGAGGAAATACGGTATATGCATACCGTATTTCCTCGAAATACCCCCCCCCCCTTGAAATACCCCCCCCCTCGTTTGACCCCCCCCCCTCTCGAGACCACTATGAAACAATCACCCCCCCCCCTCGAAATACCCCCCCCCCAAATTGAGTGTAAAGGGAACGTACATGACAATAACTGTAGTTTGTGTTCAGTGTACTGCAGAACACACGTTAAAACAATGTCGGTGTCACGTTAGAACAGTGTACATACCATCTACATACTAATATTAGTCTACAGAACCTTATAAATGGCGGTTTTTGTTGCACTTTTCGACGTCTGCGTACGTTTCAGATGGCAATTTCGTACTTGGTTTTCAAAAATTTTCTTGTGAAACAATAACCACCCCCCTCGAAATACCCCCCCCCCCCTCGTTTAACCCCCCCCTCTCGGGACCACTATGAAACAATCACCCCCTGGGGGGTATTTCGAGGAAATACGGTATATACATATGCAAACTACTTTATATCTATCTGCGATGGAAATTGGCAGCAAATAATACATGATGCACATTGCATACATGATGTACGTTATTAAAAACGGGTGGTATTTCGAGGGGGTTTATTCAAGTGAGGGATAATGAGGGAGGAAATACGGTGTATACATTTGACCCCAAATATTACCTAATCAATATTTTATAAATATTAATGTCTCCTAACACACTTAAAGTCGGCAGACGTATCGCCCTACAAACATTTGCGCCAATCTCTCCAGTGGAGAGTGCATGACGGCATTAGGTTTTGTGACGCTATTTTTTTACGATTGGAACAGATCGGGTCACGTATGAAAACTTGGCCCTTATCCCAGTTACCAGTTGCGTATTATACAAATGAGAGTGAAAACTGAAAGTTAGCTAAAAATCTTTAAAATTTGCTTCACTTTGCCAATTCCCACCTTCATAATCGCTATTTTTGTTTATATACATGGTTATGTGGCTATTGTGAGCCTATTTTATTCATATTAATAGCGGATTTCGAAATTTTGGCCGGCTGCCAAGTTCTCTTCTGTTGGAACAGAGCCAACGAATGAAAAATAAAAACAAAAGCAAAAACGGTAGTTTGAACGGTAAAACGGTAGTTTGAACGGTCAAATTCTTTACGAGCAACGTTGAAAATGTAGATAACTAGGGCGTGGCACGCACGGACGCAGTGAAAACGTCCATTTTTCTTTTAATATGATTTTCTTTTTCAATTTCTAGCGTCCGCGTGGGACACAAGTTTCGCTGTTCGCTCTATTCACGAGCGAATTCTAACTCTCCGATTTTGTAGGGTGAAATGTCAGCCAACTTTACTTACCTATATTTATCAATATTTTGTCATGAATCCGTGTATTCAGCGGTTTTTCGATTACACGACTCACGAGGTTTTTTACCGCACTTTTCCCTCTATTCCCACTTCACCGGCCGCTTGCCGCTGCAGTGCACTGCACTGGGCCCGGAGGTCCAGATTATAAATGCGTGTTGTAAATTTTAAGGAAACGTGTCCGAAGACGGTAGGTTTTTCAGAACGTGCGATGAACCACTCGGTGGCTCACGCTGTTCCGTTTCCCGCAGCACGCACAGCACCTACACTCAGCATAAGCAGCGCGGTAATTAGAGCAGTTGTTAATTAGCTAACTAAGGGAAAAAGTTAGTACTTAGTGCCAATACGAAAAGGGGTCCAAGTTGGGTTGAGAAGAGAGTTTATTTTTTGGGCGATGGAAGAACAGTAGCGGCAGAGTAGAAGCAAAATTAGCTTACGTCGCATCGACGAAGTTGAAGGGAAAAAACAATTTCGGCTACTTATAAGGCAATCAAGACTACCATAATTGACTTGAATAAAAAGCTAAAAAAGACATAAAATTGCGAGGTTACAAAATCACTTTCAAATCACATAAGCTCTGAGGTAAGCACTTAGTAAAATCGTACGTAACGCAACTGCTTATAAAAAGAGTACTAATTAAGATCAGCTAACAAAAGTAATTAAAAGCTTCATGCGACATGGGGCTAAGCCTATAAGTTACAAGCTTATTCGGTGCAACAATTACTCACTTCCATAATTACCTATAAATCCCTACCTAATATAAAACGACCTAAAACAAATAACAATGCAGTGCAACGCATTCTTACCAAAACGGAGTGAACAAAGTATGTACAAAGGCAATTACGGCATCATAATCCAACATATCAATTTAAGCTAAATAATAATTAGACAGCTAATACATGCTTACAATTAATGATAATTAATTAAGATACAGAACGATTAATTAAGCTCGTGGGAATGAAAGGCATTGGCGTGAAACGACCTGTACAATAGTTTCTACATGTCACATGGAAACTTTGCTTGGGGGTTTTGTATTCATTAGTTACGGTAGCTAGAGAATGCTCGCGGGCGCGAAGTGCTTATCACCTCCAGTCCCGCGACCCACTATTGTGACTATCCGGTCAGCTAGCGCCCGTGAGAAAGGTTTCAGCCCGATGGCCACACCCTTCCGAGCGCGAGGAGATATTTATGCTAGGGCGGCGGAAAAGTATTTTTTGGACTGCGACTTGTCACTTGGGGCGTTATCAGAAGCTGTTCCTACCACCCACCGATACTAGATGACGCACGACAATCTAGTCAACATGGGGAGGAACGCGGAACAGTGCTTTTGTATTTTTGAGTGAAATTCATTGTTCCTGGCTTCCGGTCGCCACCTACCTATCAGCCGTCAGTCTCCGCCTCTGCCCAAAGATAAGTAAAGGGTAGAATGTGCTTTAGACCGCCCAGAGAGTCACAACAGTGTGCCGGCGAGCCCAAAGGCGGCCACACGCCGCGCCGCGGCATTTCAAAGTGAAAAATGTGAAATTCCCCTCTCACCTTATGCCATGTGGAATGCAGTTACACCTAAGTTAGACATAACCTAGCTAAATTGACTTAAATAGATTTGGCGCACGAAAATAGTAATTAAAATTGGGGGGTAAGGAAACGAAATTGTGCAGAGCACTACAACCACTATAAAACATGGCGAACTCGGTCAGCCCATGTAGCGGCGTCGATCTTGCGATGCAGTGCTCTGACGGGGTACTGCGCAGCCCACTGCAGGGCTGTGCATGCCATGCAGTCCCCGTTGCCATCGAAAAGCCGCCGTAATGTCTGAGAAAGTTTGCCCAAATTTAGTTTACAAAATACATAGTAGTTTACGTTCCGTGAATTATTATTGCATTTGTTTGTCTAAAATTTTGTGGGGTGGTGTTTTTCCCATCGTAAAAACGCTCTTACAACCCACCAGCCATTGCGGTTTACCTCCTGGCTAAACTATTGAGGTGTGACCGGTGATTATTTTTACGATCGCATGCACAAAATTTTTCGTTAAATAAAAGTTGTTCATCTTTTCGAAATTTTCAAAAAAGTGGTTGTTTGCATGCAAAATGGCTTGCGTGTATTTCACAGTCGAAAATCAAATTCCGAAACGTGGCTGGCAACTACAGAAATGCAATAATAAGCTGAGAACGGTATGGGAGTTAATCAACTGCCCTGCCTTTTGCAGTCGTGACTTTATAATGGAATTGCCAATTGGGTTCTGGAGGTATTTCCATTTTCAAAAATATTTTGCTCTTTTCAAATTTACAAAAACTTCGTTTTTTATTCAGAAAAGTGCCAATTTTGGACGGTCAACTGGGGGCGGCGGTTACGTTCGTCAATTCGGGGGGGCAAAATGCGGCCATTCGGTGCCGCAGCGAACGTCTTGGAAACTATTTGGTGTGTGATTTCGAGATACTTGGTTAACTGTTTTGCTTGTTTCACTGTTGGTTATAGTTTCCATTACGTTATCAGTTTCCAAAAACGTTCAAAAAACTTGCAACACAAAAATGTCCTGGGTTTACTCAAACTCCCTCGTCGGTGCCCTCCATCGGCACGTCTTCTTCGGCAGCAACCTCGGGCTGCATGTCGTCCTCTTTAGCCGGCGCCGGCGCAGCGACCGCCACGGGCTCATCGGGCTCGATGTCGCCGTCGGGGGCTAGCGGCGCCTCCTCTTCGGGTGCGGAGAACGTGGCGTCGTCGCCATCGCCATCGGAGGTGCTGGCGATGTCCTCGACCTCGTCCGTGGGGTCGTACGGCAGCGGCTCGTCCGCCGGCTGGGGCGCGTTTTGTACGTCCACGGGCTCGTCCATGTTGACGTCCGGTTGGGCGAGCTCGGTCTGGGCGGCTTCGTCGTCATCGTCGTACTGGTGCTCGGGGCAGTGGGCCTGTGGTCTCCAGTCGGGCGACCAGGTCCATATCCTGGATCCCCAGATTTTTTCTGCGTGGTACTGGTAAAGACCAGCCGAAGCGAATTCATACGAAAAGAAAATGTGGAAGAAGTCAGACCACAACAAGGTCTCCACGTTGGCCACCACGACTCTGGCGCAACGCGAGCGGGAGGTGGCCACGTTTCCACGCTCCAGCTGGGCCACGAAGCCGACTCGAGTGGTCTGCTGAGAATACTGGGTGGTCAACCTGTCGCGCGCGGGCGGCTCGCTGCTGCGCACGCACGACACGATGGTCACCTCAGCTTCTCTGGCTTGCGCTTTGTCGGCGGTGAGCACTCGAGTCGCCCAGAATTCTCGCCCGTAGTGCTTCAATGACGGGTCGGTTGCCAATTTGTCGATCAGCGCGCGCTGCTGCGCCGCATAAAAAGTGACCACCAAAATGGCATCCGCCCGACTCAAATCACTCCAGGGCACGCCGCCCTGGTTCGCCAATTCGACAAAATGTTTAACCAACTGCACTACGATGAGCTGCTCGGGTACGTTGACGGTCGACGTGCCCTCCTTGGTCTCCAGTCCGGTGTGGTTGATGACCGTGGACAGCGGGATCGGGACGTTGTCGCCCGGCATGCGCGGCAAGTTGTCGTCCCGGCACGGCGATTTCTGATGATAGGGGCGGAGCCGGCCCTCGTACGCCGCGTGCGAATTGGCGTTGATCAGCTGGGGGTGCCCGCGGAAAACCGTTTCCAGCCGCAGCAGGGGGCACATTTTGGACGCTGTGAGTCCATCAATCAAGGATGGAGAGGGATTAAGGAAGGGTTCAACCCATCGCTGGGTCTGAACTTTGCGGGTGAGTTGCTTGCTGTCGCCGAACAGCAAGACTAAGCCGTTGTGGGGGAGCGACACGGGGTTCAACGCTGTGACCATGGAAATGTTCGTGACGAGCGACGCCTCGTCCACTATCATGGCACAGTACCTGATGTGCTTGATGCGCACATCATGTGTCGAATCGACAGTGACGTGGATCTGTCCTGGCTGCAACAAATCCAGAACGTACTTGTGCAGCTTGACGGTGCCCTTGGCGTACCTCCGGGCGGCCCGGCGCAGCACGCGGCCCCAGTCCGTGTCCTCGAGGTCCGGGTCGTTCACATCGACGCCCGTGCGACCCGCTACGACCTCGTCGTTGTCGTCGTCCCATTCTTCGTCGTCGTCCTCGCCAGTGACGACCAGGTGCGGCACCTTCTCCATTAGCGCCTTCATCACCTGCTGGGGGGTTTGATTGGGACCTGCGACGATGGAGTGCACGGTCTCGTACTCAGTTTTCACCTCCCAGTACTGGTCTACCAGCTCTATCCACTGGGCGTCGATCCGCGCGACCGAGAAGGGGGTGTCCTGCGCTATTTTGTGCAGCGCGGGCAGGTCGTCTACAGCGAGGTCGCTGTAGACCTCCTGGGTTTCCAACAGGGGGCTCAGCACCCTTACAGCGAACGCCGCTCTCAATTTCAAATATTCGACGTACCCGGGCTCTTGCAGCATGTCCTTAACTTGTGCGGCGGGCAGTTCGGACCACTGCTTGCGGCCCAGCAGCAGGCGGCGCACGGCATCGTGCACGCCGTCGCAGCCGGTGCGCTGCATGTTTTGCACAGCGCGCCTAGCGCTCTCGTCCGTCGCCGAGTTGACGGTGCACGTGACGATGGTGGAGTGGTACTTGGCGTTGGAAGTGATGTCGGAGGAAAGGGTGGAATTACTGTCTGGGAATGGGCGACCATTAAACTGGTTGAAGTACAACGAGCACATGTACGCCACCTGGTTCTGCACAGTGGTCTTGCCAGTGCCGAACGGGGAGTCGCACATGAGCAACAGCGGCCACGCCAGCTTCAAGGCGGCTAAAACGGCCGCCAGGGTTTTCGCCTGGCCGCCCAACGGCTTGAACTCGCCGGGCTTACTCACCAGCAGCGCTTCGGACGTGCCCTGACGGATTTCGTCTTCTAGGGGCGCGGCCGTGGCGCGGATGTGCGACCACTGGGTGAACGTGTCGGACAACCGATCATCATACACAATGGCAATGGCGATCTGGTCACCCAGTTTTAGGACATTGCCCGAGCGTATGTTGGACGGTCTCCAACCTTCGTTCAGGCGCTCGATAGCGCCTTGCAAAGAGCGCATGGTTCGCACATAGTTGGGCGACTCATTGGTGGTGCGCACCATGTAGTCGCCGTTCTCGAGCTCGGACGGGAGCGCCGCCTGGCTCAACTTCAAGTCCAAATTGCCCACAATTACAGCCCGCTCCGGACTTACCTCTAAGGTGGCCACTCGCAGTTGCAATTTTGGCTGCGTCGGGTCGGGCCTGTCGTCGTCGGGCATCGCCTTGGTCAACGTCAGCACCGACATCGGTCCGGCGCCGACCAGCAGCTGGGGTAGCGCGTTGATTTGCGCGTTCGCGCGTCTCTGCTGCTCGTCCATCTGCTCCTGCTCGTCGTTGACGGCGTCGGCCAGGTCCGGCCTGTTGATCGTGATGCACGCCTTGGTACCTGCGTCGGTCGCTTCCCACTCAATTAGCGCGCGCACCGCCGTGGCGCGTGCCGCTCGGAAACGCAGCAAGGACTCGTGGTACATGTATGCTGCGGCCAGCATCACGTACTTGGTGCGCAGGTGCGGCGGGTGCACCCGGTTCAATTCCACCTCGTGGGGGTCGTGGAAGTAAAAATCTTCCAGCGCCGATTTTTCGAGCAAGAAAACGCCATACGCATGTGCGTAATAGACGTTGTCAAACACGTCGTTGTTCAGATCGTGAAACTCGACGTGTGCAATCCCCAACATACCTGCACTCGGGATCGGGTTGCCGGGCATGGTGTATTCGCGGTGCGCGAACGCCAAGCGCTCCGGGCCGCAGTCGTTGCGCTCGCCCGCGCCCAACTCCGGCAGCTCCTTGTAGCGACGGGGCGTGAACGCCACTCGCAGCCGCAGCGAACGCCAGTTTGTTGAGTAGCGCTGGTAGCCGACCTCGTCGCGCTGCGCGTCGTATTCATGGTCGGCCGGGGCGCGTCCCTGTACAGTTACGACGACGGGCACTGCCACCAATAGGGGGCTAGCGCTTTTGTTCATGTCCAATTTAATGTCAAAGAACTCCCAGTAGTCGGGCTTGGCAGTGCAACGCTGCACATACCTGGCCGTAAACTTCATACCGTGTCTGACAAGCGGCAAGTGCAGCTCCGGGCCGTACTTCTTGTTGACGCTGGCGTACTGCGCCACCACGACCGACGTGCGGCGGTCGCGGGCGCCGCGCGCGATGTTGGTCGAGTAGGTGAAAAACGGGTACACGTTGTCGGCGTCGTTCCATTCGTCGTTCTCGGCCAGCTCGGCCAGCGCGTCGTCGTGAAGTCGCACGTGGGCTTGGTAGTATTCCCGGTCTGCAGTGTCGTGTCTCCAATAGACACGGTCCACCCAGCCGGCGAACATCCGCTTCGCGTAGACGGGCGGCGGGGGCCGCTGGTTCTCACCCCACTGGTGATCCACCTTGGGGGGCGGTATGGTGGCGCCCGGTTCGCCACGTTGGGTGGTGGCTTTCGTGAAGCCCGAGCCCGCGGCGCTGGCACGTCGGCCATTGTGCTGCCGTTTGGCGCCCATGCTCCTTCCGGCCATGTTACGTTTTTAAGTTTTAAGGAAGAGTGCAATTAATCACAATCAATCACCGGCACTGCAGTGGACTCTCGGAGCCCACTAGTGTACCAGCGAATTACAACCGCACTCACACGCACACGAACACGCAGTCACACGCACTTGGGATCACAAGTTTGTCAAACTTACGTGACGAGGGAATTAATCGAATTACGGGAACACAGTTAATTAATTGTTCAGTGGCTACGTCGATAGCCACTTAAGGGCTTTACCGCAATGAGAGTCTAAGTAGGGCCGAGATTCTGCGTACAAGTGGGGATTATGTTTTCAAGCGTTGGTTTACAGCGATCCGCATGCACTACATAAATCTTATCATTAGCATCATTATAAATAGTTACAAGCGGATGAGCGTAGCGAATGCATTCGTAGGGGCCTAAAAAGAAAGCAGCGAATTTTTTACAAGGGCCGGTCTGCTCGGTCAAGCGCGGAGTGAAAATACGAACCGCTTGGCCCGGCTTCAAATTCAAATGGCGGGCGCGGCGATTGGCGTAGTATTGCTCTTTCAATTGAGCATTCCTAAGCGCGGTATGCGCCGCATTGCGCGCCGCCGAGAGACGCTGCGCGAGCTCGGTGGGTTCACCGTGCTTATCTGTCGACTCGGGTAGCATTGCGCCAGGCGCGGGGGGCGTCAACATTCTTTCCCATAGCGACGCGGCTGGGCGCCCAAACAAAAGTGCGTACGGCGTGGTGCCCATTGCCGGGTGTTTCGACGTATTGTACGCATGCACCGCGGCGCCTAAATGGTAATCCCAATCGGAATGAGTTTGGTTCACGTAATGGGACACGATTTCCATCAGAACACCGTTTCGGCGCTCCACCATTCCGTTGCCTTTTGGCATATACGCAAATGAGCGATGCTGAAGGGTATTGAAATACAATAACAATCTTTTGAATGCCCCTTCGACAAAGCTTGGCGCGTTATCGCTCAAAATGGCGCCGGGTACGCTAAATATGGGAAGAATGTGTAGCAAGAATGCAAATGCTACAGTATCCTGCCGGATATCGGGTACCGGAACAGCGATACCAAATCGCGTGCACTGGTCAACGAAAACCAACACGTGTTTATGCCCGCGCCGCGTGCGTGGCAGCGGGCCAACGGCGTCGACTGCGATGACATCGCCGGGAGATTGCGCGATTTTCCGGCACGCCATCAAAGTCTGCATCGACTGCCTGAGTCCTTTTCGCGCACAACACAAAGGGCACGTGGCGACCCAATGCGCGCTTTCGGGGCGCATATTTGGGAACCACGCAAATTCCTGTAATCTTTCGAACGTTTTCATTATTCCCAAATGTCCCGCTGTAGGATGATTGTGTGCTAGTTCGAATACTAGCGGGCACAGTGAGGCTGGAATACACACAGGATCATACAACTTGATCCCCGGTACTATTGAAGCCTCAGCCCTTTTTCGCATGATTCCATACTGATCAATGAAAAACGGTGGCACACATTGTCCAGGTGCATCCTTACAAACTTCCATCAAATTCACTATATACGCTTCTTGCATCTGCAAGCGCTTCAATTCAATTATGGGGACAAACGGGGGCAAAACGTGATCAGTGTGAAAACCATTGACGCGCACTTCGGTGGCCGCGGGGCCACCAGCCATTGTTTGTGGACCTACGGTAGTGAGTCCGGTAATTGGCTCCACCCCATTGTTCGCCGGCTGTCGCGTGTCCATTGTCCCAGGGTTGCGGTCACGCGCCGCAGACTCCGCCCTCGCACGCGCGCGTGTCCTCATTGGTTCCTTGGTAGGCGCGCGTCTGGAAACAGTAGCTACCGTATCCCACGGGTCAATTGCGGTCTGCGTCGCGACAGTTTTATTGTGTGATATTTTAATGAGTGCAAATTGCTCGAATGCTTCGTCAAGTTCCAATTTCTCGTCGAAAGTTATTGGCGCATCACGCCTTCGGGACAGAGCATCTGCGAGCTCATTGCATTTTCCTTTCAAATGCTTGAATGTAATTTGATACGGGGCAATGGCCAATGCAAACTTATGCAATGCGGCGTGTGGTGTAGCCTCCAGATTGGGGTTCTTCACCCAAGGGATACTTTTGGCATCAGTCCACACTTCAAAGGGGCGTCCCGCCAAGTAGCAATGCCAATTTCGGACGCTCTCAAAAATTGCGTAAGCCTCTAGAGTGATGGCGGGCCATCTGCTCTGAACCTCAGTCAACTTCCGGCTGTAGAACGCGCACGCGTGCAGTCCAGATTTTTCGTCGGCTCGCTGCACCAGCACTCCAGCGACCGCAATTTGTGACGCGTCTGTAATTACGATGAACGTTTTATTTGGGTTCGGGTATTGCAAACAGGGGCTGTGTAACAGTATTTCTTTTAATTGGAAGAAGGCTCTCAGAGCCTCAGGATTGTCGTTGAGATCTACCGGCGCGTTTCCATCGTAGTTCTCGCGTGGACCGGTGCGCGTCAAATTCGATAGCGGCACTGCTATTTCGGCGCACCTGTGTATCATGCGTCTGAAAAATCCCACTGCTCCCAAAAACCCTTTGACTTCCTTGACAGTTTTCGGGAGGGGCCAGTCTGAGATAATATTGCGTTTGTCCATGGGAATGCAAATGCCCTCACGGCCGATCATGAAGCCCAGAAATTTTACCGCGGTAATGCGTGCGAAAAAACACTTACGGGGACTAATTTTAAAGTTATTTTTGATCAATCGATCCAAAATTTGGCCGATGTCACTCAAATGGGTTTTCCAGTCCTGACTGTAAATTAGCAGGTCGTCAATGTACAATAGCACATTGCGATGAATCAATCCCGCCATTGCAAGCTCAAAACACCTTTGTGCCAAACTTGGTGAGCATTTTAATCCCATAGGTAATCTCTTTAACTGGAATTGGCCAAAAATATTACGGAATGAAGTGATGTGTCTGTCGTCGGGATGCAGTGCAATGTTATAGAAAGCCTGATTAATATCGGCACTGCTAAAAAAACTTGCAGTTGCTGAGTGCATCCACGGTGTCATCCAGCCTCGGCAATGGAAATTGCGGCGCATGCAAAACCAAATTTAATCGCCTGTAATCAATGACCATGCGTTTAGAACCATCAGGTTTAGAAACGACTAATGTGGGAGCGCAGTATGGGCTAGTGCTTGTTTCAATTATGTCGTGTTCAATTAGACAGCGCAGGTGCTTTTCCAAGTATTGCTGGTCATCCAGGCTCAACCGATACATGCGGCACGCAATCGGTTTTCGATCAGTCAATTGCAGTCGATAATCGACTAATTCACTGTACCCTATGTCGTACTTATGTCTCGCAAAGGCACCTTTGTGCTTCAAAAGTACGGCTGCAAGTTCCTTGCGCTCATTTTCCGACAATGTTTGGGGCACAGAAAATTCCATTTCGTGTCCATCTGGACATTTCACATGCAATGGCTCACCTAATTGGTCTTCAATTACCTTCTCTGGAACGCTTGAAGATACCGGCTCTGTCGCTTCGTTGGCGCGGCACTGCCGTATCCATTCCTCCGGGGGGTCGCCAGCTTTGACTTTCAGAACACAATCGACGGGCTCAACCAAGCCGATTTTTTGTTCCATCTGCAAGGTAACCGGTTGATCACGCACATTTGCGACTCTCATTAGAAACACCTCGTCGCTTGTTTCATATGCAGCAGATGCGGCAACTACCCCATCCTTCAAGTTTACGGATTCCAGCCCAGTGACCGTAAATGTGCGATAGCTAACTGGAGCTGATAGGCGCACCGGCACCATTGCTTCATGCCTTGCCTTGATTTCGGTAGCCGCCGTGACTAATGCAAACACTGCCCGAATCTGCACGTCCGGCTTGTGGTTGTCAAAAGGAATGCTGACGCCTACTGAGGGGATTTTTAAGAGGCGCGCGGGCATATCAATTATCATGTGCCGCAGCACATCCGCGCCCAAAATTATATTGTCAACCAGGCCATCGATGGCTTGAAAAACAACACGAAACGTGTGTCCCCCTATGTCAATGGGCATTTCCAACTGACCAATTATCATTAGCTTGGAATCCGCAGCGCATCGCATGTGAGAAATGGGAGAAGTTTCTTCAACGGCGTCATGTCCATGTCGATGCTCCTGGAACACGTCTCTGCTGCATAACGAGCGCATGGCGCCGGTGTCCAGCAAACATCTGTGGTACATGATGCCGTCCATGCACACGGGCACTGCAGGACTATAGTAGACATGCACAGGCCCGTTCCGCCTCGCGACGACAGACTTTATATTTTCCTGTTCATCTTTTGATAGCGTAATCATTCTGATTCTCTCCACCGATGGGCTCATGGAAATTTCCGCCATTTCTAATTGGTGATTATATTCAATTGATGGAAACATCTGTACCGTTACCGTGTCATCTGATGCGCGCTCGGACGCATCTGTTGTCGGATTCAACACGGTCAATCGGCCTTCATAGCTTTTCATAAAGCTACGCTTACCTGCGTCTCGGTGTCTGGTAATTAGCGGCCTCGACTCCCGTCGCAGTCGTCGGCGCGCTCGTTCAATTAGCGTCGTAGCTGCCGGGGGCGCGGCGGCTAACAGAGCTGCTAATAAATACTGGCAAGTCACTATGGCGCACACCAGGTAAATCCATATCTGCAGCCATGACCTTAAGGCGTCAAAATCCCAAAATCCCACGCTTACCATTGACCTGGCCATTAATCGATGCGATTGTAAACTGCCATCAACCGCATGCGTCGGCATTCCATGCACGCGCCGCACAATCGCGTATGAGTGCCACACGTCGTTCAGCGTGGTGGTCGGCAGCAACTCAGACAAATTGTACATTGTCGTTGCGGCAAAGATCTGATGGTGCACGTCCGTCGGTCGTTCGAGTTGCCACCTGTGTGGGAAACTGTGGGTGTTGTAAACGGGGATATGTTCCAGGGCGCCTTTCTCAGGTAAATACTTATACCACTGCCCATGCAATTTCAACACACGGTTGTGGCGATTTGTGCACGTTCCCATAACCGGCTGGAACAGAAGGGCATTTGTAATTGTGTCCAAATGCAAGGTCACATTCTGTCCATGCAATTTCATTCGTATTGGGACCGTAGCGTGGCACGCGCCTTTACCTGTTTCGGTGCCCAACTGATAAGTCTTTACCGCAAAGCACTTATGCACTAGAAATCCGTCTGGCGCCGCCTTGGCCAATATCTCATTGTCGCGCATGTACCAGCGCGCCGTGGTCGTCGGGTGCTCGGTCATAGCTAGGCGGAGAAGTTCCTGAAAATGTTGCACATGCCTACAAGTAGACACGGCCTGTGCACGCATAGTTTGCTCAGATGTCTCGTACACCGCTTGCATCGCTGCGGCCAAGTGACCGGTGTCCACTACGCCAAATCCGGGGCGTGCTGCGCGACGCTTCTCCCGCACATACCTGATTGGGGGGATTTCGAACGGTGCCACAACAATATCCTGGTCTGATTTCCATAGTTTTTTACCACATGAAATGATTTCTTCTTTTGCTCGAAATGACAATGCCAAAGTGTGATCACGCGCGAGCCAAATATCTTGTCTAATTAACCCAGCTATTTCTTGCCATTTCTCATAGGGGCATTCAGCCTTTGGGTTTGGTTTCCAGACTAATTGGCTACCGTCGGGTAGGGTACAGGTGCCCTCCTCGTAATTACACTTTGACACTTCTCCTAACGTACTTTGCATAACCTTGGCGCCGTAGCGCATGCGTACATCTCCCTTAAACAACCCACACTGCGGGGTCTTGGTAATTAACCAGCTGCAACAGTACAGCCCGTGCCCCGAGTAACTCACGTTTGTCGGGTATTGAGTGTCCCATGCGTTGCTCAGCTCGTCCACTGGCTGAAGCGCGCCGTCGTTGCACTTATGGTACTTCATCATGCTCTCACACTCCGAGGGGTCTACCACACGCGGCTGCGAGTCAAAATGTTCCAAAGTGACGTCACCCCAGAAGTTCTGGTATGTATGAGCCGACCGCGTGGCCGCTACACATCGATACGCAGTGGCACGATATTCTACCATGTTGCGTTTGTAAATAGTAAGTTTCAGGGGAACCGGTTTAGTCAACGACACAGCAGAATCGACTAACGCGGTGCAGTTAGGCAGGTCGGGGTAGGTGTACAAATCGTAATGATCGGTCAGGTCGCTGCACAGCAGTGGCGTGTCCGGCATCGTCGTGGCCGCCGCCAGAGGCATCAAGCTCAAGCACGCCATCACCACGGCGACGGTGAACACTGTAAACAAAGCGCCAAAGACTTGATTATTATACGGTGGCTCAGAATACGCTCGCTGGCGAGGCACTGCGGACGTTTTGTCTCTAAATTCGGCCATTTTATCAACGCATGTGCTCGAAAACGTACGCGGGGACAAAATCACAGGGGGCTCATTTAGGAATGGGTCTAATGGGGCGTCACGCAAAACCCTCCACTCGATTCTAGTAAGCGTATCATTGTGGTCGTCATGCGGGCGACAGTCTGGGAGCACCACGCAATCTTCATCCTTCAGATCATGCATTGCAGTGCGCCGCAGGTAATCTAACCAACTGGTACGAAATAGGATTGACGTGGCTTCGCGTTGATACGCCCAGTGGCTAATCCACTGTTCCCTATCTACCATGAGCGCGTGCATTTTACACTGAAGGCTAGCCACAGGTTGCTCCTCCATCTCCTCCTCCTCGTCAGGGGCTTCCGGTTCCAGCCCTTGCAATGTCAATAGTTGATCATGATGGAAGAGAATTCTGGCGTAAGACGGCGATGACTCGGTCACGGCCTTGTAAGTGCATTCACCCACCTGTGTCACTGTCGTCGGGTTCAACAGCGGCACGCTGCTGCTCTGACCTTGCTGCGATTCCAACGGCCGTTGTGCCGGTTGTGGCTGTGGGTGCCATCCGATTGCCGCGGGCTGCTGGCTCTGGACGTACACAGGCTGCATCATCTGCGAGGAAGGCACGGTCATAGGTTGACTTAATTGCATCGGTACCCATCCACCTGGATACCCAAAGTTTTGTGGATATTGTCCTCCCTGTCCACGGCCTCGCCCTCGGCCGCCACCTCTACCGCGCGCACGAAGGTCGCCTCCGCGGCCACGCTGATTGCTATCGTTGCCGGCAGATGGCTCGGGAGGGGGCTTATTTGGACATTGGTAGCGAAAGTGATCAGGAGATCCACATTCCCAACATCCATTTTCAAACCTTTTGGGTGGTAACTCACGCCTCGGGCGCGGTGCGCCCATCATCTTAGCTTCCTGGGCGTCGAGTTTTTTCTGTCGTTCGTCGAGCGCCCGTTCCTTGGCCTTGAGCTTCGCATTCTCGGCACTCTCTGCCTCCATCGACTGGACCGAGGGGTGCAGGTTCATGGCCATGATACGCTCCATGACCTGGTTCGACGTCTCGGCGACGATCTCGCTGGCCGACTTCGCATGTTCCTTCTGAACGGTTTCAAGGTTTTTGTAGCTTTCTTGCATGCGCGCATTATCAACTAATTCCTTCCAGCTTATATTGGCGTGCACCGCCAGGTTACGCCTAATGTCCTTGTCCAACCCCTGGTGAAACTTAGTGATGCACATGCCTTCCCTTTGGGCGGAATGCAGCATTGGATATGCGCGCTTTACTGCACGTTCCAATCTAGTTGCCCAATCCAGCACAGATTCAGTGGGACTTTGAGTTGACTCAATAAACTCGCGCTGTGCATGATGCTGGGCGTTTGGGTTTGCAAACAATTCTTCCAAACGATCCATCATGGCTTTGTAATCAAGTGCGCGCAGTTCCCGCCTTCTAGCTACAAAGATAGAATTGGCATTCTTTTGTAAAAAGATAGGCAGCAACTTTTGCCTAGAGCGCATTGAAACACCCAGCGCATCACACAAAATATCCCACTTACGTCTCCAATCCTTGAAACTCTTGTCAGCCCTTCCAGTGAATGCATCGCACTGCGTAGCCAGGGCGGTCAGCGTAGCGGCCGTGCCGTGCGGCACCTGGTGCTGCGCCAGATAGTCTGGATCCGTAGGATTAGGTGCAGGTGAGAGCGATCCTGACGATCCTGGGGAGGAGGGACCCGGCTGTCCCGCCAAATTGATTACACTGGTAGCTGGTTGAGCCGTAGCGTTTGCAGGCGCAGGCGCCGCTCCACTGCCACCCGCTGATCCGCTTACACTCGCCGGCGGGGGCACAGTCTGCGCGGTTGTGTTCCCAGGGGCCGTTCCCGCGCCCAAGGTAGCATTAGCTGCCGATGCTATGGGTGGAATTAATCCCCTGTTAGAGCAAAATGCCAAAAATTGAGTAGTGGCCTGCTCCAGCGCGCTGGGGTTACCTACGCTGGTGTACATACTTAAGCCTAGCCTAATGGCCTGTAGCTTATTTTTATCTGCTGTGGAAGCATTGACTGAAATCGCCGCTGGTCCCGCGCGGTTAAGTTCCCCAGACCACTGGTGCAATAGCTGTATCATGCCCGGGAAGGTCCACCCTTCTCTCGTGTACCCAGTGGTTTCCCTGCCCGGGTCCGCCGCGGTCGCCGCCGTCAGGATCTGGCCCGGCGTCACTTGGTTGGCCGCCGCCGGGGTAGTCGTCACCGTTGTGAGCGTGGCCGGCGCGGTCGTCACACTCGAACCTGGGGGTGGGGTGCTGGTCATTCTACTTTGATTTATGGGAGACGGTCCTACGATTCTGCGCCGTGCTCTATTCGAAGAGACACAGCTTTCAATCGAGCCTTGCGCGGACGCAAGCTCGCGTGGTGTGGATGAGCTTCGCGGGGCACTTAATTGAAGCTCCCCCAATGAATTTTCCGCCTCTTCGAGCTCTTCGGCTAACGAGGGAAATTCAATATTTATATCTGGGATCGCTACTGGGGTGTCAATTAGATTTACGGAAGTCTCACCACTTCTACGCTGGTATGCAGACGAACTCACGGGCTCGTCTTCACCAGCGTACCCTGCTGAATCAGCCTGTGATCCAGACCCTGTCGACACCGGGGAACTACGGCCGCTTTTTCCCCACGGTCGTCGAAATAAACCCCACTTACTTGATTTCCGCTGCTCTCGCCCGGGCTCAGCACTTACTGGCCTGTCGGGTCGCAGGAGCGGACTATCTGGTGGGCGTTCTGTTTCTGTGCCTCCACTGGACGCTCGTCGAGCCGCCCCAGTCGGTAGCGCGCCTGGCGCGCAAGCCGGCGTATCCCAACGGCTGCCGCCTGTTCCTGCACGTGCAATTCCAAATTGCAGCACTGGCCGGACGACGGGAGTGCTATCCTCTGTGCGTCTGGTCCAAGTCGCTGCTTCCTGTGCGCGCTCGGCTTCCGCTTCCGCTTCCTGCGCACCTGCTTCAACTCTTACCTGTTCAACCTCAGCGTCCTGCGCGTCCGCAGTCTGCTGTGCCCTGCGCAACGCCGCTTCTCGGCGCGTGCGCTTCTGTAGCTGTTCTGCAGCTCTCCACACTTCCTCAACTGACCCTGGGATCGACGCTGGCCCTCCTGACCGCAGCGTTTCCACCCGGCGCGACAGATCGTTTGTTACTTATCACTTAACGGCTTGGCGTTGATCAGGCGCCGCACCGTTCACTGAAGTGAATTAAGCTAACCACTCGCGTCTGCTACCAAGTTGTCATGAATCCGTGTATTCAGCGGTTTTTCGATTACACGACTCACGAGGTTTTTTACCGCACTTTTCCCTCTATTCCCACTTCACCGGCCGCTTGCCGCTGCAGTGCACTGCACTGGGCCCGGAGGTCCAGATTATAAATGCGTGTTGTAAATTTTAAGGAAACGTGTCCGAAGACGGTAGGTTTTTCAGAACGTGCGATGAACCACTCGGTGGCTCACGCTGTTCCGTTTCCCGCAGCACGCACAGCACCTACACTCAGCATAAGCAGCGCGGTAATTAGAGCAGTTGTTAATTAGCTAACTAAGGGAAAAAGTTAGTACTTAGTGCCAATACGAAAAGGGGTCCAAGTTGGGTTGAGAAGAGAGTTTATTTTTTGGGCGATGGAAGAACAGTAGCGGCAGAGTAGAAGCAAAATTAGCTTACGTCGCATCGACGAAGTTGAAGGGAAAAAACAATTTCGGCTACTTATAAGGCAATCAAGACTACCATAATTGACTTGAATAAAAAGCTAAAAAAGACATAAAATTGCGAGGTTACAAAATCACTTTCAAATCACATAAGCTCTGAGGTAAGCACTTAGTAAAATCGTACGTAACGCAACTGCTTATAAAAAGAGTACTAATTAAGATCAGCTAACAAAAGTAATTAAAAGCTTCATGCGACATGGGGCTAAGCCTATAAGTTACAAGCTTATTCGGTGCAACAATTACTCACTTCCATAATTACCTATAAATCCCTACCTAATATAAAACGACCTAAAACAAATAACAATGCAGTGCAACGCATTCTTACCAAAACGGAGTGAACAAAGTATGTACAAAGGCAATTACGGCATCATAATCCAACATATCAATTTAAGCTAAATAATAATTAGACAGCTAATACATGCTTACAATTAATGATAATTAATTAAGATACAGAACGATTAATTAAGCTCGTGGGAATGAAAGGCATTGGCGTGAAACGACCTGTACAATAGTTTCTACATGTCACATGGAAACTTTGCTTGGGGGTTTTGTATTCATTAGTTACGGTAGCTAGAGAATGCTCGCGGGCGCGAAGTGCTTATCACCTCCAGTCCCGCGACCCACTATTGTGACTATCCGGTCAGCTAGCGCCCGTGAGAAAGGTTTCAGCCCGATGGCCACACCCTTCCGAGCGCGAGGAGATATTTATGCTAGGGCGGCGGAAAAGTATTTTTTGGACTGCGACTTGTCACTTGGGGCGTTATCAGAAGCTGTTCCTACCACCCACCGATACTAGATGACGCACGACAATCTAGTCAACATGGGGAGGAACGCGGAACAGTGCTTTTGTATTTTTGAGTGAAATTCATTGTTCCTGGCTTCCGGTCGCCACCTACCTATCAGCCGTCAGTCTCCGCCTCTGCCCAAAGATAAGTAAAGGGTAGAATGTGCTTTAGACCGCCCAGAGAGTCACAACAGTGTGCCGGCGAGCCCAAAGGCGGCCACACGCCGCGCCGCGGCATTTCAAAGTGAAAAATGTGAAATTCCCCTCTCACCTTATGCCATGTGGAATGCAGTTACACCTAAGTTAGACATAACCTAGCTAAATTGACTTAAATAGATTTGGCGCACGAAAATAGTAATTAAAATTGGGGGGTAAGGAAACGAAATTGTGCAGAGCACTACAACCACTATAAAACATGGCGAACTCGGTCAGCCCATGTAGCGGCGTCGATCTTGCGATGCAGTGCTCTGACGGGGTACTGCGCAGCCCACTGCAGGGCTGTGCATGCCATGCAGTCCCCGTTGCCGTCGAAAAGCCGCCGTAATGTCTGAGAAAGTTTGCCCAAATTTAGTTTACAAAATACATAGTAGTTTACGTTCCGTGAATTATTATTGCATTTGTTTGTCTAAAATTTTGTGGGGTGGTGTTTTTCCCATCGTAAAAACGCTCTTACAATTTATTCAGTTGTACTCAAAATTGCTCAACTGGATTGTGAATTTTCACTGTATTAAATATAACCATTTTTCTAATCACGGTTGGCGCTTTTTTGGCGCCATTAAAAATGCCAGCGCCTGGCGCCAATAGCGCCACCAGAAAATGGCGCCAAGCGCCAAAAGCGCCATGGCGCTTTTTGCTTTGGCGCTAGCGCCAAGCGCCAGCGCCATGGCGCTTTTCCATCACTAGCCATGTGCAACGATGGGTGAGTTCTCAAAATAAAAACACTTTCTGTATTTTAAGTTTTTCAAAAATGAATATCTGTGTTTTGAGTTTTTTTCACGAAAAAAACTTGAGTTTCTGTGTTTTATTTCTGTGTTTTTTGAAAAAAACTTGAGTTTTTTGGTAAAAACTCAAGTTTTTTTAATAAAAACTCAAGTTTTTTAATAAAAACTCAAGTTTTTTGATAAAAACTCAAGTTTTTTGGTAAAAACTTGAGTTGTTTTACAAAAAGTTCCGTTTTACAGCATTTTACTGTTGAAGCAGTGGTTTTCTTATCAAATATGGGTTTTGCATATGTTTGTTCATGTATTGCAAAATTTTCATTAGTTCACTGGAGGTAGTTCCAAATGGGTGACCAAAACCTCTGACAGCTTGGGAGGTGAGGAGCCCTCAGCTCAATTGTGTGAGCTAGCAGACCCTGGTGGACACTCCTTAACACTTGGATCACAGCCCCTAATATTGTCAAAACCACCAGGAGATGCGGACACCATTATTTTTTGGGTATTTATTTCATTGTTAAACTTGGATACTATGTATACATACTTACACACTATACATACATGCATAACGATGGCAAAAAAAGATTCGAAAATTCAAAAATATTTTCGAATTTTTGAATTTTTTCATAATTTTCGAATTTTTGTTTCACCCCTGGAAAAAACACTTAAAAATCGATTTATTTTTGAAAAAATTCGAAAATTCAAAAATTCAAAAATTCGAAAATAGTTTTCGAATTTTTCAGGGAATTCAAGGCAACAAAACGCGATCTTGAGTACAGCGTGCTAAATATAGCAACAATTGCTATGCTGTGGGTCTGAAAAAGTCGATGTAATGGAAAAAAAACCCCCAATGAAATGGCATCCGCGGCAACAGGGGCAGACCCCATCACATCCATTTAGGAATGCACGGAACTGCCCAAACCATTAGAACCGCGGCGCTCTACTACCGCGGATACAGACTCCGGTCCATCAAAAAAATCTCTCGCCGGTCTTCCGACGGAGTGCGCGGGAGTTCCGAGGGGCAGTCACACAGACGTTTTTTTGGAAAGCATTCAGCCCAAGCGAAAATGGTGCAAACTGATCCACATAAGTGTTTCTACCATTTGTCATGTTAAAGTGACATGAAATTGTAATGTCATGTTCACTTACAATGAAATTAACATTAAAATGGGCTCCAAACATGAAAACAGTCAAAATACTGTGTTTTAAGCTTCAAATTCCACATTTTTCTAAAAAAATTCGAAAATTGCCAAAAAAGATTTAAAAATTCGAAAATTGAATTCGAAATTCGAAAATTAATTTTGGAAAAAATTCGAAAATTCGGAAATTCAATTTAGAAAAAACACTTAAAAATTTAAATAGTTTTTTCTGGGAGGTTTGCCATCGTTATACATGCATACCTTTTGTATGCACATACACACGTTGTTCAGTTCAAATTTTATGCCTTCAATTGCTTGGATAAAAAAAACTCAAAAAACATTTCCGTATTTTCTGTGTTTTTGTGTTTCCGTGTTCTCCAAAAAAGAACTCATTTGAGTTTCCGTGTTTTTAAAAATGGTTGAGTTTCCGTGTTTCTGTGTTAAACAAAAACACGGAAACTCAATGAGTTTCCGTATTTAATATGTGTGTTTTTGCCATCGTTGCCTGTGTGACATTGTTTTATTTATTATTTACATATTTACATTATTTATTTATTTACATTATTCACAGAAGAATGGAGAAAGATACAGTGTTATAACTTTAGATTTAACTAGTCCTATAAATTGTCTTTTATGTGTGTAAATTTCATTTCATCATTCATATTATTTATGTAGTAATTAATTTTGCGGTAAATTTTTGTCATCACGGAAAATGCCAATGGAAAATTACAAAATTGTGCCGCAAAATTATTTACTACATAAAAAATGATAATGAAACAATTTTTACACACACATAAAAGACAATTAATAGGACTATTTAACTCTAAAGTTACAACATTGTATTTTTCTCCATTCTTCTGTAAACAATTTTGTGGCGAAAAATAATTCTCCGTTGTGTCATAATTTTCCGTCGAGCTGTAATTCCAGCTTAATTGTTGCATTTTTCTACGTCTGCGTACGTTACAAACGACAAATAAGTACTGGAAGTTCAAAAAATATTCTGGCGAAATAATAAGCCCCCCCCCCTCGAAATACCCATTCTCGTTTAACCCCCACCCCTCAAAATTCTAACTCTGAAACAATCACCCCCCGGGGGGTATTTAGAGGTAATACGGTAGGTAGTTTTCGCCATGATTTTCTATTTGCTTCTTCCATTGGAAAAAAACCATGTGTAACATTATCGTAAAATGTAAAAACCTTTAATATTTAAGTTGACGTTCTCATGTTCGCTTTTATATTTAATTAATTCAATTTATTAAGATTCCATTTTAATTCACATTCCATTTTTAACATCTTCACATTCGTCATTTAATATCTCAAGCGACGTTGTTTACAACGTCCGCTTTACATCGCTCACATATTTAGATATTAGTCATTGCTCACATTCCGCCACATTTCCTTGACAAGCAGCACGCAAATACGCCGTCATGTTTATGTTAAGCGGCGGGCTCGCCCCAAGCAGGGGGCCGTGCCCGCGCGCCATTTCAAATGCTGTCTGGCTTGTCTCACATTTTCACTATCTTGTCAGTTTAGCTCGCTTTTCATCGGAGAAGCGAGCGGGCAAGGATTGAACTTTCACAATTGGAAATGTTGGGTAAAAATCGGAGATTAGAGCCGACCGATTGGCGCCAAGTCAATCGCCATCGGTCTGGCCCTTAAAAGCCGATTTCACAGCTAGAATCGGCAGTGTTTGCAACCTCGTCAACTTCACAAGAATCTCTTCCTAGGATCTAAATAAGCGCCGTTGTCACTTTATTAGTCGCTTGTTTTTGGTGCTAAGTTTAACTCTTGGTGCTTTAAGTCACCTCAGTGCTTTATTCACACCTGCGCTATTTAAGGTGCTTTCCTCACAACCGCGCCACTTAATTATCGCCTTTTGTCGTAATTAAGTGCTCTTTTTAAGTTGCCTTATTTCTTTGGTAATTAGAACTTATTTTACGTTTTATTTAAGTAATTAATTTAGTTGTAAATTAATTCCTTTGTTTACGTATAATTTTATATATATTTTATTTACACTTATTTCTTTGTATTTAATTGTCTAAATAAAAACGTTCGTCAAAACCTTTGGTAAACAATCTAAATTTGCTTCACACTAACTCACGTCAATTCACTTCAACTCAACTAATCACATTTTGATAAAATAACGGAACGTCAACTAAGAGACGACGCTTCACGTCAACTTTCATACGTTCACATTTGTCCTCTTCCTCGGTTAGGAATAGGAGCTAGTTCACAAGTCACTTCAACAAGTTCCGTATTATTTTACAAACCATATGTATAAAAACGTCTTCCAGTGAATGCAGCATCTCATCAAAATCCAGAATGTAAAAAATCATCCTGTGATGTGAACATGGCACCCTTTCCTATTTCATTGTTTAAATAAAAGCCACGTGGGCCCTCGGAGGACAGCCAGCAGCGAGGAATTCGGCACGAGCAACTACAGCCAACGAACAGCGGCGGGGCCCAGTCTACCTACCTGTATACATCTGCAACTTGTCAAGTGACAGGCTAAATGTGAGGACAAGTGAAAAATCACTTGTAAAATGTGGGTGACCCTACATTGCATTGCATCACTGTACGAAGTGTTTTGACGATTTTTAAAGAAATTTCGCTCAATAACAATTATCATTTTTACCCCCCCCCCCCCCAAAACAAAAAAAAAATTGAAAAGTTGGATATCATTTCAAAAAAATTTCAGGGTGGTCAAAATGCATGTGCAAATGCCAACAAAATACGAATCCACATATAACCTGGATGCATCAGTGGCAGAAAAAACATTGTCTTCGAAAATATGTCTGCAGAGACGACGAAAATATGCCTGGAGAGGAGAGCTTCTCCAAAACAGAGTTGCGAAAGTGTATTTACACTTACCCGAAATACCCGGGTAAATGGGTATTTATATTTACACTTACACTTACACTTTCATAAAATACCCATACACTTTTTTTACACTTTCCTGGGCAAAATACCCGGGTACAGAAAGTGTATTTTTTTCTTTCAGATGGCCCTGTTGATGGCTTTTGAGAAAGCATAAAATAGGGTCATGTACAAAAAATGCATTGAATGTAGAAAATATGGCAAATGTACATACTAGCCTTTGATCTACAACCTTTGATCAGTACTCATGTATTCTACAGTTTCATCATACTTTTGTAAAAAGGACAAGATCAATGGAATTTCACCAGCTGGACACAAAGTCAACTTTTGCATTGACATTTGCTGCATGTCCATTCTTGCATTTAAACAGTGTGTATCGCATTGCTTAATCAGTAAAATATCAACACTGAAAAACTGCCATTATTAGGGAACTTCATACCACTACAGTAGTTGTTACAGTCTGAAATGTTTCATAAAAGGCTGCAAAATGTGAAATAATGCATGAAAATGATAAATAAATTGATCTAGAGGTGAGAACAGCAGTTTTTTCTAATGCTCAACAGTGAGGGCTCTTTCTAAAAAAAAATTTTACACTTACACTTTTTTACACTTTCCTGGGTATTTTTAAAATACCTTACACTTTTGGTATCCATACTTAAAATTTGGAAAGTGTATTTACACTTACACTTACACTTTCCAAAAATACCGGTATTTTAACAACTCTGCTCCAAAACTGAAAACTCCAAACGTTTTCAGTGTTTGAAAAAATGTAGAATCAAAAAATTTTCCAGGAGTGTATGTTGTGGCAATTAGTTCACTAGTTACACACACTTAACACACACTTCACAACTTGCCTTCATTCTTGACAAGTTGGTTTCTGACAAAAAGACTTTAAAGATGAAGGTCATCATTATGATTGTGCTCAATTTGTTGATGTCAGCCTTTTCAGCCCAGGGACTTTGTAGTGGGCCTGAGACAACGCGAGAGGAATGTCGACTCTCAGGGCCCACTGGAGAACACTTGAAGAAGTGCGAAGTGGCAACTTGGCTTCAAGTGACAACTCGCCAGGCAAACCTCAATGGCGCAGAAGTGAGGTTGCCATGGCCATCGAGTGATGAGCGAGGGAAGCGTTCGTGATAAGCGTGTGATTTACTTTATTCGAACCGTCGCCACGCGACAAGTGGTCCCTCCGTTAACTCAACTTTGGTTCATGTCAACTCGAAAAAGGACAGTGAACAAATGCGTGAAGAAAAACGGGGGAACAAATCATTTCTGGCTCAGCGCAACTGAACCCCGAATAGAAAAACCGCTGCACTTTTATATCAACCGAGAAACATGCGCCGCGGTAATCTAGCGGTGCCGCGCCGCCTAAAAGACGGCGGCCGCGGCGCACCGCTATATCACTGCGACGCGCGCTCAAGTATTTACGTCATGTGCGTGGCACCATGGGCGTAACAGCCCCCCCCAGCCACGCAAGGGGCTACCGAAAAGACATCCACGAAACGAACCCGTATGCAAAGTAAAAATAAAACCCGTGAATTCAGAAAACCCGTAAAACCTATAAATGTCATTAGTGATAATTAGTGAGAAATCATACCTCAAATATTGATGAAATTCAAACGCCAAAATTTACACAAATCACTCGTTTCGCACCAATATGACCAAAAGGGTCAAAAACAAATAAAAATAAATATTTGGAAAAAAAATAAATAAATAGATAAAACGTATAAAATGTATTCGCCAACTTAATCCTACATTTATTTCTTTCCGCCGGCTACCTTTTTAAATCCGAACTTTGTCACTGTAAATGGTGGCGATTTGTCAGACGCGTGCGCTGCGCTGTCGCCCGACGGCTCGGGCGACCTGCCGCGCGGTACAACGTGGGAACGGGGCGGCCCTAATGGCGACAATAGCGCTGGTAAAATAACAAACGGAATGCGCTGTGGTGATATCGGCGGGCTGGCGGGGAGCAGGTCGTTGTCGCTGTCCGACTCGACAATGGCTTGATTTGGCGGCGGCGTAGTGGCTGAGCGGATTGGCAAAGTCTGCGCTGGCGGCTCAATTTCACCCGGCGCCGCAGGGCGATTGCGAATCAACCCGAAAGTGTTCTCGCAGTCAACTAAGCAGTGCGGTATGGCGTCTTCGGGCGGCAGATCTTGTCCATTGGCGAGGGCCAATTGCCGCTGTGCGGTGAGCCACTCGGACGTGATGTTGTCGGCGAGCTGGCGCAACTCGGCCAGTTCGCTGCTCACTGCGCGGCGCTCGTCTCGGGCCGCCGCTTCCCGCTGGCGCGAATCGGCCAGCTGTCGGCCTGCCGCGTGGAGGTTGGCACGGGCAGTTTCAATCTCACCTCGCAGGGCGTCGCGCTCTGTGCGCAGCGTGCACTCCGCCGCCAGCGCCCAGCGCAGCATCGGCAAACTTTCGTGCGGCCATAGAGTGAGACGCTCTATGGCTTGGTTCAGCAAACGGTTCGTGGCTTGCAGCGCGGCCACTGTCGTCGCTTCTGCAACGTGTTTCGTTTTTTCCCGTTGGATTTTTCCCGACCAAAACTCTGTTAAATTTAACGCACCGGTTGGGGGAAAATTCCTTGTGATAATTGGCGCTTTGTATCCCACTTCTGCACATAGCTGCACGCTGCTTTTTTCTGGGATCGGGACCGGTAGCAATGATGGGCGTTGGGCCCCGCCCCCTGCACATGTGGGGGGTACATTTAAAGCGTATATATTTTGGCTATGGGCCAAGTCGAATTTTGTGCTGCGCCGCCACTCACCGTTTTCCCTGGCGGACGCCGCGGCCGCAGCCATGCGGTCGGCCGACTGATTTCGTGGCGTTTGGACGACGCCGCGTCGCGGTGGGTCTGCGCGGGGCCGGTTATTGTGGCGGTATAAGATCGATGTGGCCACCATTTGGCCGAATGCCAAATTATTTTTGGTGCGATTTTTACCTTTTCTGGAGCGGTGTGGCCTGCTGCCGCTGCGCGACGCTCCGCGCCTGCGCGGCGTGCTGTAGCCGCCTCTTCCGCGCGCCGCGCTCACCGACCTGCCGTTCGGGCGACCGTCTCAAACTTGGGCACTGCCGCCCACCGGTGCGAGCTCGGCCTCGCCGTGGTCGTTGCGGTTGCTTGGCTTCTCCTGCACAAAAAAAGGCCATGCTTCCGCATTGTTAACTCGCGTGTGCCGACTACAAAGTGTCCCATCGCTACTCACCCAAGTGATTGGGACGCGCTTCTGCCCTGGCTGGTTAGTTGGCGGCGAGTCGTGGCGGTGCTTGCCATTCGCGCGCGCGGCGGCCGCTTTGGCGTCGCGTTGTTCGTTGCTGTCCTTGCCGCCGGGTGCCATACTGTCGTTTTTGCGTGTTCGTGTTAGAATGTCTTTAGCCGGATTTTCTTTTTTGATTTCGTTGGCTAGTACAAGTGTGTCCATTGGAATTCTTTGGATACGCTCTCCCGTATCCACGATTGCGACGGATTTGTCGACCCCTACCACTTCGTAGGGGCCTGCTCGCAATGGTTGCGTTTTTTTCTCGACTAACATTCCCCATTTTATTTCTGTGTAGACTGTGTCGCCTACTTTTATTTCTTTGCCGCTTTTTTTATCGTGATTTTGTTTGTATTTGGCTTGCGCACTTTGCAACTGTCGTTTGGCTTGTTGCCAAAGTATCTGAAGATGGTCTGGCCGTTCTGCCAGTGTCGGTATGTGTGTTGCCAGTGCTTGCAATGTTGTTTGTAGTCGCGTGTTGCGACTTGGCGGGCTGCATGCAGCCTCATCACTGTTGGTGTCGGTGTTGTTTATTTGGCAATTTCCCATTAATATCGATGGCATGTAGCCAAATAATAGCTCAAATGGTGCGTATGCAATGTCTTTGTTATACGCTACATTCATGCGGAGTGCAATTTCTGTCAACGCGCTAGGCCAGTCTCGTGAGTTGTTGTTCCGATTTGTCCACAGCCTTGTCATTTGTTCGGCGCTGCGGATCGCGCGTTCTGCCAAACCATTGGACTGGGAATGATATGGCGTTGTTGTGCGCAACTTTATTCCCCACTTTTGTGCCATGGCTGTCATGTCTTTGTTGACCATTTCTGTCCCGTTATCACTTATTAGCTCTGCCGGTGGTCCAAACTGGTGAATTACCTGCCGCTCAACCGCTTGCACTATTGCTTTGCCCGTGAGCTGGCGTATTGGTGCTAGAGCCACCGCCCGCGTCAGGTAGTCTACTGCTACTAACAGGTGTTTGTGCCCTTTGAATTCTGGCATTGGCGTGGTGTCTATTGCCACTTTCTGCCATGGTCGGGTTCCTGGGTCTACAGGAAAAAGTGGGCTGGTGCATTTGACTTGGCCGTCCTTGATTATTTTGCATGTGTGGCATTTTTTCACCAAATCTAACGCCTGCTGTCGCATTCCTGGCCATGCTGCCACCTGGCTGGCTTGCTGAGCTGTGCGCTCCGCACCGCCATGTGTGCCCAAATTGCCCGCATGTGCTTTCTCCAGGATCCATGGTCGCATGTGCTGTGGGGCCAATGGCTTCATTCCCCGCAACCCCCTGTAGTGCACAATGCCCTGGCTCAATGCATACAGTGCTGTGCCCATTGTGCCCCTGGTCAATTTGTCTTTGATTGTCGCACATTCTTCACTTTTTGCTTGCTCTCTTTGCCAGTCTACTGGTGCCTGCACTGACCTGGTCATGTGTGGGCATAACTCGTTCAGTGGCACTCGAATGCTCTCACTGGCCCTGTGGAATGCGGCCGAATCAATGTCCTCGATCGGGCTTCGACTTAGAGCGTCCGCGATGACATTTTGTTCGCCCGGGCAGTACTCTATGGACAGATCCTTGAGCGATAGTCGCATAGCCCATCTGTGTGTCCATCGTTCAATTTTCCCGTGGGCTGGTTTTGTGAGTGCGTTTACTAACGCTTTGTGGTCGGTTCTTAAAATGACTTTTTGTCCATCAATATAGTCGCCCAAGCGATCCAGTGCCCATGTGCACGCTAGCGCCTCCTTCTCAATGACCGACCAATTTTTGTGTGTGGTGGGCAGCCTTTTAGACACAAATGCGATGGGTCGCAGTCGGTTTGGGTCTGTTTTGCACTGTTGCATCAGCACCGCTCCTAGACCGATGTCACATGCGTCGGTATACAGGTAGTATGTCTGGGAGCGGTCTGGGTGGGCCAGAATTGGGGCTTTACTCAGTTTTTGCTTGAGGGCTGAGTATGCTTCTTTTGCTTCTGACGTCCATTCTTCATGGGCTGGGATTGGGTCGTTGCCGTTGACCCTGTATTTCCCTTTCGCCATTTCATTGAGAGGTGCCGCCATCCGGTGGAACCCGGGAATGTGTTGGGAGAAGTATCCTGCCTTTCCCAAAAAAGTCTTGATGGCTTGCTTCGTGGTGGGTGTGGGCATTTCCAGAATGGCTGCCACATTGCTGCGTTTTGGCTCGATTCCATTTTTGCTGAGCTCAAAACCCAAAAATTTGACTTTGGAGCAAAAAAAATGGCACTTTTCAGGCTTGAGCCTGATGCCCGCCCACTGCAGTCTGCTGAATAACTGGACTAGATGCTGCAGGTGTTCCTCTGTTTCGTTGCTTGCCACCAGCACATCGTCAATGTATGCGAAGAATGCGGGGCGTTCCGGTTCCTGGTTTAAACCTGTCAGCACGCAGTCCATTAATCTTTGGAAACTCGCCCCTGCGTTTTTTAAACCCAGCGGCATGCGCGTGTAGCTGTATTGGCCGCGACTGCACACGAATGTGACCATGTCCCTGGTGGCTGGGTCGGAAATGGTGATGTTGTAATAGCCAAAGCTGGCATCCATTGTGGAAAATATTGAGCGGCCGCTCATTTGTTGAAACATGTCCGATATGCGCGGTAATGGATATGCGTCGCGCACGGTCACGTCATTTAGCTTTCTGAAGTCCAGGCACAGCCGATAATCTGACTTGCCCTTGGGGACTATCACTAATGGAAACGCCCATGGGGATGCTGAGGGAACAATCAGTTTCTTTTTGAGCATTTCTTCCACCGTGCGCCACACAAATGCGCGTTTTGGTGGTGTCTCGAACCTTGCTGCGCATTTGATTGGTTCGGCCCCTGGCGTGAGTTCAATTTTGTGCTCAGTGACATGTGTCTCCCCTATGTCATACTCTGTTAAGCTAAACAATCCGACCTGTCGGGCTAGCAAGTTCTTGAGTCGCTCTTGTAGTTCCTCTGGCAGGGCGTCTTGGCTGCTTTCTGGCAGTCGTGGCCACACTTCGTCGATGTGCCTCTGTTGTTCCGCTGTCAGTTCCGCCCATTTGGTGCTTTCGTGTGTTGGTGGGGGTGGGTGTGGCAGTTGAACTGCCCCTTGAATAGTGCCCTGTTCTTCTGGCAGCAGAACATGTGTCGTGGTGAATACTTCGGCAATTTTTGTGTTTGCCGGTATGTACTGATCCACCCCTGTCATGTTTGTTATGCACAGGGGGAAATTTGGTTCTTTAAACCAGTGTGGCTGCACTTGCAGAGCCGCGTTGCACGCAATTCCGGGCACTCTTGGTGCAAGTTGGCCTTCAGTGTCGCGTGTATATGGGTCGAGTGCATATGCCACTTGCTCTCCCTTTTCTGTGTATTCTGGCAGTTGTGTGTTTTTGTCTGCCATGACTGAGATGCAATATTGCTGGCCCGCTGGAACCACTTCGTTCTGAGTTGTGCAGATATCCGCCGTTCTGAGTGTTGTGCCTTCCTCGTTGGTGCGCAGAATGCCTGTTGCCTCGGCGTACTCGCTGGACAGCCGTTCCAATTCTTTATGCGCCGTTTGCACTATTTGCAATTTTCCCCATATGGCAGCTCTGCCAATCAGTAATGGGTCTGCCGATGGCAGAAATTCCATCAATTTGACCAGCGCTGGCAGTGTATCTCTGTGCCATTCCCCGTCTGGCGTTTGGTGCTCCACTGCCATGTCGTACACCCGCAGCCACTCGCTTTTGATTATATTTCCGGATGTGCGAACGTGGCTGCCCATGTATGGGCGAAACTTGCTGCGCTCTTGCTGTGGGTTCATTCCTGCCTGAGCCCAAGCTTGCTCTAATGTAGAGTCTTCAATGAACAGGCCAATATTGCAACCTGTGTCGATGTGTCCAATGATTGGCACTCCATGAAACCTGATTGTGGCCATTGGGTCGGGTGCCCCTGCTGTATAATGGCATGTGTTTTCTTTGGCACTGGCCACGGTTGGGGGTGACACTACCCAATCGTCCAATTCACCCCAGCCATCTTTGTCACCATCGCTGTCCCAGTCAAAATCCTCGTGGTCATCTTGCACTGTGAACCGGCTTGTGGGTGGTGTCATGGCGGCTGTGTTTGGTGTTATGTTCATTTCTTGGCATTTTTTTAACATTCGTTGTTTCGCGTCTTCTTCAGTTTTCCCTTGGCGGGCCATATTTTGCTTGATTGTTTCTGCCCGCTCTGCTTGGAAGTCTGGGGACTCTGGGTTCACGAAACACTTATCTGGGCTGTGCATCATGGGGTTGCGATGCAAGTGAAATGTGCACCAGGGCCCTTTGTACGATTGTGGGTCGATGGTCGCGCGGGCGCTTGCCGGATCTGATTCCGCGCTTTGCGCTTTGGGCTCTGTGCGCCAGTTCTGGTCAAAGTTTCGCCGCTCCGGCTGCCAGTTTCTGTTGCCGCTGTATCTTTGCCTTGGGCGCTGGCTTTGTTCTTCTTTGCGTTGCGCGCGCGTTCTTTCAATGTCTAGCCGCGCCACTTCCATTTTGGTGACTGCCATGTCCAAAGTGCAGCACTTTTCGTTCCATCTCTCTTTCCACATGTACCAACATGATGCTGGCAGCAGTTTCTGGATCTCTAAGAAGAGTTTGTCACCGATCATTTGTTCGCGTTCTTGATCGGACATTGTCTCACTGATGTGATAGAATGAGGTGCACAACCGTGTGTATAGGGATGTCACTGACTCTCCTGTTGTGGCTTTGAGGTTGTACCAGTCTGCCACTGAGTACACCTGGTGGTCTAGTCTGTAAATGCCAATCAATTTATCCACCACGTACAGGATGTCGTGCCGCCGCGCGATTCTGATGCTCATGTAGCGCTCTTGGGCTTTTCCTGTCAGGCACTGTACAAACACGTTATTCCAAAAAAATTGCTGCATGCTTTTGGGCACGCCTAGGGATTGCTGTAGCACCATGTGCAGCCAGCACTTGAATGGGCCGACGCTGCCGCTTTGATCCCCATCGAATTTAATCTGCTTGTTGGCTGCGGATGCCACGTGGCCAATGCTCATGCGGTCGTGCGGGATTGGGATCGTGCTCAGTTTGGGCAGGCCATCGTTTGGCGCCAGTGCGTAGAGTTCCATATATTGGATCATTTGTTGCAGGATTGGGCCTTTGTTTAGTGTTTCCAGCCGGTCGTCTGTGGTCCATTTCCATGGATCTCCGCCGCGGCTGTTGTTGTCCGTGGCCCCCGCCATTGTGTGCGCCGATGAAATGTGGCTGTGTGGCTGGGCCGGCTGGTTTTTGTTTTGCTGCTGTTTTTGGTCCGTGAGTTGGTCGATTTGTTGCTGCATGTGCTGCTGATGTTGCATTTGCATTTTCATCATGTCCATTAACGCTGCCATGTCTTCTGCCTGTTTCTGGCCCTTGACGTCGCGTCGTGGTGTTGGCATGTGTGACACGAGCGGGGGTACATTTGGTCGTATTAGTGGTGTGATGGCCACGTCGTCGTTATATTCCTCTTCAGGATCCTCCATTGTGATGTGGTCATCAGTGGTCTCACTAAAGTACTTCTCTGCCAGTTTTAGCACTTTTTTTGCTAGGATGTCGGTTCCATCCTTCCATGGCGAGTTAAACTTTGGCCACTTTTTCTTGCTGTCCGTAATGGTGTCGTCTCTGTACTGGTTCAGGGCGTTCCCTGCATTCAGCAGCGCCCATCTGTTTGCCGCCGTGCTCCATTCGCTGATTTTCTGGGTGAGCTCTCGCTCTGTGTAGGTTATTTGGCGGGCAATTTTTGGGGTGTTGCCATCTTGCACCCCTGATGTAGTTGCTTCATCGGTGTCTGGCATTTTGGCCCTGCCTGGCGCCCGTGTGGCGCGCCGCACTGGTTGCTATATGGTGCGGTGTACAAACTGCCGGCACCGCTGCTCGACTGCCGGTGCTGCGGGGCTGCTGGCGTCACTGCTTCTCGCCTTTTGTCGCTGCCCGGGATGGTGGTGCTGTTGCCACCCTTGCCGGCGCCGCTGCGTGGCTGCCGGTGCTTTTTTATGATTGCTCCACTGCCGCTGCTGGCGTGGCGATGTTTTCTGGGCTCGTATCAGATTTCGAGCTGTGTGGTCACCATGTAGTGGGCCTGAGACAACGCGAGAGGAATGTCGACTCTCAGGGCCCACTGGAGAACACTTGAAGAAGTGCGAAGTGGCAACTTGGCTTCAAGTGACAACTCGCCAGGCAAACCTCAATGGCGCAGAAGTGAGGTTGCCATGGCCATCGAGTGATGAGCGAGGGAAGCGTTCGTGATAAGCGTGTGATTTACTTTATTCGAACCGTCGCCACGCGACAAGTGGTCCCTCCGTTAACTCAACTTTGGTTCATGTCAACTCGAAAAAGGACAGTGAACAAATGCGTGAAGAAAAACGGGGGAACAAATCATTTCTGGCTCAGCGCAACTGAACCCCGAATAGAAAAACCGCTGCACTTTTATATCAACCGAGAAACATGCGCCGCGGTAATCTAGCGGTGCCGCGCCGCCTAAAAGACGGCGGCCGCGGCGCACCGCTATATCACTGCGACGCGCGCTCAAGTATTTACGTCATGTGCGTGGCACCATGGGCGTAACAACTTCCACTAAAGAAGGATGATCAAAAGCTGGGAAAACATACAATCAAGTCAGTTGGCTGGCAAAAAAAATAGGTACCGTATATCCTTGAATAAGACCCCCTTGAATAACACCCCCCTCTCGAATAACTCCCCCTGTTGGCCAGGTGAGGAAAAAAACTCCTCTTGGATAACTCTCCTCTCTGAGTATTTGATACACAATGATTTGATGTATACACAATGTGTATTTGGATTATTTGGATGTTAATTAACATGAATTTTAGCATGGATACTTAACTTTTGTTGCTGTTGAACTGTGAAATGCCTGGATAATATGAGTTGACGGAATGCATTCATACAATGTACAGAGTTCAAGTTTTGGGGACAAATAACTGCCCCTTGAATGGCATCCCTTGAATGGCATCCCCTTGAATAACTCCCCCTCCAAAACTTCTGATGAAATAATAACTCCCCTGGGGTCTCATTCGAGGATATACGGTAGGTTTTAATTACATGCAGTTTAGAAAGCATAAAACAGGATTGGATACAAAACACTAACTGCATGCATGTACGTCCATGAACTTCGTCATGTAAAATATGAAACAAATTCGTCAAAAGTGTTAAATATGCTGTAAAAATACGTTACATTTTACACTTTACTCGACACTTAACAGGCTTTCGAGACGGAAAAGTTCCCTTCATATCGCACTCTCTTCACCAAGTTAGTGACAAAAGTAAATAACATCAGCCAAATTTCCAGCCGGCGTGGATACCCCGTCCCCGACCCCATGGGCAACCTGGGCTGGCTGCTGGCTGGCCTCCTCACCAGGCTCATGCTAGAACTGCAGACTGCCCAACTTCCTGAGCTAAATCTGGCTAATCTAAATTTGACAGCCCACGCTTGTGAGTGGAGTGGATATGTTATAACATACATGTATTTACTAGCAGGATTCTCTCTGACCTTCGGTCGGGTTTCGCAGTGTTCTAACTCTAGGAAGAAAAAACAAAAAACAACAACATTTTTTCATTATTTCAATGTTTAGACACAGGTGTTAAATTTGAGGGTAGAGTGAATAATTTGTCACAACAGAGTGCATATTTCAAATTAGTGCAATCAGAAACCCACAAATGCATCATTTCTAATTTTTCCCCCATTCAATTTAAGGCCTATGGTAATGTACAGTGAAAATGGAATGCATATTTCAAATCAATGCAATTAGACACCCACAAATGCATAATTTCACAATTTGAAAGTTTTGGCCCCAGGGGTTCAATTTCATGGATACAGTAATGTAGTGTCAGAATGGAGTGCATATTTCAAATCATTGCAATCATAAATCCACAAATACATCATTTCACAATTTCCAATTTTTTAGGTTTCGAATTAAGGGTTATGGTAATGGTTATGGTTATGGTAATGTAGGTGAAAGACGCAGGATTTACGTTTGTGTTACTCATTACATCTGTGGAACACAATTAAGCGACTGGAAATGATCACAAATGTGTCAACTAGTGTACTTGTGATCATTTCCAGTTGCTTAATTGTGTTCCACAGACATAATGAGTAACACAAACGTAAATCCTGCGTCTTTCACCTCATTCGTAAAATATGTAACCCAACGCATGCCAAGTTAACATACGGGATATCTATCACATTCGTCCTTTTTAGGAATTTGTTAGCATTGTTTGAGCGCAATATCTAGCTTTCCGACTGTGTATTTTTATATCCGTGCTTTATCCATTTATTTTCACATTTGAAAGTTCAATCGCTTGAAATAAACTGTGAATTGAACGGAATCCGTCCGTTTGAATTCACATTTGAGACACATCTTACTAGTACATAAAAGAAGGAAAGCTGACTCGTTTCATGTCAGCCTATTTAATAAAATTTCATAAAGTTTTTTTTTACTAAATCGTGATTTTTATATTTTTATCAACCTAGTTTTGTTCCTGCCCATCGTTATTTTGCTGGAGGGCCGAATATTAATTTTCTTTTTATTTTGTCGGCCAAATGTGAGAATTGAATAGGAAATTGGTGTGTAGGGTGCCTTACATGCATAACTCCGCTATGGATTGTGCACGATTTTGTCGGGCATGTAGGGAGATGCGTATCGGGAGTAGTGCATAACTTAAGAATATTTGTAGGGCGAATTAAATCTGGCCCCAGGGGTTCATTTTCAGCATTATGATAATGTAGTGTCGTAATGGAGTGCATATTTCAAATCAGAGCAATCAGAAACCCAAAATTGCATCGCTCCATAATTTCTAATTTTTTAGCCCCAGGGGTAGTGGTGTAAAAAATGGCACCGCACCGCACCTGCACCTTTGCCAACGCATGAAAAGGGCACCTGGCACCCTGGGGCACCGGCCAGAAAATGGCACCGCACCGCACCGGCACCTTTGCCAACGCATGAAAAGGGCACCTGGCACCCTGGGGCACCGGCCAGAAAATGGCACCGCACCGCACCGGCACCGGTGCCTTTTGGAAAAAATGGCACCGGCACCGAAGGGCACCGGCGGGTTGCCGGTGCTAGCACCGAAAGGCACCGCACCGGGCTGGAATTTCTGAAGTATATATCGGGCAGTTTCTCAGTGGTTTAACCTTCTAAGTGCATATTTCCATGAATTTTCAACCGATTTTGATGGTTGAGCACTTAAAATGATCAGAATGATGTGGCAATCACTTTTATGAAGCAATTACAATGATTACAAATGAAAGATAAAATATTTAATACACTACAATGTCCATAGCCACTATTGTCTACTGATCGGAGTCATTGCTGTACAGAGAATGGAACTATCTAACAGATAACTGACAACAAATTTTGAAGAAAAATATATGATAAATATAAAATATAAAAATGATTTAAAATTCAACAAAATTTTAGATTCGCTCATCACATCACATATCGGGTATAATGGATTTCACAGTAGGTATATTTATTTGATGGGAGGTATACAAAATAGGCAAAAACGGTTAGATAAATATATCGCTGTTTTTTGAAATATGAATAAGCACATACTATGGACAAAATTGCACAGCACATGAAGCCTTGGCCGGTGCCTTTCCCGGTGCCTTTTACTTTGGCCCTGGTGCTAGCACCTTTGGCACCGGCAAAAAAATGGCACCGCACCAGCACCGGTGCTATTCTGAAAAAAATGGCACCGCACCAGCACCGGTGCTATTCTGAAAAAAATGGCACCGGCACCGGCATGCCACCCCTGAAGATTGCAATGGCACCGCACCAGCACCTGTGCTGGTGCCCTTCGGTGCCCAGCACCGGGGCACCGGTGCCCCGGTGCTCTTACAGCACTACCCAGGGGTTCAATTCAAGGCTTATGGTAATGTAGAGTCAAAATGGAGTGCATATTTCAAATCAGTGCAATTAGAAAACCACAAATGCATCATTTCATAATTTGAAAGTTTTGGCCCCAGAGGTTCGATTTCAGGGTTACAGTAATGTAGTGTCAGAATGGAGTGCACATTTCAAATCATTGCGATTATAAATCCACAAATGCATCATTTCACAATTTTCAATGTTTGAGCCCTGGGAGCTTGACTTATAGGTTATGGTAATGTAGAGTAGAAATGGGTCTCAAATCACTGCAATAAAACCCCCACAAATGCATGATTTCACATATTTCAGGTGCGAAAGAAACGCCGACTGCAACCCACACGAACTTAGGAATCATGCGGACACTTGCTGCTGGGACGGTGACGCCTACAGGTGCCAAATTCGATTCGAACGTAAGGCGCACGTGACGTGAGATCGCGCGAGTCGGGCACGCAATTGTGTGGGCGTCCTGGTGTCAATTCCGTTCAAAGCCAGTCAAGTCAAGTTGAGAAGTAGAAAAACTTAATATTTTTAGAAGTGAGAAGTAAATTTACTAGTGAGAAGTGAAATTATAAGTAGAAATTTAAATGAAAAATCAATTCAGAAGTGAAAAGTGAAGTAGCAAGTAAATAGTGAAAGACAAGAAAACGCTAAAAATGTATTTAATTTTAAACTTTTAATTTTTTAAGTTTTAAAGAGATTTTAATTGCCATTTCACTTCTCACTTGTAAATTTACTTCTTACTCAGTAAATTAAAAAAAATTGTTTACTTCTCAACATGGGCATTGGCATTGGCGCCCGCACGAAATTCCATCAGTAAAAAAATGGCTAAAGCCAAACAAAAAGTGGACGCTGCCCCCACAGCAAATAGACATGAAGTGTGTCTCTCAAATGGACATGAAGTGCGTCCCTCAAATGGACATTAATATATATTGGATGCACAAAAGAAATGTATTGCTTAGAAAATGGCATACACTTCACTGATAACACACTTTACCGTATTTCTCCGTTCATAGCACCCCCCGTGCATAACACCCGGGGTGTTATATAGTTTTATAGCACCCCGGGGGTGCTATAAAAGGTTTCAAAAAACGGCTCGAATTGAATGGTTTAAATATTGTGTGTGGCGCCACTCATTGTAATTCCGGCGCGCACGCACATTTTTTCCATTGAATTAGCTGCACGCGGGAACCAAAAAAATATGTAGAGACGTTTGTATTTAGACAATTAAAAAACGTGGAATTTCTATGCACTTATTTTGCTGTTTTTTTGCTGTTTGAAATTTGTCCATGTATAGCACCCCCATTGACCTACACCCGGGTGTTATACAAGTTTTAAAAAAGTTCGCTGAAAATTGCTCCGATCTTGTATAACCCCCGGGTGTTAAAAACGGAGAAATACGGTACTGTGGTTACATATCCCACCTGAATAAAGAAACTATTTGTATTACATCACAAGAGTTACATGTATTGACTGTTAAATGCACAAAAGCAATATATCGTTACATCTGCATTGTGAGAAATGTCTCACATGGAACCCAGACTTTAATTTATTCAATAGTTTTCAAGGCAGATTACAGTGTGAGATGTACACATCCATGTAAAAAAAGTTTCACACCCTTCAACTATCTGAGACAAAAAGGAAAAAAATTCACTCAAGTTTATTACAGCTGCGTGAGCTGTGCTATGTGTGTGTTTAAAACCAAAAAGCTCACACTGCTATGATAAACTTGAGTGAATTTTTTCCCTTTTTGTCTCAGATAGTTGAAGGGTGTGAAACTTTTTTCACATGGATGTGTACGTCTAACACTGTAATCTGCCTTGAAAACTATTGAATAAATAAAAGTCTGGGTTCCATGTGAGACATTTCTCACAATGCAGATGTAATGATATATTGCTTTTGTGCATTTAACAGTCAATACATGTAACTCTTGTGATGTAATACAAATAGTTTCTTTATTCAGGTGGGATATGTAACCACAGTAAAGTGTGTTATCAGTGAAGTGTATGCCATTTTCTAAGCAATGATACATTTCTTTTGTGCATCCAATATATATTAATGTCCATTTGAGGGACGCACTTCATGTCCATTTGAGAGACACACTTCATGTCTATTTGCTGTGGTCGCAGCGTCCACTTGTTGTTTGGCTTTAGCCATTTTTTACTGATATACTTCTTTTGTGTGGCCAGTGGCCCAGGCTTCCCCAAATGACACCCAGTAGGTGTCTTGCTGAACAATATATATATGCTGGCGAGTAGATGGTGCCACTCCACAAAAATGGTGCCATTTTGGAGTAGATGGCACTGCCGTTTTGGAGTAGATGGCGCCACTCCATGAAAATGATGCTGTTTTGGAGTAGTTGGCACCACTTCATGAAAATGGCACTGTTTTGGAGTAGATGGCACCACTCCATAAAATTGCACAATTTGAAATCATAACCCTTGAAGACCCATATCACATCAAACAGCACTATATTTTGATCAAAAATATGCAACCCATAACTTGGATGAGGGCCAAGTTTATATGTGACCGGGTGAATTTCATCCTACAAATATCGGCTGGCATGGTGCCAGCTCGTGCCAATGATACTTGCATATGCTATGTGTTAAATGACATATCCAAAACTCATTGAGAAATGTCTCTTAAACCAATATGGTCCGCCATTAAGAGTTAAGGAGTGTATCATAATTCTGTGTACAACTCATATTTGTGACAACAGCATTATGTGATTGTTCACAAAAAAAATTAACTAGAAATATGGATCACAGTTCAGTATCCATTTATCAAAGTTTTTCAATTTAATTTTTTACTTGCCATTTCACTTCTCATTTGACTTTTGTCGATTTTCGTTGCAATTCACGTCTCACTTCTCTTTTTACTTGCCATTTGACTTGACTTGAGACTTGACATTTATAACTTGACATTTGACTTGATATTTGATCACTTGACATTTAACTTTACATTTGAATTGACATTTATCACTTGAAATTTGACTTGACATATGACTTGTTATTTGACTTTGACATTGATCAGTTGACATTAAACTTGACATTTGACTTTGTGATGAAGCCACCGAAGTCAGCGTCTTCTACCACCGAATCCAGCAGCTCCAAGACCGTAGTGAGAAACGGCCTTTAGAGTGGTTGATTTCCCGTTGTTGCCGAACGTCCACTTGTCGACAGCCAAGTTGAGTTTATTTCGTAGTTGTGTGTTGAAAAGGGGGTTCGAATTGTTTCAGGTACTTTATTTCGATCAGATACAGCGTGTTACAAAGCGCAAAGCCTAGCGAGCTTCCTAGTTGAAGTTTCTATCGCTAGCTTATTTTCGTTCAGTAGCTTGGGGTCCGCAGACTGAAGTAAAAACTCTCAAAGTAGCTAAGACACGGAAATCACGTATAGAAAAACAGCTACAGTAATTTCCTAATACAAATGCACAAATAAGACATGAATGCAACAAATAAACACATCTAGCCGAAACAGTTGCCTTATACCGCGCGTGCATACATTCAAATAATTATGGTAAAGAAATACCAGGTACAAATTGGGCTAATGGAAAAACTATTAATCTTGAGGCGCGAAGTCGGCAAACTCGGCCGATTTACTAATTTGCTTCAATTTGTCAGAAAACATTGACGCACATTGGAACTAATAAATTAGGGTTTGAAACTGTAAATAGTAGTGCAAATGTTCCTAATGACGTGAATAGAATAAGGTATATTCAACATGATAATAATAATCACTTCCTGGAAACGTATGTTGAATAGTCTAGCAAATTGGGACTTATTTGAGGTAAATGGGTATTGTAATTGAGCAGAGTTTATAATATATTCGATTGAGCGGGGTATTATAATTATTAAGTAAATATAAATAGTTGTGAGCGAGGTTATGACAATTATGCCTATGCGAAGGGCTTTGTACAGTAAATGCTAGTTACACACAGGGCACCATTTCTCTATTAGGACGCTAGCCTAGATAATTACGCAGCACGTAAATATTTACAAGTTTTGACTTTCCCAACTTACAAGTAAACCATGTAAATGTATATATAATAATGATCAGAAAATTATGGCGAGTTGAATGAGCCTAATTTCATATTAATACACCTAATGATAACTTATTTGACTTTTTAACCTAAATATTTCACATAAACATATCCATTACTCATGAAACACTTTCCTAATTAAATATTCTCCATGGATAAATAATATAGTGCAGGAAATATAATTTGATATTTTGCGTGGTAAATAAATATAGTGCATGAAAGGTAAAATAGTGCAAATAAGTAAATATGCGAATATGAGCCTAATTATCAATTCTCTGTATTTCTTTATCCATCCATTTTGCCACGGTCAGCACACTCCGGGCGGAAGAGTTGCTGCACCCCGTTGTTGCAGCAACGTCACATGCTGGTGGTGGTGGGCGCCAAAGTGATGAGTGGCGTTTCCACAGTCGCCTCGGTGGTGAACGTGGTCGTGCGCGAAGTCGTGGGCGTGCGTGAGGTTACAGGTCCGGTTGCTGGTGATGCCAACGCCGACCTAGCCTGATGATGAAGCAAGTAGTTGCCCGTGTCGCTTCCTGCGCGTTCGCGTGAGGTGAATTTGCGGATATCGGGCATGTGAACACTGTCTCTGTTCCTGGCTCTGACTTGTCCCTCATCAGCTGAACTTTCATCTGGCTGAACGTATGCTGATAGTGACTTTGCCATTCTGTCCTCTGTTTCCGCTCTCCTGGCAAATCTGACGGACTGTGTTGAATTGGATCTGGCTCTCCTCTTGATTGCTGGTCTCAACTCTGTTTTGCGTACTTTCCTCTGTGGGTAATTGGTCTCTTTCTGAGTTGATTTCTTGATAGTATATCTGATGGCTCTGAAGCATAGCCATATGCATTTGAACGGGCACACTATGCATCTCCATATGCATGTGTATACGCATGGTGGGATCACTGGCTTCCCTGTGGCAATTCTCCAATTGTACCACAGGTATCCTGCAGCTACAATTCCGGCTATCAGGATTGTGATCCCCAGCAGCATTGCGATTGTGTTGATGATCACTTGAAAGGGTCCTTTCAGCATTCCTCCCATAAAGTTGGTGTATCCTTTTGATACTCCAGATATGTAGTGACCATATGCTTTGCCGATTCCTGCTGCCGTCTGTCCAATTCCAGCTCCAATGCCTTCTATTGAATTTCTGATCACTCTGGGATCCAATGACATATCTGCTGTGTAATCGATCAACTGGTTCTGCACATGCTCCAAATTCTGTAATCTCTGAATCTGGCCTCTGACATCCATGAAATTGGTCGCTCTGTTGACAATGTTGGTGAACAGGTGAGGCGCATCAAACGTGAAGGCCTGCCATTGTCCTTTCCATGTCATTTCGATTGGAGTCTCTGTGACATGCACCATTCCATGTGCGGACTTCCACTGTCCATGTTCATTTCTGTACAGGTGCGGTGTGGTGTGGCTGCAATCCTCTTCTGGTGATTTCTCCACCAAGTCTCTGCTGCCTGGGCTCTTGAACCACAAGGGCCCGTCTTTGTCCAATCTCATTGGTGTGTACTTGTAGCATGTCTCTCCCACTTTTCCCGTTTGATAAATTATGTATGGCTGCACTTCCTTGCATTCCCAAAACATAATTGCTTCTCCAGCCCATTCTGCATGAACATCCTGTCTTCCCAGCATGGCTCGAATTCCCAATGTTGGATCGATGCGGAAAAGCTGAGTTAACATGTCCAGCTGGTTCTTGCGAAGTTGACATAACTGATGCCATACAATCGCAAATTGTGCCTGAGTCATCTCTCTGACCACATGTTGCAGGAACTGAAACTTGGAGTTTCTGTCGTCCAATCTGGCATACAATGTTCCACTGATTGTTGACTCTCTCGCCTCCACTATCTTTCCTGGCATTGCCCATTCTACAGGCACATCTTCTCTTCTGTCAAACTGGATGAATACACCTCCTTGATCGGTGTAGTATGTGTCTCCTGGAACACATTCTGAGCCAATTGGTCTCTTTGTCTTGTTGCTGTGGGAGTATGCTGCTTGCAATTTTGACACAATAATTGTCTGGCCAGATATCTCTGATTTGAATCTGCCAATTCTCTCATATGCACATTGATGCTTGAAGTTCTCTGTATCCCACACTGTGATTCCATAATTGTGGTCTCTGCAATGTCCCATCATGGCTCTGCACTGGCTGAAATCTTGCAAGTCGCTGATTACAGTCTTTCCATCGAGTGAAGCCACGGTTCCTTCTTCCATGTAGAAGTTACTGACGACATTCTCTTTGTCATGGCAACACCATGAATATTCCACATTCAAGGTTTGATTGGTTGTCCACACTCTGGGCTCCATTTCCACCAAAGGTGTTCCTCTGAACATCTTGTGAATTCTTGCATAGTTACAGGCTACCACGCCAACTTGCTGGTATTTCTCAAAATTGCCTGTAATGCCTTTCGCTCCCCAGAAACTGGTGTGTGTGATGATTTCTTTGATTCTGATGTAGCATCTGTATGCTTTCTCTTTCTGTGGAATCTGTCTCTGTGCGTAAAGTGTAACTTTCATTGCCTTGACAAAATTCCTTGGTGGGATATGGCACTGCACTTCTTCAGGAACTGTAAGCGCATGTCCATGCCTTCCACTGGTGCAAATCTGATACTTCTGGCTTTGTGAATTGATCACCTGTTCCACAGGATGATCCTTGATTGCATCTTTGAATCTCTCATAAGTCTGCATTTCTCTGACAGATTTTGGTGGCCATTCTGAAGGCAAAGGCGGCAATCCATGATGCGCTGCCAATGATGGTGGCCTTACTGTCGAGGTTTCTAGAACGTATGTTCTAGAAAATACTTTGCTGTAAGCCTTGCCGGCTTCTCTCAGCGTTGCTGACTCTGACATGCCTGTCAGCATCAACACCATGCACAGCATTCCAATCACCAAACTGCTGGTGGTTGCTGTGGCTTTCCCTGTCGCACTCCTCAGGACTCTATCCGATGCTGAGTTCCTCTGAGCAGGGTTTTGAACAGGGTTTGATACAGAGTCTCTGTTCGAGCTCTGATTTCTGACATGTTTCTGGACAATTGCTGGGTCCAGTAGATCCACTTTGACTGTCACTGCTGTCTCTGGGATATCCATTGTCTTTGAATTGATTTCCAACGGATACAATTGATTGAGTGGTCTGCTGACCACATTTCTGTTGGCAGTTCTGACTTTTGCTGAGCGAATCTGTCCATCTTTGCTACGCTCTAACTGCTCGATGCGACCCATCCTCCATGCACCTCTGGGCATGTTCTCTTCATAAATCAGCACAACTTCATTCACTTTGGGTTCTTGAGTCGCTGTCAATCTGCCATGTTTGTGTGTCACCTGAGTCCTTTCCCTCAAGCTCGGGATATACTCTTGATGCCACAAGTCCCAGAACTTATCCAAAGTTTGCTGGGTTGTCTCCCAATATTTCTGCAGTTTCGCTGCGTTATCCATTCTGGGCACAAATTCTCCATCTTTGTCTGCGTCAAACTGTGGTGCTCCAATCTGACCTTCCCCTGTCAGGAAGTCTTTTGGCGTCAGCACTCTGAGGCTCTTTACATCACCATAGATGTAAGAGATTGGCCTGCTGTTGATCACTGCTTCGACTTCTGGCAGAAGTGTCAACAATTCTTGCAGGGTTAACATTCTGTGCCCCACAGCTGCCTTGAAATGTTTCTTGGTGATACCCACCATTCTCTCATAGACTCCTCCCTGCCATGGTGCCATAGGAGTAGTCATGTTCCACTGGATTTGTTGCTGTGAGCAGTAAGTCTGTACTGCTCCACTTTTGACCATTTCTGACCATTCTTTCCCAGTATTAATGGCCTTGTCAGTGCTTGTGCTGATCACTTTCTCTGTCAATTTGAATTGCGTCGCATTGTCTGAAATCACTGCCTCAGGCTTTCCGCGCCTGGCGATGAATCTCCTGACTGCATTCAGGAATTCTTGTGCTGTCATGTCCAGCACACTTTCCAGGTGAACTGCACGTGTCACCATGCATGTGAACAAACAAATCCACATTTTCCTGTGATCTTTGTCCACTTTGTACCAAACTGGTCCCAAATAATCCAAGCCCGTGTACTGGAACGGTCTAGCTCTCTGAACTCTGGTTTCTGGCAAATCTGGCATTGGTGGAAGCTGGTACGGCTTCGCTCCCAATTTCTTACAGGTTGGGCAGGTTCTCGTCACATTGTAGATCACCCGTCTGCCCTGTGTAATCCAGTACTTTTGTCTGATCGCTGCCAATGTATGTTGCACTCCTGCGTGCATCAACTTCTCATGCTGGTCTCTGACGATCAGCTGAGTCACTGTAGCCGTTGCTGGCAACAGTATGAGTGGCACTGTGACCTCCTGTGGGTCTGTATGCTCCATTCTGCCGTGGCACTTCAGGATTCCATCCTGATGCATCTGCACATTGAGCCATTTGATCAACTGCTGGTCTGCAGCTGTTTTCTTGCTACTCTGGCTGCCTCTACTGTGGCCTTTTGCCAGAATCTCTGCCACTCCTTTGTAATGATTCTGTTGCGTCACTTTGATCCAGTATTTCAATGCAATTTCTCTCTCTTCAATGCTGATAATTCCCTGTGGTTTCATTGTACCACAGATACTTTCCATGATTTCTGACAGTCCACTCTGACTGCCACTTCTGCTGCACCTTTTGTGCATCTGTCGCACAAATCTCATCACATATACTGTTGCATCCAGTAACTTTGTCAGTGATGAGAATCTCTGAATCTCAATTCCCAATGGGTTGCTTTGCTTGCTTTCATCAGCTTGCACATTGCTGGCATCTGGGTCACTGACCACTTGCTGTGTGGCGCCCAGGTAAATTGGACTGGCTTTTGGGAACTTGAGCTCTTCTTTCTTGATTTCTGCCATTACTTCTGGCGTAACTGGCTCCACTTTCGGCTCTGGCCACTCTCCAGTCATTAGCCATTCTGGCCCCTTCCACCACAGGTTACTGCCTTCCAACTCTGACATATTCATGCCTCTTGTGGCCATGTCAGCTGGGTTCTCCAGTCCTGTGATGTGTCTGATGTGCATGTTCTCTGTCTCACTCTGAATTTTCCTGATTTCATCCAATCTGTTCTTGACAAAACATGCCAGTGGCTTCGCTGTTGTCAGCCACTTCAGACAACAGGTTGAATCTGACCATACAACTGTTTGACTGAATTTGACATCCTTGAGCTCTTTGTGAATAAACTTTGACATTCTGCTGCCGATCAACATTGCTAACAATTCCAGCCGTGGAATTGTCACTTCTGGTTTCTTTGGAGCGAGTCTCAATCTGGAGTACAGCAGGCTTGACGTGCCGCTGTCATTTTCTGTTTTCTGGCATATGTACGCGGCTGCGCTGTATGCCATTGCTGAGGCATCGACGAAAATGTGCAGTTGTGCATCTGCACCACTCTGATAATTCAAATTTCGGTTGAACTTGATCTGTCCAACTTTGAGCAACTCTGTCTCTAATTGCTGCCAAATTGCTGTCTGTTCCTCAGACAGGGGTGTGTCCCATTCTTTGGCACTTGGTCCTGAATGCCATAACGTTTGCAAAAATCTCTTTGCTGGCAGTAGGACAGGACTAACGAGTCCCATTGGATCAAAACATCCCGCAGTCACCTTTGCAACTGTCCTTTTCGTGGGAAGTTTGATTTTCTGGTCAGTTTCTGATAACTGTGATTGCTGAACTGTCTTTGGCGTTTTCAGCCACATCTGGTCGCTCTCTGTGTCCCATTTCATTCCTAGGACTGTTGTAACAATTTCCTTGGCTACATCTGACTCTGCCAATTGCCAAGTAAAGCTCTTATTGTTGCTGTTCCATTCTCTCAGATTCATCTGTGCCTCTGTGAACAACACTTTGGATTCCTGGTACAATTCGATTGCTTTCTGCTCTGTGTCCACACTGAGGATCAAATTATCCACATACAGATTTTCATCGATCAATTTTGCATTTTCTGTGCCAGCTTGATTCAGGTGGTATCTGACTGTCAGCGCCAGCAGCGCTGGGCTGCAGATTATACCAAATGGTACTCTGGCAAATCTGTAAATCTGAATGTTGTCCTCCATAGATGGTTTCGTGGGATCCTTGTACCACAGAAATCTTGTCACATCTCTGTCACTGTCCTGCAGACTAATCTGCAGAAACGCTTTCTCTATGTCTGCGACCAGGGCGATTCCATGCAACCGGAATCGCATCAGCATCCCTACCAGCTGTGGTAGTATCACTGGACCGCGGTACATGCACTCATTCAAGCTTGGCATGCCTGGCGGTTTCGCTGAGGCATCATATACCTCTCTGACCTTTGTGGTAGTTTTCTCTGGCGTTATCACTGGTTGGTGAGGCAAAATATGGAACTTTCTGCCATCCATAATATCCTCTTGAACTTTCTCGATTACTCCTTGCTCCTCTTGTGCTTTCATGATTGCCTGAATTTTCTCCAGTAATTCTGGGTCTCTCTTGAGCCTGTTGGTGAGGTACCTGAACCTCTTGAACGCCATTGCTTTGTTATCTGGGAGTTCATGCAAATTCGGCTTGTACATAAACTTTACAGAGTACCGTCAATCTGGGTTTCTCTGTACACTCTCATTGAATTGCTTGATGGCCTCATCGTCCTCGACGAGGTCTGGCTGGTCCATTATGCCAATGGTATCCAGTCTATCCATGTCTTTGACATTTGGTACAGGAGCAATTGACAACGGTGCTTCCTCGTACCACTTTTCTCTCTGAATTTGATGCACAATTGTGTTGACCACCACCGGATATGCGCCATCCGTGGTCCATTGATTTCTGTTGCTCGTCAGCTGCCCACCTCCCATCAGCAATCCCAATTCTGATGGAATGACATACAATCCTGACGGAAGTCTGGTGGTGCTGGTGTTTCTGGACATCAAGTCCCAGAAATAATTCAAGCCCACTATAATGTCTGGCTTGAACTTGCACTCTGTCCCTTTTTCCTTGGGAATTCTGTCTGCAAAGTAACTCTCATCCGGGAAGTACTTCTGCAGGTACCTTTCGTCCTGTTCTGACACAGGCACTTTGACTTGTTCTGTGGTCAACGTCGGGACCACATCAGCCACCATATCAACTTTCTGGCCATTTCTGAGCCGCATTCTGAATTCCACTTGCTGTACTACTTTATAGTGCGGCTTTTCATTTCCGAATGTGTACACCTGGATGTGGTGTTCACCTGTACTCTTCAAATTGAGTTTCTTGGCCACTTTCTCTGACATGTACGTTCCCTGGGATCCTGTGTCCAGGAACGCTTGAATCTGTAGTGGTGGCTTTTCAGGCTCCATCTCTGTATCCATTTCTGAAGCCTCAATCACGGTTCTGGCTGTCATCAACATTGACATATTCCTGTTTACTGACAGGTTCACTGACGTATTTTGTTGCTTTGTATTTGGTTCTGTAACCACTGTGCTGGATATGGTTTCTGTCTCTACCATTTCTGGTCCAGCTTCTTCCACAGTGACACAATTCACTGTAGCCTTTCTCTGTTGGCTCTGTGCTGGTCGACCGACCGTCGGCACAGACTTTCTGCCATTGTTTGCTGATTGCTGGCCATTCTGTTGACCATTCGCTCTGAACGCTGGAATTTGCCGTCCAGCGTTTCCATTTCCATTGTCACCAAATTTCTCTGGGCACACCGCAGTGTGGTGCCTATTGGACTTGCAATAGAAGCAACTTCTCGTAAATTGACATTGATTCATGAAATGCCCTTTCTGCAGGCATCTCAGACATCGCTCTGCCTTTGACAAAATCACTCTCCTTTCTCTGGCAGTTTTGAACTTTGGACACTTATCGTTAAAGTGTAATTGCTGTGTGTCATTGCAGAACACACACGGCCTCCCAGGATTCATGAATCCAGTCTGTGGTGCACTCTGACCATTCTGGATCACAGACATGCTCCCTGTGCTGGTCCTTGGGTTCTCTGGCCCTCTGAATCGGTTCCCATTGCCTTGAAACCGATTATTGAATTGCTGTGCGCGGGGATTATTCCCAAACCCTTGGCGCGATTGCTGAACTGGTGCCTCAGTTTGCTGTGCGTGCTGTACAGCCTCACTGAGCGCTAGCTGCTGGCCAAACAGCTTTCTGAATTTTTCCACCGTCAAGGCTTCCTCAGTTCCCTGTTCCTTCTGGATTTCTCTGAGAACCTCGGGTGGCACTTTCTGTTGCAGCTGGCTCAACAGCATTGGATGTTCCACTGATTCACCCAGTGACTCCAACTGCTGGAGCAGCCTTTCAATTGCATCAAACAAAATTCTCATATCCTGACAGGTATTCCTGGCCTGTCGCAGCTTCATAATATTACTCATCAGCGTGTTTCTGACCACAACTGGCTGGTCATATCTCTTCTTGAGCATTGCAATTGCGGGTGCATAATTCTCTGCGGTCACACTCAATCCACTGATCATGCCAAATGCTGAACCTTTCAGCAAGCTCCTCAAGTATGAGAACTTGGAAATGTCCTCCAAATCTGTCCGATTGTGAATGTGGGATTCGAACATTTGCCACCATGATTGAAATTTGACAATTTCCCCAGTAAACTGTTCAACTTCCAGTTTCTGCAATTTGACGCTCTTTGCTGTGGTTGCATTGGTTGAACTGGCTCCCGGAGCAGCTCCCTGAGCTGTCAGAGCCATCTGTGCAGCCATCTGCTGTATGAATGCTGTATTGACTTCATACATGGTATTTCCGCTCTGTTGCTGGATCATGTCTTGCAACTCTTCGATGTATACATTCATGGCTGCCATTTTCTGTGTCACCAAGTCTGACATATTTGCATATTCCTCATATGAGTCTTGGTATATCTTCTGTTCTTGTTCCAACTGGTCGGGTTCGTCAATGTCCTTGACGATGTCCCTCCATGCGTCAAATTGAGTTCTCACTGCAGTCATTGCACTTTCCAATTTTGCACCCTCCTGTTTGATAGTTGCAATCACTCTTCTCATCTCTGTTCTCTTATCATCCTTTGATGCTTCCGCAAATAGTTCCAGGTCATACTTGGCAAATTCTCTTGCCAATCTACTTTCCACCCTGTGCTTTGCTGGCCCCAGGGTCTTTCTGATGTGACCCGTTGGCGAAACCATTTTCGCTGATGAATTTTCCTTCACTGTTTCTCTTTATAGTGCGTCGCCTGTGACGCTTGGGACGCTTCTCTGCGTCTTTCTGTGTAGTGCTCTGTGCACCACGGATTTGTTGTGCCACGCACAATACCAATGCAGTCCTACAGGCCCCTGACGTGTTCTCACGCGTTGACCTTTACTGCACTGGCACCAGATGTGTTCCTAAAGCCCCTGACGTGATTGTTTACACGTGTTGACTTCAACACACCGGTCAAATCCACCTGGACAATAAACAATTTATTTGCCCAGCAGTGTGCGCCCAAGGAGGGTCCGTACACACTCTTTCTGAGCGCTCTGGCGCTCTTTCTGGCACGCCTGTGTGCTTTGTGACCACGCCGGCCACTTGCTTTCCTGAGCGGCTCCTGTGCCGCTGTGCGCAGTGCTGCGCTTGCCGTGTCGCCTGTGACACGTTTCTGTGCACTCTGGTGCACTTTCTGATTCTGGGCAGTGTTTCTGTACACTGCTCTGCAATTGCGCCTGTGCAATGCAGAATTCTGGCACTTTTGTGCTGTCTGATCTGATGGTACCGAGCAGGCACAGCGTGTATATTTGATGGGAGCTCCGCAAAGCCCCTACACGCTACCAAGTATCCTAATACTTGGTTTTCAAATCCACTCTCTGTCAGCTACAGCCCTCTGTCAGCTACAGCCCTTTGTACACTGATACCCCTACTTTTGCACTTCCGAGGTATGAGTCCACTCTTACCCAGTGGAGCGAGGGACCTCCGCGAATGCCCAAAAACAGCCCTTTGACTAGCGTGGCTCTGTGGCGATCCTGTCTCCGTCAGGTCACCCTCCCTTGGCATAGGAAGGACGTGCGAGCGGTCACTGGCGTCCGGATGTCCAGGAGCGTCCAGCGAAAGTTTGACCACCGTCCGACAATGACTCCTTGTCAAATGCCGGTGCCGCCCAGCGTCTAGCACCTTGCCAGAGCACTGGTGAAAGCTGCCTGAAATCCTGACAGGCTTGTCAGAACTCCAGTGTCCTCCGCGCGTGAGCGTAGAACCGCTCCCAGGATGTAGACAGGAGTGCCGTGACTTTGGCACAATGCTGTCTGCAAATCAACAGCCAACGCTCAGCCAAGGCCAATTGATGTTCAGCAGGACTTTTGAAGTTCTGCCAACTGCCGCACAATGTCCGTTCCGGCTTGGTGATAGCACAATGTCATGCAATCACCCTGCTCGCTGCACCATGTGATGAAGCCACCGAAGTCAGCGTCTTCTACCACCGAATCCAGCAGCTCCAAGACCGTAGTGAGAAACGGCCTTTAGAGTGGTTGATTTCCCGTTGTTGCCGAACGTCCACTTGTCGACAGCCAAGTTGAGTTTATTTCGTAGTTGTGTGTTGAAAAGGGGGTTCGAATTGTTTCAGGTACTTTATTTCGATCAGATACAGCGTGTTACAAAGCGCAAAGCCTAGCGAGCTTCCTAGTTGAAGTTTCTATCGCTAGCTTATTTTCGTTCAGTAGCTTGGGGTCCGCAGACTGAAGTAAAAACTCTCAAAGTAGCTAAGACACGGAAATCACGTATAGAAAAACAGCTACAGTAATTTCCTAATACAAATGCACAAATAAGACATGAATGCAACAAATAAACACATCTAGCCGAAACAGTTGCCTTATACCGCGCGTGCATACATTCAAATAATTATGGTAAAGAAATACCAGGTACAAATTGGGCTAATGGAAAAACTATTAATCTTGAGGCGCGAAGTCGGCAAACTCGGCCGATTTACTAATTTGCTTCAATTTGTCAGAAAACATTGACGCACATTGGAACTAATAAATTAGGGTTTGAAACTGTAAATAGTAGTGCAAATGTTCCTAATGACGTGAATAGAATAAGGTATATTCAACATGATAATAATAATCACTTCCTGGAAACGTATGTTGAATAGTCTAGCAAATTGGGACTTATTTGAGGTAAATGGGTATTGTAATTGAGCAGAGTTTATAATATATTCGATTGAGCGGGGTATTATAATTATTAAGTAAATATAAATAGTTGTGAGCGAGGTTATGACAATTATGCCTATGCGAAGGGCTTTGTACAGTAAATGCTAGTTACACACAGGGCACCATTTCTCTATTAGGACGCTAGCCTAGATAATTACGCAGCACGTAAATATTTACAAGTTTTGACTTTCCCAACTTACAAGTAAACCATGTAAATGTATATATAATAATGATCAGAAAATTATGGCGAGTTGAATGAGCCTAATTTCATATTAATACACCTAATGATAACTTATTTGACTTTTTAACCTAAATATTTCACATAAACATATCCATTACTCATGAAACACTTTCCTAATTAAATATTCTCCATGGATAAATAATATAGTGCAGGAAATATAATTTGATATTTTGCGTGGTAAATAAATATAGTGCATGAAAGGTAAAATAGTGCAAATAAGTAAATATGCGAATATGAGCCTAATTATCAATTCTCTGTATTTCTTTATCCATCCATTTTGCCACGGTCAGCACAGACTTGGCATTTGACATGACATTTATCACTTGACATTAAACTTGACATTTCACTTGAAATTTATCACTTGATGAAAAACTTGACATTTGACATGACATTTATCACTTGACATTAAGCTTGACATTTCACTTGACATTTGACTTGACATTTCACTTGAAATTTATTACTTGACATTTCACTTGAACTTGACATTTCAATTGAAAGTTATCACTTTGTATTCACCTTGACATTTATCACTTGACATTTGACTTGACATTTATCACTTGACATCAAACTTGACATTTCAGTTGAAAGATATCAGTTGACATTTGACTTGAAAGTTATCACTTGATATTTGACTTGATATTTTATCACTTGATATTTTATAACTTGACATCTATCACTTGACATTTATCACTTGATATTTATCACTTGACATTTATCAATTGACATTTATCAATTGACATTTGTCTTGACACTCATCACTTGACATTTAACTTGAAATTTATCACTTGACATTTATCACTTGACATCTATCACTTGACATTTTTCACTTGAAATTTCACTTGAAATCTACCACTTGACATTTATCACTTGATATTTGACTTGATATTTTATCACTTAATATTTTATCACTTTACATCGATCACTTGACATTTATCACTTGACATTTGGCCTGACATTTATTGCTTGACATTATCACTTGACATTTGACTTGACATTAATAACTTGACATTTGACTTGACATTAACCACTAGACATTTATGACCTGATAGTAATCACCATGCAAGGTCACATGCTCAGTATCACATCAAGCAGTAGTTCAGGCATGTTTGCGCATTTTACACAAAACAAGCAAACTTGAATAACTTTTGTAAATCTCAACCAAAATCGCCAAAAATTTGCTCATTTGAAAGCTCTAGTCATGGCGCACATCAACAAATTTTTTTTATTGCTGCGATTGTATTCAAATTTTAAATTTATTGAGGTTTGAAATTTTCAAACAGATACCGTCCCAAAGTGGGCGGAGCCTGTGAAAAAAATTCCCGAAAATAAGAAATGGCATCATATGCTCTTTCATATGAGCCATCAACCATGAAAATCGGTCTTGTTTCAAGGAAGTTATTGCAGTTTGAAAATTGTCGGGAGAACAAAAAGAACAACAACAACAACAACAACGACAACAACACTACTTGAAAAAGAAAATCCGTAATAACTTCCTTCGAACTCAACCGTTGGATCTAAAAATTTGCATGGTGGTACTTTTCGACACGCGCTTTTTAATGGTGCAGTCGGTTCTGCACTAGCGCATTGCGTTCCGAAGTTATTGCGATTAAAAATTTGCGATTTCCGCATTTTGGTGTGTCCGACCATATTATGGGTGGGTCGCTTGCGCCCTCCCTCGGCAGCGAGGGATGGCGCTGGCGCGCCCACCCGAAAAGGAGGTTGATACATTGGGACTGATGTTTCATCCAGTGGATGTATGTGGAAGCACATTGGCTGTACATTTCATACTACATACAGTAACATATCACAGTTTATTGTTTAACAGTAGAATGCAGAAAGAGAAGCTTTGACATTAAAACTGGCACAAAACAATTACAACAAATACCAGTGTCAATGTATATGTGAAATTTCACGCTTGTGCGCAAATTTTTTGCAAAACAGAGAACTAAGGTACTATAATATTTAGCTCTTGTTCAAAAACGGTTTCGATGATGGCGTTAAAAATGCTCAAATTATTTTTCGATTCTTTATGGTATTTACTTCGGTTCCGGGTATAAGTGCCGGTTCTCGGTTCCGGTTTGGTTCTTAAGCACGGTTCCGGTTCTCAGTTCTCGGTTCCAAAATAGTGCTCGGTTCGGTTCGGTTCGGGTCGGTTTGGGTTCCCAACCCTAGTCGGGGGTGTCCCAGTGGTCATTTTGACGGTGATGGTCCGGCCGTAAAGTAAACCCGGCCGTAAAGTAGAGGGTGCTACTTTAGGCCAGGCGTCATTACGGCAGAGTTGTTTAAAGTACTGAACTTTTTTCAAAGTAAACGTAAACGTAAAGTATTTTATTTTTAGTCACACCTGAATACAGAAATTTTCTACTTTTACGCTGTGTAAAAGGTGAGTAAATGTAAATATCTGTAAATACTCGTTTTCTGTACTCGCGTACTTTCAAAAAGTACGCGAGTAACTGAGTACCGGTATTTTTTCGGGAGGAAACGTAAACGTATTTACGCAGCACTCGAGTATACGTGTTTTTCGAGTAAACGTAAATACGTTTGTACAACTATGCCTTACGGCCGGATTTACTTTACGGCCGGGTTTACTTTACGGCCGAGTTCTTGCCCATTTTGACGACTGTTTGGGTTTCCTTTGGGATGGTTCGAAATTTGACATAAACCCCAGAGACGGCCAGAAGACAATTGTTTCAAAACTTTTTCGAAGGTGCGGATCGAGATGATCGGGGTTGTACAAAAATATGTCAATTTCGTGTTTACGTTTCAATTCAACTTGTTACTCTGGCAAGTGGCAACTGTAGTTATGAAAAGGCACCGGGCTAAATGCTGATGCATATTACAATGCTAAATGAACGGGGGTGGACTGATACGCACATCTGCCCGATACGCACATTTGCCCGTTTTTTTCACTTGACACTTTTTTAAGTGATTTTCATATATGAGTGAAGTGAAAAACGCTGCGCAATGACATAAGTGAACTTTTTTCACTTCACTCATATCTGAAAATCACTTGAAAATGTGTCAAGTGAAAAACAGGGAAAAATGGCTACTTTTCACTGTTTTTTTCACTTTACACATTTTCAAGTGATTTTCAGATATGAGTGAAGTGAAAAAAAAGTTCACTAATGTCATTGCGCAACTTTTTTCCACTTTACTCATATCTGAAAATCACTTGAAAAAGTGTCAAGTCAAAAAAACGGCCAAATGTGCATATCAGGCAGATGTGCGTATCAGGCCTGCCCCAAATGAACTACCGTATTCGCTCGAATATTTTTTACGTGACAGACAATTGCATCATTTATCAAAACCTTATTTAAAATTATGGTATTATAAAAAACAATCATATAAAAACTCTAACATCAACAGCATAGGTATAATAAGCAGATTAGTCTATACACAGTATATATTTTTTACAATATTTACCACACTGGGGTATGAAATGAAATGCTGAATGTAAATGGTGTAATCACAATATTATGCTATTAAAGCAATGATGTCAATATGACACATTTGTGTTTATACTCCACGCGGACCGCATACTATGCAGTTTTCTGAACCAAACACTCTTTCTTGATGTCAGCTTTCGTAATCAAAAAGCGGTTCGTCGGCCGTCGCTTGTACGCGACTTGACCATTGAAAAACACACACTTTACTTTTTGTGAAAGTGCATACATAAGTACCGCGTTGGTGAGTTGGCTCGAGAAAACATAAGTACGACTGGATGCATACTATGCGGTCAGCCCAGAATAACGTTAAAATCAAATGACAATATTTCAACACGTATCTAATTATCAGAAGATCGTAGATCCGATCAGCGGCGCCACAAATTTGTTGACTTTGCAATTTGTCGGTTTGTCATCCGCGTCGACCTGAAATTTACAATGTCCAATTTATAGAGGTTTTTATTTACCTAGGTAAGAAGAATTAAACAAAAATTGTAAATACAGCACATTCTTTGAGTAACCCCTCGATTGATTTTTTATTAGGAGAATGTTTTTTATTAGGAGTTGTTCGAGTGGGGTGACTTAATTTTTCACATTTTTACTGAAACTTTTCAACATTTTTCACTGTACATTTCCGTTTATATTAACATAAAAACATGGCTAAAAATGGTCTAGCGAAAAATTAACTGCCAAATTCCTCTTTCACATTCATATTTACAAAAAAAGTCGCAATTAAAAAGTCAAACCGAGAAAAAAAAAGAAAAAACCCGATCCTACCGAAGGAGAAGCGCCTGCCGCCGTAGGGCCGCGAGTTGGCGCGCACTCTCTGGGTCAGGTAGCGGTTGATGCCCGGCTGCGACCGCCGCGAGAAATAACGCGCGCCTGCGAAGTTGGAGCCTCTTTGTAAAGGTGTGTACCGTATTTCCTCGAGAAAAAACCCAGGGGGGTTATTTTTCATAGTGCAAATTTTGAGGGGTGGGGGTGAAACGAGAGAGGGAGTATTTTGAGGAAATACGGTAGCTAACTCATTTATGGCAGTTGTTCACGAACATATCACCATCTAAATTTCGGTAACTGATAAATGTTTTGATTTTGTTTGAATTTGATAGTGAAAAATCATTCCGGTGAATTCGTATGTGTCCAAGGCTGACGTGCCTGACTTACGAAACTTCGGTCATGTACCAGTTTGCACGCGGCCAATGTGTTCGATCGTGAAAAGTGCCACCTTGCACTTTGAAAGCGCCGATGACGCTATACGCCAGCGCCGATAACTTCAGAAAATCACTGGATTCCAAAACTGACCACGAAAAAAGCTTGGTAATATATTTATTTGGGAATTATCCATTGGAGTGGCGGCTAAGTAACACAGTAAAATGTCTTTAATGCGTTTTCAATCAGAGTAAATAATTGCAGCCATGTGTAGAAAACGTTTTAATTTTAACACTACAGTAATTTCATTTCACAGCGCACTGCAGTGAGTGACGGTCTAGTGACGTAGTGCCACTCATGTGTCAAAAGTCATGTAAATACAACGCAGCGTTGCGAAAACGTTTTTAGTTTTCAAAAAATACCGTTACTTTTTGTAACGTTTTCCTGGCCGAAATACCCGGGTACAGTGGAAAACGTATTTACCGTATTACCTCGAAATACCCCCATGGGGGTTTATTATTTCGCCAGCAAAATTTGAGGGGGGGTTAATTCGAGGGGCGGGGGGTTTATTCGAGGGGGGATTATTATTTCGTCAGAAATTTTCGTAACAATCGTAGTAAATAGTAGGCATTTGCATACCCAAAACAGGTAATAATGTGTCCAAACAGGATATATTTGGACATAAAAACGTAGATAGCTACACAAACTAGTATATGTGTAGCTGCAATGCAAATTAACAGTAATATACATCATGTACATTGCATACATAACGTATTTATTATGTACATGACGTACATCATTCCGAAGGGGGGGGGGTATTTCGAGGGGGGGGGGTTTATTATTTCCCCAGCCCATTTTGAGGGGGGGGGGGGGGTAATTCGAGGGGGGGGGTTAATTCGAGGTAATACGGTATATAGATATTTATATAAGCCATGTCCTAATACAATGAAGTCTTTTTTTTAAACATCTTCTGCATTACACAGATCACAAACTGCACTTTTTGTCATGTATGTGTCATGAATTTTCACCCGACTACTTTTTACTCAACCAAATTCTACTATGGCACTCTGCCAAGTTTTACCGATCTCACACCTACTCGTTGGATGAGCATCAAAGTAAGGCAACGGAAAAGCAACTACCAATTTAATTTGCAATGCACAATGGTGAATCCACCGGAGTGAATTCACAGGTGTACGCTACGTCAATTATGTTAGCAGTTAGCGAATGGCGTTTTTATCAACGCGCTAGAAATTAGTTGAATGTCTAATTTACACCAAGGGGTCCAAAGTTTTTTAGAAGTGTTTTTATTTTAGGCAATTTTAGACTCAGAATTCACACATTCAAGTAGAGCACAGGGAACAAACTGAGAGTGAGTTTCAAACCATTGGCACAAAACTCTCGAAATACTCCAAGAAAAACCGAAGCAAATTGACTGAATCGACCCCTACTCTAAATTACGGTACGCTTTTATACGCAACAACATAAGCCAAGTCCAGACAGCACTTCCACATACCACGAGAAGCATGCTTACAGCCGATTTGACGGACACACGGAATTTGAAAATGGGCATACCTAAAATTATTCACGGCGTCAGTTTGCAGGATATGTCGATCAAGGCACACAAAAACACAAAGAATTCACACACACAAAAAATGGATGGGAACGAAAATAGAAAATGAACGAATGCGAGAAGAATGGAGAGAAAAGGAAAAACACAAGAGATACTGTAAAAACAAGTTTTAGCGCGAAAAAATGGCGGGCGATTCAAAAATTATTCAGCGAACTCTACCGAAAATCCAAAACCACCACCACGAACGGGGAAACACACAGCGATAAGCAAAACAAATAGACAAGCAAACAATAATCCCATTAGCAAAAAGAGCGTATAGTAAACGAACACAATGTTGATATCCAAAACATAAGACGCACACATATTATTAATGCACAATGACAAAATGTCGTAGGGGTGATAATCCATGATGAGATTAGGATACCGGTAAGGCGAACGGAATTAACTTTCACACTGACTGTCAAGGAAAAACAAAATTACGGTACCGTTTTAAAGACGCTGAACGGAAATTCCACTAGAGTGATAAGCTACATACTCAAATCAAATCACCTTTACACTTATCAAAATATTCGGGAAAAACAGAAAAAACTAAGCGGCTTATTATTTCATCTCTTTGTATACTAAAGATCAATCCAAAATTTGCATAAATTCCTAAATATCCAAATGTCAAGTTATCAGTTTAGGAAAAGGAAATACTCAAAAACGATCTAGGATTAGGTAGATAAAAAATAGCGAAGTTGCAAAACTAAAAAAATCAGATAAAAATTAACATAGTCAAGTTTTACCTATTCCCTACCAAGTCTAAAGTTAAAATAAATGTGAAATCGGTATGATGCAAAATACGAACGCAAATGATTGGCAACTTTGACAATTTCAATCTTTTTTAAACTTAAATGCATGTTTCGAATTCGAAACCTAACGAAATACTTTAGTGAATCCACTGCCACATGCCGAAACGCAACAGCCACTAACCACCGAAGACACTTATCTCTAGAAAATGACCACTTTTGCTGCTACACCACTCATTCTGCTACCAGAATTGTAATTAGTTAACCATAACTTTTGGTCCCATACGCACTGCACAAAAACCACACCCCAAAATAACCGAACTATCCAATCTAATCAAAAATAAGTACACTTGTCACTGTATGGGTGCTTGTTTCGATGAGATTGGCAGACTGGGCTGCTCTCACAGCAAGCCAAGGGAGTAGGTATTTAAACATGAATTCATGTTTGTTGAGTTAGACTTGATTCTTTTAATTACCTCTCATCTCAACACCAATCATCATCGCACCACTATAATCAGTGTACTCTTGTAAAATCGCTTGAAAATCAACTTTTGTCTTTCAACCGGAAATACAGAAATGCACATTGCATACTAGACCAATAGCCACGGCCTTCACCTCCAAAATTGCAGCGAAAGTTAAAGTCAAATGTCAACCTATGTGTCCTCAGTCATCACTGACCATTCACGCACTACGACACATAACAACAGCGTCACTTCTTTTTCACTTAGAGAAAAAAGATCAAACTTTATTATGCAATCTAAACTGCAGGTAAAATTGTTCTTTTAGTCAACTTGGCACAAAAATTGTTGCCATCTCACTTGTCACACTTCTTTACTCTAAAAAAATACTTTCTAGTAGATAAAAAAATATGAAAATTGAAAAACACCTATTTACATCACAGCGTCAACTTTGTGTCAGATCCTCAATACCTCCAATCCTTTCCTCGGCCAAATGGACACACGAAACACAGTGGGGCACCGGAAAAAACAGAAATATACGTTGCGTTGCCAGTGTAGCGCAGCAACGTCGCCAAAAACGTCAACGCCACGTTCGCACCGTTCGCCCAAAACCAACGTCAAAGTAGAACTGAAATGTTTTAATTACTGTAAGCTCGGAAGTGTAAACAAACATCTACATAAATTCATTAGATGAACGGTATATACATTTACGTTTAAAATTTGTAGAATTTCAAAATTTTTGGATGCCCACTTTTACTCACATATGTCCTCTTTACACTCAATTTGGGTGGGGGTATTTAAAGGGTGGTCTATTGTTTCCCAGCTCGCTCACCCCTGGGTGTATTTCGCAGGGGGAGGGGGGGATTGATGTAAGGTGTGAATTTTGAGGAAATTTGGTATTTAAATATTGTAGCTTTATTTTTTTTTACTAGTATACATAAATGCAAACGCAACAAATGCCAACAAATGTGGATGGAGATCACGTGGAAATGCATCAAATTGTAAAAAAAATGGTTTTTCAAATGCTCTGATGATTAACGATGGCAAAAAAAATTCGAAAATTCGAAAACATTTTCGAATTTTCGAATTTTTCTGGAATTTTCGAATTTTTATTTCACCCCTAGAAAAAACACTTAAAAATCGATTTATTTTTCAAAAAATTCAAAAATTCGAAAATTCGAAAATACTTTTCGAATTTTTCAGGCAATTCAAGGCACTCTTAAGTTCAACGTACTAAATACAACGAAAATTGATACGCGTTGCTTATGAAAAAGCGAAACAAAACAGAAAAAAGGTCCAAAAACGTTGAAATGTAAACTGCCCTGTAAAATGTGAAATGTCATGCAAAGTGTCAAAAGTTATGAAAATGCCCTGGAAAAATGGCAAACATATTTGCCATTTTCCACAGCATTTCCATGACTTTAGACACTTTGCATAACATTTGACATTTCACAGAGCATTTTACAGGTGTCTGGACTGCACATAGGAACTGCACATATTTATAAGTAAAAGAGATGTGATCAAAGATATACTTCAGCAACATTACACTTTACAATGAAACCTACCATATCCCATCTGAAAAAAGAACAAACATAAAAAAATTTCATCATATTAATCAAATTGCTTTGATAAATATGATGGAAAATTTTTTTGTTTGTTCTTTTTTCAGATGGGTTATGGTAGATTTCATTGTATGTGTAATGTCGCTGGAGTATAAGAGTGGTTTTGAGTATTGGTTTGAGAGGTACCCATATTTTGTGCGGTTAGCACTGTATGCACTGAGTACGCCCAGTGTGCTATACTCAGGCGAAATTACAGCGTACATTTTTCTGGTGGTAACACTCCATCATAACGTCATAACCGCAGTCCGCAATGAACTTACGGCTGACTGAACTGGTTCGGAGTCAGGATGAAATGGAGTGCAGTGGTGAATCAGTTCACAAGTTTTCAGTTGGCTGTCTGCCAGCCAAAGATATAAATCATATCTATTTGTAGATTAGCATGTCTGCCGAGTATAGCCACTTCCAAAATAGTCCAAATTCTGTGTTCAAAGCTTCAGATTCAATATTTTTCCAAAAAAATTCAAAAATTATTTGAAAAAATTCGAAAAATGGCCAGAAAAATTCGAAAATTGCCAAAAAAGATTCGAAAATAAAATTCGAAATTCGAAAATTAATTTCAGGAAAAATTCGAAAATTCGAAAATTCCTTTTTGAAAAAACACTTAAAAATTTAAATACTTTTTTTGGAGGGTTTGCCATCGTTACTGATGATAGGAGCACTCATTAAGATTTTTTACGTTTACGTTTTATTTTACGTTTTCCCAGGTATTTTAAAAATACATTACGTTTTATTATTTTACTTCAAAATTTGTAAAGGTATTTACGTTTTCCAAAAATACCAGTATTTTAACAACGCTGGTAAAATGACAAATTTCATGCCATGGCGGGTTTACATTGCCGCGGGCACAGGGTCGCGGGAACTGGAGATGAAGCTTTCTGCTTTGGTAGTGAACGCCATTGATCTGCATGTGCAATCCCTTTTTGGGATGCACAAGTATAAAAAAATGGCGAGAACTCGGCCGTAAAGTAGACCCGGCCATAAAGTAAATCCGGCCGTAAGGGATAGTTGTACAAACGTATTTACTTTTACTCGATCAATACGTATACTCGAGTGATGCGTAAATACGTTTACGTTTCCTCCCGAAAAAATACCGGTACTCACTTACTCGCGTACTTTTTGAAGGTACGCGAGTTCAGAAAACGTGATTGAGAACATTTTTTGAGCACATAAAAAGCAAAAAATCACTCACAAATATAAACGGCTGAAAAAATAGCGTAAAATAACAGCGGAAATTATAGACTTCGCGATGGGTAGGGATAGCGACAACTCTCGCTTTCACCTATACTCATTTTTACGTTTTCCTAGGTACAAAATCGAAACATTTCTTACTTTTACGCTTTCCCTGAGTATTTACAGATATTTACGTTTACTCACCGTTTACACAGCGTAAAAGTAGAAAAATTTTACTTTACGTTTTCTGTACTCAGGTGTGACTAAAAATAAAATACTTTACGTTTACTTTGAAAAAAAGTTCAGTACTTTTAACAATTGTGCCGTAATGATGCCCGGCCTAAAGTAGCACCCTCTACTTTACGGCCGGTTTTACTTTACGGCCGGACCATCCCCGTAAAAAATGGCATGGTAAGTTGAAAGTACATTAAGGTGTGTAGTCAAGTGCCAGAGAGTGCGCATAGATTAGATTGCATGCGCCCAATAGTCCGGCAACCTGTAAAATATCATGAAAAATGTAAATGTAAAATGGCTGGCAGATTTGTCTCGTGCCGAGGACAATGTGAAATTGTTCGTAAAATGTAAAAGGAAAACATTACCAGGCATTTATCACGTCACCAATAACGATGACAAAAAAAGATTCGAAAACATTTTCGAATTTTTTCATAATTTTCGAATTTTTATTTCACCCCTAGAAAAACACTTAAAAATCGATTTATTTTTCAAAAAATTCAAAAATTCGAAAATTCAAAAATTCGAAAATACTTTTCAAATTTTTCAGGGAATTCAAGGCAACAAAACGTACTCTTAAGTTCAACGTGCTCAATAAATTGACAATTGGTACGCGGTGCGTACGAAAAAGCGAAACAAAACAAAAAAACGTCCAAAAACGTTGAAATGTAAAATGCCCTGTAAAATGTGGAATGTCATGCAAGTGTCAAAAGTTATGAAAATGCCCGGGAAAATGGTAAACATATTTGCAATTTTCCACAGCATTTCCATGACTTTAGACACTTTGCATAACATTTGACATTTCACAGAGCATTTTAAAGGTGTGTGAGACTGCACATAGGAACTGCACATATTTATAAGTAAAAGAGATGGTATCAAAGATATTATCAAAGAAGAGTGGTTAGAGAAGTATTTACCTGTATCTTGTGAAGTTAGCACTGTATGCACTGAGTACGCTCAGTGCACTATACTCGGGGGACATTACACTGCACATTTTTCTGGAGGTAACACTCCATCATGACGTCATAACTGCAGTTGGCAGTGAACTTACGGCTCACTGAACCGGTTACATTGGGATGAAGTGGAGTGGAGTGGGAAATCAGTTCACAAGTTTTGGGTTGGCTGTCTGCCAGCCAAAGACATAAATCATATCTATTTGTAGAGTATCACATCTGCCGAGTATGGCCACTTCCAAAACAGTCCAAATTCTTCATTCAAAACTTCAGATTCAATATTTTTACAAAAAAAATTCGAAAATTATTTGAAAAAATTCGAAAAATAGCCAAAAAATTTGAAAATTGCCAAAAAAGATTCGAAAATTCGAAAATAAAATTCGAAATTTGAAAATCAATTTCAGGAAAAATTCGAAAATTCATTTCGAAAAAAAACACTTAAAAATTTAAATACTTTTTTTGGAGGGTTTGCCATCGTTAGTCACCAAAGACTTGCTGGGGACATGCTGGGGTCATGTTTAGTAGGGACACTCGATTAAAATGATAACTACAAACAACTTCACGAAATTTACAAACGTGAATACACACACTTCCCTCTTCCCGAGGGAAATGAACGTTCACTTGCAGCGGATTAGTTCCCAATTTGAGCCAATATAGGTAATTCCAAGAAAAAGCGATATTCTCATTTTCTTGTTCCGTTTTTGTCGCCATGATTTTATTTAACTCGGCATGTCGGATTTGAAATAAAGTTGACGAATTTTCACTATACAGTTTTTGTTGGACTTAGGTACGGTTACCTACTTATGTCTTACATTCGAATTCGGTGCACGGTTGAGTTTTTCAGTCCGAACTTTTTCACGAGAGAAGAATCTGTGTATTTATATATTTTTGGCTCTGTGCCAACATTTCGTAATGCGTTTGAAGCGCCGCGCGCTGTGGATGATGTACGTTTCATTGGACTACTTCACTACGTAGATTTGTATACCGAAAAGTCCGTCGAGTATACATCAATCACAATACAACAGTATTGAAAAATTCCACGTAAAGCTCCCTATTCATATCCAGGTAAAATATCGTGTTCCTACTATCAAATATGGATGGGCAACCAGAAATCAAATGTGCTCATGGAACCCTGAACACCAGCGGCATTCTATTAGAAAGTCGCAGCGGCAACACCCACCCACTGGAGCAGAGCGAGCCGCTGCGCCATGGCGCCAATGCTGGGATGGCGCCAGCGCCAACGGCCTTGGCGCCGCCAGTTTTACAGCTGGAGCAGGTGTGCTTTATTGGTTGCGATTGTGGCGCTGTGTGAACGAGAATTCGTTGATTCTGAGTTCGGATCTGCGCCTCTGCAGCTGTATAAATATTTGGGCAGGTAAATTTGGGAACGTAAAAGTCGACAGACTTTTCACTATTCAATTTTGTTCTACTTAGGTACGATTACGACTTGTCTCGAATTAGAATTCAAACGGACAGATTCCGTTCAGTTGACAGTTGATGTTTTCAGTACGAACTTTTTATGAGATGACGATCTATGTATACTCAGCGGACAGCACACTTAATATGGAAACCTACCATAATATAATGAATAAAATCTTGTGGAAAATTTCGTAATTAATTATCATAGTAAAAACGATATATTATGATGAAAAAACTGTACAATCTTTGTTTATGGCAGGGGTTCATCCATACTAAGTGTGATCTCCGCCTAGTATATTTTGTAATGTAGATCTTTTTGGCTCAGTGCCAACAGTTCGTAATGTGTTTGAAGCGGCGCGCGTTACAGATAACATGCGCGTTACGTTGAACTGTTTCACTGTGTAGTGAAAAGTGTGTAGTGTAGTGATGGAAAAAGAGCCAGGCTTTTAGCGCCAAGCGCCATGGCGCTTTTCCGGTCCACGGCGCCAAGCGCGAATGGCGCCAGAGCGTTTTAGCGCCAAGCGCCAAAAGCGCCATGGCGCTTTTTTGAACCACGGCGCCAGGAAGCTATAGCGCCAAGCGCCAATGGCGCCAGCGCCAAAGTGAAAACACTTATTATTATGCAGCACGATGTCCCAAACAGCCCCTCCCCCCGGAAATTTTTTTTCCAGCTACCGTATTTCCTCGAAATACCCCCCTCGAAATACCCCCGTCTCGAAATACCCCCCCTCAAAATGGACACTATGAAATTTTTACCCACCCCCTTGAAATACCCCCCTAATTGTATGTAAAGGGAACATACATGACTAAAGCTGCGGTTTGTGACCCGGGCAATGCAGAACAGACGTTAAAAAGAAACACATTGTTACGTTAGAACCTTTTTATATCATCTACATACTTATGTAAGTGTATAGACTAGTGATGTAAAAAGCGCCAGACTTTTGGCGCCAAGCGCCAAAAGCGCCATGGCGCTTTTGGCATGCGAGCGCCAAGCGCCAATAGCGCCGCAGCAAAATAGCGCCAAGCGCCATGGCGCTTTTCTAGAACACGGCACCAAGCGCCAATGGCGCCAGAAGATGTTAGCGCCAAGCGCCAATAGCGCCAGCGCCAAAAAATTTTGCTGCTCTAAAGTGCCATGCTATTGCAGGTATTTGTTAGGCCCTGTCGGTTAGGTTTTGTAGTGGGTTAAGTGGGTTATGTAGGCTATAGGTGCTCAGCACTCATGAAACCCTGGCACCCGCCCACCCGCCCCAAAATAAACCACAAAAGTCAAGTATTAAGCCCCTCCCTCGAAATCCTCTGGGGGGCATAACAATCACGCCTGAGGAAATACGGTAGACATTTTACCATTGTACTTACCTTTTTATTCAACAACAACAACAACACTTCATTTTCAACATAATGCAACACTATGCATTTAAACGTTGCTCGTCGGCTCGTGATCAGGATTTGAATTGGGATAGGAACCATTAGGCCCATTATTTGGGAATCTTTTTAATATCCTTGTCATTGCATGGATATGGTTTATAAAACAAGCAAGTGGAGGGGTTTTCTTCCTGGAATACACATACAGTAACTCATTTACTTGTGGAAATTGTGCAGACAAGGTCTTTTTACATAAAATAATGACCTATTTTTTTAACTCTGTGGCGCTTTTTTGGCGCTTTTTAAAACGCCAGCGCCAAGCGCCAATGGCGCCTCGTCATCATAGCGCCAAGCGCCAAAAGCGCCATGGCGCTTTTCCGTAGCACAGCGCCAAGCGCCAATGGCGCCACAGCAAAAAGGCGCCAAGCGCCAAAAGCGCCATGGCGCTTTTTGCTTTGGCGCTAGCGCCAGGCGCCAGCGCCATGGCGCTTTTACATCACTAGTATAGACTCTATTACTGGTGTTTATTGGTGTATTTTTCGACGTCTGCGTACGTTACAAACGACAAACATGTGGACTTCAACAAATTTCTGGCGAAATAATAAGCCCCCCTCAAAATTCTCACTCTGAAACAATCACCCCCAGGGGGGGGGTATTTCGAGGAAATACGGTATCTACCCAACCTCCGCGAGAGTTAAAATAAAGGGGGTTATATTGGGTGGGTGCATCTCAAGGGGAGAGTATTATTTCTCCAGCTCACTCAGACCTACCTAGGTGAATTTCAAGGGGTAAATACGAGGTGGTAAATTTCGAGGGGGTAAATTGAAAAAGACCCACCTTGAATAACACCCACTCGAATAAGACCCCCTTGAGTAACTTCCCCTCCAAAACTTACTGACGAAATGATAACTCACTGGGGTCTTATTCGAGGATATACGGTAGCTGGAATTGTGAGTAAACGAGGAGCAATTTTGGACACCCTACCTATGCAACATTTCGATGTTTTTAGGGTACTCACAGTGATCAAATGCAAATTTAACAGGGTTTGGGAACAAAAATTTGTCAGGTGCAAGAAATCGTTAAGTCCACTTGTTTACTCGACTTCTTTTTGGATTTTGTATAATTATGGTTGGCGCTTTTTTGGCGCCATTTAAAATGCTGCCGCCAAGCGCCAATAGCGCCACCAGAAAATGGCGCCAAGCGCCAAAAGCGCCATGGCGCTTTTTGCTTTGGCGCTAGCGCCAGGCGCCAACGCCATGGCGCTTTTCCATCACTAGTGTAGTGTAAAATTGTGTAGTGACAAGTTCGTCAACTTTCAGTACTCAGATGCTCGAATAAGTCCCCATGGGAAGAATTTTTTCGTAAAACTGTGACGGACGGGGCTTATGCCAGGAAAATTATTCAATGGGATGAGTTACTATTTGTAATCAATCAGTTTATCGTTTGAATGCTGGAACAGAAACGGCAAAACCCAGTGTTCCCTCTAACATTTCCCGCGCCACAAACCTACCCCGGGGCCGGGGGTTATTCGAGCAGATTGAACATGCACAGTATCTAGCTGACACACGTGTGTCAACTGGATTGTGTCAACTCAGATTTCGGCTTCACGTGTCGCACAGCCATCTTCCAATGCACATGCGGCAAGGTTGAAAAATATATATCACGACAAGTGCATTTGAATATCTTTCTGTGACACGTGAAGCCGATATCTAAGTTGACAGAGACCAGTTGACACACAAATGCGAAAACGTTTTTTGCCTTTGCTGAAAACGAATTTTTTTGGCCATCGTTACAGGCAACGCACACCCGTTTGCAGGGTGGAGCCAAGTCGTTCGCGTGCGCGCGGTGCGGCGAGCAGTTCGCCAGCGGCTTGGCGGCGGTGTTGCACGGCCGCGGCGCCCACAGCCTGCACTTCGGCTGCGCCCACTGCGGCACCGCCTTCGCAAGCAGACCAGCCGCGCTGCTGCACAGAACCTACCTGCATCCGAGTGGACCCAGGCGTGCGGTTGGTGAGGGTAGATTGTGATTTGGCTGGAAGTTTAGAATGGAACAATACTAATTCTGCTGATGAATAAAGTCACGAAATGAAGTGCCTATACATCAATACATACCGTATTTCCTCGAATTACCCCCCGGGGGGTTTATTTTTTATTTTGAGAGAAAAACGTGAAAAATGCAACAAGAACCACCATTTATAAGTTTTAACAGCCTTATATAAGGATGTAGATGGTATAAACGATGTTCTAACGTAACACAGTAAGTGTTTTGAACGTCTGTTATGCATTTGCTGGACCACAAATTGATAGTGCCCATTTTGAGGGGGGTATTTCGAGGAAATACGGTATTTAATTTCCAGTTCATTATTCAGATGGGTTATGGTAAGTTAGAATGTAGGTGTGGAGTATGAGTATACTCGGCGGACCGCAAAGTATGCGCCCAAAATTATTTATGTCTTGCTCGATAACGCGCCAACTGGATACTTATGTATGCACTTTCACAAAAAGAAAAGTATTAAAAAAAGGCGGAGTCGCATATTTACAAACGAGGAATGTTTTTCGCCGAAATGTTTTTTCTTTTTTGCTGGAATTTTTTATCAATGATGACGTCATGATTAGGGTGTCAAATTTCCGTTTTCCGTTTTCCGTTTCCGTTTTCCGCAGGCAATTTTTTTCCGTTTTCCGTTCCGTTTTCCGGCTGCTGAATTTTTTTTTCCGTTTTCCGTTCCGTTTTCCAGCCACTTTTTTTTCGTTTCCGTTTTTCCAGCTCATTTTCCGTTTTCCGGCTAAAATTTCAGTTTTTCCGCCTGTTTTCCGTTTTCCGGCTCAATTTCCAGTTTTTCCGCCTTTTTTCCGTTTTCCGCCTCAATTTTCTGTTTTTCCGCCTCATTTTACCTTTTTTGGCTCAACTTTCTGTTTTTTGTTCCATCCAAACTGGGAAAAAATTCATGTAGATTGTCAATTATGTAAATTTTTTCTGTTCCCAGCAAATTTTCAGCAAATTTTTTCCAATTCCAGCAAAATTTTAGCAAATTTTATCCATTTTCTGGCAAAATTTCAGCAAATTTTTCCATCTCCATGCAAATTTCATTTTTCCGTTTCCGTTTTTCCGGCCCCTTTTTCCGTTTTCCGGCCACTGAAAATATTTTTCCGTTTCCGTTTCCGTTTTCTGCCAAGTGCAAATTTTTTTCCGTTTTCCGTTCCGTTTTCCGGCTGCTAAAATTTTTTTCCGTTTCCGTTTTCCGTAAAAAACTTTTTTTGACACCCTAGTCATGATGGAATGTTTCCTTCAGAAAAATGCATATCGTGCGGTCCGCCGAGTAGGTACCTATATGGACTGTGCAATCAGTATACTGGGTTTGTGGTATTAATCGAAATAAAGATTGATTTTTGCACTGTGGTTAAAAATACTTACGCACAGGGCCGTATCCAGGGGGGCTAGGGGGGGGGCTCACCAGATATAAGGTATTATCATCAGATTTGCTCCATGTGGCCGCAAATCATTAAAAATGTTGTGCTTTTTGCTGTTTTGTATGTATGTTTACATACATATACAGCGTTCCATGGCGCTGACGCCAACGCCAATGGCGCCATTCCGCCACTATGTAGCTAAAATTTGAGGGGGGGCTGAGCCCCCCCCCCCCTCGCCAGGCTCCGTAAACAAGCAGCCCCCCCGCTCAAAAATCCTGGATACGTCCCTGCTTACACATGCAAATCGAATCAAAGGACCGTGTAATTTGTTAAAACGGAAAACGAAATTGATGTCAAATTGATTGATGATCAGCTTCGCACCTCTGTAAATGCACACTACAAATTACCTTAAGGCGGTGTTTACACGGATTCTTCGTGACGACAAAAATTGTGATTTTGTCAACCATGTTTTTGGGTGAAACCCAATAAGTAGATAGATCGGACGCCCCAATTTATCATTATTTGATCGACCCCATTACATTACATTACTTTTTTCATGTTGTTGTCGGTTTGTCGGAGGGTTTGTTCTACGCGGCCTCGCTAGCGAGGCCGCGTAGAACAAACCCTCCGACAAACCGACAACAACATGAAAAAAGTGTTATCTAGTGTGCGTGATTAGAGAAATTATGGAATTTGATGTATGCCCCAGGCAGTGAAGCTGGCACAATCACCATCAATTGAGGTATCACACATGTAATATATTTCACGTTGATTCCACAAGAACAGTTATAAAAATTGCATTTTTTGTCGTCACAACGAATCCGTGTAAACGCCGCCTAAATATGTAAGTAAATTACCTGAAATATTACCTGATGTTCGTTTTATCTCTCACTCTGAAATTCGCACAGAGGCGGCGACACCACCTTGTACGAAAGTATAGCGCTAGGAAAAGTGTGCCGGTGCCAAAACGAGAAGCCGCTGCAGCAGCTCCAGCCATAGCGGGGGTATGTTTAGTTTTGTAAAAATCGTTTAAAACTAAACACCTTCCCGGACAAGTTCACCACCCATTTTTTTATTTCACTTTGGATGTAATATCTCCGTCTATCGGGGTGTTATAAAACTGAAACGTTGAATATATAAAGTTGTAACACCCTCCTACTCTGCTTCAATGGGGGGAGGTGGGGCGACTCACTGCAAGGTGGGTTGCCCTATACACAACAATTTTTTTTGGCGTTTTTGGTGTCCCAAGCAAGTTCACCACCCACTTGATTAGCTACACTTCGAGGGTTGTATCTCCAGCTGTGAGGCTGGTATGAAGCTGAAATTTGGGGGATATTTTGCCAACAACCCCCCTTACAATACACCAGTGGGGCTACCTGCCAGCGACCCACTACAGTATGCATTGCTGCATGTTTACAGTTGTTCATTTTTTTTAAACAACCCAAGTGTCCCAAACAAGTTTGCCACCAAACTGCATTATAAAAAATGTTGTGAGCACATACCTGATATAAAATTGAGTCAGATTTGAACCCTAGTTCTGCTCATTCAAAAATTTTCAGTAGGGCACCCACCCCGTCCCATAAACGGCAGACCAAAAATTTAACTTTAAACCAATTTTTTGTTTCACACTTAAAAGTTGGTTTTCAAAGTTCACTAGGGAAGGGTCCAAGGTTCAAAGTTATGTAAACAACATGACCTCTAAAATGCCTCTATTAGGAAATTTATTTGGGGTGAATATTATGATGTCATAATCACATCTTCACAGGAAGAAAATTTGACAAAATTTCCACTTTTTCATTCACCCCAAATAAATTTCCTTATGCAGGCATATTAGAGGTTATGTTGTTTACATAACTTTGAACCTTAGACTAGGGTTCAAACAGGACCGGTTTTTCGGACCGGGACCGGGACTGGGACCAGAAATTTTTCTTATCGGGACCGAGACCGGGACCGGGACTAGGTGGTCCGGACCGGGACCGGGACTGGGGCATCCGGACCGGGACCAGGATTTGCCGAACCAGGTACCAGGACCACAGCCCCCTTTTGAGCCCTATCAGGACCGATAACCATTTGAATGCATATTTTCAGAAGTTTCATACGATTTTCACACTTCATTCAATCAAAATTGTCATCAAAAATATAGTAAAAGTCACAAAATTCAATTGAGTCACAAAAATGACATAAAATGCACAAAAATTATGACAGTGAGTATTGATACATAAAAGTGGCGCAGTGCTTTCTGAAGGTAAATTATATTTTCAGCCTTCTCTGATGTCGAACATGAATGAGAATGTTTGGAACTCACTAAAAAAACGTCAAAAATTCGTCGACAGAACGAGAATGCGCCGACTGGCGCGAATTTTTTTGAATTTTACAAGTATTTAAAAGGCAAAATTTGGATCCAGTCCGGTCAATTTTTCTAATCGGGACCGCTGAAAAATTCCGGGACTGGGACCGGGACCGGGACTGGGTGGTCGGGACCGGGACCGGGACTGGCCTTTTTCAATTGTCGGGACCGGGACCGGGACCGGGACTGGGGTGTCGGGACCGGGACCGGAACCGCCCCAGTCCCGACTTTTTGCCGAACCATGTACTGGGACCGCGGTCCCGTTTGAACCCTACCTTAGACCCTCCCCTACCAACCTTTGTAAACCAACTTTTTAAGTGTGAAACAAAAAATTGGTTTAAAGTGAAATTTTCAGTCTGTTATTTATGGGACAGGGTGGACGCTCTACTGATAAATTTTTAATGAGCAGAACTAGGGTTCAAATCTTATTCTATTCTATATCAGGTATGTTCTCGCAACATTTTTTTATAATGCAGTTGGTCAACAAACTTGTTTGCGAGACTTGGGTTGTTTAAAAAAATGAACTTTATGTGTGGCGACCCATGTAGTAGTGGGTCGTTGACAGCTAACCACTGGTGTATTGTGAGAGGGGGTTGTTTGCAAGACATATCCCAAATTTCAGCTTTCTACCACCCTCACAGCTGGATATATGGCCCTCGTAGAGTAGCCAATCAAGTGGGTGGTGAACTTGTTTGGGACACCTAAAAAGCCTCAAAAAATGTTTGCATATAGGGTGACCCACCCTGTAGTGAGTCGCCCCACCTTCCCCCATTGACACAGAGTAGCAGGGTGTTAGGACTATATACCCACCGAATATTAGTATTATACCACTTCCATAGCCAGAGATATTGCATCTGAAGTGAAATTAAAAAATGGGTGGTGAACTTGTCCGGGAAGGTGTTTACATCCAGCTTCATTACGCAGGGGTTCAAGTGCAGCTGGTGCGACAAAGTCTGCAGCAAAAAGTGCCACCTGGAGACGCACATGTACGTGCACACGGGCGAGAACCCCTTCGCATGCGAGAAGTGCAGCGCCAGGTTCATCACGAACCGCGAACTGGTGGTGCACGCGTCGCGGCACGACAGCAGCCTGCCGCACGTGTGCTCCCTGTGCGAGTGGCACTACGCCACCCCCAAGGGTCTCAGGAGCCACTGCGCAAAGGTGCATGGCAAAACGACCAAGGTGGACTATTTGTGTTCAAGTTCATAGCTGTTAAAACGTATAACCGCTGACTCGAAAAATACGTATACATACATACTGAGTAAATACGTTGATTTTTCCTCTGAAAAAATTGTATTTACAATTTAGCATTTCAAAATGTATTTACACTTAGGTATTTTAATTACCGTATTTCTTCTAATAGAAGAGCGCCGTTCTATTTTTTCGTCAACTTTTTTACCTGTCGTTCTATTGGAGGTGCCGTTCTATTCGAGGCTGCCGTTCTATTTTTTAACTTTTTTTTCACACATTTCTCATTTGAACATACTATGTAGCCTTATTTTTAATGAAATGTGAGCAATATTTGAATATCAGAGCATCAGTTTGACATTTAATATATATTTAAATGCTTAGGACGTTCTCTTTCATTCATATTTTATTTATTTTTGTGTTTTGGCACACTCCCAACATAATTTCCACCTGCCGTTCTATTGGAGGTGCCGTTCTATTGCATTGCAGGGTGCCGTTCTATTATTTTGTAACCGCAAAAACGTGTAAAAAACCTGCCGTTCTATTGGAGGTGCCGTCCTATTGGAGGTATGCCGTTCTATTAGAAGAAATACGGTATGCTGTTTTGTTGTCTGATTTGAATGATGTTGAATGTTGTCTGATTTTTGAAAAATATTTACGAACAAATGGAAACGTGAAAAATTTTGATAATCATTTCCCTGCGGTTTTCAAATGGTTATTTGGTGACTGAACATGTATCTGATGATAAATAGTAACTACACTTTTGGAATGGTAAAAATTCGGGTGAAAACTGGTAAAAAATCATTCAAATATCACTATCACCACGCAGCAGTGGAAGTGTCGCTGGTGCGGCAAGCGCTGCAAATCCCAGAGCAACCTGACCAAACACACGCGCGTGCACTCGGGAGAGAAGCCATTCGAATGCAACACGTGCGGCACAAAGTTCGCTACTCAGGGTCGCCTCAAACGCCACGCGACGCGGCACGACGCCAGCCTGCCGCACGTGTGCGCCCTGTGCGAGTGGCGCTTCTCCACGCACCAGGGGCTCGGCAAACACATCTGCTCGGCGCATGGAGTGGAGGCGAGCCAGGTGAGCATGGTTACCGTAATTTCTCGAAATACCCCCAGAGTGAGAATTTTGAGGGGGGTATTTCGAGGGGGGTTTATCATTTTGCCAGAAATTTTTTGAACTCCCAGTACTAATAATGTACGCAGACGTAGAAAAATGCAACAAAAACCTCCATATATAAGAGTCTACAGCCTTATATAAGTATTGAAATGGTATAAACCATGTTCTAACGTAACACAATCATTGTTTTTAACGTGTGTTTTGCATTGCCCGGGTCATTAACCGCAGCTTTTGTCATTGACGTTCTCTTTACACTCAATTGGGGGTGGGGTTATTTATTCATTGTGCCCATTTTGAGGAGGGTATTTTGAGGGGGGTAATTCGAGGAAATACGGTGTGTAAATCCCCATGGCGCCGGCGCCATGCTCAAGCCCCAGAGTTGGAAACGCATTGAAATCTTTTTATGATCCTGTCACTTTCCTATGTAAATCTGCGTTCTGTTCGCAGCGTTGGAAGTGCAAGTGGTGCGACAAGCGCTGCAGTAGTAAATCTAACTTGGAGCAGCACGTGCGCGTGCACACGGGCGAGAAGCCGTTCGCGTGCGACACCTGCGGCACAAAGTACTCCACGCAGAGCGAGGGGCCAATCACGCACACGGACTGTCAAGTGTTCTGTCAAGTGACAAATTTCACACAAGTTTGACACTCCTTGCCAAGCCAAGTGACAAGTGGTCTCACATTGCGGTTTAGTTGCGATTACACCGCTCAATGTAAAATTCAAATGTAAATTTTTATTTACATGAAAGTCGGTTTCCAAAGGGTCTCCAATTTCTCATAGTCATGCACAATATGTGTATCAACCTTATTCGTGTCCAAAACTCAGCGTTAAGGGTCACAACTAGATCGAGCGTAAAAATGTTATCATAATAATCTTATGCCAAATGTTATAAATTTTTACGTCGGATCATTGCATGCGGAAATTCATTGAATAAATATTCATGATATGATAAGTTTGCATGTGCAAATCGATGTGCACAGGCGGCTTGATTGGACGCTCACATGTCACTTTGTAAGGAATTTGAAACTTTGTCTGGTACTGTTCATTCGACAGAACAATTACCCGTGTGCGAGATTGACCCACGGAGAGGTAGTGAAGCACGCGGCGAGACACGACGGCCGCCTGCCGCACGCGTGCGCCATCTGCGAGTGGCGTTTCTCCACTGAACAGGCAGTCATCAAGCACAGAAACGATGCACATGGATTGAAGGCCGATCGAAAAAGAAACGTGCGCGTGAGTGAGGAATTTTGCAATTTTTGGTTTCGGGTATTAGGACGATGTGACTTTTTGATATCGATAATGGATATTTTTTCCTGGATAGATATCTTGCGCGCGTGGTGCACGCTGGAAACATGCCAATGATATTTAACGCATGCGAGTTTTTTTTAAAGGGGACAAATTCATCAATGTTATAACATTATTTATATGTTTAAGCATTCACAGCAATGAATTTTTTAAAAATTCGCATGCTTCGATTATCACTGGCACGCTTCCAACATCAGTCGCCAACTTCCACGCTTCCAACATCGTTTATGAATTTACATAACGTACCAACACAGCGGCACACGTGCACCTGGTGCCACAAATCCTGGCGCGAAATGGCCGACCTGAAAAGGCACATGCACGTGCACACGGGTGAGACGCCATTCCCATGCGAGCAGTGCGACGCCAGGTTCAACAACCACACCGGCCTGGTGCCACTCCCAGACCCTGTAAAATCATTTAGAAAATATCTAATGTCATGCAAATTGTCAATAGTAATGTAGACTGCTCTATAAAATGGCAAAGTTTTTGTAATTTTTCATAGCATTTTTCATGCCTTTGACACTTTGCATAACATTTTACATTTTACATGGCATTTTACAGGGTCCGGGACTGCCCCCCGGTGCAGCACGCTGCGCGACACGATAGCAGCCTGCCGCACGTGTGCACCATCTGCGCGTGGCGTTTTTCCACCCCTTATTCGCTCGACAGACACCGCACAAGAGCACATGGAATTGTGCTCCATCAAAAAGATGAAGTGAGTTAAGTGAGCTTGTTGATAACCATTGCACATTCAAAACATTCACACAAATTTACAAAACAATTTTGCTGGCAGTCGAGTACGCTATCGTTTTAAATAATAGGTAACCTTGAGATTTGGCTAGCGAGAGAGACGGTAGGTGTGTCGTGGACGTATTGGCGCTGCACACACTAGTTTACTAACGGTAAACTAAGAATATGGTAAACTCATTTTTCAGATTCAGGGCGCATCTGAGTTTACCGGAATGTGTTACTTTGAATCTCTGTCAACTGTAGTTGACGAACCGCTCATTCCGGTAAACTCAAATGCGCTCAGAAGCTGAAAAATGAGTTTACCAAATTCTTAGTTTACCGTTAGTAAACTAGTGTGTGCAGTGACAATCAATTTAAACTGTGAGAACCTGCTCCATTTTCGTTCCTTGTCCGCTGCTATCATGCTAAAAATCGTTTAAAACTGCATCCAGCTTCATTACGCAGGGGTTCAAGTGCAGCTGGTGCGACAAAATCTGCAGCAAAAAGTGCCATCTGGAGACGCACATGTACGTGCACACGGGCGAGAACCCCTTCGCATGCAATCAGTGCAGCGCCAGGTTCACCACGAACCGCGAACTGGTGGTGCACGCGTCGCGGCACGACAGCAGCCTGCAGCACGTGTGCTCCCTGTGCGAGTGGCACTACGCCACCACCCAGGGTCTGAGGAACCACTGCGCAAAGGTGCATGGCAAAATGACCAAGGTGAATTATTTGTGTTCAAGTTCATAGTGTTAAAACATATTAACATATTTGTGTTAAAACATATTAACGTTCACTCGAAAAATACGTATACTCGCATACTGAGTAAATACGTTTATGTTTCCTCTGAAAAAATTGTATTTACAATTTAGTATTAAAAATGTATTTACACTTAGGTATTTTAATTACTCGCATTTTACACAGTCTAAAAGTAAAAAAATGTACTTTACGTTTTCTGTACTCGTCGGTGAGTAAATTAAAATTACTTTACGTTTACGTTTACTTTGAAAAACGTTCAGTACTTCTAAATTTCGTTTTTCGGTACTTCTAAAACAACTCTGTTCAAGTTAAGATGCCTAGAACTATGAGTAGGTAATCTTACGGCCAGTAATAAATATTTTTGGCAGCTCAACTAGGATGTGTAATATAATAAAAATGTTGTTCACCCACCCGCAGTGAGCCTCAAGCAGTTAAGGGCGTCAACTCACCGCCAGTTAGCTTTGAAATGTAACCGTTTATCACCTGCTGCAGGTTGAGTCGATGCAGTCAGTTGACGGAGTTGAGTACACAGGGTACACAATGTTAATTGTTAATTAGTTGTTCAATTCTGTGATATACTTTATGTTCACTCAGTCATCATCATAGATTATTAGTCAACAATTGTCTTTGATTTGTCGATGTCTTTGATTAAAATACAACAAGCTACACAATGAAGGCGCAGAAAGTTTTAGAATTTAACCATTAAAAAGCACTTAAAATCCATTTACCGTATTACGACGAATTATCCCCCCCTTGAATTAACCCCCCCCCCCCCCTCGAATTAACCCCCCCTCAAAATGGGCTGGGGAAATAATACCCCCCCCCCTCGTAATACCCCCCCCCCTTCGGAATGATGTACGTCATGTACATAATAAATACGTCATGTACGCAATGTATATGATGTATATTACTGTTAATTTGCATTGCAGCTACACATAGAGTAGTTTGTGTAGGTATCTACGTTTTTATGTCCAAATATATCCTGTTTGGACACATTTATTACCGATTTTGGGTATGCAAATGCCTACTATTTACTACGATCCTTACGAAAATTTCTGACGAAATAATAAAACCCCCCTCGAATAAACCCTTCCCTCGAATTAACCACCCTCAAATTTTGCTGGCGAAATAATAAACCCCCATGGGGTATTTCGAGGTAATACGGTATTTCTTAAAAAATCCAAAAAAGAGTATGTTATTGCGATTTTATGTTTTCTGCATTCCATTATTTTTGATATTCTGTTTTCATTGGCTTCTGAGAGTGTTTTGCAAGACACTTTCCCCGCACAGAGATTTTTTTAATGGATCGCGTTGTGGGGACATTTAGCGTTCAAACGCAATCGACTTTTCGGGACTGGGATTGGCTTTTTGAGATGTCGGGGTCGGGATTGGCATTTTGGAAATATTGTAGACGGTTTTTCACTGATTTTTGGCAAAAACGCATTTGGAAGCTATCGGAGTGTCATACAATGCCCACTTGAAGTTTCTGTTCACAGTTATCAGTGCAAAAAAAGTCATCTCACAAATTTGACGAATTTTTCTGGGATCGGGATTATGGAAATCTTTTCAAATCGGAATTGGGATTTAAAAAGTTTCGGGATCGGGATCATTATCGGGACTGCAAAATTTGTGATTCGGGATTGGGATTAGTGATGGAAAAGCGACAGAAAAAAGAGCGTCAGACGCCAATGGCGCCATGGCGCCACTCGGAAAGCGGGCACCACAGTAAAAGGATGCCTAGCGCCAATGGCGCCATTCGGAAAGTGGGCGCCAGGCGCCAAGAGCGCCAAAAAAATCAAGTGCGCACAATACTTTGCACATGAAAAAAAATTCTCCAGCACTTCAGTGCACACATTCACTTACCTATTTATCCACGTTCTCCAGATCCAGAATCAAATCAACAAAAACTGAGACTATCAACAAATTATTTTGCATAAATCATACAGTGCAATGGCACCAAAGATTGTGATGATGGCGCTTGTTAAGTCCTGGATATGTGATTCACATTACATTTCCCCTGTTTGAGTATATAATGTTTTAACTAGCAAGCATTAGACACAATGCGACACTACGACGAATAAATATGAAAACAACACCAGCTTCATATTTAACAGCGCTGATGAAAATACTGCGCTGTATTTACTGAAATTACAATGCCATATCTTTATCCAGTCACTTGTAATTAATTTTACGACCAAATTCAATTTTACGCCAGGATGTATTTTACGTCGAGCTGTAATCGCCATTTCTTTGGGGTTATAACCCGATTATTTTGAGATATTTTTTTTTATTTTGAGAGAATTTCTGTGATTATATGGGCTGTATTTTCACAAAATCACTCATACTTTCGATGCTAATTGTGTTTGACTATGTACTAATGTCTACCGTAACCCACCCATCTGAGTAACGAACGGAGAGATTGAATTGAACTGACAAGTGAATCATTTATCAAGACTTTATTAAAAGTTACGGTATTATACATGTCCTAACAAAACATCAAACAGGGTAAATATGAGTAGTCAAAAAAATACAGTCACAGCAAAAAAATGGGTGCGTGATGCGCCACTGGTGATTCGTGTCACACGCAGCGTCACAAGCTTTCCGAACACCCAACCGCCCATTTTTTGCGGTGAGTATTCACTTTCTACAATATTTACCTAACTCGGGTATGAAATGAAATGTAAATAAATATATATGAGCTGTGATCAATACTAAAATTATGTCAATATGACACATTTGTGTTTATACTTCACGCGGACCGCATACTATGCAGTTTTCTGAACGAAACACTCGCTTTTGATGACATCTTTGGTAATCGAAGAACTTCCGTAACCATGATACAAAAAGTTCAAGAAAAAGATGTTCGTCACTTGTGCGATACTCAAGCATTAAAAAACAAACAATCAAGTTTTGCGTCGATACGTTGACTCGAAAAAATAAGTGTGTGTGAATGCATACTATGCGGTCCGCCCAGAATAACGTTAAAATCAAATGAAAATTCTTAAACATGTATTCCATTATCAGAAAATCGTCGATCCGATCAGCAATGCCACAAGTTTGTCGGCTTTGCAATTTGTCGGTTTGTCATCCGCGTCGACCTGAAATGTCCAATTTATAGGTTACAGTTTTTTTATTTAGGTCGTCTTTAACAAAAGTGTACAGCACATTCCTTGAGTAACCCCCCAATGAATTTTTTATTAGTAGAATTCTTCTAAAGAAATTATTCGGTTGAGGACAATGTTTCACATTTTTCACTATACATTGTGTTGATATTGAACAACGCTAAAAATAGTCTGACTAAAAATAAACCGGCAGAAACCACTTCATCAGCATTTTCACTTTTAGTGTATTCAGGTGTTAGCAGAAAATATGACCCCGATATTCCCCTTTCACATTCACACGATAAAAACACGCAATTAAAAAGTCAAACCGACAAAATAAATGACAAAAAACCGCGATCCTACCGAAGGAGAAGCGCCTGCCGCCGTATGGCCGCGAGTTGGCGCGCACTCTCTGGGTCAGGTAGCGGTTGATGCCCGGCTGCGACCGCCGCGCGAAATAACGCGCGCCTGCGAATTTGGAGCCCGTAGAAGTTGTAGACCGTATTTTCTCGACCAGGGGGTTTATTTTCTCATCTCCAGTGCAGCTTTTAAGGGGGGTTCAGTGAGGGAGAAGGTTTTTCGAGGTAGCTAATTCATATACCTATGCACTTGGCAGTTGGTCACGCACATTAGTTCACCACAAACTACCTAGTATAACATAATCTGCGTGAATAAGAAATCTGTTTTGATGCCATTTTTATTGGCTGGAGTGAAATATTTTGTATATTCGTGAACAGTAGTTGACGGACTCATCATTCAGGTTAACTCAAGTCCAATGCTGACTTCACAGTCTCCGAAATTTCGGTCGTAAACAAGTGTTTGTGTCTGTGGTGGAAAATGTCATCTTGCGGCCAATGACGCCCAGATGCCGATAGCGATCACTGGATTAGTGACGTAAGACATGGCGCTGGCGCCTGGCGCTAGCACCGAAGCAAAAAGCGCCATGGCGCTTTTGGCGCTTATTTTGCACGGCACCAGGAACAAAATGCCTGGCGCTAAGTGCAAAAGCAAAATTCGCCGTGGCGCTTCCGGCGCTTGGCGATATTATGCTCTGACGCCGTAGGTGCTTGGCGCTGGGGTCGAAAAAGCGCTGGCGAAACCACGAAAACCACAAACTGACCACGAAAAAAGCTTCGCCTCGCCTCCACATCGGCGCCATTTCCGATCAGAAGAATTAGAATGGCGGCGCAAAGAATGATCGCTCGTACTTTTTCCATCTCGACTATCGGCTGTTTTTGTTGGCTTTTTGTAGTGCGAGTAGTGTTTTTGTAATGCTTTTTGTAGTGCGACTGCGAGTGGGTACTTGAATTTGGATCCCAATACTTTGTTGATGTGTTTCTATAAATCGTGTTTTATATATAGGTACTGCCTAACCCGGCCACTGGCTAAGTATACATGGGCTGTGTGATTAGTCATTTAACAATCATTTTCCGTGCTAATTGTGGATAATATAATTAAATAATAATAATTGGTGTAATACTTAGCACTTAATAATTGGTGTTATATTTACTTGGGAATTATCCAGGGGGGTGGCGGCTAAATAACACAGTAAAATGATTTGAATACGCTTTGAATTGCAGCCATGTGTAGAAAATGTTTAATAATTATGATACTACAATAATTTAATTACACAGCGCGCTGCAGTGGATGAACAGCCCAGTGCTTTGGTGCCAAGCATGTCAAAGCTCATGCAAAGTCATGTAAAATACCGTGTAAAATGGTAAATGTTAAGCAAAATGCCCTGTGTACTGCCTAGATGAGTTTTCAATTCTCACTGAAATAGTGCATGAGCCAATAGTGGATTGCAAATTACTATGCACCTGCAAAAATCCCTTTGAGATGAGCACACGCTGAGTTGCATTGCAATCTGCATGGGTACTTATTATACATGATTTTCATACGTGAAAATGGACTGTGAACAGTTACAAAGAGAAAAATACCATATTTCTTCTAATAGAAGAGCGCCGTTTTATTTTCTTCGTCAACTTTTCTACCTGTCGTTCTATTGGAGGTGCCGTTCTATTGGAAGCAGCCGTTCTATTTTTTCACCAATATTTTTTCAGAACACATTTTTTCATTTGAAAATAGTGCTCTTTATGAGACATTAACGACATTTGAATATCAGAGCACCAATTCAAACAAAACCAAATGTGAAAAACAAGCCTGAATCATAGTACTGAACACCTTGGATGTTCTCACAACCCATTTTCTCAAATGTTTGGTCGTTGGCACTCTTCCAATTTACCTGCCGTTCTATTGGAGGTGCCGTTATATTGTTTTCGTAAGTGCAAAAACGTGCTAAAACCTACCGTTCTATTGAAGGTGCCGTTCTATACGAGGTATGCCATTCTATTGGAAGAAATATGGTATGCACAGTGCACCCAAAATGCACCCAGGTGATTTAGATTAAAGTGGCTTGGGTAGAAATACTCGCAATTAGATCAAATGTAACAAAGAAAGGTATTTAAGAAAATGTGTCTGAATGTTACCCGCTGAGAAGATTATGCGTGTTTGCAGTGTGGGAGTTTCTGAATGACTAGAGTCACCATATCTCCCACTCGAAATACCCCCCCCCCAAATGGCCACTATAAATTTATAACCCCCCCCCCCTACAAACAACAATCTAGTACGGGATTTCAAAAACTGGCGAAATAATATCCCTCCCCGTTTACCTCCCTCAAAATTTCCACTCTGAAAAAATAAACCCCCGGGGTAATTCGGGGAAATACGGTAGCTATTCGGTAAAACAATGGGTTTTCTAGGTTATGTGCACATTAAAACATCAAAGAATCGTACTCAAGTATCGTATTTCTTCGAAATACCCCCGGGTAAATTCGAAATACCCCCGGGTAAATTCGAAATATTCCCGGTATTTTTGCAGAGTGCGAATTTTGAGGGGGGGTTAGCGAGAGGGGGGGGGGGTATTATTTGGCCAGAATGTTTTGATTTGCCAGTACCAATTTCTTGTTTGTAACGTACTCAGACGTAGAAAAATGCAACAATATGCACCATGTAAACACCTTCCCGGACAAGTTCACCACCCATTTTTTTATTTCACTTAATATGAAATACCTCTGGCTATGGGGGTGTTATAAAGCTGAAACTTTGAATATATAAAGTTATAACACCCCCCTACTTTGCTTCAATGGGGGGAGGTGGGGCGACGCACAACAGGGTGGGTTGCCCTGTATGCAACAATTTTTTTGGCTTTTTTGGTGTCCCAAACAAGTTCACCACCCACTTGATTAGCAACACTACGAGGGCCATATCTCCAGCTGTGAGGGCGATAGAAAGCTGTAATTTGGGGGTTGCTTTGCAAACAACCCTCTCTCACAATACACCAGTGGGTGGCCGCCAACGACCCACTACAGCACATGGGTCGCCGCTTATAAATTTGTTCATTTTTTACAAACAACTCAAGTCTCCCAAACAAGTTCGCCGCCCAACTGCATTGTAAAAAAGTGTTGTGAGAACAAACCTGATATAAAATTGAATAAGATTTGAACCTTAGTTCTGCTCAATAAAAAGTTTTCAGTAGGGCACCCACCCTGTCCCATAAATGGCAGACTGAAAATGTTACTTAAAACCAATTTTTTGTTTCATACTTAAGAAGTTGGTTTACAAAGTTCACTAGGGGAGGGTCTAAGGTTCAAAGTTATGTAAACAACAAAACCTCTAAAATGCCTGCATAACGAAATTTATTTGGGGTGAATGAAAACGTAAAAATTTTGTCAAATTTTGTTCCTGTAATGTTGTGATTATGACATCATAATATTCACCCCAAATAAATTTCAGTGTTCAAGGTCATGTTATTTACGTAACTTTGAACCTTGGACCCTTCCCTAGTGAACTTTGTAAACCAACTTTTTAAATGTGAAACAAAAAATTCGTTTAAAGTGAAATTTTCGCTCTGCTGTTTTTGGGACGGGGTGGGTGCCCTACTGAAAAAAATTTAATTAGCAGAACTAGGGTTCGAATCTGACTCAATTTTATATTAGGTATCTTCCCACAACATTTTTTATAATGGAGCTGGGTGGCAAACTTGTTTGGGACACTTGGGTTGTTTTGAAAAAAATGAACAACTGTACATACAGTAACGCATACCGTAGTAGATCGCTGGCAGGCACCCCCACTGGTGTATTGTAAGGGGGGTTGCGGGCAAGACATCCCCCAAATTTCAGCTTTATACCAGCCTCACAGCTGGAGATATGACCCTCGAAGTGTAGCTAATCAAGTGGGTGGTGAACTTGTTTGGGACACTGAAATCCTGGCAAAAAATTGTTGCATACAGGGCAACCCACCCTGTAGTGAGTCGCCCCACCTCCCCCCATTGAAGCAAAGTAGGGGGCACTTATAACTTTATATATTCAAAGTTTCAGCTTTATAACACCCCCATAGATGGAGATATTACAACCGAAGTGAAATAAAAAAATGGGTGGTGAACTTGTCCGGGAAGGTGTTTATAAGACTGTATGACTTACAAACACCTTCCCGGTCTGGTCCGGCACCCTCTTTTTGTTTTCACTATGGATGTCCTATCTCCCGCTGCAGAGGGAGGGGGGGGGTGGGTAGAAAGCTAAAAATGGGGGGCATATAGGTAACCTTCCTTTACATCCATCAATGGGGGGCACCACGGCAGAGTTGTTGAAAGTACTGAACTCTTTTCAACGTAAAGTTAAAGTATTTTATTTTTACGCACCCCTGCCTACAGAAAACGTAAAGAAATTTTTTTACTTTTACGCTGCGTAAATGGTGAGTAAACGTAAATACCAGTATTTTTACTCAAGGAAAACGTAAAAGTAAAATTTCTTTTGATTTTGTACCTAGGAAGATGTAAAAATAGTAGAAATGAAAGCGAGAGGCATCGCTTTTTGCTACCCATCGCAACTTCTATCTTACCCGCTGCTATTTTTGCAGCCGTTTTAATTCTATTGGGTGGTTTTTGCTCTTTTTGCACCCCAAATTTTTTGAAACATTTACGTTTTCTGTACTCGCGTACTTTCAAGAAGTACGCGAGTAAGTGAGTACTGGTATTTTTTTCGGGAGGAAACGAAAACGTATTTACGCAGTACTCGAGTAACCATATTTATCGAGTAAACGTAAATACGTTTTAACAACACAATGCACCACGGTGACTCACTACAGGGTGGGTCGCCATATATGCCCCCTGCTTTTCATCGAACTGCTTTGTGATGTTTTAAAATATGCGATTTAACGTACGGATTGATGAGACTGAGAAAGTTTGCAGTTGGTTGGAACACATTTTAAAATGCGCGGGAGTACTGATTGGGTAGTTGTTCTACACACACTTTGTGTCAACTGGTCAATTCAGATTTTAGTTGACTCGACTCGAGAATTTTGAGTCAACTCTCGCAAAACCTCGAGTCTCGAGTTATGGTCATATTTTTATAGTCGACTCGAGTCGAGCCTTTTGGCACCCATGTTCACCCTCGAGTTACGAGTCGGCGGAGTCGAGTACAGTCTGACATTTTTTATGTTTTCGCTTTTTTACACTTTCCTCGGTATTTTAAAAATACCTTAAACTTTGGTACCTATACCGTATTACCCCGAAATGCCACCAGGGGTTTATTATTTCGCCAGCAAAATTTGAGAGGTGGATAATTCGAGGGGGGGTATTCGAGGGGGGTCTATTTTTTCGCCAGAAATTTTTGGAAATTTACCATACTCAGACGTACAAAAATCTAACAATGTAGATGTATATGTGTTTACAGGCATAAAAAACTGTATACCTAAAGTCGGCGGACATTTCACCCTACAAAATCGGAGAGTTAGAATTCGCTCGTGAATAGAGCGAACAACGAAACTTGTGTCCCACGCGGATGCTAGAAATTGCAAAAAGAAAATTATATTAAAAGAAAAATGGACGTTTCGCTGCGTCCGTGCGTGCCACGCCCTAGTTATCTACATTTTCAACGTTGCTCGTAAAGAATTTGACCGTTCAAACTACTGTTTTACCGTTCAAACTACCGTTTTTGTTTTTATTTTATTTTTCATTCGTTGGCTGCGTTCCAACAGAAGAGAACTTGGCAGCCGGCCAAAATTTCGAAATCCGTTATTAATATGAATAAAATATGCTCACAATAGCTATATAACCATGAATATAAACAAAAATAGCGATTATGAAGGTGGAAATTGGTCAAAGCGAAGCAAATTTTAACGATTTTTGGCTAACTTTCAGTTTTCACTCTCATTTGTATAATACGCAACTGGTAACTGGGATAAGGGCCAAGTTTTCATACGTGACCCGATCTATTCCAATGGTTAAAATATTGCGTCACAATACCTAATGCCGTCATGCACTCTCCACTGGAGAGATTGACGCAAAGGTTTGTAGGGTGATACGCCTGCCGACTTTATACACAAACCGTTCCCTAACGTCACTCAATCATCGGTTTTAACGTGTGTTCTGCATTGTAGATCACAAACTGCGGTATTTGTCATATACGTTCTCTTTACACTCAATTTTTCGAGGGGGGTTATTAATCGGGGATATTTCGAGGGGGGTTATTATTTCCTCAGCCAAATTTTAGGGGGGTATTTCGAGGGGGTTTAATTCAAGGAGGGGTTAATCCGAGGTAATACGGTAAATACTCAAAATTTTGAAAGTGTATTTACAATTATGCTTTCCAAAAATACCACTATTTTAACAACTCTGACTGATAGCCATTCTACAGGGATACTCTAGTGTTTGTTTTGTTGATGTGTACCCGCGAAATAAGTTGGTTTAGCGATTCATTTAAAATGTGAGATGTTGTTGTCAAATATGAAAAGTTGTCTTTTGGTATGCTTTACACAGCTATGATTCTAGCACCGTGCAGTGCACGTGGGCATGTAAATATCTGCATGTGTGAAATTGTGGGGCTTTTCACTGATTTCTGGTTACGTTCACTTGATTCATTTGACCAAACAATTACCTAACTGAACCCGAATAATTTACTTTCAATGCAAAGTAACAAGGTAAAGTAAAAAGTTAAACAAGTAAAAAAATTATAGGTTAGAGAAGTATTTTACCTAAGACGTTAAGCAAAAGAAAATTTATAATTGACAAATGAAAATGACATGTGACAAGAAAACGCTTAAAAACGTTTTTACTGCCCATTTTTTTCTCACTTATAAATTTTCAACTTTTTACTTCACATTCATATGTAAATTGTGTTTTTATTCCCCACTTACTGAATTGACCCCCGTACATGAAATTTAAACATGTGGCAATTTTTCGACGTGTGGCAGCTGTCTGGTACTTTTGATGAAACCGATAAAATGTTTTATCGTTGATCATTAAAAATGGTCAACATGTTAAGCTAATAACTACGCTTCCAGATTTCGCGTACATTATTTGTGAAACGCAATGAAATTTGGTCGACATGTGCCAGGACAATAAAAATCATGGGTCAAGTAATTTACAAAAGATCAAACGACTAAAGTTTCATTCATTCAAACCTAAATACTTGGGCTCTATTTAGGTATTCACAATTTCCGATGAAAATGGTTATCGGAATGAAAGAACTCGTGCAAATTTTGGTGGCACTTTTCTTGTGCCTCAACAAATGCACATGGGCCCAATCGCGGTTGACAAGTTGCGTGCCAGGTAAATTTCATCGGTGATGTTTTTTTTGCAGCGCTAAAACGTGTTGTAATAAACACTGATCTCATTAATAAGTACCGTATTAGCTTGAATAATCCCCCTGAGGAGTTATTATTTCGCCAGACTTTTTGAGGGGGGAACTATTCAAGGGGGGATTATTTGAGGGGGAATTATTCTTTGGTCAAAATGTTCGAGCATCTTTCTATCAAGTCATTTCACGAAATGTGCATTTTTAACACAAAACGTGCCATTTTTGTTCAAACCAATCGATGAAATATCTTTAAGGAGGGATTATTTTAGGGGGGAATAATTATATCCTCACTCTTCTTACAGGGGTGGATTTTTCGAGGGGGGAATTCTTCAAGGGGGCACTATTCAAGCAAATACAGTAATTACGTATATCAATGAAAGTTATAAGTGCGGAAATTATGGCGCCGGGGACGAATGCGCCACGGGAAAATTGTGCAAAGGGCCAGTAATAGAGGTCTTATTAAAAATACCGTATATCCTCGAATAAGTCCCCCGGGAAGTTATTTTTTCGTCACAGCTTTTTGAGGGGGTACTTATTTGAGGGGGTGGAGTTATTCGAGGGGGGAGTTATTCGAGTGGGGTTTTTTACATCAGAAAATTAAGTTACATCTATGATCAATATATTGTATGAAAAAGGTCAAATTTCAATAATTCATGTCATGAAATCAATGCTAGTGAACATTACCTGCAAAAAATACATGTCTTTTATAAAGATAACATACCTACCTATTTACATCAAGACGTCTGTCATACATGGACTGCATTGTCACCCATTAAAGAGGGGGGAGTTATTCGAGGGGGGAGTTATTCGAGGGGGGAGTTATTCGAGGGGAAAGTTATTCGAGGGGGGAGTTATTCGAGGGGGGAGTTATTTTTTCCTCAGTCAGCTAACAGGGGCGAGTTATTCGAGAGGGTGGAATTATTCGAGGCGGGGGACTCAATCGAGGATATACGGTAATTCTCAGGGGCAAATTTTCGAGAGAGTACTGCTATTCTCTGTTGAGTTGCTAGTTTATCAATTTTTTATCGCAGGTGACGAGTGGACAAGGGAAAATATAAAGTACAGATGTGAAGTGGACTTGGCAACGAATCAAGGGCTGATCACACCAATCGGTAAAGTCGATTTTGGGGGATTTTTGTGAATTTAAAAACGGTAACCAATAATTTGCCTTTGGCATACGACTAATTCTGCCGCGGGACAGACTTTTTTATGCGCAACAAAAGCTCTGTTGTGCTGGGGGGGGGCACTCCCAAGTCCCAGACCTTGTAAAAAGCCCTGTAAAATGTCAAAAGTCATGGCAAATGCCCTGCAAAATGGCAACCGAGTTTTACCTGCCATGCTTTACAATGCCTAACACTTGACATTTTACAGGGTCTGGGAATGGTACCAGGTAGTAATTGTTTGGCGCCATGGTGGTACCATCTTGCGTTTTTTGACCCAAAAATTTACGTCCATGAAAAATTGCAACGTGTTTTTTTAAACGTTCCACTCAGCCTGCGTGGCACCTCACGGCAGCAAAGGCGACTCAGTTGCAGCGGGTGACACTTGGAGCGATGACAAATATAAACACGAGTGTCGCAGAGATGGGCCCACCACACTCAACTGGGATATCGTTGGTGCGTTGAGTGAGAGGTTTTTATTGGTGCGAAGTTTTTTCGGACTAGGCTTCGTTATGAGGATTGTGAAAATTTTACAGAAACTTGCCTACAATTTTTTTACGAAATTTCATCTGTATAAATTATCAAATTCTATCAAATCAGATCAAATAGCCCTGCAACAAAAATTGTGAAAACTGTGTAAAATAAAAAGTGACATCCAAGACATTAAAATAATCAACCAAAATCAGATTAAAAAACCTTTGAAAAGTAAAACTATCTAAAACAACAATATCTCTCACTCAAAATCCAGCGTGCTACACGCCAGCAGGGGCTTACATGGCGATCGATGATTTAGTCTATGAGGACGATGGCTGGTGCCACTCCCAGACCCTGTAAAAAGCCCTGTAAAATGCAAAATTTCATGCAAAGTGTCAAAAGTCATGGAAAATGCCCAGCAAAATGGCAAGCAAGTTGCCATTTTGCAGGGCATTTCACATGCCTTTTGACACTTTGCATGATATTTGACATTTTACAGGGCATTTTACAGGGTCTGGGACTGCCCCCAGGTATGAATGCGCCAGTGTTGTGGAAGGTGGCAATGAAACTGTCCATAGGCTTTGGACACGACGTGAGTAATGGTTGTATGCACGGTATTTTTGTAACCGAGGTTTTGAACACTCATAAATCAGTTGTGAACGCATTTTGGTTTACTGAAATGAAATTTCAGTCAACTGCTGTGAATGCAAATTAACAATGATTCTTTGCGATCAACTGATTTGCTGATTTGCGATCAATTTGCTGATTTATGAGTTTTCAATTTTTCAGTTTAAACTACTTTGTGTGCGTATACTATATGTAAATACAATATGTATTGTAACATACAGAAGTCGAAAATTCCACAATTTTTTTAAATTTTAATTGACATAATTAAAAAAAATTCCGACAATATTCACCCAGACGCCCGCTGTGAGTACAACGGTGAAATTCATGAAGTAGGTTCTTGGTGGCGTGAAGGCGACTCAGTGTTCAAATGCGTCTTGAGCAAGGGGTTGTCCCCCGTGGGAGAGGTGCACGGATACGGTAGCTTATCAACTTTATTACATTTACAAGTATCAGTATATTTTCGACGCGAATGGATGGCATTAATGTCAACAGGATGTTACTTGGACTCGGGCAAATGGCTCAACAGCTGGCAAACTGGAGATGGACATTATTGCACCTGCTGGGATGAACCCATCTGCGTAGCCGAAGAAGACCGTGTGTCAATAATTGACATTCACATATTTACCATCCAAAGTGCGATCCAAAAGTTCTCGGAATCACCCAAAACACCCAACTCAGCAACCAGCTGCCCCGGTGCGGATGGGGCGCAACACAAACTGGGGGAAATCTTCTCGGTGGGAAACGTAGAGTACAAGTGCGACCTGAAACGCGGTGTCAGCGACAGGGAGGGCGTTGCCAAGGCACAAAGTGAGCTACGGAAATAAATAGAAAATTGCGATATACCTAAAATGGGCCCGACACTATTGTCGGGCAAATGTTATGTGCTTTTGTGCATACCAGTTGACTGTCGTCTAGCCGTCAACTGTAAAATTTCATTTTAGTGGCTTCAAATAAACGTTGACACAAATTCGACCAACGAAAGCTAAATATTATGTATCTTAGTTCATGAAGACGCGTTCGAAACGAGACTTTTCAGTTGACCACGGTACGATAGTCAACTATTAGTCAATGCAATAGTCAACTCAAAAGTTCAATCGACCATATTCACATCTCATCCAATCAGACTGCCTGGTGCCAACTGCAAACGGGGGCCAAGCAAAAGTCGCTGTGAATCAGGCAGAAAAAGTAGATGGCAAATGGCTTCACTGCGCCGCCCAGGGACAGGCAGATGAGAAGACATTTGAGCCCGTTCCGCTAGATGTTATGTCACTGGATTTTTTAATTGTGTTTTTATTTTTTGTTTGATGTGTCATATTTTCGTACAAATCTTTCTAGAAAAATACGCAGAAAATAGAATTAAAAAATAGTAGTAACCTAAATTTCTAAAATATAAATCACCCGAAATTTTTTGAAAGCTATTCAAAGTGTGCGTAGAGTAGGGTGTCAAATTTCCGTTTCCGCTTTTCCGCAGGAAAATGTTTTACCTTTATGTTTTAATGTTAGAGTAATGCTCTCAAACACGCACATTAAAATCATGCACAATCATAATTAGCGTTCCAAGAATCTCTAGGAGATTTATATTTAAAAACATAATTAAATATAAAAAAATCTCTTATTTAATTATATTTTCTCCAGTTTTTTTCAGAGAGATTTAATTATATTTTATTTATGGGAAAAATATAATTAAATCTCTCATTCATATTTTCTCAGCATTTTTCAGAGATTTAATTATATTTTATTTTTTGATTTTCTGAGATCATATTTAATTATATTTTTTTGACAATCACCCATTTTTTGGAACGCTAATCATAATCTACTCCCAATCTTCACAGATGACAAAACCACCTGTGGCAATGGGCACGAGTTGGAAGAACAGTGGGTAGAGAACAATGTGCACTGGCACTGCTGCTTGCAGAGTGGGCAACCCACTTTGGTCGGCGTCCGTGAGTTCAGATTTATTGTAAAGTAATCAGGTACATTATTTTCGTGGCCAGTGACAAAAAAGCGGAACTTACCTAATTTCGTATTGAGTTTTGAAATGGGTATTTTGGAAAGTTTTCGCGATTTATTGAATTGGGTGATGAAATACGATAGGTAACTCGTTTGTTTTCCTACAAAATAAAAGACAACCCAAAACACATTTTAAACCGCCCTCAGAATGCGTGTCTAGCGAGTACACGGCCGTGGGCAAGCACAAAATGAAGTTCTACGATACCGAGGCTTGGATCTGCCTGCCAGACGGAGAAAATGGATTGAAATATGAAAAGCTAACTGGTAAAATTGAGATTGAAAAACGCGAATAGAGAAATACAAGAAGCTCATAAAAAACCTGACACAGAGGACGAGTTCAAATTATTCAAACATGGCACGGGGCCAATAAAGCGAGCCTCCAATCGCATCGGCGAGGGTGTCAAGTGGATGCTGGAAGACGGCACCCCGGTCATGTGCGACGACGGCTTTGAATTGGTCGATAAGGAGTGTCTCGGTAAGCAGCACATCGGCGATCAAGTGCAGATTGTAGTTATGGGCAGAGTGTATGCGAAAGACCCAGCAGCTGCGGCTGTGGGCAGCCAACACTCTTGGGCAACCAACACTCCTGGGCAATCAACATCCCTGGGCAACCAACACCCCTGGGCAACCAACACCCCTGGGCGACCAACACCCCTTGGCAACTGTGCTCAGTAGTGTACAACAGAGCTGTTAAAAGTACCGAACTTTTTTCAAAGTATACATAAACGTAAAGTATTTAATTTTACTCACACCCTGAGTACAGAAAACGTAAAGTAATTTTTTTTACTTTTACTCATGAGTAAACATGAGTAAAATACTTTTCCCTCCAGAAAATTGAGTATTTTTGGAAAATTTTTGGCTTAATTTCCACTCAAAATCACTCATTTTTGTACCTTTTTGACTATATTGACCTTCAAATTCACGTATACATGTGTTATTGAATTTTTGTCATGTTATGTTATGTGAATTTCACATATTTTTATACATTTTTTCCTTTTTTTTTTGCTTTTTCTCCCCCCTTTTTTCCCCATCTATGCCTTGAAAAAGCCTATAAAAGCCTAGGTATCTGAAATTCTTTTTCTGTACTCGAGTAGTTTCAAAAAGTAAACGTAAAAGCGAGTACAGCTAGGTAGTTTTTTCAAAGTATACATAAATGTATTTACTCACTTCTCGAGTATACATACTTTTTGAGTAAACGTAAGTACGTTTTAACAACTATGGTGTACAATTACATGCATGCAGTTGGCAGCAAACTCTACAGAACAACCACAGCACAGAAACACGACGTAACACAGCACAGCAACATAAATACATGCCAGCTGTACAGTCGGCGTCAATTGCCAGTCTCTGCACTTGACAAAATATACGGTGCGCCATTGACGCCCGCTCGGTGGGTGAACTGCCGCATGGGTGTTTGCTGCCCACGCCCGACGTTGTTATCCACTGACCGCAGTTTCCCAGGGGTGTTTGATGTCCAAGGGTCACTTGCCACAGAATTGGAATGCCACAGAGTGCTATTTGATGGCAGCCAGTTGAATGAGCGGGGGAATTTTACTTTTAATTGGTAGTACTGTCGCTACAATTTTCTTGCAGTTGCTCCGTAATCAGCCTGAAAAGATGATGCAGTTGACAAAAATTCACCGTTTCAATATACCGTATTACCTCGAAATACCCCATGGGGGTTTATTATTTCGCCAGAAAAATTTGAGGGGGGTTAATTCGAGGGGGGGTTTTTTCGAGGGGGGGGGGGGTTATTATTTCGCCAGAAATTTTCGTGAAATTCATAGTAAAGAATACGCCTTTTCTTACATAAAAACGGTAATAAACGTGAGAATATAGGTTATATTGGGGCTATAAATATATGTACATCTTTACACAAATGAGCGTATAAGGGTAGCTGCGATGCAAATGAGTAATAAAAAATACATCATGTACATTGCATACATGATGTACATCATTCCGGAGGGGGGGGGGTATTTCGAGGGGGGGGTATTTTTTTCCCAGGCCATTTTGAGGGGGGTTAATTCGAGGGGGGGGGGGTCAATTCAACGGGGGGATAATTCGAGGTAATACGGTAACGCAGTTGCTTCAAAACTTTAAGTGACTTTAAAATGAGCACTGCAGTCACACAGTTTATCACAACACTGTCAACTGAACGGCAGACATCAACGAGTGCCAGCGCGGGCAGCAAGACTGCAGCGGGGGCGTGGAGCGCTGCGTCAACTCGCAGGGCGGCTACAAGTGCGTCTGCGAGCGCGGCTTCGCACGGCGAGTTGACGAGAACCCCTCTTACTGCATCGGTTGGCTATGCATTCAGGCATTTTGCCCAAATTACCTAGTTCAGATGGTGCCATGTGGTTTCCATTTTGCAGGACATTTTTCATGACTGTTGACACTTTGCATGACATTTTACATTTTACAAGCTTTTTTACTGGGATTGACACCAGAGCATACCGTATATCCTTGAATAAGACCCTAGGGGAGTTATTATTTCGTTGGAAGTTTTGGAGTGGGGGGGGGGCGTTATTTAAGGTGGGAGTAATTTTTTCCTCCGAACTTGTACTGGATACATTGTAAATATAGGTAAATGCATTCCATCAAATCATGTAAACTAGATAAAATATTTAACAGTTCCAACGACAATAAAAACAAGGTATTCATGCTAAAATTCTCGTTCATCACCACCCAAATCATTAAAATAAACATTCTGGATAGTTACACCTATCACATAACCAGATGGTGTAGGTATTCAAGATGAAGGAGTTATTCAAGGGGAGGAGTTATTTTTTCCTCACCTGGCCAACTGGGGGGGAGTTATTCTACGGGTGGTGATATTCAAGGGGGAGGTCTAATTCAAGGATATACGGTAGGTCGACCTTTTTTGCAAATAGGTAAGTGTATTTAATTAAAAATTGTCTACACGGAGGATTCATCGGGGAAGGGGGGAGGGGAGTTTATTGATAACTTAAACGAATACAATGCGGTGCATCTGAGTGCTGTTTCAGTCAAGCATTGATTTTGCACATTTCAGCGTTGTCGTGCGCCAACTGCCTGGGCGTGGGCCAGTGCGCCGACTGCTGAGTCGATCCGATGTTTAGCCATTTGCAATCGGACAATTGTGATTGATTCTGGATTGATTGTGTTTAAACGACGTTCACGCGGATTTTGTGTGACGACAGAAAATTTGAGGTATTTATAAACCACCTTTTTGTGATGAAAATGGAAGATTTGAAGCTTGTCATCGATGCCTGTGAGATTTTGTTGAAATGTACTGTGGTTGAAATGGGCCCTGCTAGGCGAGTAGACCAGGATGAAATGAAAAAAAATAAATAAATATATTGATTTTTTCAGAAATAATCAGTAGTCCCGCTGTCCGCCAATTTTTGCCACAGGCTACGATGACACACGTGAAATTTTCCATCTTCATAATAAAAGGTGTTTGAAAACTCAAATTTTTGTCGTCACAGAAAAGCCATGTGAATGTCCATCTAGGACGCTTTTTTCTGATTATGAGTACCCCAAATGTAAATATGGCTATCGAGCACAGACCAAATCTGATCTACATAGTACAAAAATGCCGAAAAAATGCCAGAACAAAAGTGACGATATCTACCTCTTCAATGTTCTGTCAAAACGTACCTTTCAACGTCGATTTATATATTTAGTTACACCTGATATTACCCAAATGTTTTTTTTTTGGAGGTAACACACGGCTTTAAACAATAAAAAATTTGTTCAATTAGTCAACAGTGGAGGAAAATATACAAAGCAAAAAATTGTGAGAAACAGAACACCGCGCTGCACCTGCATAATGAATAAAAATGAATATGGCAGCTCAAACGTTTGTTTATCTCCCCTTCACACAAAACGTTTTATGTAAAATACCATTGAGCATCTTCAACTCGATTCAATGTAATGTTCACCTTGGACCCCATGTGCATTCAATTGAATGTGGATTAGGGTGTGGATAAAAGTAACGGGGACTAAGTTTAAGTAGGTAACTGCAATTATGACCTCACAATCATTCATATAATTCATGAAGGGTATTCTAACCGAAATACCTAAATAACAGATGGAGGGTTATTATAAGTGTAGGTATTTGTTAAAACATATTTACATTCACAAAAAAATCTGTATACTTGAGTACTGATTAAATAAGTTAATGTTTCCTCAGAAAAAATTCCTGTTATCACCTTTATATACTCCGGTTACTTTACACCCTGCACGCGTGGTTCCCGCTGGAAGTGTGCCAACGATGGTTAACGCGTCCGAGTTTCATAAAAAGATGACAAAATTGATTGTTGTTATAATGTTATTCATTAACATATTCACATCGATGAATTTTTTCATATTTTTACGGAAATCGCATGATTTGAATATCATTGACACGCTTCCAACACGAGACATAAATCAGCGCGACGGCAGAGTATCACGTACGCCGAGTATACATACTTTTTTTGAAAGAATGCAAGTATTCACAGAAACTGTATTTCAGACAGGGTTCATTATAGGCGTTTTCACCAAAAGTGGGTATACAGCTGAAAAAAACAGCTTAAAATATGCAAAACCAGTGAACCATGTGAACCAGTGAATTTGAAAGTGAAAATAGGATTAGTTATTATGGATTAGTTATTAGACACATGGTGGCAACAGGCTCAAAACTGAACTGTATTCACACATGTCCTCATTTGTAAGTGTGTTAGTTTGATGTACATGCAACAGCACAACACAACAACAGCTCTTATGGCACATATTATACACTTATCGATTCCTTCACTGTAGTGTATCCATTATATAATATGAGTATCCTAATTGGATACCCAATGGTACAGATACGCAACAAGTAAATACTCAATGGAACACAAGCTTGGAACCCAGTCATATTTATTTAATTTCCGCAACGCTGACTGCTAACGTGCAAGCTGGCGACCAGGCGGTTTGGTCTACGGTATACAAAATGTTCACTGTTCGTTGGTTGGGGTTGGGGGCGTGGTTTGAAAAAATGAAGTTTTTAGATCGATCAGCCCAATGTAAAAATGTTGAGTAAAAATTTGATGTAAAAAAAATTTTGAGCTGCGGTATCAGGGGGGGGGGTGAATGAAAGGGGCGGGGAAAAACGAGCAACCTGATGCTAATTCCGCAAATTGAGAAGTGAGAAGAAAAATGGCAAAATCGAGGTAAAATGGCAAAAGTGAAGTGAAATGGCAAGTAAAGTGGCAAAAGTGAAGTAAAAAAATAAATATAAACAGTATATTCTCATCGCTTTTGCCATTTTATTTCTCACTACCCTTTCGCCGGTTTTGAGTGACACTGACCGCATACACAGCAAAAATGGGGGTTTGATGCGTTGTGAAGCGTCTTGAAGTGCTTCACGGCAACACTTCCCGACGCTTCACGAAGCTTGTCGGCGCTTCCCGGCGCTTCACGAAGTTGAATGTGTTGACACTTCACATCACAGACGTGCGTCAACGATGGTGCACAATGTTTTGTGAAGTGTCTTCACTGCGTCGGGAACGCGCTTCACGAAATTTTGACCATCGTAAAGCTAGGTGAAGTGTGTGGAAAACACTTCACCAAAAATCTCGTGAAGCGTGTTGAAGCGTGTGGAAGTGTCTTCACAGAGGCTGCTTCACGCGCATCCAGCACGCTTCCTGACGCGCATCACACCCCCATTTTTTTGCTGTGATACCGAATTAGGTCTTTGTCAACTCACAGCAGAAAATGGGTGTGTGATGCGTCGTGAAGCGTTTTGAAGTGTCTTCACGCTGACACTTGCCGACACTTCACGAAGCTTGTGGCGCTTCCCGGCACTTCACGAAATTTGCTGTGAAGGCACTTCACATCACAGACACATGTGTCACCATGCTGCACAATGTTTGTGAAGTGACTTCAGCGTGTCAACGTCGCGAAGCGCGCTTCACAAAATTACACGCTTTGTGAAGCTAGGTTAAGTGAGTGGATGACACTTCAACGAAAACTTACTGAAGAGTGTGGAAGTGAGTGGAAGTGTCTTCACAGAGCGCGCTTCCACACACTTCACGAACCCATTTTTTGCTGTGACTGCGGTTGACTGAAAGAAAAAATGACTCACTCACTCCAGTTACCTAACTAAAATGCATGCATGCCTGATGTATGAGGTATAACGATGAGATTCCGCGCTGGATGACCTCTCATAAATACTTGATTGTGTATACCCGTATACTTAACTAGGTAACATCATTCTAAAGGTGCAATTATAGCTTAAATTATATTTCGTAAAATTGTCACGTAAAATATTAGCACTGCCAAAAACGGTGAAATTCCATTCTGAATTTGAATCCAATACCAAATAAAAAATTAAATCTGAACATTTAATTGCCCAGTTATTTGATCGCTGAACGCAAAAAAATAAAACATGCTAATGGCAATAAATTGCTTTATGAAAAGCTATGAAATCCGAACGGCATATGCTAGGGCAATGAAAAGAAGGGCCGAAGGTACAAAAGATCGAACGATCACAGTTCATTTAATTCAAACAAAATTGGGCCCGAACATTTCTCTCAAAAATAAGAAAAAATGAGTGACTTACTCCAAATTTTTGTGGTACTGTGTTTGTGCTTCAGCAAAAGCACATGGGCTCAAGCACGTTTGAAAAGCTGTACGCCAGGTAAAATTCACAAATTCAAAATCTCGACAAAAGTTTCATCCTTTAGACAGTACAAAAATCATTTATTTTTCCACAAATAACAAATTGAGATATTGGCCGATTTTTTCGCAGGCGACGAGTGGGTTAGGAAAAATATCAAGTACAAATGCGAGGTGAACCTGGCTACAAATGAGGGCTTGATCACTCCGATCGGTAAAACTTGTCTTCCACAAAAACTTTACCAAACCAAGCATTATACATAAAAAGATGCTCCTTCTGTCAAAACTACATACCTATGTTCCTATTTGATTTCAAATAAAATAACTAAGTATAAATAGAACCGTTAAAATAGTTTCAGCCTTAAACATAAACTGGTGGAAAATATCAATGAGAAAATCACTTAATTGTATTGTACAAATCCCACATGCAAGCTGTTACACTTTAATTTTGTGTGAGGGTGCCCCCAAGTATTTACTATATATACCCTAGGGGGGCACCCCCTAAGGCCACCCTTGGTGCAGAAAAAAATGTTTCCGCATTTTTTCTGGAAAATATAAATGAGAATTCCATACAAATTTTTGTTCCCAATGAAATTATAAATTTTTTTCTGGACATTTGAGACCACAAAGTTGTTTTTTCACATTGGTAGATTCAAAGAATGTACAACTTTTCTACCCCTCAGAACCCCCAGAATCCCCACACAATGATGGCATTGTTAATCAAACTGAAAATTTTTTTTGAGAAAAACATAGGTTTTAGAAAGTGGACAATCCACTATCCCAAGCTATTCATGGAGCACATGGGGGCCAGAATTGGCTTGTTCTGTGCCAGGAGCAACACGTGGCTGCTTCTGGGCCTCGTTTTTGCACTCAAGTATTTTTTATAGCAAGTGATAAAAATGGCCCTGTGTAAAGAGGGCACTTGCGTGACAGCGTGTCCGACGCTTGCAATGTCGTAACACAAATCACAAAATGATTGTGCCCATTCAATTTGGGCACTAATTATCTGTAAAAAATATATGGGGGCCCATGGGCAGTAAGCCATGTATCTAGTTTGAATGGGCCAGACAAAAAACTAGGCCATGTCCAGAAAGTTGAAAGTCATGGTTTTCCAATTACAATCACACTTTGCATATCACAAAGTTCAAAATAATGTGGCTTCATAGCACATGTCTGCATGTTGGGGGCCATTTTTATGTGGGGGTAGTGGAATGGGGGTCAAAATATACCCACAAATGACCAGTGGGTCAAAATATGGCTTTTGGCAAGCCACAATGAATTTATATTTTTTGAAAAAGCACCAACACAAGCGTCTTGAAGTGCTTCACGGCAACACTTCCCGACGCTTCACGAAGCTTGTCAGCGCTTCCCGGCGCTTCACGAAGTTGAATGTGTTGACACTTCACATCACAGACGTGCGTCAACGATGGTGCACAATGTTTTGTGAAGTGTCTTCACTGCGTCGGGAACGCGCTTCACGAAATTTTGACCATCGTAAAGCTAGGTGAAGTGTGTGGAAAACACTTCACCAAAAATCTCGTGAAGCGTGTTGAAGCGTGTGGAAGTGTCTTCACAGAGGCTGCTTCACGCGCATCCAGCACGCTTCCTGACGCGCATCACACCCCCATTTTTTTGCTGTGATACCGAATTAGGTCTTTGTCAACTCACAGCAGAAAATGGGTGTGTGATGCGTCGTGAAGCGTTTTGAAGTGTCTTCACGCTGACACTTGCCGACACTTCACGAAGCTTGTGGCGCTTCCCGGCACTTCACGAAATTTGCTGTGAAGGCACTTCACATCACAGACACATGTGTCACCATGCTGCACAATGTTTGTGAAGTGACTTCAGCGTGTCAACGTCGCGAAGCGCGCTTCACAAAATTACACGCTTTGTGAAGCTAGGTTAAGTGAGTGGATGACACTTCAACGAAAACTTACTGAAGAGTGTGGAAGTGAGTGGAAGTGTCTTCACAGAGCGCGCTTCCACACACTTCACGAACCCATTTTTTGCTGTGACTGCGGTTGACTGAAAGAAAAAATGACTCACTCACTCCAGTTACCTAACTAAAATGCATGCATGCCTGATGTATGAGGTATAACGATGAGATTCCGCGCTGGATGACCTCTCATAAATACTTGATTGTGTATACCCGTATACTTAACTAGGTAACATCATTCTAAAGGTGCAATTATAGCTTAAATTATATTTCGTAAAATTGTCACGTAAAATATTAGCACTGCCAAAAACGGTGAAATTCCATTCTGAATTTGAATCCAATACCAAATAAAAAATTAAATCTGAACATTTAATTGCCCAGTTATTTGATCGCTGAACGCAAAAAAATAAAACATGCTAATGGCAATAAATTGCTTTATGAAAAGCTATGAAATCCGAACGGCATATGCTAGGGCAATGAAAAGAAGGGCCGAAGGTACAAAAGATCGAACGATCACAGTTCATTTAATTCAAACAAAATTGGGCCCGAACATTTCTCTCAAAAATAAGAAAAAATGAGTGACTTACTCCAAATTTTTGTGGTACTGTGTTTGTGCTTCAGCAAAAGCACATGGGCTCAAGCACGTTTGAAAAGCTGTACGCCAGGTAAAATTCACAAATTCAAAATCTCGACAAAAGTTTCATCCTTTAGACAGTACAAAAATCATTTATTTTTCCACAAATAACAAATTGAGATATTGGCCGATTTTTTCGCAGGCGACGAGTGGGTTAGGAAAAATATCAAGTACAAATGCGAGGTGAACCTGGCTACAAATGAGGGCTTGATCACTCCGATCGGTAAAACTTGTCTTCCACAAAAACTTTACCAAACCAAGCATTATACATAAAAAGATGCTCCTTCTGTCAAAACTACATACCTATGTTCCTATTTGATTTCAAATAAAATAACTAAGTATAAATAGAACCGTTAAAATAGTTTCAGCCTTAAACATAAACTGGTGGAAAATATCAATGAGAAAATCACTTAATTGTATTGTACAAATCCCACATGCAAGCTGTTACACTTTAATTTTGTGTGAGGGTGCCCCCAAGTATTTACTATATATACCCTAGGGGGGCACCCCCTAAGGCCACCCTTGGTGCAGAAAAAAATGTTTCCGCATTTTTTCTGGAAAATATAAATGAGAATTCCATACAAATTTTTGTTCCCAATGAAATTATAAATTTTTTTCTGGACATTTGAGACCACAAAGTTGTTTTTTCACATTGGTAGATTCAAAGAATGTACAACTTTTCTACCCCTCAGAACCCCCAGAATCCCCACACAATGATGGCATTGTTAATCAAACTGAAAATTTTTTTTGAGAAAAACATAGGTTTTAGAAAGTGGACAATCCACTATCCCAAGCTATTCATGGAGCACATGGGGGCCAGAATTGGCTTGTTCTGTGCCAGGAGCAACACGTGGCTGCTTCTGGGCCTCGTTTTTGCACTCAAGTATTTTTTATAGCAAGTGATAAAAATGGCCCTGTGTAAAGAGGGCACTTGCGTGACAGCGTGTCCGACGCTTGCAATGTCGTAACACAAATCACAAAATGATTGTGCCCATTCAATTTGGGCACTAATTATCTGTAAAAAATATATGGGGGCCCATGGGCAGTAAGCCATGTATCTAGTTTGAATGGGCCAGACAAAAAACTAGGCCATGTCCAGAAAGTTGAAAGTCATGGTTTTCCAATTACAATCACACTTTGCATATCACAAAGTTCAAAATAATGTGGCTTCATAGCACATGTCTGCATGTTGGGGGCCATTTTTATGTGGGGGTAGTGGAATGGGGGTCAAAATATACCCACAAATGACCAGTGGGTCAAAATATGGCTTTTGGCAAGCCACAATGAATTTATATTTTTTGAAAAAGCACCAACACAAGTGTATTCATCAGTGTTGTCAGCACGCCAAAAAATGGCTGCACACTTTACTGCAGCTATATTTTGTGTGGTTTTTTGAAAATTCTCTTTTATATTTTCCTCAAAAGCTCAAAAATTGGCAAACTTTTTTCAACAATCTGTAGCAACAGAACAGGGGGGTGCCATGGGGTGCCACTTGGCATATATGTAGACAAATGTTGTGGGCACCCCCACAAAAAATTGCAGCCATATTGGGCTGCAAGTTTTCTGAGATTGTTGTGAAAAATGAGGTAGGTACCTGATTTCTCATTTATATGTTCCACCAGTTTACTACCGTCGATTTTTAAGTTTTAAAATGTTTTCGAATTTTCAAACCTTTTTTTGCCATCGTTAACTATCGAAAACCAGAACTATCGTCACGGTCAGAAAAATGGCGCGATTTGTCATACGAGAATTGCGGTGCGAAGGGGACATTTGCGAAAATGCATGTAATATTAATGCATGTAATGCATGGGCTTGAACTTAATCTGGGAACCTAATTTGTTGGTGTGAAGGGTCAGTATGGGTAAATGGTGATCACAGGTTTCGAAATGATGTGATTACCTGGTTTCGAAATGAGGTGATGTCTGTTAGTATGTGTGAAAGCGTATAATGAATGCAAAAACGGGCCGAAGGCTGGAGAGAATTATGCTAGTCATTAATAGCGATATAAAGCGCCATAGCGCTTCTATATAGCGCCAGAGCAAAATCGCCATGGTGCTTTTGGCGCTCAGCGTCAGCCTCTATGCTCTTTTACACCGCTAATCATTTTTCTTATGTGCACCGCTCATCTTTTCATTCAGGCTGCGTGCCGGACGAAAGCAACAAGTCAGGGGGCATTCCCAGACCCTGTAAAAAGCGCTGTAAAATGTCGAATGCCATGCAAAGTGTCAAAAGTCATGGAAAATGCCCTGCAAAATGGCAACTCGGTTGCCATTTTGCAGGGCATTTTCCATGACTTTTGACACTTTGCATCACATTTGACATTTTACAGGGCTTTTTACAGGGTCTGGGAGTGGCACCAGATGTGGTTCTACCGGGCGAAACTTGGCGCGATGCCGAATACAAACACGAATGCAGCCGGGATGGACCCACCAATCTTCACTGGGATACAGTTGGTGCGTTGGAATAGTTGGATTTGAAGTACCGTATATGCTCGAGTAAGTCCCTAGGGGAGTTTTTTTGCAGACTTTTTTTACTGGGGAGTTATTGCAGGGGGGTGTTTTTCGAAAGCAGGGACTTAATCAAGGATTTATTGTGTGGTTTATTGGAAATTGTGGACTGATAATCAAAAGTGACAAAAAGAGTCTCAACTGTGAAGAATCAAAAAGGTTATGATTTGAAGTAAAAAAAATTCTGGCAATGTACATCATTCACTTACAAAGACAAAGCTCACAAATTCCACCAATTAAAATACTCAGCGTGCTTCACGCCGTCCGGAACATACATGTCAATTGGTGATTTGATCCACGAAGATGGGGGATTCTACGAGTGCGAAACTGTGGATGAAAATGGAGTCGACCATGTGCATAGATCTTGGACGCGGCGTATGTAAATATATTGTTATATCAAAACGCAAAACCCCCCGCGTTTTTGATGTCTTTTCTCTTTCTGAATGATTAATTTTGCTCTTGGTGGATATTTATTGAGCTATTTATTATCGTGCAAAAGAAAAAATGACTCGCGGGAATTGAGTCAAATGGCAAATGGCTATAAAAGCATAGAAAATTTACACAATCCAATTTTCAACCACTGATCAGAAAAATAATTTCAGATTCCCGCTGTGAGTACAACGGTGAAATTCATGAAGTAGGTTCTTGGTGGCGGCAAGGCGACTCAGTGTTCAAATGCGTCTTGAGCAAGGGATTGTCCCCCGTGGGAGAGGTGCACGGATACGGTAGCTTATCAACGTTACTAGGTTTATTTTCGATGCAAATGCACGATATTAATGTTAACAGGATGTTACTTGGACTCGGGCAAATGGCTCAACAGCTGGCAAACCGGGGATGGATACATTTGTACCTGCTGGGAAGAACCCATCTGCGTACCCGAAGAAGACCGTTTGTCAATAATTAACATAATATTTACTGTCAAAAGCGTCATTCGAAAAGTTCTGTAAGCACCCCAAAAAAAAACCACTCAGCAACCAGCTGCCCCGGTGCGGATGGGGAGCAGCACAAACTGGGGGAGATCTTCTCCGTGGGAAACGTAGAGTACAAGTGCGAGCTAAAACGCGGCACCAGCGCCAGGGAAGGCGTTTCCAAGGCACACAGTACGCTTTTTTACTAATAAATCTACCGTATTTCTTCGAAATAGACCCCCCCCCCCTTGAATTGACCCCCTCCTTCGAAACACCCCCAGGTAGTGATGGAATGGCGCCATGGCGCTGGCGCCATTTGAGGGCGCCAAAGGGCGCCGCGCCATGGCGCCATTGGCGCTTGGCGCCCTTTTTCTGTGGCGCCCTTGGCGCCTGGCGCCCACATTCTGAAAGGCGCCATGGCGCCCTTGGCGCTTGGCGCCCTTTTTTCGTGGCGCCCTTGGCGCCTGGCGCCATGCTTTAAAAAGGCGCCAAAAAGGCGCCACCAGCTTTTCAAGGTGAGTGCTGTGTAAATGAAAAAAAAGTGAAAACGCATCCGTGGATGATCTAAATTCACCAGAAAAATGGACAATGTGGTGTGAGTGGGTGGAAATCGTTCATCCAAACGGTTGATCAAATGTGTCTGACGGATCAGAAGACAAGAATGATGGACCATCCTACTAGCAAAATCATAAATAAACGGATTCTAATCGTTGCAATTCCGTTTTTTGTCTATTTCAAGGACACATTGATTGGAAAAGTCTATTTGTAAGTGAATAGATTGTTGTCAAATGACAATTTCCATTGAATTCGTAATGTTTTTGTTCATTACAATGTTGTCGCTAGTCGTGTTTTTGTTCATTACAATGTTGTCGCTAGTCGTGTTTTTGTTCATTAAATCCTGGTGAACGCGAATTAAGAATTGAATGTGTGTCCACGGTGCTGTAGCAACATTGTTAGCACATGCAGGGTGTTTGAGGCACTTATTTATCCTGGCGCCCTTGGCGCCTGGCGCCCTATTTTCCAAATGGCGCATGGCGCCCTTGGCGCTTGGCGCCCTCTTTCCGTGGCGCCCCTGGCGCCTGGCGCCCACTTTCCTAATGGCGCCATGGCGCCCTTGGCGCCTGGCGCCCTTTTTCTGTGGCGCCCTTGGCGCTTGGCGCCCACTTACCGAATGGCGCCATGGCGCCCTTGGCGCCTGGCGCCCTTTTTTCTGGCGCTTTTCCATCACTACCCCCAGGTCTTTTCGAGCTGAGGAAAAAATACCCCCCCTCGAAAGACCCCCCAGGTCTTTTCGAGCTGAGGAAAAAATACCCCCCTCGAAATACTTCCCGTCAGGAATAAGGTACATCACATCATGTACGCAAGGTACATGATGTATTTATCGCTGCCATTTTGCATCGCAGTTACACATATAATAAATAATACCTACCACGTCAGTTAAATGTCCCAAAATACCCTGTTTGATCACGTTTATTACCGGTTTTGGGTATGTAAACCGTTTTCTTTCTATGACTTTCACGAAAATTTCTGACGGAATAATAACCCCCCTCGAAATACCCCCTCAAAATTTCCACGCTGAAAAAATAAACCCCCTGGTAGTATTTGGAGGAAATACGGTATATCCAATTACAAAACGAGTTCGCATTTTGCACCCGAACTAATTATTTCACAATATTCAGGCTGCCTGGTGCCAACTGAAGACGGGCAACAAGCGAAAGTGGGAGTTAATCAAGCGGCACAAGTTGACGGAGTTTGGCTTCACTGCGCGCCGCACGGGCAGGGAGATAAAAAGACATTTGAGCCTATTCCGCTAGATGTTGAGTTGTAGCATTTGAGTATCTACCGTATTACCTCGAAATACCCCCATGGGGGTTTATTATTTCGCCAGCAAAATTTGAGGGGGGGTTAATTCGAGGGGGGGGTTTATTATTTCGTCAGAAATTTTCGTAAGAATCGTAGTAAATAGTAGGCATTTAGATACCCAAAACAGGTAATAAATGTGTCCAAACAGGATATATTTGAACATAAAGACGTAGATAGCTACACAAACTAAGTCCATGTGTAGCTGGAATGCAAATTAACAGTAATATACATCATGTACATTGCATACATGATGTATTTATTATGTACATGACGTACATCATTCCGAAGGGGGGGGGGTATTTCGAGGGGGGGGTTTATTATTTCCCCAGCTCATTTTGAGGGGGGGTTAATTCGAGGGGGGGGTTAATTCAAGGGGGGGGATAATTCGAGGTAATACGGTAGTTGCATAGATAATTACATTGATAGTTGACTGTTGATCGGTGGTCAACTGAGATTTTTAACACATAAAAATAGTCCGCAGAACTCCACAATTTTCGGTCTCCGTCAACCGGCTTTGATCCATTTCCGCAAACTAAAACGCACACTGCATTTCCCAGTTCACCGCCGATCTACTGTCAACGCGTAGCCGAGTTAGCAAATTAGCACACCAACAAATTCGTAACTCTCAATCTATACAGATGACAAAACCACGTGCGGAAAGGGACGGGTTTTGGAAGAGCAGTGGATCGAAAACAATGTGCACTGGCACTGTTATCTGCGGGATGGGGAGCCGGTGTTATTGGGAGTTCGTGAGTTCTCGTGCCATTCCCAGACCTTGAAAAAGCCCTGTAAAATGTCATGCAAAGTGCCAAAAGTCATTGAAAATGCCCTCCAAAATGGCGACTCGGTTCCATGACTTTTGACACTTTGCATAATTGACAACTTGATGACTAAATCGCACTCAGAATGCGTGTCGAGCGAGTACACGGCCGTGGGCAAGCACAAAATGAAGTTCTACGATACCGAAGCTTGGATTTGCCTGCCAGACGGAGAAAATGGATTGAAATTTGAGAAGCTGGATGGTAAAATTACAACATTTTGCACAAAAATAACTTTGATGCAATCAAATGCGAGCGTGTACACACTAGTGATGGAAAAGCGCCAGAAAAAAGGGCGTCAAGCGCCAAGGGCACCACGGCAAAAGGGCGCCATTCGGAAAGTGCGCGCCAGGCGCCAAGGGCGCCAGGCGCCAATGGCTCCAGAATAGATACAGTTTTTCTTCTAATAGAAGAGGGCCCTTTTATTTTTTGACAACAGTTTACCGTTTACCATTTTTGCATTAAATTTACATTATCCACACATGCGCTTTTTTCCATTTACCTATGCTGTACTCACCTTGCAACCCTGCTGGCGCCATTTTGGCGCCCTACGGAAAAAGGGCGCCAAGTGCCAAGGGAAAGGCCATGGTGCCTTTCAGAACGTGGGCTCCAGGCACCAATGGCGCCACAGGAAAGGGCGCCAAGCGCCAATGGCGTCATGGCGCGTCGCCCTTTGGCGCCCTCAAATGGCGCCAGCGCCATGGCGCAATTCCACCACTAGAACACACATGGGTCCATTCCATACCCAGTTATGCATGCATTACAGACGACGAGTTCCAGCTATTCAAACATGGCACGGGGCCAATAAAACGAGTCTCCAATCACATTGGCGAGGGTGTCAAGTGGATGCTGGAAGACGGCACCCCGGTCATGTGCGAGGATGGCTTTGAATTGGTCGATGTTGAGTGCATTGGTAAGCGGCACAAAGTTTACAATCCTGTTACACTTTACAATACTCAGTTTACAATACTGGTATTTACACTCAGTTTACAATCATCTAAATATTGCATGAGCCGTTGTTCACATGGTTTTTCTGTGATGGCGGTTGGGCGCCACGGAAAAAGGGCGTCACGCGCCCAGGGTGCCATGGCGCCAGCCGAGAAATATGGCGTCGGGCGCAACCGATGAGGATGTGAAATAATTTTAGGTGTACCATATTATTTAACGACAATTTGAACATTTTTCACCGTTTTTTATTCACCTCCTTCAAGACAATAGCAAACAAATGCCCTGACTATTGATGTGAAAAGCGCCAGAACTTTGGCGCCAAGCGCCAAAAACGCCATGACGCTTTTTAGACCCCTAGCGCCAAGCGCTAATGGCGCCAGAGCAAAATAGCGCCAAAAGCGCCATGGCGGGTCTGGAAGTGCCCCAATGCTACAGCCAAGTGGAACAACGCACACGTGCGCGCAGACATAAACGAGTGCCATCGGGGCGAGCACGACTGCAGCGCGGGCGTGGAGCGCTGCGTCAACTTGATGGGCGGCTACAAGTGCGTCTGCGACCGCGGATACGCGCGCCGCATCGACGAAGACCCGTCGTACTGCATAGGTCAGTGGGCAGTCCCAGACCCTGTAAAAAGCCATGTAAAATGTCAAATGTCATGCAAAGTGTCAAAAGTCATGGAAAATGCCCTGCAAAATGGCAACCGATTTGCCATTTTGCAGGGCATTTTCCATGACTTTTGACACTTTGCATGACATTTTACATTTTACATGGCTTTTTACAGGGCCTGGAAATGGGATAGCACCAGATCCGTTGCGCAGTTATAAATATGCGTTAACGCGCTGTGCTTAGTGTTTGCTCGAAACGAGCTTAGGTTTGCATTTGCAAATTAAAGTTTTCAATGTCACGAGATGTATCAGGATAGATCCCTTCAAATACACCCCGTGAAACAAGAAATGTTGCTAGATCCACACTGGTCACATGTAAATTAACACGGGAGACATACATTTTATGTTTCCGGTCAGGAGGACAAAGACATTTTTCCAGGCGTGTATGTGTGATTAAATCTAAAGATTGGCAGTTCGGTAGCATTGACATCAGCTCTACCTAGTCGCACATTTTTCCCCCATTACAGAGCTGACATGCAACAGCTGCATGGGCGTTGGTCGTCAAGCGCCCTGAACGCTGCCACGAAAAAAATGCCAGATTTGTTGGCGATTTCGAGAGAACATTGTGATTTAAGCGATTTTTTACGACACTTAGGCCTGCTGATATTCATTTTTTGAGCTCGATAATCAAGGATCGACGGAGAAAGTATACAAACTAAAAAGTACAAAGATTTCACCCCTTTCAAGATGTTCATTGTATTTTGTTTATCGACCAATGATGTAAAAATGTACTCTTACCCATGAACTTGCCTGAAACTAAATAAAGATAAAAACACATTTCAGAAAAAAAGCTTTCATCAACTCATCGCTGTAAGCATAAAATTCGCCAGTAAAAATCACACATTGTAAAATTGACAACAGCAAGCCAGACGACATATGGCGCACTACTTAGAGATGCCCGAATCGAGATGTCTAGTGATGTGAAAAGCGCCAGAACTTTGGCGCCAAGCACCAAAAGCGCCATGGCGCTTTTCCGACCCCCACGCCAAGCGCCAATGGCGCCAGAGTAAAATGGCGCCAAGCGCCAGCGCCAGGCATTTTGTTCCTGGCGCCAGTCAAATATAGCACCAAGCGCCAAACACGCCATGGCGCTTTTCATGGGCACGGCGTCAAGCAGCAATGGCGCCACAGCAAATTAGCGCCAAGCGCCAAAAGCGCCATGGCGCTTTTCGCTTTGGCGCTAGTGCCAGGCGCCAGCGCCATGGCGCTTTTCCATCACTAGAGATGTCACTTATGTCGAAATGTCAGTCGCACATACTGTCAAGTGACATGATTAAATGTCAAGTTACAAATTACTCGTGAAATGATTGCAGAACATCTGTGTTTTTGTCTGTTGACACAGTGTTTGTTACTTTTACATGTTGCTGATTGGCAGTTTTTTTACATTTATCTATTGACTAGGGTGTCAACTTTCCGATTTCTGTTTTCCGTTTCCGCAGGCAAATTTATTCCGTTTCCGTTTTCTGGCTGCTAATTTTTTTTTCCGTTTCCGTTTTCCGGCTCATTCTCCGTTTTCCGGCTAAAATTTCAGTTTTTCCGCCTTTTTTTCCGTTTTCCGGCTCAATTGTCTGTTTTTCGAACTTTTTTTTTCATTTTCTGGTTCAATTCTATGTTTTCTGTTTCAGCCAAACTGGTAAACATGCATGCAGGTTCTCAATTATGTGAATTGTTTTTATTTCTAGCAAGATTTCTGCAAATTTTTTAATTTCTGGATAAATTTCTGCAATTTTTTTTTGTTTCCGGCAAAATTCCAGCAAATTTTTTTCCGTTTCCGGCATAATTTCAGCAAATTTTTCCATTTCTGTTTCCGTTTTCCGGCCTTTCATTTTTCTGTTTTCCGTTTTCCGGCAGGTGCAAATTTTTTTCCGTTTCCGTTTTCCGGCAAGTGCAAATTTTTTCTGTTTCCGTTTTCCGCCAAAAAGTTTTTGTTGACACCCTACTATTGACAGGATGTGGGATTGGTTGTAATACACTTTGACTGCACATTTTGCAGGATTTCACACTTGCGTTTAAAATTCTATCTGTGACACTGCTGGCAGTCATGTATCTACATACACGGAACCACTAATAAAAATTATACTTACTATCCATAATTTATAAAATAATTATATAAGTGTTAAAAGACACATATGTAAAAAAAAACATAAAAAAGTTTAGTGATTACACCAAGAGTTTTAATGTGAAAAGACATTTAAATACGTTTTTCTGGGGTGCACATTCCAAAACAATCATCGACCAACATGTCACTCACTTCTCTCTTTACAACAATTATAATTTTGAGCTGTGAATATGCAAGAGGAGATCCGCAAAGTGCTAGATTGACCCGATGTGCACCAGGTTGGCAAAGGGGTCTACAAGGGGGGGGGGGGGGTAACCCGGGGTAACCACTAACGCAGCAGCTATTGATTAGTTATTTTTTGATTGACCCCGCTCAGCATCGACTCAGCTCAGTAGCCAAACTGTCTCGATGCGAACAGTTTGGCTACTATACCTTAAACTCCATCTAAATATGTAGTAAAATTTTGGAAATATATCGTGATTTTCACCCTAAATTTCTACATTTTGCGATTTTTCCGAAATTCCAAATGAAAAATCACTGAATCGCATACATGCCTATTTTTATCTAAACATATATTTTAAGCCTTTATCCCATTTTTTGCGACTTTTCTCCCATTTGAATCCAACACAATGAAAAAAAAACAGAAATGTATTGAACGCCAGTTAACTGCACACTTTTTACAGACAAAATTTGCAGGTGATGAGTGGACAAGGGACCACATCCGTTTCAGCTGTGTTACAGACGGAGAAACGAACACTGGCTCAATTGTACCCATCTGTATGTTCTTTGCTTGGCTCTCTGCCAAATTCCTAACCTCTTTATGCCAATTGAAACACAGCCTGTGTTCCTGACAATAAGCAGTCTGGCAAGTCAGTCCAGCCTGGAGAAACTTGGAGCAATGCCAATTACAAATACGAGTGCAGCAGAGACGGCACCACGACAATAGAGTGGAATATTGTGGGTCGGTTTCGAAGGGGTCCCGGAGCCGAATCTGGCGATTTTGAATTTTGCAGTTATGGTGCAGTCCAGTCCCCCACCGTGTAAAGTGTCAAATGTCATGTAAAATGTCATACAAATTTGGCAAATGGCTTGCAAAATGCCAAAAGTTCAGTAATAAAATATTTTACTTTTTTACTTTATTAATTGACATTTATTATTTATTTTCATTCCGGGTGCGCGTCTCATAAAAGTATGATCAGCAGGAACTGCCCACTGCATGGGGGACAGTGGTGGATTGAGTTCCACAACAGTGGTGGATTGAGTTCCATTTTGCATGACAGTTCACACTTGACTTTACACTTTACTCGTTTGAACATTTCATTCTGTAAATTGACACAGTTTCTACATTTTTAGTCACTTTTATTTATTGCTAAATACTAACTCGATGCGTTCACCCAGCAAAGCCAAATGCTTACATATCGCAGCATGCTACACGCCCGGTGTAAAATTTAATCTGCCCGACACGTTTTTCGGCTAGTCCAGTTTATTTAACCCGAGATTATACCGGTGACAGGGGTCTCGAATGGGGGGGGGGTTGGGGTTACCCCCCCCCCCAAACCGCCCAGCTATCTATCTATCCCGGAGGCCGCTCAGCTATCTATCTATCCCGGAGGCAAAATTTTGGGCTACTACCCCCTAAACCCCCCCCCCCCCCAATCGCCCGGCTATCTACCTATCTGGAGCGATTTTTGCGAAACTATACCCCAATTTTCGTTCAAAATCGCTATTTTTCATACCTGTTTATACATTTTCACTTCCAAAATCATGGTTCTGGCTCCTATTTGCCTATTTTCAGCGATATTGAGTACTATATGCTCTTGTATACCCATTTTGAGCCATTTTACACCTACTTTTAGCGATTTTTCTAACTTTTCTTCCTTCTATGCCCCGAAAAAGCCTATATATCGAACCACCACAACCCCCCCCCCCCAGAAAATTTTTCAGCTATCTATCCCTCCAGAGGAGCGATTTGCTATCTATCCAACCACTCGGAGGGTCAAAAGTCAAGATACCTCTGCAGGGTGAGATCTGGAAAACCACGGGAAATGCAGCATTTGCTATAATTTTTTAACGTTTGTGAAAGCTGATTTATGAAATTACGAAAATTCGGTTGAAAAACCAGCGTAAATATATTATAACTGGGTCGGCCAAAAAAACCTGCCAGACTGATTAAATTTGGCCCCTGGTGGCGTTTACATAGCCGTCGGCGATTCGGCGTACGAAGACCACGGCTATTACGAATGCAAGTTAGATGATACTGCGAAAAATCATACAGTGCAACGGATTTGGACGAAAGGTTTGCGATTCAATTCTCCATCTTGTAAAAGTCAAGCGACAACAGTACGGGATATACCTAGTTTAATAGTTGACAAAGACACCAAATGTCAACTGGTTCCGATCTAACTCAAAGCTTGCTGACGAGTAACAATAAACATTGTGCACATACCGCAACATTTTTCTCAACTCAACTAACTAGGTAAATTTTTTTATGAAAAACTAAAGCTTCAGTTGCAACTCGATTCAACACTTTTGCATTCGTCGGCTCGTTAGCATCAGCAAGCTTCGAATTGGGATCGGAACCAGTTGACATTTGTTGTCGTTGTCAATTGATGTGTGTAGGGCCTTTTGGATGCAATACTTCAGTTTTAAAACCCACAAAAGACTGAATTTCCAACAGATCCCCACTGCAAATACAATGGAGAATTAAAGGATATTGGCTCTTGGTGGCAGGATGGAGATTCTGTATTCAAATGTGTATTAACAAATGGCATAAACCCAGTGGGTCAAGTGAAGGGTTATGGTATGTACCCTTTGACTTCACAAACCTGAATTATTCTTAACAGTGAAAAATCCACTGGGAAATTTATATTTAAGAAATATCAGAAAATATGAAGATTTTATATTTTCTTTTTGGGTGATTTTCTGACATTTGTAATAATATCAGCTAACATAAAATATATCTGATAAATTTTTATTCATATTTTTTTTGGCTTTCCTTTTGATTTGATAATATTTTACTTAGAGAAATTCTCTGAGATTATATTTATTCAATTATATTTTCTCAACATCAACCATCTTTTTCAATGCCAATTTTTCTGATGGCATGTCACTTCCTTGCAACTCAGGGTGCTATCTGAAGTCGGGCAAGTGGCTCAATAGCTGGCAAACGGGTGATGGCTACATTTGTACATGTTGGAAGGAACCAGTCTGTGTTGTGGAGGAAGATCGTTAGCTCAGCGTAGATACCTAATTCATATTTATTTGTGAATAATTTTGAATTGTGAAAATTAGAAACACTGAATCATTTACTTAAATAGTTTTAAATGTTGTTATTTGGTTAGGACTGAAATTTACCAGGGTGCCTTTGAATAGTGGCAAACATTCCGACTTGAATAGATTACATAAAATCAGGAAATGAACACTTAATATATGTACAAAAAGTCGGGCAAGTGGCAACTGCATCATTGTCCAACCAAAAAAACTTCAGCTACTCGCTGCCCCGGTGCAAACGGCGAACAATACAAACTTGGAGAAATCTTTGCGATGGGACAGGTAGAATACAGATGTGATATAGAACGAGGCACAGGTAGCCGCAAGCCGAAAGCAAAACCACTGTGTCAGTTTTATCACATACATATAAATACAAAATACATTTGATCAAACTGATTACCATGTTTTGGGACATTTTACGAATGAGGCCTAGTACACATCTAATCCCATTACACATCTAAACCCGCCACCCATCTAATTCCACCCATTACACATCTAGGATTAAGACAATAGCGTATTATTTGGCACACCCGCTCTACAGTGAGTGGCAAACACAAAAACATAGACCTATATGCCTTTGTTTACAGTCCACTGTGAATGGGCATGTCCACTTGTATAACTATCATCCAAACAAAATCAGGCGCGCTGATGATGGAAACAATGCCTGCTGTCGGCACCGCTGAAAATTGGGCCAAATATTTGGTTGAATTATATACGTTTATTGATCGAACATGTAGATAATTGCTGTTTATCCGCAGACTCTGTTTAGATGTGTAAGGGGTTTAGATGTGTACCGGCACAGAGCCCATTTTACCTCGCCTGGGGTCGCAAGTAGGGTTCAAACGGGACCGCGGTCCCGGTACATGGTTCGGCAAAAAGTCGGGACTGGGGCGGTCCCGGTCCCGGTCCCGGTCCCGACACCCCAGTCCCGGTCCCGGTCCCGGTCCCGACAATTAAAAAAAGCCAGTCCCGGTCCCGGTCCCGGTCCCGACCACCCAGTCCCGGTCCCGGTTCCGGTCCCGTAATTTTATAGCGGTCCCGACAAGGGATGGAAAAAACGTATTTATCAAGAAAATTTGCCAGAAATGGCACTTTTCTAAAGCGATTTTGTAGGAACATCTAAAAATTTTTTGCGCGCAAGCGCGCAAATACCCAGCCAATGATTACTATGTATTTTTCCATGATGTGACAGTGTTAGAAAGATCCCCAACATGATTCTAGTCTTCAAACAATGCCGCGGTGCCGGTACCTGGTTCGGCAAATCCCAGTCCCGGTCCGGACCCCCCAGTCCCGGTCCCGGTCCCGGTCCCGACAATTGAAAAAAGCCAGTCCCGGTCCCGGTCCCGGTCCGACCCCCCAGTCCCGGTCCCGGTCCCGGTCCCGACATTAGAAAATTTCTGGTCCCGGTCCCGGTCCCGGTCCGAAAAACTGGTCCCGTTTGAACCCTAGTCGCAAGTGGCAAGAAAAGTTGTAATTCAAGTTATATTATATTGTAAATCAATTGACATAAGTAGATTCGGCAGATTTCTAATTGAAAATACTTGTCAGTTCAGGAATGGCGCGTGTTTTTTTTAACTGTCTTTTTTTTTAAAAACGTTGCTTAAAAAAAACAGAGGCATCGAAACCGTTTTTTTTAAACAGCAGCCAAATTTTGTTGTACTTTATTTTGTACTTTATTTGTTTGTTTTTTTTATGAAAACGTCGGTTGTTTAAAAAAAGGGTCGTTAAAAAAACATTTTTTGGCTATACGTTGTCAGTTGCCACGCATAGACTTTCTGGTAACTTGAGCAACACCTTGTAAATTCACTTACCACTTTTCCTGTCACTTCTCCACTTGCAGCACTAAACCTCAAGTGTGGACGATGTTAAAGAAATTACCCTCAACCTAAATCCAACCTCCACAAAACCTTACAGACTGCCTAGTAGGCACTAAGGAGGGTGGCTACAGCAGAGTGGGTGTGAATCAAGCTGAGCAGGTAGATGGAAATTGGGTGCACTGTGCCGCGCGGGGACAGGGTGACCACAAAACTTTTGAGGCTGTGTCTTTGGATTGTAAGGGTTTGAAATGATCTGGGTGGGGGATTTTTTACAGTCCAGGGACGTATCCAGGATTTTTGAGCGGGGGGGCTGTTTGTTTACGGAGCCTCGCGAACGGGGGGTGGGCTCAGCCCCCCCCCCTAAAATTTTGCCTACAGAGTGACGGAATGGCGCCGGCGCCATTCGTAGGCGCCACGCCATGGCACCATTGGCGTTGGCGCTGGCGGCAAGAGCCGCTGTATATGTATGTAAATATACATATATACACAGCGGCAGGCACACCTAAACGGCATTATCAGCGATATGCATGTGCAGAGGTCGATCCGCTGAAAATACCTTATGTGTAATGGAAGATTGCGCACTTGCGCGCAAAAATTTTCATGGGTACCTTCCAAATTCCACCCCAAAATCGCATTTTCCGGGACTTTTCTGGTCTCACCCCGGGAAGGGGGGGGGGCAGAAGCCCCCCCCCGCCCCCCCTGGATACGTCCTTGTTACAGTCGAAGGTGATAAACTGTAAATTATTTACACACTAATTTATAGTTTGGAATTCTCAGAACTGGAAAATCTGTTATAAAAACATTTCAGTTCACTGGAATAAGTCAGTTTTATCTCATCTAACAGCAGTTGACACTCCCATTCCTTTAAACTAAAGTATGCGCAAAGCATGTTTATCAGTTTCTCCACAAAGAAACTTTTTTACTTAAAAATCTCATCTCAACTCAAATGTCACAGATGACAAAACCAGGTGCGCTGGTAACACAATATTGGAAACACAATGGGTGGAAGATAGTGTTCACTGGCACTGTTGCCTAGTAGATGGGGAACCGACTAAAGTGGGAATACGTCAGTTTGCGTTCATGAAAACTTGTACACCATCGAAATTTGGGAAACTCAGAAAAATTTTTACACAATTTGAGTTGACCAAAACGAATGATTCTTATCCCGGTCAACAGTACTTGACAGATTCCTCATTGTGGTGAACTCAAATCGGTTCAAAACAGATTTCTGAGTTTCCCAAATTTTAGTGGTTTGAAAGTATGCTACGTGTTTTCAGGTAGAAAATTTTACAAAAAGGTAATTTTAAGTTTTTTGACTTCCCAGAGTGCGTCACATCGGAATATACGGCAGTTGCGAAGCACAAGCTCAAGTTTTATGATAATGAAGCGTGGATATGTCTACCAGATGGGGAGCATGGGCTCAAGTATGAAAAGCTAACAGGTACAAAGTGAAAACTTTTAATTTAAAGGGAAATTTAAAACACTTAAAAGTCAAAATAAGATGCCCTGGAAACACACGGGTATAATACTCTCTACTATTAAGCTAATTGAGCCCAATCAATCATATAAATACTTCTCCAAAATGATTTTAAAAAAGTACAATCAACCAGCACTTAGAAACATCCCACTTCAAACCGCACCCTCACAAAAACTAAATTCCTCAAAAACACCCCCCCCCCCCTCAGACGAAGAATTCCACCTATTCAAGTACGGCACGAGCGGCATAATTCGTCGAACTGGCATAATCGGACAGGGTGTAAAGTGGATGATGCAAGACGGCACCCCGGTCATGTGTGAAGAGGGCTATGAGTTAGTCGACAAACAGTGCATAGGTGAGGGTACAGGGGTCAGGGGGGTAAGGGGGCGGCGGGCACCCCCCCCCAACGACATGCATATCTCTGCAAGTAATGAGTAGTGGATAGCAAGCTGTAGTGGGCTGTAAGTAATGGTGGGCTGCAAGTGAAAATGACCGCTCAGCGAATATGGATTTGCAGGCATGGCCAATGAGCGCAAAAACCGGGGAGACGTTTCATGGCCCTACACACACTAGTTGACAATAACATCGGGTGTCAACTGGGCCAACTGGTTTCCATTCAGATTCGTTTGATGGGTTGAAGTGCACACACGAATATGAGTTCCCTGCCCTGCACTAGAAACCACACCCCAACTAAAATCTGAATTGACATGGGAATCAGTTGACACTCAGTCCGTGTAGCGCCTATCTGGCACCCATCCAAAACCTATCATCTGAGTGCAGACATCAACGAGTGCCAGCGCGGGCAGCACGACTGCAGCGGGGGCGTGGAGCGCTGCGTCAACTCGCAGGGCGGCTACAAGTGCGTCTGCGAGCGCGGCTTCGCACGCCGAGTTGACGAGAGCCCTTCCTACTGCATCGGTTAGCACCCCTCTCGCGGCATTGATCAGATATTCGGCGGACCGCAAAGTATGCGTCCAAAATTACTTATGTCTTAGTAGGGTTCAAACGATATGACTTTTCGATATCGATATTCGATATTCGATATTTTTTTCTGAAACTCGATAGTCGATATCGATACGATATGGAACCTCGATATCGATATTCGATATTAGATATTGAAAAATGGTCGATATTCGATATTCGATATTTCGATATTTTCGATATTCGATATTGAAATTTGCTTTTGGTATAGCAAGGCATATTTCAAGTGGCATATTGTATTTTCATGTGGTTGCACACATGTTTAATCATCTCTTTACTGAAATGTGAATGGTACAAGTGATTCTAACAAGGTTTACATCACTCAAAAGTAGAAAATGGAAAGTGTATCAGAGGAATCAAAGTGTATCAGACAAATAACAATTGGTAGATATTACAGTTCATCCTTATAACCTAATTGCTTAAGGGCATGTTGCAAAATAAGCATATCAGCATTTTCTAGCTTCAAATTTAGCACTCCAACAAAAATGACATTATAAATACTGCACCTTTACTCATCAAATACAATACTATAAGCAAATCAGATCAATCATAAATATCTCAAAATGAAAATGATAACTTAATTTAGGGACACAATACAGGTTCGATATATCGAAAAAATGGTGATATTCGATATCGATATTCGATATTTTTTCAAAATTTTCGATATCGATATTCGATATTCGATATTTTTTTTAAATTTTCGATATCGATATTCGATATTCGATATGAAAAAATGGTCGATATCCGATATTCTATATTCGATACGATATATCGTTTGAACCCTATGTCTTAGTCGACAACGCGCCAGCAGGATACTTATGTACGCACTCTCACAAAAAAAAATATTTAAAAAGGGGAGGTTGCTACAAGCGACAAATAAATGAAAAAAATCAAATTTTACAGACGTGGGCTGTGCCAATTGCAATGGCGTGGGACAGTGTCAAGACTGCTGATGCGTGCTGCGAAAAGCGGCGAGGGCTTTTAGTTTGATTTTACATTTTTAGGCGCACACACACTGCGGATTTTTTTAATAATGAGAAGGTGAAGGGAACGTGTTTACACTTTTACAGGGCTCTCACATTGCGATATTTATTCTTTTAATATTTCTACGTAATCAGTCTCTACAGGAAAAACCGTAAAAAGTGTACAAAGCGTAGAAACACACCGTGATGATCAGGTCTACCCGCGTAATAAACGGCATCATTTTCAAATCGTTTTCAACTGGCATCGTCCCAATACAGCAGTTCTGAGAAATGCCATAGAAGGAAACTGAACACAAACGATAAAAATTCCTGTCATCCTACCGTGGCAGGCAATTTAACTTTTTTTGCACTAAGTCAAATTTTTGACCAATACACGATCTACCGTATTTCCTCGAAATACCCCCCCCCTCAAAATGGGCACTATGAATTAATAAACTCCCCCAAATTGAGTGTAAATAGAACGTACATGACAAATGGTGCGTTTTGTGAACTGGCAATGCATAACACACGTTAAAAACAATGACTGTGTTATTATAACGATGTGTATACCATCGACATACTTGTTTAAGTTTGTAGACTCTTATATATGGTGGTTTTTGTCGCATTTTTCTACGTCTGCATACCTTACAAACAACAAATTAGTACAGGGCTTTCAAAAAATTAATGGTGAAATAATAGACCCCCTCAAAATTCTCACTCTAAAAAAATAAACCCCCAGGGGTATCTCGAGGAAATACAGTATACTTACCTTTCTCGCAACTGGCCACAAAATCCTTCGAAGCACCCTGTTCCTGCAACTGATAAAGCTCCAAACAAGTCACGAGCGATAAAAGCCAACCCCGCAACCCATCCGGCATGGAGTCTGCAAAACGAATAAATTGAGCAAATGTGAGGCAAATTGACTTGCAAACTGTGGTGCAAATGGTGCTAATGTTACCACGTCAAAATGTAATTGCCTTTAATAGTGAATTTCGTCACAATGTGGCGTCACAAATTTACATGGTGAAACCAAATGCATCTTTCACGTAAGACGGGGCGTAATTCGAGGCAATCGGGCTAATTAATTCACGGGAATGGGAAATTTTCCAAGAGGATCCACAGGTATAACATACAGCCAAAGTAGGTATATAAATAGGTAGGTAAATATATACCAAAAAAACAGTAGAAATCACACCTTTTCCGGTGACACTCTCGTCATAATGTCTAGCAAGCATCAATCTCATGAGTCCATTCTGCATATGCAAATGCAGCATTCCAGCGGACATGTCTTCCGCGCCCGTATCTAAATCTTCCGGTTTGTATCCAGATCCGATAAACTCATCATAGCTCCGTTTTAGACAATTTCGTGAAACTCTCTCTATTGAATCGCGAAGATCGACCCAGAGATTCGATGTGATCGATTCGGATCGCTTATCGAACGCTTTGCGACTTGATAATTCCATTTTTGACGCTGACACAGTAGAGAAGGTTTCAGGGAATACAAGTGTTGTGCCTACACACACTAGTTTTCAGCCGAAAATTTGAAAACTCAAAAAAAGCGTTGAATTTATTTGAGTTCACCGAAATGAGTTTTTTTATCCCTCATCAACTGTAGTTGATGACCGCCTCATTGTGGTAAACCACAATGCATTCATTAAAGCTGATATGTCAGTTTGCAAAATTTTGGTTAAAACAGGTGTGTGTAGAGCCAATCAGGGATGTGGAAATATTTAGCTGCATTTCACATATAATTTTTTCGAAATCAGTTTTAAAATAAAAATAATGGCCCAAAGCTGGGATTTAGATCTGTACTCCATGTAAATATAAGAAGTGCAAAACACAAAACCACACCGATTTTCAGTATTTTACAAATACACAAAACCCTCCACTCTCACTAACTCGCAATGCACCAGTGAATCAAGTCGAACACGAGGTCGCTCACTTTGTACACGCTGCCATCGCATTTCTCCAGGTGCAGGCAAACACCCAGTTCGGGCCTTTCGCTGTGCAGCGTGCTGATAAGCACCAGGTGCACGCCCAGACCCTGTAAAAAGCCCTGTAAAATACCAAATGTCATGCAAAGTGTCAAAAGTCATGGAAAATGCCCTGCAAAATGGCAACCGAGTTGCCATTTTGCAGGGCATTTTCCATGACTTTTGACACTTTGCATGACATTTTACAGGGCTTTTTACAGGGTCTGGGAGTGGCACCAGGGTGCGCGCCTTCCACGCGCAGTCCACTGTCAGCGATGTCACTTTGGGGCTGTGTGTGGAGTTTTTGCGGTGGGCTCACAGTGAGTACTGGTGAAATATTTGAGTTGACAGTTCAGTTGACGGTGGGGTGAGGCGATTCAACGAGCGGACTGGACAAGTGACAAATGGTGGTGAGTGGCAAGTTAATTAATAAGTTGAATTTAGTCGTGAGTTGCGTTAACAAAATTCGTGAATATAATGAAGCTTTTGTCAGTTGTCACTCATAAATCCTTCTCGACTTTTTCATAAATTCGTCACGACCTTGTCGCTTGTTTTAATTCAAAACTGGCCACCAGGTTAGAACTAGGGTTCAAACGGGACCAGTTTTTCGGACCGGGACCGGGACTAGAAATTTTCTAATGTCGGGACCGGGACCGGGACCGGGACTGGGGGGTCGGGACCGGGACCGGGACCGGGACTGGCTTTTTTCAATTGTCGGGACCGGGACCGGGACCGGGACTGGGGGGTCTGGACCGGGACTGGGATTTGCCGAACCAGGTACCGGCACCGCGGTATTGTTTGAACCTTTTTGGTATGTAATATCCAGCCAATGTTGTTCCACACACCTCCACTGTGTGAAGGACCACTCTCAATGTATTAGCCTTTTCTTATAACATTATTCAAGCAGTATTCCATTGCCATCTTCACTTGAAGTTGTGAATATATGATGAAACGCAATGTACGCAGGATTTTTTTGGGAGGGGGGGCGGCGCCAGTTGTAGGTGCCAACGCCATGGCAGTATTGGCGCTGGCGTTGGCGCCAACGTGTACAATATAGGTATCTTTATATACCTATATTTCGTACTAGAAACATGTTGGGGACCTTTCTAACGTTGTCACATTATGGAAAAATACATAGTAACTATTGGCTGGGTATTTGCGCGCTTGCGCGCAAAAATTTTCTAGATGTTCCTACAAAATCGCTTTAGAAAAGTGCCATTTCTGGCAAATTTTTTTGAAAAATCCGTTTTTTCCATCCCTTGTCGGGACCGCTATAAAATTCCGGGACCGGGACCGGGACTGGGTGGTCGGGACCGGGACCGGGACCGGGACTGGCTTTTTTTGAATGTCGGGACCGGGACCGGGACCGGGACTGGGGTGTCGGGACCGGGACCGGGACCGGGACCGCCCCAGTCCCGACTTTTTGCCGAACCATGTACCGGGACCGCGGTCCCGTTTGAACCCTAGTTAGAACAAACCTCATTTTCAATGAGAGTTCTGCAAAATCCTTGATCCAGCTGTCACTAAACAAATTATGGCCTCCACCATTGCACAAAACAGTGCACACGGCTTTGTGACATCCTGAAAACCACTTTGGCGGCTCTGTGCAGACACGTTGGACATTCTGGAATATGTTTGTTGTCAAACAAAAAATGTATTTACCTAGTAAAGATGTGAAAGTAGGCAGAAAGATAAAAATGTAAATTTGGGAATGTTCACTAAAAATTATGCAAAACTTAAAAAATTGAAATAAAAATTAATAAAGAACGGCTAAACACGAAAGAACAATTCGAAAATCTGACTTCATCATCATCGAAAAGAAACTATCAAAAAATCAAAAGTAAACTTCTAACAAAATGAACCCTTCTATTGCCCGACGAACCAAATTTTCCTTCCAATACTCAGAAATACACGCGGCCAAAAATTCAGTGCCATCTTTGACTGCGCCAGCTAAATCTACCACCACAGGGTCAGGAATATCACTATTTTCCTCTTCAGAACCATTCAACTCAACAGCTATGAATGTGATCAGTGTACAACAAGTGTCCATGCAAATGTCGAGATCGTTCGAGGCCAGCTGAAATGGAAACTGGGTTTTATGACGTTTAGGTGTGATCACTGATCAGGGGCCAAATTTTATCAGCCTTATCACACCCGACCCTGTAAGATGCCCAAAAAATGCAAATCTTGTGCAAAATGTCAAAAGTCATGTAAAATTTCATAAAAAATGTCAAATGAACAGTGAAAAATATGAGAGAAAAAAAACAAATTTGACAATATACCGGGCATTTTACACGGTATGTAAAAGCTCCGAAATTTATAAAAGAGGCGCACGCACCCTCTCTTGGTTCTCCATCGCAAACTTGCACTCCAAAATTATCAACTTGAGAGTGAGCAACAAAAAAGTGCCGTGCTTATTTTGATTGGAAATGCGCGCCGTTGTCATATTGTAGCTGGGCAAAACATCCAGTGACCATTTGATACCGAACAAACAAATTGAAAGTGCGCCGCAAGTGGCTGCCAGGCGACGTTCACTTTCACCTGCGATTTTCACGTGCAGATTCGTTTTTTTAAATGATTTTGAATACGTATTTCGGGGAGCATTAGCCGACGCTTCCACTCTGGATGTTGGTCAATATTTTCCGCTGAGCAGCATACTATTGAATATCATGAAATAAATAAAACAGCGCTCCACTTGCACAGTGGTGCTCTGTATACATTAAATACACAAACACAAGAGCCCAGTCACTCAATGATAACAAAAATATAAAAACGAACCAGCACATCTGGAGACATAAACCCCACACAAACAGGTGGTCAACTTCTGGATAAATGTCGTCTTGGACCACTTTTTAACAATGGCTTCAGAAGTATCAATTTTGGCCGAGTGCTGCAGCATGTAGCTGATGCTTTTCAGGCTGTCGATTATGTACTGGCTAGAATCCTGAAATGGTAAACATATTGTTGTTTGATTGACAATAGCCATGGTAGTCTGAATTTCTGGCTTATGATTTATAATTGACATCAGAAATTCAGTTTTATAATGGCAGAGAATTTACATTACCACAAAAAAGGAGTTAATTTACCTTTTCATTTGGTATGTCATCAACGGAATGCTTGAAAAAATCGTCTACAATCCCGACGGCTTCAGTTGCATTAATTTGATCGCATTGCAGTAAAGCCGCGACTATCTTGGCACATTGCCCACGCACTGGAAAATGATAAAAGCAATGTTCATGGGAGGCGAGGGCCCTAAATGCAGAACTGCCCACGCAAACACTTTTTAGCTTGTAAACCAACACTCTTGATGTCTAGCGACCTCCGCAGCGACGGCGGAAACCCGCTGGACATCTTCACTTTTCAGCGGGCACCACCAGACGACCGCATCCAGCAGTCGAATGTGCAATTTCACATCGACGACAATGTCATTTGCCATGTCAGCGATAGTTAGAGACTGTCGCAGCGCGTCGCAAAGATGTCCGCAGCACGCCGCCAATGCGTGGCCGCACTGCAGTCGAACTACCTGCGTGGAAAGATGTCTTGAGGGAAAAGTTAAGTGTGAAGAAAACACCGCAAAAGGGCTTTTTTGAGTCAAACTTCAAACTGACACTATCATGGCACATTGACGGTCTGCAGAACTGCTCACAGGTTTTCAGCAAGAGATTGGCGGCCGCGCCGTTGAGACCGGTAGCTGCATGCAACAGGTCAAATGAAAAAGTACATCAATGGCCCTGACTGATGTGAAAACTGAAATGGCCACATGGCGACATCCAGCCTACTCTTTTTGTATGCTATGTGTTTTAGTTTTCAAATTTTCAAATCTCAACTTTCATAAATTTAAATTCAAATTTGAATTCAATTAAATCATCCAACCGTGTTCATTAATTTGCATTGGAAAATTTTTCAGTTTTCACACGAAGTCACGGTGAAAACTAGTGTGTAGGCACAATAATTTCTTTTCAAAGACATTTCAGGAACACCCCACACCGTCTTAACAAAAAAAAATGTGCAGGCAAAAGATACCACGATGCACACGTGAGCACTAGGGTTCAAACGGGACCGCGGTCCCGGTACATGCTTCGGCAAAAAGTCGGGACTGGGGCGGTCCCGGTCCCGACAATTAAAAAAAGCCCGTCCCGGTCCCGACCCCCCAGTCCCGGTCCCGACAATTGAAAAAAGCCAGTCCCGGTCCTGGCCCCGACCCCCCAGTCCCGGTCCCGGACATTAAAAAAATTACTGGCCCCGGTCACGGTCCGAAAAACTGCTCCCGTTTGAACTCTAGTGAGGACCAACCAAAAGCAGCGGCAGCTTCATTAGAAACTTGGTTTTCAACCCGGCTCCAGGCACCGGAAGCCTGCATCACGTTCAGCGTTTCGCAGCGCTGGGGGGGGGGGGTCATTTTTAGGCTTTTTAATAGAGATGTAGTGAACAAATTTGACATATCACCTGGGGCACATGGCGCACAAGCTGAAAAATGTCTTAGAAGTATTTCTCAAACAACGTACAATACGCGTAATTTCTGCACACTCCAATGTGCCTGCGCACACCAGTTTTCACACGAAATTTCGAAAACTCACAAATCAGCTTAGAACGCATTTGAGTTTTCTACACTGAGGTGGCCGTCAACTACAGTTCACGGAGATCAAAAAATGATACATTGTGGAAACTCAACACGTCAAAATTCATCCAAGAGTTATCGAAATTCCGCGTGAAAACTAGTGCGCATGGCCATCCGCCACGTCGCTCCAAGCTCGTGTGGAGAAAACGGTCCAAACGTCCGGCTCCAAACCAGCAACAACCAATCACAAAGTACAAAACAGGCACCTGCTCAACGCCACAGCCGACAGCGGGCGCCTTCGATGCACCACCATCACCAGCCATCGCAACGGACAGAATCGAAACGGGGAACTTGTAGCGAGCGCGAGAAAAATAGTGCTGAAAACACGGTAAAATGTGAAATATTTTACTCATTTACAGCGATGATATAGAAATTATGGAAGTAAGATGTCACAAATTGTGACGTTTGAAGAGAAACGTGTAGCCACGGGTAAGAACCGCACGTCATGCCAGGACTACTGACCATGTAAGTAAATACCGTATTACCTCGAAATACCCCCATGGGGTTTATTATTTCGCCATCAAAATTTGAGGGGGGTTAATTCGAGGGGGGGGGGTATTTTTCCGTCACAAATTTTCATGAGGATGGTAATAAATAGTAGGCATTTGTGTACCGAAAAAAGGTAATAAATGTGCCCAACAGGATATATTTGGTCATAAAAACGTAGATAGCTACACAAACTGGTCTATGTGTAGCTGCAATGCAAATTAGCAGTAATAAATACATCATGTACATTGCATACATGATGTACATCATTCCGGGGGGTATTTCGAGGGGGGGTATTATTTCGTCAGCCCATTTTGAGGGGGGTAATTCGAGGTAATACGGTATATACTGGCCCCAGTTCTCGCTTTGTGCATGCGCAGCGAAATAAGTCTACCAGAACAAATTTGAAACCAAACGAACAAACACGCACAAATCACACGATGCATTAAAGTTGTTTTTATGTGCATTTGCAACTTTGTTTTTAAACGTTATTGTTTGCGAGCATGTAAATTATTACTTATTCGAAGTTGGTACTGGCACTAGTCCACAGGTTTCTTTTGAAAAAAGCCCCAACTGCGTCCAAATGCACGCACCATTTTTTCAAATAAGAACTAGTTCACCAATGATGACTAGAGCCAACAGCAATACCTACTAGCAAACACCGGTGTCAACTGGTTCCGATGTCAATTCGGTCTTGAAAAATTGTTGACAAAAAATTGATCGAAGGGCTGGAGGTAATCAACGGTAACACTGACAAATTCAGTTGTGGAAAAGGTGATACCATCGCTGGAAAAGCGCCAGGAAAACTGGCGCCGTGTGCCAGAGAAGGGCGCCAGGGGGGTGCACTGATACGCACATGTGCCCTATACACACATGTGCCCGTTTTTTGCACTTGACACATTTTCAAGTGATTTTCAGATATGAGTGAAGTGAAAAACGTTCACTAATGTCATTGCGCAACTTTTAACTTAACTTCACTTAACTCATATCTGAAAATCACTTGAAAAAGTGTTAAGTGAAAAAAACGGGCACATGTGCGTATCGGGCAGATGTGCGTATCAGGCCTGCCCCGGCGCCAGCACCAAATGGTGCTGGCGCCCTTTTCGCGCCATTTAGGGGGCAAGAATCATGTCGCCATTCCATCACTAGTGTATACTCGCAAATGCACACATCACTTACGGCTTTTTCGAGGATTCTCGGCTTGACAGAGCTCAAACATGCATATAGTGATCCGGTAACTCAATGCACAAATAAAGGTCAATGGATAAAGTAATCATATCATAGTTTTTTTTATTTCATTGCGATTTACAGTGCCTGAAAATTAAACTCCAGACCGCACACACCCGTATTTACAAAGCTTACACGAATGAAACAAAACGAATAATGGGAACACCGAAAACACCAATGCAGAAAAATGTCGTAAAAAAATCTACCGCAAATGAACACGGTGTTCCAGAAATAGTGCACGCCCCATCGCAACTCAATTTTTGGTAGAAGCAGAAATTTGAAGATATCCCGGTGGTAGCCACGCACCCTGTAAAGTGCCATGTCAAGTTACAGATTACACAGTGTCAAATATAAAACTTAATTATGAACTTGACATTTTGTACGACATTTGACAAACTTGCACAGCATTTGACACTGGACTTGACGCCTAACAGGGTGTGGACTCCCTCCTGATGGAACCAATCATTATTAGCACTATTTTCCGAACGAACGAAGTACATATTGTACATTTAGACGTTCACGCATCACCAGGAAAATTATGGGTTTGCTCGTTTTCTAAAATAAAATTGACATTCTCCGAGTGAATTATCTATGTAAATTGACATGAAAAAAATTACCACAAGAATGAAAACACCCTATCGAGTTACCGGATAAAATGGATTCAGAAAAAATAGAGGCCGGCTGAATGGCTTTTTGTTCATCCATGGAAGACCAGTTTTTGTATGGCAGTAAGTCCACCATGAAATGAACTTTTCTTGAATTTTTTGACTGGCGCTTCCTACAAACGCATGCCAATAATATTTGAGCGACGAAAAATGTCTTTTTTCTTTGATTGACACTTTACATGACATTTGACACTTGACTTGACACTTTACAGGGCTCGAGACTGGCACCTGACCTAGGACGCGGGTGAGTCTCAAAATCTCAAGGAGTTCCCACAAACTTTTAAAACATATCAGCCAAAAGCGCTCTACTGTGTTGACAAAACAGCCTAGACCTCCAAAAAAACAACAGAAAATCGACAATAAATAATTTTCGAGCAATTTCAATTAAAATATCACACGGCTCTAGTTGCAAAATGTATAGGAAGTCGATCCTGAAAATGAAAGAAAAGCATAAAGATTTGGTTAAGTTGAACTGTCAAAACACTAACGACGTAGTAATGCATAGGGATGAAAAAACGTAGTTTTTACCCAGTTTTTGCTAATTAAGTGGTTAGGCACAAATCAAGTAAATGGTCGACGTCGCGCTAACTGCCTCAAGTTTAAGCCGCACAAAATGAACCAGGGGAACTTCTAAACTGTAGTTCAATTCGATTTTTTTCAAATAGCCCAAATCGCCGGAGCGAGTACCACACCACGACCCATATAAAACGCAAAAGTTACCGCAAAATCGGTTAAATGTCAAAAAATTGTCATGTGTCCGTTTCGGCAAAGTGTCAAATACTCTGCATTTGACATTCTACAGTAGTGGACAGGCCACCGAAGGCACAATGAACCCCACAAAATCTATAACCCAAAAAATCGGGCAACCCACCGGAGGGATGGGGGGGCGGGGCGGGGCGGAGCTTCACTCTGCGGGCAAAACATCCCGCAAGACATCCTTGGTGGCCTGATTGAGCTGGGTGGGGAAGCGCACGTCGAATTCCACTATCAGATCGCCCTTCCTGTTGGGCTGTTTGGGGATGGGCAACCCCTGGCCGGTGAGTCGCTTCACCGAATTGGGCCGGACGATCTCGGCCAGCCGCAGCGGCACCGAGCCCCCGCCCAATGTGGGCACGTTGATCGTGCTGCCGCACAGCGCGTCGCGCAGAGACAATTTGCACGTGTATCTGGGGGGGGGGGCGGAGTTTGATTTTTAGTTGAATTTGATGGATTGGTTCGTTGGATGATAAATTGGTTTTTGGTTGACAGTTATACCCTAGCAGGTTTTAGGTGAGGAAGCAGAGGTATCTTGAATTTCGACCCTCTCAGTGATTGCATAGATAGCAAATCGCTCCTCCGGGAGGGATAGATAGCTGGCAAGTTTTCTGGGGGGGTTGGGGGGGGGGGTTGTGGTGGTTAGATGTATAGGCTTATTCGAGGTATAGAAGGAAGAAAAGGGAGAAAAATTGCTAAAAGTAGGTGTAAAATAGCTCAAAATGAGTATACAAGAGCATATATATAGTACTTAAAATAGCTGAAAATAGGCAAATAGGAACCAGAACTATCATTTTGGAAGTGAAAAGCTATAAAAAGGTATGAAAAATAGCGATTTTGAGCAAAAATTGGGGCATAGTTTCTCAAACATCGCTCCAGATAGGTAGATAGCTGGGCGATTTGGAGGGGGGGTTAGGGGGGTAGTAGCCCAGCATTTTGCCTCCGGGATAGATAGATAGCTGAGCGGCCTCCGGGATAGATAGATAGCTGGGGCGGTTTTGGGGGGGGGGGTACCCCCCCCCCATTCGAGACCCCTGTGAGGAAGGAACTGAGAACTTCGAGAAACTTTTGCTCACGTAGATAGATATGCAACCGCCAATCAACGCTGTCACCTTATTAACCCAGGGATTAATTTGCAACGCAAATGAAGCATGAAGATTCTAATTCTAAATGCAGATGAAATTTCATGATCCAAACTTTACGTTGCTATGCAATAGTTTTTTATTATTTATATTTAAATTTAAATAAGTAAATATTTACATAACTTAACAACAGCGCAAAATTTTGACGCCAATCATAACATCGTTGGATCACGTAAATAAATAGCGGTTAATTTCAGACACAAGTAAGAAATGTTCCCGAAGAGTGTTCTGGGGCCAGTTCCGCAAATTGAGAAGTGAAATGGCAAAAGCGAAGTGAATTGGCAAAAGCGAAGTAAAAAATAAAAAGTGATTTCTCTTCACTTTGCCATTTTACTTCTCAATTCACTTCGCTTTTGCCATTTCACTTCACTTTTGCCGTTTTACTTCTCAGTTCTCAATTTGCGGAACTGGCACCTGGGTTGATCGCTTCTCACTCGATTCTATTAAAACTATAGAACATTCCCGGGATAACTAACTTCAATTCAGCGCCATCCCTCTTGAACTGCGGATGGGGTTTGTCCCTGATGACGAAAACTATATCGGCAGGCACTTTGTACGGACTCTGGTCACCTGCAAATGGGTGATAAATTTAATTAAAGAAATTTATCGAAGAAGCAGAAATATATACAAAGACCCTTAAATGTTGAAGTACGCTGTACGTTTCACAGCTGATGTCACCACACATGTATAAATCTGGTCTGTGAAGTGCGAAAAAGTGGGAAAAAATCCAATTTAAAAGTGAAATTTATGCACTTGATACTTGCACTTGATTTATGTCAAGACACCGATAGTTACAAAAATTTGCCAACTTTCTGTATAAATCCAGTCATCAGCAAGACACATTTCACTCAGTTTCCATAACAAAATACAATAAGTTCCCAAATAAAAAACGCACCCTCCTTGGGGAAGGTGATTTTGGTGCCAGCTTTCCAGCCAGGTTTGATATTAATAGTCAAGACTTTGTCTTCGACTCTAGTTGACTGTCCATCGGGATTGAGCACTTTCCTGGTGATTTTCATTTTCTTTGTACAACCAGTGGAGATGTCTTCCAATGCAACGTGGAGGTCGTGTTGCACGGGCTGGTCCTGGGAATTGAGGATTAAAAATAAACTAAACTTATAAACTAAACTTACTAAAATTATGGGCATGAAAACTTTGTCGAGTGAAAAAATTTTTTAGCTCGAAAACATTAAAAATCCGAATGGCACAAACCGCGAGACAATAAACATCGCCTAAATACGATCACACTGAAAACTAGGTAGACTTAAAAATAGTTCAGCTAACAACTGTCACTGCATTCAGGTCGACTTCAAGTTAACTTCACGTTCAAACAGCGACCTTTTCTATCCTATAAAACTGAAGCCAATTCGCAATTGGACAGGTGACAAGAAAATTGTTGAGTGGTATATCAAGATATATATAAAGTAGTGTAAATATAAATAAAGTGGTGTAAATAAATATCAAGTGGCGTAAAATGTCAAGTAAAATAAAAATTAGCGTGTCACTCGAAGTTAATCCCTTCGACGACGACACTTTTATTATCACTTGTCATCTATCCACTCGCGAACACCTCAAAACTCCCCACGCACTCCAACCGTCGAAATCCCACCCAAATACACACACACACATAACCAATCAAAACACCCACAAACTCCGCCCACCTGTCTTTTTCTGGCAGCGTGATGCCCACCCCCTCCGCCCATGCCGCCCATGGCGTGGCCGCCGGGGCCGAAAAACATGTGGTGCTCGTCGTCCATCTCGCCGCCCATGCCCGCCCCGTTCATGGACATGCCGCCGCCGGGGCCTGGGTTGATAGGGGGGATGGGGTGGTGGGTTTTTTTTTGGGGGGGAGGGGTTGGACCTTCACACATAAGTTGACACTCAGTGGTGGAATGGCGCCACAGCGCTTGGCGCTTTTTAAGGGCGCCAAACGGTGCCGCGCTCTTCCAAAAGGCACCACGCTGTCAGTGCTGACCTTTTTCTGCGGCGCCCTCGGCGCCTGGCGCGCAGTTCAAAAGGGCGCCACAATGGCGGCAACATGGTTTAAGGGTGAGTTTTGCAACAAAACAAAATCAGTGCAAAAAACAATCGGTGCATTTATTGGGCGATTTTTTATGTGCAGGAACTCGTTGATCAAAGTCGTGAATTTTCCCCCAGTTTTATAGTTTTTACCTTCAAAATAACTATTGTAAATTTTAAGACTTCAAAATAATCACCATTCATGTGAATTATTGCCTGTTTTTAACTATTTTTGACTGTATAAATATGTGCTTATCTACTAGGGATAGAAAAAAACGTTTTTTTTCAATGACCATTCTTTTTAAAAAAATGTTGTTTTTTAAATAAAAAACGTTTTTTTTAATAAAACAGTTTTTTTTGAAAGCTCCCAGATATGGTTATGGGTCAATATATACAGGTATATCAAACAATTGCCAGTACTTTGTGATGTTATATATAGCCACATAATGGCTGTGGAGCCATGGGATAGCATTATAAGTGGTTATTTCTGTCAAAAATATCCATTTTTGTCGACTTGTTACATATACTGCCTTTTGTTAAATGTTCGTGACTTCAAGTCAAGTTTTGCATGGAATAGCACTTATACAAGGTTATAATATCAGGCTAATCCATTGGCAGTGATGTATCACACTGTACAGCTATATGTGGGCACATTGGCTGGATATTATATACTACACTAACATATAATGGCGGATTATGACACAATGGGCCCACACACGCTAGTTGACATTGACACAAATGTCAACTGGTCCCGGTTCCAATTTCAAGCCTTGTATTTGAAGGTCGACCGTTGGCTCGCCAGCACGCATTGAATTGGGATCAGAACCAGTTGACATGTGTGTCAATGTCAACTAGCGTGTGTGGGGCCAATAGCATGAACAAATGGAAGGTTTCACACTAAAAATGCCTCAAAACCAATGAAAACAACTACCAATGGTAATGGGCATGTGAAATTGCGCGCTTACGCGCAAAAAATTGCAAAATACATAATGCTTAGTACTAAAAATTTTGGCTGGCGTTTTCTATTAAAAAAACGGTTTCGATGCCTGTTTTTTACAACGGTTTAAAAAACACTGGCCATCCCTATTATCTACCGTTTTTTAGTGGATTTTTATCTATTTATAGTGATTTTTCTCCTTTTTCAACTACATCTACGCCAACTATCCTTCAGGACAAGTGATTTACTATCTAGGGGAATGCCCTGGATGTATTTATTTGATAGATATCTGTACTAGTACTAGACATACCAGATATAACGTTAGACATTTGGAGGGCTGTTCTAATACCATACTGAAGCAAATATTTACATTGCACACATTTGAAGCTGAATAAAAAATCAACATTTTCTGTAAAAAAGCACCATTCGAAACTTACCACTGCTGAACATGAAACTTCTGCCACCCATGCCGCCCTGACCGGGCGCAGCGAAAAACGTCTGGAAGGGGTCCTCGGTGCCGAAAAACGATGCAAACACCTTCATCGGGTCGCCCCTGCAAGTATGATGATTAAATTGAGCTTGACAGGTTCGGGTGCGAATGCTTAACAAAACGCAATGTCAATCACAAATCCGGAAATCGGGGAGCTATTCCGCCAGGGGTGGGGCAAGTTAGGGGCAAGTGGTAAGCCAAGTTGGAGGTATTTACGTAAAGTAACCACTGAATCATGTGAGAACAGAAATACTTGCAATTTTAAGTTAACCCGCCAGTTGACAATTATCACAACTACAGTGCGCGCACACATTTTGATGCGCATCGCCGCTCTGAGTAGGCTCCGCCCACTTTTGTGTTTTCACCCAAGCGGGACGTCCCTCGAAAACCTCGGATTTTCTGTCAGGCTCAGGGTTGGGGAAAAAATGTTTTTTTTGACTCCAAGTTTTTAAAAAAACAACGTTTTTATTTATTAAAAACGTTGTGAAAAAAAAACAACGTTTTTTTAATTAAAAACGTTTTTTATTAAAACGTTTTTTTTAAAGCTCCCAGATATGGTTTTGTGTCAACAGATATACCTAGGTATATCAGACAAGCGGCAATTCTCTGTGATGTTATATTTGACCATATAATGGCTGTGGAGCCTTGGGATAGCATTATAAGTGCTGATTTGTGTCAAAAATGTCCATTTTTTGTCGACATGTTTGTATAATCCCTTATAGTCGAATGTTCGTGACTTCAAGTGAAGTTTCGCACGGAATAGTGATCAAACAAGGCTATAAAAGGAGGTTGTTACTTTGGGAGTGATGTTTCACACTGTGGAGCACACTGCACATGGAAGCACATTACCTGAATATTATATACTACAGCAACATATGACGGCTTATTAACCCATGGTAGCACATAGAAATGGATGCTCTGATACTAAAAATGCCACAAAACCAATGAAAACAACACCCAATGGCAATTTGTGTGTGAAATTGCGCGCTTGCGCGCAAAACTTATGCAAAATACCTAGTGCTTAGTACTAAAAATTTCGGCCGATTTAAAAAAAAACGTTTCGGACCTCGTCTTTTTTATAAAAAACGTTTTTTTAATAAAACGTTTTAAAAAACATCGGCCAACACGCCCGACCGAGCAAAATTCACGTTTTAAGATGTAGGCTGGCGCGAGTGCGCGGAGTAACAGTGGCACATGGCTCGGTGCCAATACGCACAGGAATTTCTGCGCGCACTGTAGACACCTTCTTGTCGATGGATAGGCAACAGTCACCCCATCAGTATCGCAAACACGAAGAACACACAAGAAACGAAATAAGAACAAAGATTAACGCACTGGAACTGATAATGGAATTGCTGCGCGCCAGCCGGACCGGGACCGGCGTCAGCTCCGCCGCCGCCCTTGAGACCCTCCTCGCCGAATTTGTCGTAAATTTCCCGCTTTTTAGGGTCGGAAAGAACGTCGTAAGCCTCGGCAGCCTCTTTAAATCGTTCCTCAGCACCAGTCGCTTTATTTTTGTCAGGATGATATTTGAGCGCCATTTTTCTGTAGGCCTGCGCGGGCATGGAGCTGAAATTCGGTGTTTTTGGAACAGTGCCAAAAGCGTCGCGACATATTACGCCAAACGTCAGTGAGAGTGAAGATTAAAATGAAAAGAACAATATACCTTTTTGATCTCATCATCGTCGGCAGTCTTCGGCAGGCCCAAAATTTTGTAGTAATCCTTCCCCATTTCGCACGATGTAAAATTGTAGATTTTTGAGCCGCGCCAAGCTCCAGGTAAAAAATACAACAAATATTCAGATTATTGTGTTGAAGTGATTGGCAATTAAAAACGGCGATAACAATAATATAAACGAGATAAATATTTTATTGCCTCTCAAGCGGCGGTTCTAAACGAGAATTGACTATTTCCATTATTTCGTCCGAACCGTAGAACATTCTGGAAGTTTCTGGAAATTTCGAAACACTCGGGAAGGCTCTAGTAGGGAGGGTGAGGACGGCTAGCGGTGTCAAATGAATTTAGGGGAGATAAGAGTTTATTAAAACGGTTTCGAGTTGAAGGGGCAAGGAACAAACCTGTAGATTTAATTTTGAGTTATAAGGGCCTTCACAAGCAAACAGCGGTCTACACTAGTCATGTAGGCCGCTGGGCCAAACGTATTTAGATAACTGTAGCCAAAACCTACCCGTTGCGTTGTGTAAAAAATATACACACGCAGTTGTAATTTTCCACTCGACCGCGGTGCGCACTGCCCACACAGAAGTGAATTGTGTATTTACCGTGAACAGTGAACATTTTTACAGTGAATCACCGTCTGGCGAGAAATTCAATTAGCCCGACATGATTTTCGGGCAACCCGATTTTCACATATTATTTGTCTGTTTTGTCTACTGCCGTTTTCGCGTGACTTTCTGTGATAATTTTCAAATTTTCACCCATTTTTTTGTGATAAAATGGACTATTCTATTTTTATGTGTGACACCTTGATCGATGATTATGATTCGATCGGTCTCGCTGCTCACAACAAACATCGATATTCATAAATGGCTTTATCATGAACACAAGAAAATGTCTTGTCATGGTGCCATAGGGATGGCCAAAAAATGTTTTTTAATGACCCTGTTTTTTACTTTAATAAAACAAAAGTTTTTTAAAAAGCTCCCAGATATGGTTATGGGTCAACATATATAGGTATATAAGTACTTTGTGATGTTAAATATAGCCATAGAATAGCTGTGGAGCCATGGGATAGCATTATAAGTGGTAATTTCTGTCAATAATACCCATTTTTGTCGACTTGTTACGTATATTGCCTTTCGTCAAATGTTTGTGACTTCAAGTCAATTTTTGCATGGAATACTGCTTAAAAAAGGTTGAAAGAAAAGGCTAATACATTGACAGTGATTTTTCACACTGTAGAAGTAAGTGGGAGCACATTGGCTGGATATTTATATACTACACTAACATATCACGGCTTATTATTACACAATAGCATGAACAAATGGAATCTTTCACACTAACAATGCCTCAAAACCAATGAAACAACCACCAATGGTAATGTGTACAATATGTGAAATTGCGCGCTGGCACACAAAAAAATAGCAAAATACAGGGGTCTCCTAGATTTTGGCCCTCGCGGGGGCTGGATAGATAGCAAATCGCTCCTCCAGAGGGATAGAAAGCTGGAAAAAATTTCTGGGGGGGGGCTCGCGGGGGCAAAATATATAGGCTTTTTCGGTGCATAGATATCTGAAAGGGGAAAAAATCGCTAATTATTGGTTAAAAGTGGCCAAAAGTAGGTTTAAAATGACTAAAAACAGGCATATAACCATGCATATAGCCGGAGAGCACGATTTTGAAGGTGAAAAACTATAAAAAGGTGCGAAAATTGGTGATTTTTAGTGAAAATTGGGGCAAAATTTCTCAAAAACCACTCCAGATAGATAGATAGCTGAGCGATTTTTTTTTTGGGGGGGGGGTCTTTGGGGGTAGTAGCCAAAATTTTTGCCTTGGGATAGATATATAGCTGAGCGGCCTCGGGGATAGATAGATAGCTGGCGGATTTGGGGGGGGGCAGCCCCACCCCCAGCCCCCCCCTAGGAGACCCCTGGCAAAATACCTAGTGCTTAGTACTAAAAATTTTGGTTGCTGTTTCGATGCCTTTGTGTTGTTGTTTTTTAAACGTTGTTTTTTAAAAAAGATGGTTAAAAAAACACATGCCATCCCTAGTTACAAACAACAAATTAGTACTGGGTTTTCAAAAAATTTCTGGCGAAATAATAAACTCCCCTCGAATTACCCCCCCCCCTCGAAATACCCCCTCAAAATTCTCAGTCTGAAAATATAAACCCCTGGGGTGTATTTCAAGGAAATACGGTATCTACGTTTTTATGTCCAAATATATCCTGTTTTGGACACATTTATTACCTGTTTTGGGTACGCAAATGCCTACTGTTTACTACGATCCTTACGAAAATTTCTGACGAAATAATGACACTCTCGAATCAACCCCCTTCAAATTTTGCTGGCGAAAAAATACACCCCCATGGGGGTATATCGAGGTAATACGGTACTCCTCATTTGCATAGCAGAAGGTCAGTCACGTTAAACATAGAAAAACACTGCAAAAAATAGCAAATATTTACATGCGAACACGCGCAGATGAACGCCATAGTGGACCGGTCTCTGAGCACCCGGGTGCGCACGCACAAGACACCTAACTCTACCAGCAACCGGAGCGTTTCCCAGCAACAAGGGAGCATCGCTCACTACGGAGCACATCAAACCCCCATGCAAACCCAGCACGCTTCCCAACAGGTGCCAGTCCCGATAAAGACCCTGTCAAATGTCGTGTGTCATGTAAAAGACCCTGTAAAATGTAAATTTGAGTTGCCAGGGAGATTTACATGCAAATTGACACTTTCCATGACAGGGTCTGGGACTCCCCTCAGCGCCACTTGAATCTGGCTGGTGCCAGTGGCAGTGTAGCGCGGGCGAATGAATTGGGAGGACCAGGTGTCGTCTATTGGGCTAGTGGATGCGTGGTGGCAAAGTGTTCGGTGGTGACCAAAATGTTAAGTGCTAAGTTAGGTAGTGAGTTTCAACACTTTGGAGCCAAGTGCCAAAAGTGTCATGGCACTTTTATAACCCTTTGCCCCAACCCTCAATCACCAATGTTGCCAGAGCAAAATGGTGTCACAAATAGTGATGGAAAGGCACCGGGACACCGGTGCCTCGGTGCTGGGCACCGAATGGCACCAGCACCGGTGCTGGTGCGGTTCGGTGCCATTTTTCGAAGGTGCCCCAGGGTGCCGGTGCTATTTTTTTCAAAATGGCACCGGTGCCGGTGCGGTGCGGTGCCATTTCTTGGCCGGTGCCCATGGTGCCAGGTGCCCTTTCTCAGGACTGGCAAAGTTGCCAGTGCAGTGCAGTGCCATATTTCCTGGTGCGTTTTCCATCACTAGTCACAACCCACTGTCAAATGCTCTTCTTTCTGGTGCCACTGAAAAATCGCGCCAACAACCAAAAGCGTGTGGTGCTTTTATTGTGCATAGCCCAAAGCACCAATAGCTCCAAGCCAGGGCAGACTAAATTGATGTGTGATAATGTTCAATGAAGTGGATAGCTTCACAAAGGACTCTTCCAAATGCCTTCACAGGCATCATGAAGATTTACCTAGGTGGAGTGTTTTCCATGCACTTGACATTGACCTTGGTCAATGTTTTGAGGTGCACTTCCCAAAACATGTTGGCATACTTTGCTTGGTTTGTGAACTATTGTGAAACATCTGAAGTGTCTTCATGCTAATGCTGTGCTTTTCAAGTCGGCATCTGAGCACTTCACAACACATCACACCACACCAGACACTTATTTTTGCTGGGTGACTAAAACATCACTAAAAATTTATAACACAGGGAAAGACAGCTCATGTGGCAGGTTCCAGCTGGCAAAAAAGTAGTGCTATACATGTTGTTAATGTGTGTGACACTAACTGACAACTCAGTGCCAATAGTGCAGCTACTCCTAAGATTTATTTCAGCTTGCTGCCACATGCTGACAACCCAATGCCAACCCACTGCAACTTGCGCTGACTGTGTTTCCTGTGTAACATTCCATATTTCTTTACACTTTACCAGTCAGTTTTCAAATTGTATGTCATTATTAGTCAACCATCAATATGTCTCTGAGAAATTTACCTGTTATTTAGATTACCACTTACCATTTTACTTATCACTTGCCACTCTTTTGGCACTTGTCCACTTGCTCATTGGCACCAGGCTAATTTTCGGTGCTAATTAATCCAGTCAACATGCTGGGTACAGAAGCCATGTGACTAGTGTCAGAGCAAAGCATGAAGGCTGGTGTTGAAAATGTGTATACCGTATTTCTTCTAATAGGATGGCATACCTCCAATCAAACGGCACCTCCAATAGAACGGCAGGTTTTGGCTCATTTTTACACTTGTGAAAACAATAGAATGGCATCCTCCAATTGAACGACACCTCCAATACTGTTTCGAGGAAATACAGTAAAATAAGTTTCAGCATCAAAATATCGGATTGAATATACAACCATGAATTGAAAATTCATCTGTTCAAATTTGAGTCTAAGAAATTTGTATAATGAAATTTATAAGTGAAATTGAACAAACTATAGTTCATTATTATTGGCGCCATTTTTCTGGCGCTTTTCATCACTAACCGCGCTTTTCCATTATTAATCGATCACACCACTCTCCCTTTTTTAATTTTTTTTGTATTTTTTGATGAAAAAGCTAATCCTAGGGAAGTTTCACATCGAAAGTTTGTAAGCGCCAGTTTCACTGGGTAGAAATATGCATTTTCAATGTGAAACTGACAGGAATGTGTTGACAGGGTGTTACACCGTATTTGCTTGAATAATCCCCCTGGGAGATTATTATTTCGTCAGACTTTTCTGAGGGGGGAACTTTTCGAGGGGGGGGGGGAATTATTATTTCGTCAGAAGTTTCAAGCCTGTTTCCGTCAACTCATTTCTCGAAACATGCCTTATAAACACAATAACGTGCCATTTTTGTTTAAATTAGGTAGAACAAATGAATCAAATCTTTAAGGGGGGGGTATTCGAGGGGGAATTATCATTTCCTCACTCGTCTTACAGGGGGGGGGTTATTCGAGGGGGGAATTATTCAAGGGGGGAACTATTCAAGCAAATACGGTGTATACCAAAATGTAGGCAAATGTTCAGGGTATCTGAAAAGTGCGGGGCAAGCTTCGTCGCTCAAACGTAGCGCGGTCGGGCCACCCCCAAACTTTAGAATGCGATTTTGAAAAATTTGAATAGGTGGATATACCGTATTTCCTCGAAATACCCCCCCCCTCGAAATACCCCCCTCAAAATGGACACTATGAACTTATAAACCCACCCCTCGAAATACCCCCCCCCCCCCAAATTTAGTGTATAGAGAACGTAAATGACAAAGGCTGCGGTTTGTCATCTGGGTATTGCAAAACACACGTCAAAAACGTTCCCGGAAACCTTCCCTCCGTGGACATCTTACCTTCTGAAGGTATGATGTCCAGGCGGACATCTTACCTTCTCGGGAGACGGTCATCATCACTTCGCAATATAAAATTGATCAATTTATCATCAATCAATCACTCTTTGATCAATTTTCGCTGCTTAATCCATCCCAAAACTTGACCACAGCACCCCCCCCACTTATGTAACATCAAAAGGCTGATCACCTTATGTCATAATGAAATGGCACACATGCCCCGATTTTTGTGCAAAACAAAGAATAATCCCCTGAGAAAATATTATTTTTTGGCCACAAACAGCATAATAGATCGGCACCTTTGAGCAAATCTCAAGTGCCGCGACCACCGCGGGCCAGTATAAATACTGGGCCCCAGGGACGTATCCAGGATTTTCGAGCGGGGGGGGCTGCTTGTTTACGGAGCCCGGCGAACGGGGGGGGCTCAGCCCCCCCCCCCCTTGAAATTTCGCCTACATAGTGACGGAATGGCGCCATGGCGCTGGCGCCATTCATAGGCGCCACGCCGTGGCGCCAGCGCCAGAAACCGCTGTATATGTATGAAATACACGTTCATACACAGCGGAGGGCACACGATTTCATGGATTTGTGTCACCGGGGACCGATCCGCTGACAATTATGGGTTGGAGGGGAGGTCGCGCGCCAGCGCGCGAAACTTTTTGCACCTACCATGAAAAATGTATAGGAAAAGTTGCTTTTCCCGGGATTTTTTAGGTCTCACCCCGGGAGCGGGGGGGGCTGCAGCCCCCCCCGCCCCCCCCCCCCTGGATACGTCCTTGCTGGGCCCACTTTCAAAAGAAACATCAGTTGGGCATTCTGAAAGTTTTTCTTGGCAGAACCGCATTTTGGTGCGCCAAGCGAAATCATGATTGGTGCAGCAGAGCCGTATTTTGGCGCGCTGCCATGTGGGCACATTTTTTGAGGTGGAGATATTTGTGGTTTAGTGGTGCCCAGTTATGTTGTGCATAAATAGATTTGTAAGGGCCATTTGAATTCCACTGGTAGATAATTGTCAATCAGAGAATCAGATCAATCAATAGAAGGTATATTTTACAATAATTACACTCTAATCACTCTGTACATGGGTGCGTTCTGTACATGGGTGCGTTCTTTACATGGGTGCGTTCTGTACATGGGTGCGTTTTGTACATGGGTGCGTTCTGTACATGGGTGCATTCTGAACAAGGGTCAACACTTGTCAACCGCTGGGTTTTCCCAAATTCTGACGATAACGCACCCACATACATAACACACCCACGTAACTGATTCAGTTGACAAGAATTTGCAATGTCAACTAGCATGTGGGGGGATTGCAAAATTCAAGTGTAAATATTTTAGTGGAATATCAACTTGCGTTCCCGAGCTGTCTGCGATTTATGTGCTGCAATTACAAGTGGCCCAGAATGTCCCAGATATATGCATTTTACTAGTGTTTATACTGCAGACATTATACCTTCATATGTCAAAAATGTTGAAGGTATGATGACCGCGGAGATATGATGTCCCCGCGGACATCATATCTTCCGAAGGTAAGATGTCCATGGAGGGAAGAATACCTGGAATCGTTAAAAACGATGACTCTGTTATGTGAGAACAGTGATTATACGTCTACACACTTATACAAGTCATTAGAGTCTTATAAATGAGCTTGTAGCTGTACGCACAGAAACTCGGCACGCACAGAAGCCCGTTACGCACAGAAGTTAACTCGGTGCGCACAGAAACTCGGCCCGCACATAGCTGATGCATGTGTGTGCCGAGTTTCTGTGCCTACAAAGTTTGTGATTTTTCACATTCTCTTCTATTCTATTCCCTATTTATAGCAGTAGTTGACACCCAAAATTTTGCCAACCGTTACATCTGTTTTCTACATATTTGACTTTCGCGATTGCGAATGTAAAATATGTAGAAAACAGCTGTAACAGTTGATGAAATTTCAGGTGTCAACTACTTCAACACACATGAAAATCTTGAACTCAGATGGCTGACTTGTCCGACAGGGCCCAGTTGTGTGCGTAACGGGCGTCTGTGCGTGGCGGGTTTTGATTCTGTGCGTAACGGGCGCGTGTGCGTAACGGGTTTCTGTGCGTAATGAGCCTGGCCCTTATAAATGGCGATTTTTGTTGCATTTTCGACGTCTGCGTACGTTTCAGACGACAATTTAGTACTTGGTTTTCAAAAAATTTCTGGCGAAATAATAAACCCCCCCCCTCGTTTAACCCCCCCCCCAAAATTCTCACTCTGAAAAAATAAACCCCCCGGGGATATTTCGAGGAAATACGGTATGCACTTTTGGAACGAGACTCTTTAAGTATTTACCACTAGCACAACTAAAATCCGCCCGAATGCATAATCGAATCTTCAGCGTGCCCTACTGCTACCACCCATTCCAAAAATGGATTGTGTCACTTATGATATCTTGGCCCACGTCCAAGTTGACATCGGATGCAGCTATGTATTGTATGAACGAGTATTAGCGACCGGAAATGGTCGCTAATGGCGGCTGACATACTAGTTGAAACATGTATGTGAACACGTCTGTGTCAACTGGTGAGTGTCAACTCAGATTTCAGCTTCACGTGTCGCAGAGCGATCTTCCAATGCACTTGCTGTAATATTTAGTTTTAAACATTGCCGCATGTGCATTTGGAGATCCCTCTGCGACACGTCACTAAATCTGAGTTGACAAGGATCAGTTGACGCACATGTGTCAACTAGTGTGCGGGTGGCCGATCGATGGGGGAATTTCGTCGCACGTTTAAAATGATTTATGGTGTTTCGCATGGAAGGGTCCCCATATGATGACTTGTCACGGTGCCAAAATTTCGAAATCCGCTATAAATATGAATAAAATAGGGTAACGCTAGCTATATAACCATGTAAACAGGGTGCACGCCAGGTCCGCCACCCAAATTCTGAGTCGGTGCCGGACGCCATATCTCCAGTTGTAGTGGGGGGATTTATTCGAAATTTTGAGGACATATACTCGAAACCCACCCACTACTATACACGGGCTGGGGAAGGTCGGCGACCCACCTGAGTGTGGGTTGCCGTATAAATGAATAGTCTTTTTGAAAAAATCGCTGTCCACGCGAGGTCCGCCACCCGTTGTTTTTTTGATATAACGGGCTGCCAAACTAAAACTGTTGGGGGGAATTGATCGAAATTTTGAGGGGGTGTAGACGACACCCCTCAAAATTTCGATCAATTCCCCCCAACAGTTTTAGTTTGGCAGCCCGTTATATCAAAAAAACAACGGGTGGCGGACCACGCGTGGACAGGGATTTTTCAAAAAAACTATTCATTTATACGGCGACCCACACTCAGGTGGGTCGCCGACCTTCCCCAGCCCGTGTATAGTAGTGGGTGGGTTTCGAGTATATGCCCTCAAAATTTCGAATAAATCCCCCACTACAACTGGAGATATGGCGTCCGGCACCGACTCAGAATTTGGGTGGCGGACCTGGCGTGCACCCTGTTTTATATAAACGGAAATAGCGATTAAAAAGGTGGGAATTGGCAAAATGGAGTACATTTTAGAGATTTTAGCGATAACTTTGAGCTTTTACGCTGATTCGTATAATACGCAAGTGGTAACTGGGCAGAGTGGCAAGTCATCCATTATACGTGACCCGATCCTTTCGCATGTTACGGGGTATCCAAAAACTGTTCTTTGGCAAGCTTGGCAAGCCAAAATATCATAAGGTACATCTCCGCAAAAAAAACCCACCACTAAAACAACATCCCCCGGAACTTTCCAGAAGTAAACAACCGAAAGACTGGCAGCTAACGACCTTTCAATGACACTGGAAAAGCGTGGAAGCTGCCAGAAAGTTCCAGAAAAGTCTGGATGTCGCTGGATGTTAGCGCAGCTGGGGTGGTTTCTGTACCGTAAACGTACACGGTGGGTCAAGTTTGGGCTGCGGCGTGGGATTTGTAGTGGGCGATGTTGTGTACATAAAGTGAAGGTATTTGGGCGATTTCAAATTCAAGTGACGAGTAATGTTTTCTGTACAAGTCGGGGTGAGTAACGTCTGTGCATTTGGAGCCTTTCGAAAGTGCTCTGTTGAAATTGTTGGAGTGTCACACAATTAATGTAACTGTCACATGATAAATGCATAGTTGTTAATACGTATTTACTTGTACTCGATAAATACGTATACTTGAGTACAGAGTAAATACGTTTACGTTTCCTCTGAAAAAAGTTTCTGTACTCGCTTTTACGTATACTTTTTCAAAGTATTCGAGTACAGAAAACGTATTTCACATAGTCTTTTGATGGTCATTTTTTGAAGGCAGAGAAGGACAAAAGGAAGAGAATATGCAAAAAGTACTGCAAAACAGTTGAAAATTGATATATAGCACATATATAGCCAAAAAGTGATTAAAATGGGCAAAAAAGTTATAAAAGTGGTGGTTTTGTGTGAAAATTGGAAGGATTTTCTCAAAAATACTCACATTTACATTTTCCAGGGGAAAAAGTACGTTTACTCATGAGTAAAAGTAAAAAAAATTTACTTTACGTTTTCTGTACTCAGGGGGTGAGTAAAAAATAAATACTTTACGTTTACATATACTTTGAAAAAAGTTCAGTACTTTTAACAACTCTGGATAAATGCAATTTGCAACTTTGACTGAAATCTGTCACTTTACCAAACCACTTAACAGTGTCACAATTTTTCACAAACCAGTCATAAAAAAACAACCCGTCATTTCATTTTGAGCCACCCCGCAGCCAGCGTACCGGGTTGTTTATGCGTCAGCGCAGCGGCCGCGCGCGTCCTTTCGAGAACGTTCCAGCAAAAATGGCCGCTGCGGTATATAAACGCGGCCGTTTCAGATCAAGGGCAACTGGAAAACAGAGAAACTGCATAAACTTGAGAAAAGCAATTGAAACAAGCGACTTCAACTGCTGTTTACCTACTGCGACTTATCTACTGAGACATTCTTACACCCGATTCAAACAGAAACAGTTCTGTCAAGATGCCAGACAAAGCTCCAGCGATTGGCATTGATTTGGGTACCACGTACTCTTGCGTGGGAGTCTTCATGCATGGAAAGGTGTGTTATTTTTTTAGATTTTTGGCCTTCATTGTTCAACTGATTTTTTTTAAGATCAGATTTTTTTTTGTAAATAACATGTGGAAAGAGATTTTTGTTGCTTAAATTGAGGCGTTTGAAGAAGTTGGTTTTTCCAACTCTACTGGGAAATATAAAAAAGTAGTTATGTTGATGATATCGAATTACCTGCAAATATTCATCTTCACAAATGCTGCCATCGAAAAGTGATCTTTCGGATAATCCAATGAAAAAAATTTCTCGTGAACAAATAACCTGGGATATAATTCAAAAACATTCCGGCAACATCCCACCCCAGTCACCCAACAACCCCCACCCCCTCACCAACCCCAAACCCCCTCCCCCCTCAGGTGGAAATCATCGCCAACGACCAGGGCAACCGAACCACGCCCAGCTATGTGGCCTTCACGGACACGGAGAGGCTGATCGGCGACGCGGCGAAGAACCAGGTGGCTATGAACCCGCACAACACCGTGTTCGACGCAAAGAGGTTGATTGGAAGGAAGTTTGACGATCCGGGGGTGCAGAGTGATATGAAGCATTGGCCTTTTAAGGTGGGTTTTTGGGGGTGTTTTGGGTGGGCTTTGTTTTGTTTGGAAGATAAATAAGAAAATGCGATTACTGGGGTATCTTTACTAACTTTTTGAATTGCTGAGTAGCGTTTTACAGGCTGAATCTATGTTTACATTTAAAAAACAGGAACTTTCTGTACTCAGGGATGAGTAGATTTAAAAATACTTTTACGTTTAGGCACACTGAAAAAGGTTTTGTACTTTGCCGGTCGCTGGTCGTCGGAAATTATTGACGAAAAAGTTACCGGGGAAATGGTCCCTATGTGTAATTGCACTGGCGCCAGTTAGAGGCGGCGTTGCGTTAGGATAGGCGTCATGGCGCCTTCCAAAAATGGCGCTGGGTGCCAGGCTCTTATCTTACCCTGGCGCCGTTCCATTATTACTTAGCGGTCCCTTCTAAAGAAACTAAACTCCTCCCAAAATCAATAGAACCAAATCACTCAAATACCCCCCCCCCCTACAGGTGATCTCCGAGTCTGGCAAGCCCAAGCTGCAAGTAGAATTCCACGGCGAAACAAAATCCTTCTTCCCCGAGGAGGTCAGCTCCATGGTGCTCACCAAGATGAAAGAGACCGCCGAGACTTTTCTGGGCAAAAAAGTCAAAGATGCCGTTGTCACCGTGCCGGCGTATTTCAATGATAGTCAGAGACAGGCGACAAAAGATGCGGGCACTATTTCTGGGTTGAATGTGCTCAGGATTATTAATGAGCCTACGGCTGCGGCTATTGCCTATGGGTTGGATAAGAAGGTGGGTTTTTTTTGTGGGCGGAGTTTTTGGGAGTTTTTTTGTGAGGTTGTTGGTAAAGTGTGATTTGTGTGGAGCTTTTTTCAGTGACTCTATGTTTTGATATGTGGATATCACAATTTTCAAATTATAATTTCGACGAATCAGAAATGTTGGATTTATAATGGGCACACGAATCGAATTTGGAATTTCCAGAGATCGTTAAAAGCTGCAGAATGTGATGTCACGTCGTTCAGACCCCCAATCAATTCCCAATAATTTTATCAACCTTCCAAACAACAATTTCTCATCCTTAAAATTCACGCCGCAGGGCACCGGCGAGCGCAACGTGCTCATTTTCGACCTGGGCGGCGGCACCTTCGACGTGTCGATTTTGACAATCGACGACGGCATTTTCGAGGTCAAATCGACCGCCGGCGACACGCATTTGGGCGGCGAGGACTTTGACAATCGAATGGTCGACCATTTCGTGGCCGAGTTCAAGCGCAAGCACAAGAAGGACTTGAGTAGTAATCCGAGGGCGCTAAGGCGCTTGCGCACCGCTTGCGAGCGCGCTAAGAGGACTTTGAGCAGTTCTGCACAGGCGAGGTGTGTGGATTTTTTTGGGATAAGTTGTGGTCATTGTGAAGTGAAGAATTTCTGGGAATTTTGGTATTTTTGATTAATCTTAGACTTAGACTTTTAAATGATAGAAAATTAAAAAATTATTTATTTAAATTTTCTCCGTTTTCTGATAACTTCTCCACTTTTTAGAAGTAAATATAGAAATGATAATTTTTTTTTTGAGTTTTTTTCTCAAATAGATAAAAATATCATTGTAAGATTTTCTGAGATGATTTTCTGAGATTGTTTAGCTTCACATCGTACAATCATTTCAACCCATTCAACCCCCAATCACATCCCCCCCATCCCATTTCAGCATCGAAATCGACTCCCTATTCGAGGGCATCGACTTCTACACTTCAGTCACCCGCGCGCGCTTCGAAGAACTCTGCGCAGACCTTTTCCGCTCCACTATGGAGCCAGTGGAGAAGTCTCTCCGCGACGCGAAATTGGACAAAAGCCAAGTCAATGAAATTGTGTTGGTGGGCGGCAGCACCAGAATCCCCAAGGTGCAGAAGTTGTTGAGCGACTTCTTTTCGGGCAAGGAGCTGAACAAGTCCATTAATCCTGATGAGGCTGTCGCTTATGGAGCTGGTAGGTTGGGGTTTTTGTTGTTTTTGTTTAGGGGATTGGTGGCGGGACTAGTTGACACAAAGTGTGGGTGAAGTTGCATAAGTTGTAAAAAGTGAAATGGTGAATTATAAAAGGGAATGAACTTTGTGCAAAGGCATGAATTTCGAACGAAAATAGGTTTAAAACAGTTGCCCACACGAGTTGAGAGTGTACACAAATATGCTTGTACAGTGTTTCAATTTCCCATCACTTTTACAAGTGTCACCATGTAAAGTGCATCGATTTTTCATCACTTTTCAAGTTTCACCATAGTGCCTCAAATTTCAATCACCCCTCAAATAAACACCCCTCAACACCAACACCCCCCCCCTTCCAGCGGTGCAAGGCGCCATCCTCTCCGGCGACAAGTCCGAACAAGTGCAAGACTTGCTGTTGCTCGACGTCGCCCCCCTCTCGCTCGGCATCGAGACCGCCGGCGGCGTGATGACAACCTTGATCAAAAGGAACACTACGATCCCGACTAAAACCAGCCAGATTTTCACTACCTACGCGGATAATCAGCCGGGGGTCTTGATTCAGGTGTATGAGGGAGAGAGGGCCATGACTAAGGATAATGTTAGTGGGGGGGGGGGATGTTTGAGGGGTTTGGTGTGGGTTGCGGTTTGGTGTATTCGCGAGTGCCCATCTTGATCACTACTGGGATGGGTTTTTGGATATATGATAATCATATATTGTGCTGGTACCAGTTCCGGTGCCAGCGGACAAATGACAAAAAAACTGTAATGGAAATTGCCCTGTAAAATGTCAAACGACTGTTTAAAAGAAAATGTAAATTTGTCATTTTTCACGAATTTTACATGACTTTTTAATAGCATTCAACATTTTACAAGGTTCCTAAACAAAACATTTCACCCTGAAATCTCTTCAACAAAACCTCACCCCACAGAACCTCCTTGGCAAATTCGAGCTATCTGGCATCCCGCCAGCGCCCAGGGGCGTGCCCCAGATCGAAGTGTCGTTTGACATCGACGCCAACGGCATCATGAACGTGGCCGCGCAGGACAAGTCCACTGGCAAGCAGAATAAGATCACCATTACGAATGACAAGGGCAGGTTGAGCAAGGAGGATATTGATCGGATGGTCAATGAGGCCGATAAGTATAAGGTTTGTTTGGGGGTGGATTTGTGGGGAGTGACTTGTGGGTGTTCCGAGACCCTTGAGTTGAGTTTTGAAGATCTACTTCCACTTCGCAAATATTGTAGGCGACACTCCCGTATTCACTCGAATAATTTCCCTTATTATATGAGTGAGGAAACCCCCGCTCGAATAATTCCCCCTTTAAGGCCATACAATCAATTTGCTTTGTCCAATTTGAACGAAACTGGTGTGTTTATAAAGCATATTGTATGATTCCCCCTTTGAATAATTCTCCTCTCGGATAGTCCCCCCCCCCCTTAAGAAAAGTCTGACGAAAAATTATTCCCCCAGGGGGAATTTTTCGAGTAAATACGGTAAATGTCCTATTATCGGGGACCTATTATACCTATTACGGATCCAAAAAGCCCGGCTGCCGCCTGAACTCCAAAAGTTTCATGCGGAATGTTTCGAGTGAAAAATAGTTCCCCCACCAATTCCATTATGACGCTAAATCAACATCAAAATCTCCACACCACCTAGGCTGACGACGAAAAACAGCGCGAGCGTATCTCGGCCAAGAACTCGCTCGAGTCCTACGCGTTCAACATGAAACAGACCGTGGCCGACGAGAAGGTCAAGGACAAGATCGGCCAGGACGACCGCGCCAAGATCGAGGCCAAGTGCGACGAGACTATTCAGTGGCTCGATTCGAACCAGAGCGCTGAGAAGGAGGAGTATGAGCACATGGTGGGTGTGGCCTGGGTTTGGGTTTGTTTTGGGTTTGTGGTTGTGGGTGCGAGCTCCACACTGGCGCCATTTCATCTCTAAGCATCCATTGCTATTTTTTCCACTAAGTCGAAAATTTGACGCGCACTAAAGTGATATGTGAACTGGCCGCCGAGACTTTAAGCGAATTATCACTTGTCATTGCTAATACTTGACGCACAACTTGTCATCATTTGTCACCCAAATTGTCAATATTGCGTGAAATTGTCGCCCAATCAAAATCAACAAATTCAACATCTAACTCCGCCCCCTACCCTCGCAGCAAAAAGAACTCGAACAAGTGTGCAACCCGATCATCACCAAGATGTACCAGGCGGCTGGCGGCGCGCCCGGTGGCATGCCCGGCGGCATGCCTGGCGCCGGTCCTGGCGCACAGGGCGCTGCAGGTGCACAGGGCGGACCTACCATTGAGGAGGTTGACTAAGGTGTTGGGTTGGATGAAAGTGTGATTTTTTAAGTTAAGGGTTTGTGGATTCTTTGTCATGCGGGTTGAGTCTTTTTGGCTATAATATGGTAGTCTTTTTTGTCCTTTTTGCAATCTCGTGTTGTTATTATGTGCGTGCTTCTGTTTATTTAGCTTGTGTTTTGTAAATTTATTTACGTAAGTCAGATCTAGGTGTAGCTCGCTCTGCGTGTTTACGTGCGCTTTTACGGCGCTTCGGAGATTATATCTATCGTTCAACGGATTTTTATTCCTTCCTTGTAGTTTTTTACATGTTTAATTGGTACTGGTTTCTCTGATGCAATTTAATTTCTGTATGATGCAATGCAATCGGCGTTTCGCTGTAAAGTGTATCGAGAAAAAATTTAACGCGAGCCAGTTTGTCATTCAAAAGGAACGCCGCTCGCATTTTATATTTTGGAAGCAATGAATAAAAACAACATTGCCAATTGTTTCCCTTCGATTTTGATGCATTCCAAAAAACTGACTGGGCTGCAAAATTTCGTTCGAATTGCTTTCGCTCGGCATTTAGAAAATTGTCACGCGAAAGTGTCGCGCTGGATTCAATTCCGCGTTTTGTAAAGTTGACTACCGTATTTCCTCGAAATACCCCCCCCCCTCGAAATACCCCCCCCTCTTTGACCCCCCTCCTCTCGGGACCACTATGAAACAATCACCCCCCCCTCGAAATACCCCCCCCCCCCCAAATTGAGTGTAAATGGAACGTACATGACAATAACTGTAGTTTGTGTGCTGTGTACTGCAGAACACACGTTAAAACAATGTCGGAATCACGTTAGAACAGTGTACATACCATCTACATACTAATATTAGTCTACATATCCTTATTAATGGCAGTTTTTGTTGCATTTTTCGACGTCTGCGTACGTTTCAGACGACAATTTCGTACTTGGTTTTCAAAAATTTTCTTGTGAAATATTAACCCCCCCTCGAAATACCCCCCCCCCCCTCTCGGGACCACTATGAAACAATCACCCCCCGGGGGTATTTCGAGGAAATACGGTATTCTGTCCCGGTGCCACTCCCAGAACCTGTAAAATGCCATGTAAAATATCAAATGTGATGCAAAGTGTCAAAATTTACGTGAAATACCCTGCAAAATGGCTTGACTCTGCTCGACACGCAAGAATTTGCTGCCGTTTCTACAAAGTAAATATCCGTTCTATCCTATTCAATTTGTCTATTCAGGTTCCGACAGTTCCATAACACTACTTTTCAAGCGCAGTAGCGTCACTGGCTTCTGATAAACCCAAAGATGACCGGGCAAAAAGTTTTCACACTGAATTTTTTTGGAGGTTCCTTGTCGTGTGCGACATGCATAGTTTACGTTGCTTGCCGATCGCCGGTGGTATTGCACATGCACACGGCTAATTTACCGCCAGATTTTGGTAAATTCATAAACCGGCTCTGTTAAACAACTCTGTTTCACAGTAGCCGCACCGATCTATATATCATCCTATTGTGTTTATTATCTATGTGTTTCATCTGCTCTTATCACAATTCCTTATCATTTGGTAAACAAAAGTACGCGTGCCCATTGGGTAAAAAATATTTACATGACTGAGCGGACCGCATGCCTCACGCAGAATTTTACCATAATTTGATGAATAAAGTATGATCCAAATTATGTGTGAATATTCCCCATAGTGGAACAATACATTGTGATCAAACATCTATTGTTTTGGTGCTTTGTTCAGATAGGATATGGTAGATTGAAGTCCAAAGTGTGCGGTCATTATCATACGTTATCATACATTTATCACTGATAAATAATGTGGTAAAAAATAATTTCATTCATATAATCTCAAGTGACATGCCGCCATGTCACTTTGACATAATGTGAAAGTAACATACATAATTTATCCATGCAGTATTTATGGTTTGTGCACATGACACTCTACTGTTCCCATGTGCATCTATCAAGTGACTCACATACCTCACATTAATCTCTTTTTTTAAATCTTAGTTCAGCATAATTTTTGTTGTTATGGAAAGTTATCTGACTAGCTTTATGAAACATGAAATCAACTATATACATTGATGTAAACTCATTATTCTATGATGAGTAAATTTTAGAATGTAGATTTCAGTAAGCTGGATTCTATAGCTTGAAAAAAAATTTGATTATAAGTTACATATCAGGAGCAAACACAAGATGGGAACTGGAAAAAATTATGAATCAAAAACTGGGCTATCAACTGAAAGAAATTATTTATGTTACATTCACATCATGTCAAAATGCCATACATGACATGCCTCTTTCGTGCTAGGTCAAATACCTATACTGGTCGGACTGTATTTTTAACAACAAAAGTCACGTGCACTGGATTCACCAATGATTTAAGCAGTGACAGATGACTAGATAGGATGTACCGGGTGCGGCAAATTGACCTGCGCTCTAGATTTCGAAAAACTTGTCACTGGGTGGTCGGATTTATGTCAAATGTTAGGTCAACATTGACAACTAAATAGGAAAGGGTCCCTGGAAATATGGCTGCGATTAGGGTGTCAACTTTCCGTTTTCCGTTTTCCGTTTCCGCTTTCCGCAGGCAAATTTTTTTCCGTTTCCGTTTCCGTTTTCCGGCTGCTAAATTTTTTTTCCGTTTCCGTTTCCGTTTTTCCGGCTCATTTTCCGTTTTCCAGCTAAAATTTCAGTTTTTCCGCCTTTTTTTCCGTTTTCTGTCTCAATTGTCTGTTTTTCCAACTTTTTTTCATTTTCTGGCTCAATTCTCTGTTTTCTGTTTCAGCCAAACTGGTAAACATGCATGCAGGTTCTCGATTATGTGAATTGTTTCTATTTTTAGCAAGATTTCTGCAAATTTTTTGATTTCTGGATAAATTTCTGCAAATTTTTTTCCGTTTCCGGCAAAATTTCAGCAAATTTTTTCCGTTCCCGGCATAATTTCAGCAAATTTTTCCGTTTCCGTTTTCCGGCCTTTCATTTTTCCGTTTTCCGGCAGGTGCAAGATTTTTTCTGTTTCCGTTTCCGTTTTCCGGCAAGTGCAAATTTTTTTCCGTTTCCGTTTCCGTTTTCCGCCAAAAAGTTTTTGTTGACACCCTAGCTGCGATAGCTCCACTCATTCATAAGTTATTCATGCGAACGCGTAATTGTCACTTTCCCACCACCTTGTGATATTTATCGTTCGAGCGGGATTGACTTCTCGGGACCGGATTGTGTTTTTTTCAGGGGGGGGGGTTTAGATTTTCTTTTCGCTGCGGCATGCCTAAATGCGTGCACGTCCGCCACCAATTCGCTATGCCCATAAGGAATGGCGGGTGCTTGCGTTATTGGCCGTAAAGCTACATAGGTGGTGGAAGAGTGACAATTGCACGTTTCCATGAATACCTTGAGAACAAGTGGAGCTATCGCAACCAGATTATCAGGCATCCTTTCCTATTTTGTTGGTTATGTTGACCTAAAATTTGACATTAATCCGACCACCCAGTGACAAGTTATTCGAATTCTAGAGCGCAGGTCTGAATTGCCGCACCCTGTATAATGATGTGTATGTCATAGTGCTTTCATCCGACGCCACTCACAGTCAGTCATATTGCAATTCTGTATAAATTAACATCAGTTTGCGCATCGATTCTGCACATGAAAAAGGTGATATTCGGTCTTGTTGTAAATATATGTGCCTGACAGTTGATTCTACTCGGAGATCGTTTACATACATATTTACACACCTATTTAAATCAATGTTTACAGGTGGAAAATGTCAGCTGAATCTATAGTTAATTTCCTTTGGCCACGCCCATCCAGTGAGCTCATAGCCAAAAATGCGAAGGATGTCTTTATCGATGAAATCGGTTTAGGAAAAGCTGTCGAGGAGGTGTGTGCCGTGTGTACCCTGTTATGGTGTAAAGAGTTCTATTCTGATTGGCCCTTAAACCACGCTTGGCGCCAAGGTCGATGTAGCGCCATTGCTCTTTTTCAAATGGCGCAATTCTTGACGCCCAGCGCCAATGGCGCTGGCAACCTTTATGGACGGTGGCACCATGGTTTTACTTTTTTCATAACGATTGCACCCCACCGATGGCTGCGGCACTTTGGTTGCGAGGCTCATTGTATCCAACTGTTGCGCCATGGCGAATTTACCTCGCTAGCTCATTATGGCGATGATGAAGCGCCAGAGAATGGCGTCATTCTAAAATTGAATAATTACGCATTGCACTGCATCACTCTAACCGTTGATAACGTTCGCGTCAAGGGTCAATTCAGCAATTGGATAAGTGACGAAAACATCCCTCATGATTTTTTGCTTGCCTTAGCCTCTCAACTTGCCACTTATCACTTAAAAGTTGTCTCTGTACTTCCCCACTTTTGGAATTGTCCCCAGGTCTCGGCGGCGTGTCTGGACGGGTCAATAGCCTGCACAGAATGGTCGTCGCAGCCGCTACATCCGAATGATAGCGATGTCGATGTGGGCGTCGAATGGTAAATGGGGTGGCTACTATTATAAACACCTTCCCGGTCACGTCCTGCAGCCATTTTTTGATTTTACTTCTTACATCCTATCCCCAGTTCTAGGGCGCCCCAGAGGCTGAAACTTGGGGAAGATATTGGCGCAACCCCCCCCCTCTACTTCGCATGAACTGGGGGGGTTGCGGCGACCCCTCTCAGGGTGGGTCGCCTTAAGTGCAAATTTTTTTGGGTGTCCCACAGCAGGTCCGGCACCCGCTGATTTGTGAGCTGTGGGAGGGATATGAATCTAAAATTTTGGGGATGTGTTACCAACACCACTCCCCTACTATACACTATTCAATAATGTGAGATTAATGTGAAAAATTTCTCAAAAATTTCGCTTATTCTCTAAGAAACACCACTCCCCAATAGATGGATGACAAAAATTTCACTTTTTGGAACTTTTTTATTAGACACTTGAAGAGCTGGTTTACGATACTTTAAAGGGAAGGGTTTGAAGTATAAAGTTATGTAAAGAACCATACCTCTAAAATGCCTGCATTGCAAAATTTACTTAGGGCGAATTTTATGACATCATAATGACATCATTGCAGGAACAAAAATTTACAAAATTTACACTTTGAAATTCTCCCCAAGTAAATTTTGCATCGCATTCATTTTAGAGGTGTGGTTCTTTACATAACTTTAAACATCAAACCCTTCCCTTTAAACTATTGTAAACCAGCTCTTCAAGTGTCTAATAAAAAAGTTCCAACAAGTGAATTTTTTGTCATCCATCTATTGGGGAGTGGTGTTTCTTAGAGAATAAGCGAATTTTTGAGAAATTTTTCACATTAATCTCACATTATTGAATAGTGTATAGTAGGGGAGTGGTGTTGGTAACGCATCCCCAAAATTTCAGATTTATACCCCTCCCACAGCTCAGAAATCGGCGGGTGCCTGACCTGCGGTGGTACACCAAAAAAGCCACAAAAAAATTCACTTATGGTGACCCACCCTCAGAGGGGGGTTGCGCCAATGTCTTCCCCAAATTTCAGCCTCTGGGGCGCCCTAGAACTGGGGATAGGATGTAAGAAGTAAAATCGAAAAATGGCTGCCGGACGTGACCGGGAAGGTGTTTACCATGTTGTAACAGTGGCGATGATGTTACCGTACCGCACCGTGCCGGTGATAACCGGTAAATGTGGCAATTTACGGTGCCATACCCCTACCCTTCAGAGTGATTTTGAAAATTCATTAGGGCGTTTACTGGTATTTGCGAAATTCTCTATGCCGCACCGCCGAGTTGCAAGTGCAGTGCCTAATCACTTTCAGGTGCTTCGTTGTGGACACATTAAACTTCTCGTTTTGGCACGCGCGCGATCCGAAAACCAGTGGCCCCAGGCGATTTCAAGTCACATACGGCAAGACTACTGGTGCTGGTGGGATTGGGTTGATCATATAGATCTTGATTTGGGCAAAATTCCATTGAACGGTTTCCCCACAAATATGTCCATCAAACGGACTGTCAAATAAGTCCATGTAACAAAAAAGCCTCAGTGGGGATTATTCGAGAGAATACGGTACACCCCCTCCCTTAAAACCCCCTTAAACCCAGGGAACAATGGCGCCTGGACGGGTTATTACGCCCTATGTGCCGCCGTTCACAGGGCCTTAGCCGCCGGAAAGCCACTTCTCGATTCGAAATATTATTCAGAAATCAGTGACGATGATATGAGAGAAATTTTCACCGGCGACAATGGGGTTGCAATCCCGCTGCTTGAAGAGAGGGCTCGAGTTTTGAGGGAAGCTGGCAGAATTTTGATTGAGGTTGGTTTTTGTTGAGGTCTGGCTATTGTTGTGGAGCGAGAAGTGCCATTTTGCCGCGGCAAAGATTCTTTGAGCGCTGCAAAACTTTAAGATTTAGCAAATTGGCACTTGATTGTTTGGAGGGTATGCCGTTTTTTCATGAAAACTACCACACGTACACACAGTCGTTCTAATTATCGTATTATCACGCAGAAGTTTGACGGCAAGTTTTCAAACTGTTTAAAATTGGCGGAAAAGTCAGCTGTCAAACTGGTGCAGCTGGTTACCGAAAACTTTCCCAGTTATCGCGATTTTGCTGATTACAACGGCACCACAGGTAAATACATAATCATTTATATACCTAGGTAGCTTTTTTCCTTGTTTTTTATCAAAAAGAACATGTTTTTTTGAGGGTTCGCGTAAAGTCAGAGTTTTAAAAATGGTAGTTGCGCAGTGAACTTTCTGTCAGTCATGGAGTTATTTGCATATTGGCCCTACACACACTAGTTTTCACCGTGACCGATGTGAAAACTGAAATGGCCACATGGCGACATTCAGCCTACTCTTATTGTATGCTATACCGTATTTCTCCGTGTAAACCGCCCGGGCGTTATACAAAATCGAGGCACTTCTCGGTAACCTTTTTTAAAAACTTGTATAACGCCCGGGCGTTAAATCATTGCGAGGGGGGCGTTATGCAAGGAAAAATTTAGCTTAAATATTTACATAATTTATGTTCCCTCCCCGTGTGCACCGAATTCAATGGAAAAACGTACATTCCGCAGAATAACAATGCGTGCCGCAAGGCACAACGTTCAAATAGTTCAAACCAAGTGGACCTTTCATTACCATTCAGCTTGATTTGTCCTGAAAATATTCCCACTTCGCTAATGTTTTTAGAACCAAGCATAGCGCCCCGGGGGCGCTATACAGCTGTATAACGCCCCGGGCGTTGTGCACGGGGGGGCGGTTTACACGGAGAAATACGGTACGTGTTTTAGTTTTCAAATTTTCAATTTTAAGCTTTCATTGATTTAAATTCAAATTTAACTTAAATAAAATCATTCAACAGTGTTCATTTATTTGCATTTGAAAAAATTTCAGTTTTCACACGAAGTCACGGTGAAAACTAGTGTGTGTAGGCACATTTATGTATTAGGTTGTCAACTAAGACACATTAATTTTTTGCGATCACACATACGCAAAAAATTAAGGTTACTTAGTTGACAACCTAATATTATAGCTTATCATGGTACCTAATTTCGTTCAGCATAACTAGCTTTCCAATATGCTTACAAAAATCCATTTAAAATACCGTATTACCTCGAATTATCCCCCCCCCCTTGAATTAACCCCCCCTCGAATTAACCCCCCCTCAAAATGGGCTGGGGAAATAATAAACCCCCCCCCCTCGAAATACCCCCCCCCCAGAATGATGTACATCATGTATGTAATGTACATGATGTATTTATTACTACTTAGTTGCATAGTAGCTACACTCATACGCTCATTTGTTTACAGGTGTACGTCTATGGTCCCAATATAATCAATTTTCTCACGTTTATTACCGTTTTTCTGTATGAACAAGCGTATTCTTTACTATGAATATCACGAAAATTTCTGACGAAATAATAAAACCCCCCCTCGAATAAACCCCCCCTCGAATTAACCCCCCCTCAAATTTTGCTGGCGAAATAATAAACCCCCATGGGGGTATTTCGAGGTAATACGGTACTCCTAATTCCCAGTATCATTCCTCAAACGAGCGCAAATACTCGCCGCCGATATAAACGGCTTCCTGGGTGGACAAGCTATTCTCGGCCACAACCATTTTCAGTAAGTTTCAAATCACTCTCAACTTTTTCAGACACTTTAAAAAGTTCCCTTAAAGGGCACTTTACACCTTCACAGGGACATGTCCAAGCTGACCATGTTCGCTGACTACCGCGTGCCCCAGTCGCTGTTCGCTTTGGGCGCTTTGCGGTACTCTGACGCGCTTATGGACAGACTTAGAAGGCAGAATGAGGTGCGGATTTGTTTTTGGATTGGTGATTAAACTGATTTGGTTTGGTTGAATTATGAGTCCCGCACTCTGTCAAATAAAATGTAAAATTTCATGCAGATCTGTCGGGTGTCGGGTAGAATCGTAAGTGCTCGGCATTGCCATAGTTTTTACGTTGTCTTTTGTTTTTTACCAGGATTTAAATGTATTTAAATGTCACATGACATCTTCTGCGTTTTAATGTACCTGAGGCCCCCGGATTAGGCAGCGTAAATACAAACACTTTCCCAATAAAAACTCGGCCTCATTAAACGTAATTCCGCGTCGGCTATCCAAAACTAGTTGGCATTCACACTCCATTTCAGGAAGACGCTTCCGGAAATGGATCACCGACCTACGAAAAACTGAACGACCGCGGCGTCACTGAGCTACAAGAGTGCGAAATTCGCGCTATGTCCATCCGCGTTTGTGACGTTAGTGTCCATGTGCCAATCCCAGACCCTGTAAAATGCCCTGTAAAATGTCAAATGTCATGCAAAGTGTCAAAATTCATGGAAAATGCCCTGCAAAATGGCAACCGCGTTGCCATTTTGCAGGGCATTTTCCATGACTTTTGACACTGCTTGTTGGTATGGGAACAATAACACAAACAAAGTTTACAAAAAGCGCCACAAATTTCTACCGGAAATCACTTTTTTGCAAAATCCACTTTTTGGTCTTATCAACTTTTAGAAGACGTCGCCCTCAATTTGTTCTAAATATTTCTACCAACACTTTTTTTAATCAGACATATTTCTCAATCAATTTCCGCCGCAGCTAATCGTGAACGGTGTGCGCGACAAACTGCTCGCTGCCGGCCGCGGCGACATTTACGTTGACGCGGCGGCAGTTGATTATTACCTGTGGGTCTATCGACGGCGCCATGCAAAGACAATGGATAAAATTGTGCCTTATCATAAGGTCAGGTGTATTTATTACTGAAATGGTTTCGTGGGGGATGTCAGGTGCCGGTACTGCACACTGATGTAAATAAATTTGTCAAATGTTATGTAAAATGCAAAATTATTTACTTACCATTTTGCATGGCACTTGACAAATTTGTCTGACATTTTTCAGAGTGACAGACGGCTCCATGTGAGTCATGTGTTGTTGTAGTGTTTGTGTTCACCAGATACATATACCTAATACTTATTTTATCTACCTTCTTTGCTGGGTTTTGATTTTATCACGTGAATGTTGCGGTCACACATAATTATACCTAATTCAGGTATATTTGTATTTTATGCACGTGTCTTCTATTGGTTTAGGTATATCTATTTGTGACCTGCTTTGTGATAACTGAAGTTGCATCGTTGCCTTAAAATATTCAAGTGTTAAATATATTTCATACTGGTCTTGGTCTTTTATAATACGCGCTTTTGCCTTCTATATCAATCCACAGCAAATATTTATAAGATCTGCGTTTTTTATAAACAAGGTTAACAAAGTCTTTGCATGCATTTGTTGTTGCGTTTTGCTTGTAAACATTGGATCCATTTTAAAATGTACATATTTATGAACTCAATTAAAATATATATCCATACAACTGCCTTGATCTGTAAATAAAAGCGTACCGTATTCCCCAGAGTAAGTCATATTTTCCTGTTAAAATAAAATTTCATAGTGAGTGTTCCTAATTGGGCTTAGTCGGGGGAACACAGTGTGTAAAGTATCGTGTATTGACTGTACATGTAAATACATGCGTATTTTGTTCAATAAATCCCCTCGAATAATGGGTTGTTTATCAAAAAGTCACCACCTTGAAAAATCCCCGCACCTGAAATCTGACGATGTCCATTAAATACTGCACTGCAAAACACTGAGCCGAAATTGGTCAGTCTGACATTGAAAATGATCGGGTTCCCATTGAAAATAGGTTCTATGCAGCCAACAACCAAATAGCCAGATATTTACATGAAATCAAGATGTAACTAAAACACATTTATATCGAACTGAATAAACCCTGCGCGAATGCTTCTTTTCGAAAAATGATTCCCCGGGGGACTTATTCGAGTAGAATGAATACGGTAAAACAAATCAATATTTGAGTAGTGCGACGTGCGGCTTTGTATCCGTGAGTAGTGAATAGTAATGAACAAACTTGGCACATTCAGAAAAACATCTTGCCAATTCCGCAAATGGACAAGTGACAAGGAAAGTGGAAAGTGGAAGGGACATTAGTTTTACAAGTTTTACTTACCACTTACCTATCACCTACTTTTCCTACCACTTATCCACTCCCGAAATCACACCACCCCCAATCCACCCACCAATCCAACCCCACCCCACTCCCACCCCAATCCAATCCCGATCACAATCGCTGACTATGGCCCACATTGGGCGGGAAGGCGGCACTAGGCGCGGAAGTAGCCTCTGAAACGTCATAGGCCGGCGTAGCGGCCGTGGTCACGCTGGCGCAACCCGACGTCACAGCCAGGGGGCAGTCCCGCACCCTGTAAAGTGCCCTGTGAAGTGTCAAGTGTCATGGAAAGTGTGAAAAGTCATGTAAAATGCCCTGGAAAAAGGCAAACGTACGTTTGCCATTTTGCAGGGCATTTTACATGACTTTTGACACTTTACCTGACACTTGACATTTGACAGGGCACTTGACAGGATCTGGGACTGGCGCCAGGCCTCCGGCCGCAGCTGGTTCCGTTTTGCTGCAGGCGGCCTCGTCGGACACCTGGCAAATGGCTGCTGAGTCGTTGGCTGTTTCTGGCAAATAACGATACTACCTAAGGCCTGCGCACACTAGTTTACTGACAGTAAACTGAAAATTTAGTACGTAAACTCGTAAATCGACTTTGAATGGCGTTTGAGCTAACCTGAGTAGCTGTCTGTTCGTCAACTACAGTTGACAGATTAGAAATAACTATTCAGCAAACTCAAATGCGTTCAAGGCTCATTTATGAGTTGACGAAATTTTCAATTGAACTAGTGTGTGCAGCGACAAAATGTCATCCAATTTGTTCTGGTATGGAGTTATTTTTCCATTAGACTTATTGTAGAGGGGGAGGTGAATTTTTCAAGTTATTATAACAATTTTTCCTAACTCGTGTTACAGGAGCAACTAATAAAGGGTTTACGGTATTTAGAAGACTATGAATTTTCGGGTATTTTTCAGGTTTGGAAGACTTTTTTCGTTTCCCGATTTGATGTGCTTTGGAGGTCGACGAGTGCAAATCTGGTGCGATTTCCGCACCTTTCCAAGTATTTACTAAGAAAAGTCGTAACAGAATAGGACTGGTGAAGTCTTACCACTATTCTTATCACCAACAACGTTACTCGCAACTTGTCAATGTCAATTTCGTATTTTCAACTCAACTTACCAACGGGGGGCGGTCGGCCATTTCCGCGTCTAAACGCCGCGCGGCAAAAAACGCGTGTATAGCCAGTGAGCCAGCCACGGTGACCAAAATCACAATGAACAGCCCCACGTAGATGAAGTAGCTGCAGGATGGGTTTTTGTGTGACGTCATTTGATGGTTGAAGAGTTGAGTAACTACCGTATTTCCTCGATATACCCCCCTCCAAATGGACACTATGAGTTTATAACCCCCCCCCCTCGAAATATTTCCCAAATATAGTGTATAGTGAACGTAACTGACAAAAGCTACGGTTTGTTATCCGGGAAACGTAGAGCACACGTTAAAAACAATGACTGTGTTATGTTAGAACAGGGTTTATACAGTCTACGTACATAAATATATATTTAGGTAAGTCTATAGGGTCTTATACATGGCGGTTTTTGCTGCATTTTTCGACGTCTGTGTACGTTACAGACAACAAATTAGTATTGGGATTTCAAAAAAATTCTGGCGAAACAATACCCCCCTCGTATAACCCCCCTCAAAAACCTCACTCTGAAAAAATAACCCCCCTGGGGGTATTTCGAGGCAATACGGTAGTTGTAAATAATTGAGTGTGATTGACTGTTAACCATTAAATCATAAAAACCATGCATTAACCATGTTTACGCTGCATTGAAAATTATGCTTTCCATTTTCCCAGTTTTTTTAAAAAATATTTTACATGTTATTATAAATACTCAAAAATTTGGAAAGCTATTCACGTTTATATTGTCCAAAAATACCAGTATTTTACACCTCTAGACTACTATAAATAGGTAACCCCCGCCTCAACCAACGTCATGTCTCCCTTCTTGTGCCGGTGCGGCGGCACCACATCACTCTCCTCAGTCACATTCCTATACTGCAGCGCCTCATACAACCTCTCAATGGGCAAACAATGGGGCGGCAATCGCTTTGACAACAGTCTATTCTTGCCCTTGTATCGGGCTGCCGTATTGCAGTCGCAGCTTGTCTCGTTGTGCCGCTGGGCGCCGTCGAAGCACACGACCAGCTCGCATCGGGTGCCCGACCAGCCCGTCGGGCATATGCAGGGGGGTTCCGAGGGGGGTGCGGGAATGCCCTCTTTTGGGTGGGGGGCTGGGCGGATGGCGGGCATGTAGCCCCCGTGCATGCACTTGTCGTCCACCTGTAGTTTGAATTAATTTGGTTGTGTGAAATACATTGCCCAGTGGGCAGCCCCAAGCCATGGTCAAATGTCATGTCAAATGTTAATCAAAATAAAAAGCAGGGATTTTATTAGTGAGCTTTGCATGACAAATTTGTACATTTGACAACATTTGCATGCACATTTGACACTTGAAATTACACTTTACAGGGCTTGGACTGACATCAGGTATCTAAATATTTGATGAGTTTTTATATTTTTCCAGGATTCCCAGAGAGATTTAGTTATATTTTTGAGTGATTTTGTGTGATTTTCACAAATACCAGAAAATATAAAATATATGCCACTTAAAAAATAAATAAATAAAATATATAAATAAATAAATAAAAATAAATAAATAATTATAATAAATAAATAAATAAAAATTATTATAAAATTATTATTATTATATAAATTTTTTCAGATAAATTAAATTACCTATATTTTTGATCATTTATATTTATAATCACCATTTCCCATCACAAATCCCCCGCAATCATACACAATCTCACCTGCGGCAACGACAGGGCCTGCGCGTTGGCGGGGTCGCCCACGTGCATCACCGACAGCAACAGGTTGTACAGGTGCGCCGACGTCATCGCCGCCGCCAGCGCGCCGCCAAGCCGCCGTCTGAAGTTTTGGGGGTGTTAAATGTTGCAAATTGATGGTTTACAGTGCAGAGTGGGTGATTGTGCAGTTTGTAAGTGATAAATAAGTCAACGTGACAAACCTGTGACAGGTATTTTCGCTTGCAAGTTCACTTTATACTTGACTTTTTACCTAAATATGTACCATATGGATAAACCATATGCATTTCCCATGCATCATATTTTCCCTTGTAACTTATCACTTTATGTATCACTTGACAAAGTGCAGAATCTCCACCAGAGAAAACTACACCACTCACTGCTCCGTCATGTTTTCTCAGCGTGAATGATAGCTGCTGAAATGTAGATAAGAGAAGCTAAGATAGGTAATGCCCAATGGGGCGTTCAGCTTATGTCGTTAAAAGTAATGACTGTTTGAGGGCTATTTTTGGTATTATTGCGCACACAAACACAGTGTAGGTAGTATGCCTGTAATTGCAGCGGCATGTAACAGAAATGAGCTGCGGATTCAAATGCATGTGATATACAGGGTGCGGCAATTTAGACGGACCCCATAAAGTTTTGAATAACTTGTCACTGGGTAGTCGGATTAACGTCAAATTTTAGGTCAACATTAACAACTAAATAGGAAAGGATCCCTGAAAATATGGCTGCGATAGTTCCACTTGTTCACAAGTTATTCATAGGAACGCGTAATTGTCACTTTTCCACCATCTTGTGATATCGTTCAAACTGAATTGACTTCTCGGGACCGGGATCGGGATCGGATTGTTTTTTCAGGGTTTTTTTCTGATTTTCTTTTCGCAGCTGCATGCCTAAATGCGTGCACGCGCACCACCAATTCGCTATGCCCATAAGGAAATCGTCGGGCGCTTGCGTAATTGGTAGAAAAGCTAGGTAGTGGAAAAGTGACAATTACACGTTTCCATGAATAACTTGACAACGAGTGGAGCTATCGCAGCCATATTGTCAGGGATCCTTTCCTATTTAGTTGTTAATGTTAATCTAAAACTTGACGTTAATCCGACTACCCAATGACAAGTAATTCAAAACTTTATGGGGTCCGTCTAAATTGCCGCACCCTGTAGGTAGGTAGTTTCAGTGCACTCAACGGGTGGAACATGTATTTACTAGGCATTTATGTGAAACGTATTCTTTCCACCCAATGTTACCATATTTTCATGAATAAAGTGGTAGAGAAAATCATCCCACAGTGAAAGAAATGTATTTTGAGAAAAACATGAATACCAATTTTTGTTTAGTATTCGTGTGAGATACGGTAGATGTTAGTGCAAAGTGTGCAGTCAGAAGTTCTAAATACTAGTCGCAATTTGAAATGCTATGCTGAACTCTAAGCACTTTTTATCTACCGTCAAGGCTCAAACGGATACATCTGTGTTAGGTAAATAAATATAGATATGATATTTTTAATGAGAGACGGGGTTAGATCAAATGTACTGTATGTGCGTACAAGCAACAAGCACACGTTAGATATCAATAAAATGAATATCAAAAAAATATTACGAGAAGCGCATTTGAAGGAATCGAGTGGTTGCATTTGCTTGTAATTCTTCATAGTGGTCTTTGTCTGCGCATCTATTCGAGCAGATCCAGGTATATCAACGTGTCTACGCATTCAAACCTTATTATAACTGTAAATAAATATGTAAATGTAAATACACAGCTGGTAGAAAAAATATTGAAATACATGTATTCATGGACAGCATAAAGTGCGTTACATCCGCAGCCGGGTGATATCCAACCGATTTCACTGCACACACAATGTGCACTTGCATGCTGCATTTGCGGTTGAAACAAGTTCTTGTGGGAACCTATAGGATTATCGCGGCGCATGGAATAAAGCTGGCTGTAGTTGCGAGCGTGTTGCCTTGAATTGAAGACACGCATCGGAAGTGCTGCGGTGCACTGCGCGGTGATGGCAATCACTTGAAAGGAATGTGCCTACATGTGCGTTTTCACCGTGACTTTGTGTGAAAACTGAATTTTTTTCAAATGCAAATTAAAAATCACGGTTGAATAGTTTGATTTGATTTAAATTTGAGTCTGAATAAATTATAGTTAAACTTTGAAAATTTGAAAACTAAAACACATAAAGCATACAAAATGAGTAGGCGGGCTGTCGCCATGTCGCCATTTCAGTTTTCACATCAGTCACGGTGAAAACTAGTGTGTGTAGGGCCAACGTGTTGTAGTTGTTTTTGTCAAATGTCAATTTTAAGTCGTTGCATGTGCGTATCAAATTTTTATCGATAGAGATACAAAACTCTAACTTTCGGATATTTGTGAAAATGCTATGAATAAATAAGTGTTGGGAAAAGTCGTAAAAAGTCAAAAGTCGAAGTCAAAACACTATTTGGAATTTTATCTTGCCATCATCAGCACTGCGGCAGCAGGGCTTTGACGACTCGCTTCAATATTGGCACTTTATACTGTACATACACGTGACTGCGGGCACAGCGGACAGCCCCCGAAGACTTTTTCTAGCGACAGCCATCTTGACGCGACAACACCCAATAAAATTGGGTGGTATTTCTAAGTGCCCGGGTTCCCGCTGCGAAAGTGACGCGAAATTCGACTATTTTTCTCGGATAGCCCGATTAATTTTCGGGCAGCCCGATTAATTTGACATGAAATTGTGGCTGCTTGAACAGCATGGTTTCTCAGACAATACAGGTATAATTTCAGATATTTTTATATTTTAATAGAATGCCCGGGAAAAACTGTCGGACTTACAAAATTGCGCGCCTGTACACTTAAATAAATCTAAAAAATTTAATCCACCAAATCTATTTCGAGCGCAATTTCGGCGGAATATCGCAAAATCGCAGCGAATTGCGAGTGGCGGCATTCGGCCGCTAGCAGTGGTTGCATGTGATGAACGACAGTTGTGCCGCGCCGCCGCCCAGCTGCCGGTTGGCGCCGCGCGGCCAGTAGTGTTGGATAAGTGCCAGAAAAATGACCTCTATGGCGCCATTTGGAAAGATCAGTGGTGCGAGAGTGTATAAAATATATATATACCTACACACACTCTAATGGCGCAAGGCATTTGGCACCGTTTGAAAGTCACCAAGCGAAGTGGAGTAGTAAAAATCCATTTGATATCATAGTAAAATGAAAAGTAAAGAGTAAAATGAGAAGTGAGGAGTGGAATCGCAAGTTAAAAGTAAACTCATCTTTTAAGTTTTTACTCCTCATTTCATTTCTCACTTCTCATTTGACTTCTCTTTTAATTTTATACTTTCCATTTCACTTCTCACTTCTCGTTTCACTTCTCATTTCACTACTCACTTCTCAATCGGCTTTTTACTTCTCCACTTGCGGAATTCACCCCACAGTTCTTCACAAAAAATGGCGCCAGGGCCCGGGCCCACAGAATTCTTTCAATTACTATAGTTGGCAGGCAGTGACAAATTGGGTAACGGCACCGCACTGCACCGTTGCAACTCGGTGCTATTCGAGCTGAGAAAAGCCGCTTCAATAGACCCAATTAGGTAGAGCGAGGGCGCGATCGTGTCCGGGCGCTTTTTGTTAGCCCATATCAGAGTTGTTAAAATACCGGTATTTTTGGAAAGCGTAAGCGTAAGCGTAAATACACTTTCCAAATTTTCAGTATGGATACTTAAAGCGTAAGGTATTTTTAAAATACCTGGGAAAGCGTAAATAAAAGCGTAAGCGTAAAATTTTTTTAAGAGACGTTTTCTCAGTGAATTCTTTCAAAATCAAGCTCTCAGCGGCATTTTTAGGATGTCCACTTAGTAGTCTGCCCTCATATGTTGTTTGGCAAATCATCGGCAGCGACACTTACCGTATTTCTTATAATAGGAGAGCACCGTTCAATTTTTTTCGTCAACTTTTTTGCCTGCCGTTATATGGGAGGTGCCGTTCTATTGGAGGCTGCCGTTCTATTAGAAGAAACACGGTAAGTCATCTTTTTATCTTCCAACTTGGAGTTAGTGCTGTCGACGGCGACAACATCGTCGTTGGAATCCATTTTCAGCCCAAAATTTCTTATCTGAAGCCACGATTTTGCTTGACGACACAGTATTAGCAAGACATTCATACTGCGACACAATTTGTAAATGTGCCACTATTTCCAGCACATTACTGCACACACGCAGTAATTTTTTTGGTAGGCAGTTTCGTTCACTCTTTTTTTGTGGTTTTATGCTTTTTCAAAAGTGTAAAACTGAACCGTGTGAAAAGCTTTTTACGCTTTTAGTATCCGGGTATTTTGGCCGGGAAAGCGTAAAAAAGCGTACGGGTATTTTATGAAAGCGTAAGCGTAAGCGTAAGTATAAATACCCATTTACCCGGGTATTTCGGGTAAGCGTAAATACGCTTTCGCAACTCTGGCCCATATGTAACTAGAAGGGCAGTTTACATGGGAAAGTTGATTTACCTTAAAATTTGTTGTTTTTTGACACAAATAACGAGGATAATGCATGAATAAATACGATACCTATATCACGCAGTTCAGGAAAGCGTTTTTATATCCGAGAAGTTACGGTAATGGAGTACTGACGGGGTCTAATAATGGCCAAGCGCAGGGTTGGCAAAATCTCAGAAAAGAATAAAAATAAAATAAAAATAAAATGGAAAATTGAAGAATAAAATAAAATAAAATAAAATGGAAAATTTCAAAATAAAAATAAAAATTGTATAAAAATTCGAATTTTTGTAAAATTAATGTAAAATTGTATACAAATTCATATTTTTGTAAAAATTGTATAAAAATTCATATTTTTTGTAAAATTTTTTTCTGTTGTTTATAGTTCAACCTGTTCATTCGCGGAGCTGGGGCAGTCCCAAGCCATGTAAAGTGTCAAAATGTCATATGAAATGGAATGGAAAGTGTCAATTTTCATGAAAATGTTAAGTAAAGTGTCAATTGTCATGACAAATATAAATTAAAGTGGAAACTGTAAAGCAAATTGTATCCAAATCTTATCTTTTGTATCCAAATCTTGGTGTTTTTGTAACCAAATCTTATGTGAACATTTGGATACAAAAAAACATAAGATTTGGATTCCAAAATATAATGTTTGGATACCAAAACATAAGATTGAGATACACAATTTACACTCTGCACAACATTTGTCATGACAATTATACTTTGCTTGACATTTAAGATGCCAATTGACTCTTTACTACATTTGTCATGACAAGTGACACTTTGCATGATGTTTTACAAATGCGCCCAGCACACTCCAGTAATCCTTCTACTGAAAATGCAAACCATTCTTATCGATAATTGTAACTTAACACTTGCAACTAGCTGACAATACCTACTGCATGCAACTTTTGCAAAGTAATGGAAAACTTTGTTGCACGTTTTTCATGATTAGGTCTAATTATCACATTTTTCTGACCTTGCATGCAATATTCAGATTTTTTGTAAAATTTCTGTACAATTTTTGTAAAATTTTTGTAAAATGGTCCATTTTATTATTTTATTGTTATTTTGGAATAAAAAAAAATAAAATAAATTGAAACAAAAATAAAATTAAAATAAAATACATTTTTATACAATTTTTATACAATTTGTATACAAATGATTTTTATAAAACCAACCCTGGCCAAGAGATATCGTCCTAGTGTCAAATAATCTGGAAATTCTAAAACATGACACGAATGAACGGTTTTGCATAGGGTTCGTAAAACTTATTTACATTTATTCGAAAACTACATATACTCGAGTACGTTATATAGGTATTTGAAAAAAGTACCCGTGAAAAGTACACGTGTACTGAAAACGTATGTTTTGTTGCTAACATTGCACTTTTTTGTTGCAAATCAAGAAAGTCTTGAAGAAATCATACCATTTTCCAACAAAATACTAAAAAATCACAAAAATATGACATCTATTATGTCTTCCAGTGTAAAAATCGCTCTCACATGTAAAAAGTAAAATAGTAGCTTTTACATTTTCTATGAAAAAGTACCCACTTTTACATATTCTATGACGAAAAGTTCGATTTTACTTTTTCGAGGAAAAAAGTACTCGATTTTACATTTTCCGAGGAAAAACTACTTGTTTTTTTCTCATTTTCCAGGCAAAAAAGTAATTTATTCACATGTACTCATGCATACGGTAAAAAATGTATTTTACATTTTCTGTGGTCGGAGGTGAGTAAAATTTTTTACATATACATTACATATAGGTACTTTGAAAAAATTTCAGTATTAATAACAACGCTGGGTTCTTGCTCGATTCCGTCTCGTTAAAAATTCCGATATTCAATTGCTTGATATTCAAATGTTTGATATTGCTTGATAATAATATGTAGGGTGTCAAATTTCTGTTTCCGTTTTCCGTTTCCGCCTTTCCGCAGGAAAATTTTTTACCTTTCCGTTTTCCGTTTTCCGGCAGCTGAAAATTTTTTACCTTTCCGTTTCCGTTTTTCCGGCCCCTTTTTCAGTTTTCCGGCTGAAAAATTTTTACCTTTCCGTTTCCGTTTTACCAGGCCATTTTTCCATTTTCTGGCTCGATTTTCAGTTTTCTGGCATTTTTCCATTGTTTTTCCAATCTGTATTTATCTTCAATTGGCTCATCCCATTGTGTTGTTTTTGTCTCTTGGAGCAGCATTGACAACTGGGATTTCAGGGTCAGTGAAACAGGTGCTGTGAACCCAATTGGGTCATATGCTGACACCAATAATCTATTCAAGTTTTGTCTGGTTGGTGTTGTGATGCTGTCAATCTGCAATTTTGGTGTTGATATTGCCATCATGTCCGTTCGGTGATTCTATTTCATGCCCATTACTGCAACAATTTTATTCACCTTTGGACTCTGGTTGTTATCTGCTATTTCATTCATGACTGATCTGGAGTTTGACAGCCATTCCCTCATGTTCATAGAACATTGGTTAAATAAAGCTTTGACTTTGTAATATAGTTCTAAAGCTTCAACTTCATTCATGACACTCATGATGAAGTTATCAACGTAAATGTTGTTTATTATCATCACCAACTGGTTTCGTTCCCCTTCATTTTCTTCATATTCATTCATGTTGTTTATTGTCACATTTAAATGGTATTTTATGACTGCTCCCAAAATTGCTGGGCTGCAGACAAGTCCAAACTCTACGCATTTAAAACGAAGTACTATTAAGTTATTTTCAGTTACTGGTTTTGAGGCATCTTTCAGCCAGAAAAATCGTGTGTAGTCTCTAGCTTGGTCATGCAATCCTATTTGCAAAAATGCCTTTTCAATATCAGCAATTAATGCTAGATTGCCTGCCCTGAACCTCAGGAGTAGGCCCAGTGCTAATGGTGTTGTAATTGGTCCTCTAAAAAGGCACTCGTTGAAACTGGGCTTACCTGCCAACCCATCGTACACGATTCTGCATGATGTCGATTTGCCCGGCGTGATTACTGGCTGGTGTGGCAGGTAATGAATCCCCTTGTTGTCTGGTTTGTCGTCACAGATCTCAATTATTCCCTTTTCTAGTTGGTTGTCCAAAACTTTCCGGTATTGTTTGAATAAGTTTGGATGTTTGTTGAATCTTCTTATCAGTGATTTAAACCGCACCAAGGCTTCTGCTTTTCCTGTGGGCAGGTCACTGATACTCTCTTTATACGGCCAGTCAATATAGTATCGTTTGTTGTTGTCGTTGAATTTTATGCTATTTATTATCATCTCCTCTGCAATGTCGTCATCAATTGCATAGGGGTCATCAGTGATTCCCACTGCTTCTAGACTGTGAAATTGTCATTTAATCGACATTTAATCGAGAAAAACACATGAATATTACCTAAATTATATGGTAAATTGCTCGGCGGTTTCTTCTCAAATTGTTCGTGCAAATCGGATTGCGAATGTATTTAGTTCACACACATAATTACTCAATATTCAATACCATATTAATATACCTATTCCGTACCCTAGTGTCGCCACTAGTGATGGAAAAAGCGCCAGGACTTTGGCGCCAAGCGCCAAAAGCGCCATGGCGCTTTTCAAAGTCCAGCGCCAAGTGCCAATGGCGCCACAGCACAATAGCGCCAAGCGCCAAAAGCGCCATGGCGCTTTTCTAGATCACGGCGCCAAGCGCCAATGGCGCCAGAGGATGTTGGCGCCAAGCGCCAATAGCGCCAGCGCCAAAAAAATTGTGCTGCTCATATATGCGGTCATGCTAATGCTATGCTATTTATTCATTTGAATCGCAATATTTAAGTCAACTACTCCAGTCACTTTTGTTCTTTTTATCATGATATTTTACAGCTGGGAGTTTGGGCTCTGTTAACATGAAGATGTTGTTTTGTAGATGTTTATTCAGCTGTCGCATCGTGGTGTAATATCACTCAATCACTACTTAAATGTATATACTCAAGGAAACACAATCATTTAAAGAGACATCACTTATCTAGGATCTAACACCTTCCACCCTTCGAAACCTGGCATAAACCTTTTAATCACTGTCATGTTCTGGGGTAGCCTTCGGATCGGCGGCCGCGGCTGCAAACTGCACTCGGACGACATCCTGTTGCGGTTCCTTTGGCTCTACGAGGTAGATGGGGATTATTTAGGAAAGTGAAAGAATGTGTAACTTACTAAGAGGGACATTTTATTTACTTATTTATCTCCCGATGACTTCCGCGAGAGAACAAAAATAAAATTTTTATTATTTTAATGGATAAAATTTTGTCGAACCCTGGGAGTCCTGCAAACTCTATCAGGAAATATTAACAAAGAAAGTTGTAACTAGTAAATTTGGGAATGAATGAAATAATATCTCACTGCTTAAAGGAGACATTGGTTCCTCCGGAATGTGTTCCAGGAAATTTGAAAGATTTTTCATTGTTTCATCCCCAGCATTAGAGATGTCTGGCACATTTCCCAAAAAATGTATAATGTGTCCATTTGTTTCATCTCCAGCTGACGGTGGGAAACCATGAAAAGGACCTTTATCCAATTTTTCCATTTTTTCCTTTTCCCCTTGCACTTTTGAAGAGCCTGGTTCCTCTTTCTCAATATCCATTTTTTTCAACTTGGAAACTACGGAGGTCCCTGTGGTGTTAGCCATGGACTGCTGCATTTTTTCTTCGATGCGGCGGGTAGCTTCTTTGACGGCTGCCTCAAAAACGTCCGGCTGACGGGATCCGTTTCCATCATTAGTTAGGTTCGATGGAGATGGCGTGGAAGTTGCCAAGGGTCCATTTCCCACCTCATGGCCGCGCAACTGTGTTATTATGTATTTTATTAACATTTTATAACTTTTATATTTACTTTAGTTTCCAATCTATGTGTTGTGATTAATTTTACCATTTGAATTTTTTTACATAAAAATTTAATGATAATTTTACCAAAATCCAATTAATATTCTAGCAAATATTTCGCTAACTTTAGAAGACAAAACTTCCTGTATTAAAAATTTAGTTATGCTCACATTTGTGACATTTTCAGCCCAAAACTTTCCCCTTGGATACCCCCTCGGGGCAGTGCGTCCGGCACCCCGGTAACCCTGATTTTTGTGGTATGGACGGGGCCTGTAGTCATTGTACCGTCCCCTGTGGGATTTGTAACCATGATGATCTTCGGTTTGTTGCACTAGTTCACCCGAAATGGGGGCCTTTTTGAGTTGGTCTGTTTGTTTGAGGTAGTCGACAACACCGACCTGTGGTTGTGTAAAAATGATGTGTCTTATTTTTGACTTTTAAATTATTTCGACCGAAAAATTGTCAGTGTATGTCACCTGCGAGTCGGGCAGGGGATCCGTGAATCCAAAATCCCTTAGTTGTTGCAATACTTTGCAATGCTGGACCTGTGAGGACAGTTTACAGAGTATAATTTTGATGTAAATATGCAAAAATTTGAAGTATTAATTAATGACAAATTTTATGATTATAATTTACTTTGGTTGTTTTGCTTGAGCCAAAGGATATTTGGATATTGCTTTTATTTTTACGATTTCAATTTTTATTTATAAAAATGTCCAACATTTTTCAAATAATATGAACCTGTAGTTCTGTGTACTTTTGCGTTAATTCCCTGTAGTCTTGCTCTGTTTTCGTTACGGCATTTGCGAGCCCTTCCAAATGCGCGGTGCAAACGGTGCAGCGGCGCAAAAAATTTGCATGATAACTGCAGAACCCGTGGAAAAGCTTTTTTAGCAGATCCGAAGCAGCTCTGCAAGCAGCAAACATTTTTCTGGCAAAGCGTAGCTAGTCGATGTGTCGTTTTTATGTTGCCATTGCGATGTGTTGTCATTTATTACGCAAAAAACCGGAACTGGAATGTTGGATATCGGGTATCCAAATCAGACAATAATTTTTTTTTTTTGGATAATCGAAGAACGATATTGGAACGTCGAAAAGTTTTTTAAAATTTCCACGCTAGTGTCAACTCGCGGCGATTTTCCGACCGTGATGTTAGTATTTTGTTAAAATGATAAGCTTCCAAATGGCAAGTGTAAACTGTAAACTAGAATCAACTGTTGTGAAATTTGTCTGAAACCCAATAAAAATTCCTTTTTCAGAATGATTCGTCCCATGTCCGTCGAGGAACAACGTCCGTACCCCCTTCGAACGCGGTACGACAACCGTCCGAACGTTGTGCGGCCTTTCGAGGTGCCGGCTATTAACCCGGTAATTAGGGTTTTACCGTGTTTTTTCGTTTTTTTCAAATATTGGCTCGTTGCCCAATATGTCAAATTTTTATTCAGACCGAATTCCACCAGTCGGTCGACTTGAGCGGCATGCTCGAGGACGACAAATGGTACGAAATTGAGGAAAAATTATATGGTCACATAAATATGATCATTTTTTCGTTTATCAAGAGGAGCTCTCCCCCGGAAATTTTGTTGTATCGGAACGGGCATGTAGAACACCCGGAAGAACATCAGATTTTGGTATGTTTTGGCGAGATTTGGTACTTATTTGTAGATAAAGTTCAGGATTATTTACCACAACTTTTATTATTTCATTTTGAGGCGTATTATGATAGTGACGACCAGGCATTGGCAAAATATCGCGCGGATAACGATTTTCCGCGTTTTTTGCCTGGTCTACTGCATTTCTCGATTTGTGACTGTGAGGGCTGTGAACTGTCTGTTGGTCGGAAAATTTTCAACTTTGTAAAAAATGTGCGGCTGGGCCACGTTGGATTGAATGTCGATTTTTCAAATGGCGGCCAGAACATTGGCGCTCTGGTTCGTGGTTTACGGATTTATAGGGTTTTTTGTTTTTCAAATTTGTGTGTTATTTCAAATTTTCCTTTCTCAATAAAGTTGTTTGGAGGTGTGTCCTATTTTACATTTGGAAATTTGTTTAAATTTCAAATTTCTAGTTTTCTACGAGAAATGTCTATTTTCTTTACCCAGATTTCCATCACTCGCGATTCCCTGCCCGGCGATCTGGGCGCCCCCCCGGTGGTTATCAGCAGTATTTTTGAAGGGCTGATGGCGCGCCGAGAGAACGGACTCAACGGTGAAATTGACACAGTGAAAACGTGTGGCGTTCAGTTATTTGGAAATTTGTTAGTTTGGGTAATTTAGGTATTTATTATTTTAAATTTTTACCGTTAACATGATTTTGAGGAATACATTCACCCAAACATAAAGAATTTGGAATGGAATATTTAATTAATTAATGGAACAATTAATTTTGAAATGTCAAAAATGGTTCAATTTTCCACAGATCTCGGGCGTTATTCAACCGCGGACGCACTCGCCCACCGCTGAGCAAACACGCATATGAAGAAATGCAGATTCTCAGCCTTGAAAGGAATGCCGACGGGTTGTCGAAATTATGCATTGATTATGAGGATGTGCAGCGCGAACCGGTCGCTGGACGTTTTGAAGGGCTGCTACGTGAAAATGGGCGGAGTGTACCCGGCGGGCATGAAAACATTCCCATGCCAGTGAGCTCTTTTACATGAATTATTGAATGTGAATTTTGAATGTGAATTTTCTGGATGGAATTTTCTTTTCCTATGTGCCTTATCCATGAACAGATTCGCCTTCGCGGCCTGGCTTTATTTCCGTATCTGGAAGAGGCGCGTGGCAATTTTGCGTGGGATACTCTCCCGGAAGCCGTGAATAATGCGAAAGGTTAATTGACAGATTTAAATTTAATTTTCTAAATACATTTTAATTTTCAATTCCAAATTATTCTAATTTCCATTTTTGACAGAATTGTTTATATTTTCCACTCCACAATTTTAACAATTTTAACTTGAACTATTTCCAGACTTTCCCTACCGCGGCAAAATTCGGGACGAAATTTTGATGTCTGGCGGGCAAATGCAGAGCAGCAGCATCGCTGGCCCATCTCGTTAGATGAGATGATTTTTTTTCGTGTTTACATTGGTTAGTTTTTAGGGCGTTTATAACGTGATGTTGGAGAACAAGATGGATTTTTGTATGTGACCTATGCCTATTTTTAGAGTGGGGGTTTGTATAGATTCTCTAATCGAATCTCAAAGTGCCCTTTTTTGTGCTCATTTTCTGATTGAACTATTGTTGTAGGATTTGTTGCGTTATTTTCAGTTTTATCTGTTTCTTGGATGACAGCCAAATTATTTTTAATTGATAAAATTTTGAAAGGACCCAGATAAATTGGCTGTAATTTGTTTCTGCTGAAATCCTTCTGTAGAACAATATCTCCTGGTTTAAACCGATCCGTGAGTGCTATTTTCCTAGAAGCGTTGAACCAATTAATGTATTTTTTCTTTGCTTGATCTGTTAATAATTTGGCTGTTCGCCAAGTTTTTTGTGGATTATTCGTGGCGAATATAGCGGTCGTTAATTGATTAAATTTTGGTAAACGATGGAAAACGAGTAAAAATGGTGGTTTCTGTGTTATCGAATGACATTTCATATTGAATTTCAACGTTGCCAGAGACACAAAATGGGGCCAATTTTTTGAGTTATGTTCCTGTAGTAAAATACGTAGGATTGTACAAATGGATCTAATTGTTCTTTCCGCGATTCCATTGGTTTGAGGGTGATATACTTGTCCAGTTACATGCTTTACATTCCAGTCTGTTAAGCATTTCTTAAATTGTTTCGACACAAATTCCGGTGCGTTATCTGTAATCAAAACGGAAGGGGGTCCGAAAATACTAAATATTTTTTCTTGCAATGTTGTGCAAATGGCTCCTGCAGTATGGTTCCTAAGAGGGATAGTTATTGTGTATCGTGTTAAGGCATCAACGATAAGTAGGACATATTTATAACCTTTAAATGCTGGAAGTTCAGTTAGATCCATATGTAGTGTATGAAATGGAGTTTCTGGGGTTGGCGTTGTGCCAAGAGCGGGTTTTCCATGCATATGCGGTTTCATGTGATGGCAATTGCTACATTTGGAGCAAAATTCTAAAATGTCTTTTTTCATGTGAGGCCATGCTCCATACTGAGTTAGGAGTGCTAACGTGGAAGCTGGGTTACCATGCGCAGAATATAAACCTGAGTGCGCCTCTGCTAAAAATGCAGGTTGTAGTGATTTTGGAATCCACATGACATAATTTCCCTGTTTAAATGGAGATAATACATATACTATTCCATTTTGTAAAATAGTATTTGTGAATTTTACCCCTTTTTTCAATTGAATTTTCACTTGTAAAATATCTGGGTCATTTTCTTGTGATTTTTCCCAAGAAAAATCTGAAGTTGACAAATCTTGTGACAGTTCAAAATATGTTTTATACTGCGAATTTTCAGAATTTTCCAAATTGTTTGATGATTCTAAATGTGGAGTTAGATGTGGTAAAGAGTCAATCAATTCACCAGCTTCAAGTAAATCATTGTCAATGGGTTCTGCTGAATTTTCATCAATGGGGGCTTGACTTAGTTGATCTGCAATTTTGTTGAAATGTGCTGCCCTATGTTCTATTCGAACTATCTTATTCTGTAGGTACATTGCCCACCTCTCCAAGATGGAATGATGTGGGGACTTGTACGCTTGGACAATTCCGGAATTGTCAGTTTGAATGACAATTTTTTGGCCTTCAATGATAGGTGATAGTCTTCGCAGACTCCAAGCAATAGCTAATGCTTCTAGCATTGCCGCACTCCATTGTTTATATTCTGCGTGCACTCGTTTACTTACAAATGCAATGGGGTGTATTTTTCCATCTTCTCCCTTTTGTAGCAGCACAGCAGCAATGCCATATTTACATGCATCACTTTGCAAAATAAATTCTGTCCCGTCATATCTAGGATGTGCTAGGCATGGTGCAGTGGTTAGGGCATTTTTCAATATTTTCCATGCTTCTGTCATCTGTGTGTTCCATTCGCATGTAGTTGTTCCCTTTTTGGGGAATTTTTTCAAATGGCATTATATAGCGGTGCTGCTATATTTGCATATTGAGGAATAAAGTGACTGAAATAGGTCACTTTCCCTAAGAAACGCCGTAGGTCTTGCAAAGTGCTTGGTCTGTCTTGATTTATAACTGCTGTTATTCTGCTAAATGCTGGTTTTATTCCAGTAGCACTAATATCGTGACCTAAATATTTTAATTTATTTACTAAAAAGAGGCATTTTTTTGGTCCAAGTTTTAAATTTGCCCATCTTATTCGAGAAAAAAGTTTTTCTAGGTGAATCAAATGCTCTGTACTAGAGTCACTGGTAATTAGAATGTCATCCAAGTATGTTCTACACCAGGGCCTTGCTGGGTTATCTACCAGCCCCCTTAACATGATATTCATCAGGCGTTGGAAGGAAGCTGGACTTCCACTGGCTCCCATGGGGCATCTCAAAAAACGAAATTGACCTAGGCTGCATACAAAGGCGGTAATATCTTTCGTTTTTTCATTTCCTAGGGGCAAATTATAAAACCCGTGTTTTAAATCTAAACTACTAAAAACTTTTCGCCCCGCAAACTCTGTCAGGATATGGCCAATTTGTGGTAAGGGGTATGATTGTACGCGAGTGATATTATTCACTAGTCGGTAGTCAACAGTAAGTCTCCAGTCATCTTCTCCTTTTCGAACTACTGTAATGGGACTGGCCCAGGGACTATCACATGGTTCTATTATTTTTCTGGAAAGCATTTGTTCTATTGTAGAGACTATATACGGTCTTTTGTGAGGAGCTTCATAGCGGACGGCTTGTTTTATAGGTTTTTGTGCTGGGTCTACGTTTATGTAATGTGCCACAAGTGATGTGCAACCTACATCAAATTCCCCACAACTAAAAATGTCATGAAATTTGTATATTAATTTAACAAAATTTTCTTGTTCGGACTTGGTGAGGGGTATAATATCTTTCTGTGGTAAATTTTTCAAAATATAATTAGCTCTTTGTGAGGGGTCAGTAGGGAAATCTGGCTCTGGTGGTACAAAATCTGGCGGTAATGGATCGTTTACTGCGGAATTTATATGAATTTCATCTCTATGTATCATATGATTTTGATAGAAATGGCCAATTTTCATTGTTTTTTTCAAAGTAATGTCTTGATTTGAGGAATTTATAACCCAAACTATAAGTGTGTCTGTTATTTTTGTTGAGATACTAATATCTACAGCATCTAACCATGGGTTTGTTATAGATAGAAATTGGAAACGGCACAATCCAAATTCGTTCTTTTTCCATCCTTGGATGTGAAATGGGACAGGGGTCATTGTCATTGCTTTGATAGCAATTTTGTTGAGTGGAAAAATATCACAATTTTGTTTTATTACATTTGTGTTACAATCTAGTTGGTGAAATTTCAACAATGCTTTTTTTATTTCTGGTAAAATGTTCAGGTGTGGTAAAACATCCATTCCTAATAGAATGCGATCTGATGCTTGTTTTGTTAAATTTATTAAAAAAGGTATGACCAATTTAATTTTCTGGCCTGATAAATCTATGTGGCAAACTTTTAACAAGGCTTGTTTTATTTGTCCGGGTTTAGTATGCCCTGCAGCATGATGAACTATCGTATTTATATTTCTAAGACAAGTCTCAGGTAAAATTTTTGCTGCTGTTAGAATAGTTTTTAAAACTTTGAAGGACATAATTGATTTGGTTGCGCCGGTATCGATTAATGCAGTGACTGGCTGATTTTCAATTTCAAGTCTTGTTTCAATTAGTCTTGGTTTACGTGGTACCCATTTCTTTGTTGCTGTATTTTTTGTGGAGTTAATTTCTTTTTTTATTTTTACGTTGTCAACCCTTTGAAACAATTTTTTTAAATTAGTAATTTTTCCCGGAAATAATTTCCTAGTTAGAATCGGAATCACACTGATCAAAACCGGGCACAGTTTGTATGTGTAATCCGAAATTTTCAGAATTATCAGCTGTGTTTTCATTCTCATTTTCTGGAGATTCTTCATCAGAATTGGAGTTTTCTGCACCATCGTGCTCGTCATTTTCTGCGAAAAAGAGAAAAACTGTATCAAAATCAGTTTTATTAGCATAGAAATGAGGCATAGTTTTTCTAAAAGAGTAATGTTAAAATCACTTTGGCGACTATGCAACTTACCAAGATCCGATTCTTCCTGGGAGTTGTTTTCTTCTTGTACCACGTCTGTTTGAGAGTTGTACACTTTATTTTCGGCATAAGGCTGATTTTTGTTCACCATGGGGCCTTTCATTTGTTTCCGTTCCCCACCGGGCATGGAACTGTTATGTGTAGCAGCTGGACCAATACGTTTAACCCCCATGTACCCAGCAGTAGGGGGTTGGGGTTTCTGTGACGGTTGATTCTGTTTCCCCAGCCAACATGTGTTCTCCCGGTGACCAAATTTACCGCAATTTGTGCATTTCGCGGAACGCTCATTTCGGGCCGATGATCTATTTATTTTTTCGCTCGAATCAGTTTTTGCGGACCATTTTTCAGCTCTATTTCTCTGCCCATTTCCAGAATTTTTCTGGACATTTCCAGAATTTTTCTGGAAATTTGTCTTTGGGTTTTCTTTGGTGAAATGTTTCTTTTCTTGATAACCCAACCTTTCCAAGTTGAATAGGTATTCGTCTAGGATTTGGGCGGCATGCCGGGGTTCTATGACTTCCCCATTTTGTATTTTCAAATGTAAGTCGAAAATGATAGACTTGTCAAAACGGTCGAGTTGTATTCCCCGAAGCAGCCTCATCAAAATCAATGTCTTGGTCTGTGGAATTGGAAGCAATTTGATGTATTCATTTGGTAATTTACTCATAATTCGGGTGCAGAATTTTATGCACGTTTCGTCATCGAATTGAACTAATTTTTCCCATTTGTTAACTGGAAGCCTTAAACCGTGTGTTTTATAGGTGTTTTCCAGTTCCGTCAACACAAAATCATAATTTGTCTTTTGTTCCTTGGTGAATGATTTGAACAGTTCCTTCGCGGACCCTTCTAATTTTACCCTGAAAATGATACTCCAGAATTGGCTGACACTTTCCGGGGGCAACATGAACAAATGTTGTTCGACGGTTTCTTTCCAGTCCTTGAAATTTTGTTTTTCCCCCTTGAACACTGGAACTGTATGCAACAGGGTTGGTAGAGGGGTTCCCATGAAAACAGAGGGGTTAGCGCCCGTTACCCCTTGTGAACTGCCATTTGTGGCTATTTGTGAGTTTGACACGATCAAGTTCTGGTTTTCGGGTTGTGTTTCCGTGGGTTGATGTACAGGTGAAGAATCTGTTTGTTGCCTACTGGTTTGGTAACCTGGTAAATTTGACTGTGACAATAGTGTCATTTGATCAGTTAGGATAGCTAAATGATTTTCTAGCTCTGAGACTCGTGAATTCATCACTTGCATGACATTTGCATTTGCTGAAGAAGCTTGTTGCGTCTCCATTTTCATTTCATGGAATTGCTTACTGAAAAACTGGGTTAAGTTTATCTGCAATTTTTCGATTAAACCCGACACTTGTTCCATTGGAATAGTTGCTGCGTTTGAAGACGGAAATTCTGACGTCACTGAAGCAACCGGGATTTCTGGCCGATGTTCTGGAATCGTGTTTTTGTTTCGCGTTGAAAGTGTGCTTGACTGTAATTGTTTATATTTTTCAGACCAGAATTGGGCATTACTCATTCCCGGCGGTGCTACCTCTGGCATTTTACTGCGGGTACGGTTGGAAATTAGGGGATTTCTCCCATTTTTAACTGCTGGGTGATTTTCACCTAGCAACAGTCTCGAAGCGAGAGCCGCTTGCTCTGTCAAGGAAGTGGTGTCCTCGCAAATTATTGCGGCATCACTGTCGATAGTGGCATCACCATGGATGGTGGAATTAAGCACATATCTTGTGCTCTCATCTGAATTGCAGGCATCACCAAATGAGGTGGCATTATCCAGGTGGATAGCATCGCTAATGTGTGCGGCATCACGAACTGTGGCATCCCCCAAATGGGGGGTATTCTCACCAAAAGTGGTGGCATCGCTAATTTTTGCGGCATCAGAATTTCTGGCATCCCCCATTTGGGGGGTATTCTCACCCAAATTGGTGGCATCGCCGATTTTGGCGGCATCACTGATTGAAGTGGCATCACTGTTTACAGTGGCATCACCCACACGGGTGGGAATTTTGGATTTTTTGGCTGCCATAGCCCGTGCGACCCAATCTTAAAAAAGATTGTTGCTGCGAGTGCTCGTCCACCAGTTGTTAACATGAAGATGTTGTTTTGTAGATGTTTATTCAGCTGTCGCATCGTACTGTTTTATCACTCAATCACTACTTAAATGTATATACTCAAGGAAACACAATCACTTAAAGAGACATCACTTATCTAGGATCTAACACTTTCTGTACTCACTCGTGAGTAAAATAAAAATACTTTCGTTTACGTTTACGTTAATTTTAAAGAACATTCAATACTTTCAACAACTCTGGTTTTTAACGTCACTTTTTTACACCACCTGAAGTGTTTTTCCGAATGATGTTTTTGGTCCCGTTCCAACTGGGTGCTCACCGCCAGCGGCACCCGCAGGTGTCGCCACCCTGACGTTCTTTCTGGCGTAATTAAATTTTTCTGATAATTACAACCCGAACGCGCCATCCGCGCGACACTCAAGCAGTAAATGCGTTTATTTGCTTCGCTACGACAGAACAAACTTTACAATGAAACCCATTTTACTACTCATTTTGCATGAAAAAAATGTCTACGAAATGGCGCGACAGCTGAGTTTCGACCCTTTTCCCAATGTAGAAAAAATTTACAAAGTTCACTTTCAGTCACGGTCAACTGAGTGGTTGCGTGCATTATATACTTTTAACATGCGCAGTGAGTGCAGCAAATTGTGCTCGGGCGCTAACTGAAAAAATTCTGATGTCAGATGTCATGTTGCAGAACTTTCATCGTAACCAGGGTTGGTTTTAGTAAAATTCTTTTTACTAAAATTGTATTTTATTTTTATTAAAATTGTATTTTCAGTTTTTTTTATTCATGTTTCATTTTTTTTTATTTCATTTTATTCTGAAATGTCATTAATAAAATAAAATGAAACCATTTTACGAAAATTTTACAATTACAAATTTTTACAAATATTCTACAATTTTTTTTACAAAAAAACCAGAATCTTGCATGCAATGCCATAAACAATGTCGACGCTAGAAGCATGCAGATGAATACAAAAAAATTGAATGTAGACTTGAAAAAAATTGAATGTAGAATTAAGAGAATGGTAAAAAATCACATGAAACATAGTGATTTTTACAGAGAAAATATATTAAAAATGTGAAATTTTGCAATTTTGAGCAAACGCATTTTTCAATCCCAACAATGAAAGCAACGACAAGGCACCAGTTCCGCAAATTTGCAGCTGGAAACTGAAACAACAGGATAAAAAACATTTAATGGAATTTTACAGACAATCGAGTTTTTGTAAAATTTTACCAAAATTTTACAAAAATTCGAATTCTAGTAAAATTTTATTTCAATTTTATTAATTTTCCATTTTATTTTTATTTTGTTTTTATTTTTTTCTGAGATTTTGCCAACCCTTATCATAACTCGCAACACGTTGTAGAACGTTGTGAATTGACCTAGCATTATACATTTACACACCGTCTGTAGCTTACTTAAATTTAACACATTTAACAAACACACTAGAGGGCCTGATTAGAAGTAAGAGTGTCGATACAATTCTTCACGCATGGTCCACCTCCATTTTTGATCTATCCGATCGCAAGACTTGCTCTACGTATTTTTACGTCTATGTGCTGGATGATTTAAAACAGTTTTTGTTTAAAAACACTTTTTACATAGAACCGAATTGTTCAGAGTATTTTCAGCCC